>OZ012740.1:311436143-312636143 GCA_963859935.3 Lathyrus sativus | reverse complement strand
GGCCCCACCTGCAGAGGTAACGTTATAGATCCAAAGACTGACCTTCGTGTACCATCAAATGCCCTGACCACCAAGTCACTAGGCGTACAAATGATTCCCCTGATGTCCAATTTCATCATTTCTTTCTTTGGCAGCACGTTCAAGGAAGATCCGGTATCTACTAGTAAGTGGGACATGACTGAGCCCCTACACTCAACCAAGACGTGCAATGCCATGTTATGCTCTCTCCCCCTCGGGGTCAAATCAAAGTCCGTAAATCCCAAGCTATAGCCTGCGTTCACGTGCGCCATCACCCCCTCCAACTGATTCACAGAAACATCTTGGGGTACAAATGACGTGTCCAGAATTTTCAACAATGCATTCCTATGAGCTTCGGAACACAATAACAATGACAATATGGATATCTTCGATGGCGTCTGTTGAAGGTGCTCAACAATCTTATAGTCGCTCTTACGAATAAGGCGCATAAACTCTTCTACATCCTTCAACGATGTTTCTTTTTCGTTCCTCTGCACAGGGACATACTCATTCATTTTTCCTTTTCCTTTCGCCAATCGTTCAGCCTCTACCTCAGGCGATATAAAAATTCTCCCACTTCTCGTCATCCCTCCGGTCCCGACGACATTGTCTACAACCTCAACTGGCTATTTACTAATATCAATTTTCACCCCATCACAGTATGCTTCCAACCCGTAAGTCCAGGGTACTGCCTTAGTGCTCTCATAAGGGATTGGTCCTGCCTTGGTGATAGTGATCGGCGGTCGCCTGGCTGGCACCGTTATAGTTATCGTTTTTCGGGGGATTGTCACGGTAGCTACATCACTTTGCTCATCCACTAATACCTCTGCAGGTTCCTCTACTGCCGTTCTATCGAATTGCAACGTGCCTTCATCCATTAAGTTCTGAATACCCTTCTTCAATTCAGCGCAACCCCCAGCTTGGGTCCAACACTCTAAACAAAACTCATCGCAGCCCGGATACACACCTCCTTTCAATAATCTGCTCTTTATCTCACACAACGGTGTCTTTAGGTCATCAACATTCATGATCAAGTTCAAACCCTCCTCAGTTAAAATAGCATTTGTCCCGTGGTTGGGCATGGGATGTTGTACTATGTTCGGACCTGCTTGTCCAAAATTGATGGCCTTGTTATCCAACAGATCTTGCACCACATGCTTGAACGCGTGGCAATTCTCTATGTCATGGCCAGGAGCCCCGGAGTGGAACTCACAGTGCTTGTTCGTATCAAAACCAAACGGAGGAGTGCCCAACATTGGCGCCATAGTCCTCTTTTCCACCAAATTCAAACCCAGTAATGTTTGGAGTAACTCCGCATACATATAAGGAGGTATTTCAAATACTCTTTTCGGCCTCGTGTTAGGAAATCTCCTCTGTCCCTGATTTGGCCTCTGCTGCTGCTGGTGTTGTGGTGGTATCTGCTGTAGTGGTATCGGTTGTTGATGAAATGGAATTGTGACACTTGCCACCTGTTGCAGATGATTGTACTGATTCCGACCTCTGCCCCGACCTCGGCCCCCGAATACTACGCTTGCATCACCTTGCCGGCGACCACCGAAAGCTCTACTGTTACTGCCAGCTGAAGTAGATTCCTCAGCTTGGAATCTCCCCATTTTAATATTGCTTTCAATTTTCTCACCCATCAAGATTAGGTCCGAGAAACTGCCCAAGGAAGTATGAAACAGCTTATCATAAAACACACCAGTAAATGTTCCTATGAACATATCATTCATTTCTTTGTCATCCAAAGGAGGATGAACTCGTGCAGCCATGTCGCGCCACCTCTGCGCATATTCTTTGAAGCTCTCGTCTTTCTTCTGGGACAACCCCTGTAATTGGACCCGGTTGGGTGCCAAGTCACTATTGTACTTATAATGAGCCACAAACGCTTCAGCCAGCTGCTTCCAAGTTTTTATCTGAGTAGGCTCCAATCCCATGTACCATTCAAGGGAAGGACCAGACAAGCTGTCCTGAAAGAAATGCATCAGCATCCTCTCATCGTTTGAATAAGCCGACATCCTTCTATAGTATGATCGCACATGCACCTTTGGACAGGTATCCCCTTATATTTGTCGAATGTGGGAGCTTTAAACTTTAGCGGTACCTTCAGGCCAGGCACCAGACCCATTGTGGTCATATCTAAACCAACAGCACTTTGATTCACAACACCTTTCATCTGCTCCTCGAGCATCTTGATTCTCTGAGAGTCATCTATAGGACCTTCAAAACCTCCACCAGAGAAAGCATCTTCTTGTTGATCTTCTATCCAATTACCGTTCCCATTTCCGTATCCATCATACCCGTTGTTACGGCCAAATCTAGTCTGATTCATCACAGGGCCCCGCCCCCTGTTACCATACCCTGGAGCGACTCCGGCAGGTCCAAAAGACATCATTCCAGCACCATTTCCATTACCGAATCCGCCATAACCCTGATTGGTATTACCAAATCCATCCTGTCCGAAGCCCTGAGCGTTGAAGCCGTACTTCCCAGCATGATCAAACCCCTGGTCGTTAAAGCCAAATCCGTTGTTACCGAAGCCATTACCTCCAATATTATCACCACCCAGATTGGCATCTCCGAACCCAACGTTGTTGACGACAGTCTCGTTACCGATTCCTGCATTATCGTTCCCGGCGCCAGCGCCGTTGTTCACATTCACAGCAGGTATGTTCACCATAGGTGGGGCTACCGGTGTAGGAGTACCATCCCCGTGGATGGTGTCAACACGCACAAAATTATGGTCTTCGTTTCCGTGCCCAGCATTTCTCATCAGCAAAGGCTGCACCAAAGCCTGCAAGTTTTCCTGGCCTTTCACAATGGTCTCCATTGTCTACATGAATAGCGCCAGCTTCTCACGCATGTCCTGTATTTCATTCTGCATCTGATCCATAACTCTTTTACAGTTGGTACAAGTAGAGTATCGGTGCGGGCGTTGACTTTCAATCCTGAAAAGACCTGTACGGTGCAGGAAATGAGATACAATTCAATAATCATCTGTAATGCGATATGAATGTGAATGCAAATGCAACATGTGTCTGTGCATTAGGGAATATCACTCCCCAATTCTAGTGCGAATGTGTCAGTGTGGTGACAGTGACAGCAATACGAAGTTCGGAGCCGAATCATAGAAAACACCTCATACATTGCAGAGAAACCCATAAAGTCAGGAATACAATATCAATGATCATACAATAAGAAGGCATGACCTCAACCAACAATCCTGGTGATGGCCAGCACAATGCAAATAAAGCATACACATTAATACATGAAATAGTCAAGTGAGACCATGCGCCTGGTACTCCTCTAATAACCTCTTGGTCTCTGGATGACTTGGTCGGGTAAGCAAACCCTCAACAAGTAGATCTCTTCGCTTGAGAACACGTCGTAAATCACCAGCAGATTCCTCTCGTGCCCCTTCTCCGAAGCGATCCTCTAGCTTCCGTTTCTGAGACACAACCTCTTTCTTGCACTCGATGTCCTTATTCAATGATTTCTAAAGACTATATCTTGCCATCACCTCCTCTTCATACTTTTTATTGCTAGCCTTCAACTGGTCTTCGAGTTCAGAAATTTGTTGCTTCAATTTGTCTTCCCTCTTTTTGTTGTTGGTTAGCGTAGCATTCCACGTTTTGTTGCAAGAAGAGATTTCCCGGTGGGCGGCATCGAGTGCCTTCTTCTTGGACTCCAACATATCATGAGAGCTTCTGAATTCTTTCCCCAGGCGTTCACGCTTCTTCTTCTCTTCGGTCAGTTCAGCACCTAGCCTGTTTACTAACTCAGTCTGCTGTTGGAAAGAATGCACATCCTTGTTCTTCTCACTACGCATCTGAGCCAGTTCCTTTTCTAACTCTTCATTGATCTTTATCAAGTCCTCCTTTTCTTTCACGACCCGCTCATAGACCTCAACAGCAACAGTAGTGGGTTCCTCCACTGGAATGGGAACAGGACGTGAGACTGCTGGAAAAGGCATTTGTACCTGTCTTACCCTCTCCTGGATCCACACCTTGTATGGCATATAGGCTTGACAATCATTCTTGTCTAGCAATGGTTTCCCTCTTCTGCAGATGTGATTCCAAGCGTGCTGAAGCTTGGCCAATAATTCCCCACTCAAGTCATCGGTGAAATACAGAGATTCCTGTATTTCTTCCTCCTTTGGCGGGCTTTTCAAAGCATAACCGAATTGCCTGATCAATAATGATGGATTGTAATTAATGCACCCTTTCCTCCCAATCAGAGGAACATTAGGATATCCAGCGCAGCTGTAGATAATCTCAGATCCCAATAAAGCTCTGTCAAACCAGCCAACATCTTCTGAAGAAAGTCCCATCAGACGTTCAGACCAATCCACCGTATCTGCAGACTCAGCAAAGATACCCTTCTTGGGCAGATGACTCTCAAGCCACATATACAGCAAAGGCACACAACAAGAGACGTTCTTGCCCCTCCTATTCTCATTCTTATAATGCAGTGAGTGATAGAAGTCTCCAATTAGGGTGGGCACAAGATTTCCTGAAGCAAAGATATAGAATGCATCCAAATCGACGAAGTCAGGCATATTAGGGAACAACACAATGCCATAGATACACAAAGCAAGGATAGCATTAAACACAACCCAACAACCACTCTTGGCGTACTCTTGTGCTTTCCCAACTAAGAACTTGAGAGAAAAACCAGAAACTCCATTCCACAAGGTTAACAGCAGTTCTGAGGGGTCTAAGTGCAAAGCAAAAGCCAAATCCTCCAGCTTGGGCTCAGCACCTATATGAATGAAGGGCACCTGGTTCTGAATAGTCAGCTCCAAGATCTCAGCATATTCCTCCATGGTCGGAGCCAGAATGAAGTCAGGGAAAGTAAAACACCTCAGCGGGGGATCATAGAACTGCATCAGTGCGTACAATCCATCACGCTCATGCATGGATGGTTTATAGACCAGCCTGAGTAGTTTCCCATAACTCTTCCTGAAGCTTCTCTTCACCTCCTCATCAGCTAGAGATATCAAACCAAGTAGCGAAGAAACATCGGGAGTAGGCAACTTGTACGCGACAGTCTTCCTCAAAATACTCATGATGACAGATGGAAGTCCGGAGCACTAGAATCGGGAAGTATGAAAATGCACCTGCAGCACAGACACACGTTAATGATATGCACATGATGATGCAAATAATGCAATATGCAAGCAATGCAACAAGGGATCACAAGCCCCTGGCTGAGAAATTCAATCCACAACACTGGCCTCAAACAGACCCTCAAACTGCTCAAGATCATCCACGATGCTCCAACCTGGTCTCTGACAGACCCAATAATACCATCCTCAAATATCACACCCCTGAATCTCAATCAAGATAACCGGTATTCTGGAGGTCAAGTTACCTGCATGCCCAACCCCTCTCACAGGTAGGTGTCCTAATAACTGACACAAGGTACGGCATCCTATGCGGTCGTCGGCGTCACAGACTTTCAAGATTGATGATACGATACCCAGAAGGTGTGGCATCATCATGTCCTGAAGAGGCCTCACTTAGCCAACTTCCAAATGATCGGTCCCCGGAGTCGACAATCCAACTAACCAACAACCCCCTCAACCCAAAGGGTTGAAAAAGAAGTCAACCAGAAGAACCTCGTCCGAGCGTGGATTTCATGAGACACTAGTGCCTGCAAAGCAAGCACGCGCCCACTAATTTCCACTCTAATTCTAGGTGCACTCAAGCCTAGGTCCGGCTTATCTCTCAATCATAGAACACCCGTCACAACCCCAATACATCAATAATAACAATAAAATAATGCTGAATGTAAAATACAGAAAAAGTAAATCCATACAAAATCCTCGACGGGAAAACAAGCGCTAGGATTGACTCGCATAGGGAACCGTTGGAGTCCCCAGCAGAGTCGCCAGCTGCTGGGGATGACCCAGGCAGCTAGGAAGAAAATCCAAGGCGAGACTCGCATAGGGAACCATCGCAGTCTCCCCAGCAGAGTCGCCAGCTGTCGCTACTGCGAAAATCGGCGCCGGCTAAACAGAAGAGTCGCCACCGTGCGTTATTTATCCCAACGGGGGGAAAGGAAACGCTCGAAGTAAACCTACCGCAAAGACGGGAAAGGAATGGTCATCGCAACCAAATCCTGGATTCAGGAGTCGGTTACGCAAGGGGAAGGTATTAGCACCCCTCACGTCCGTCGTACTCGACGGGATCCACACTTATTTTCTAGTACGGATTGTTATTCTATCTATTCTACTGGTCTGGGGTTAAAAGAAAATAAAATGACTCGGCAAAGTATCGCACTTTATGCCTACGTATTCCCGTCTGGAACGAGAAATCAGAGTCAACGTAGTTCGCCTACCTACGGGAAAGGAGGGGAAGGTTGCTCGCTAGGATATCGCATCCTATGCCTACGTACTTTCATACAGCCTGAAAGATCAGAGCAAACGTAATTTGGGCCACGTACGACACAAGTCTGTCTTGATTGCTTTTATTCCTTCTGAAAAAGGTTTTTCTGATTACTAGTCCAAGCGGACAAAAATGACGTTTTGATTGGTTCACATTCTTTTATGGAAGAAATGTCTTTTATTGTGTTTGAAATGTTTATTGTGTTTTTCTGATTGTTTTGAGAAAGAAGAGACAGAACTCTAAAACCTATGGTTGAAAAGGGAATCCAAATCTAACCTAATGTTGTCATGCATGGATGAAAACCTAATGTCTGTCATATTTCTCTCTTGCGCAGAGAGAAACAGAGATCCTAAGGGGATAAACGAAAAAACAACAGCATATATACAGTAAAGCGGTAAAATGCATGAATGCAGCAATACAAGCGAGGCAAGGGAGTCCCACTCAACCTCGAACCTAGAAAACAATGAGCAAAGTGAAGCAGCTTCACCTCAATCTCCAAGGGAAAATTATCAAACAATACAGTCAAGAAACTCAAACAATACATCAACAGCTCTACACAGCACCAGCAGCTCTAAACAGCAAAACCTGACAGCACAAGCTCCTTCTTCTATCAGTCTTCAAGGCAATGAACTTCATCTTCAATCTTCAAAGATTCCTCAAAGCAAGCTCTCCTAGATGAGTAATAGTTCACAAGATGATTTGGGATGTTAAACAGTCAGTTAACCACCAAAGGTGGCATACAGACTGTTAACAAAATACAGACTGTTTCTCTCAAAAGTTCTATCTCCTAGATACTGTCACTAATCCTTCCAAAGGAAGGAGGTGAGTATCAAAGAGAGACTTTGAATCATAGAGAAGAATGGAGACAACAGAAGCCATCCATATTTGTGAAGAAATTTTCTATTCTAAAGCTTTACCTAGCTTCTAGGTCCTATGATCTTCAATCAATCTTCAAGCCATCCAAGCACCTTCATCAAGCTTTGATCTTCAACTTCAACTTTGTCTTCAATATGCTTCATCATCATGCTCTTCAAGCCAAGCCCACACCCCAAGCAAGCCCAATAAGCCCATACAAACAAAATAAACCCCAAAAGGGCACACCAAACAAGCATACAATTGCAAAATATACTAAAAATATTAATATAGTAGGGAAAATTCTAATATTATTTCTAGGGGATCTACTAAACCTACCCTTAATACCCATATGTGCCCCATAGCCTAACTTGTCCTAAAAAACCCAAAAGAAATTGTTTTAATGCACCTAAGTTGTGGTTTAACCTAATTCTATACAACCTAATTATCTAATCAAAACTATCCTAAAAGTCATCACAAAAATATGGCATTATTCCAGGGGGAACCTAAAACATATATCTAACTAACCTAAAAAGATTGACCTAAAAATCTAAAGGGAGCTACCTAAACTAAAATTTACAAAATCATACATCAATATAAAGGCATTAAAAAGCTATTAAAAGTAAAAATATACAAAAAATATAAAAATGAAATAAAATGGCAATTTTATGATTTTATATTTTTCTTGACAAAAATGGAAAGTGGAGAAAAAAATTCCCAAGCAGAAATATTATTTTTTCTATTTATTATGCATTTTCAAAGTTTGTAAAAAAATTTTGGAGAAAATTAAAATAGAAAATAGATGCATGGGGTGCAAACAGCAATAATAACCAGTTCAATTCCATTTGGGCCCAGCGTATGGGGGTGGGGATAGAAACGCGCCCTGGGCCTAGCAATTAATCAGAAAACAATTGGAAAATATAAAAGAAAAGTAATGGGATCACGGTGCGAATAGCAGAGGGTTTTAGTTCAAGCTTGGATTTGGGCCTGAATAGGGGTTTGGATAGCAAAAATCACACAAAGCCCAGAATGAGGCTTTAATGAAACGCAGTGTTTCGCTGGTTTCAGAAATCCCTCCAACTTCGTTTTAAATGCCAGCCGTCCGATCTGGTCTTGAGTCAAAGGGTCATGCGCTCATCAAGGGTAGCGATTTCGTCTTCAACCTTGGGAGCTAGGGTTTTCAGAAAAACCAAGAAACATGGCTTCCATGCACAGAACTTCAAGCCATTCGTTCTACCTCATTTCTTCACCAAATTTCACGAAATAAAACCCTAACTTGATCTATTTTCCACGCTGAACACAGCCATGTCATTGAAATACATTGAAACACTCTCTATGTTCAAACCCGAATGGTGTAACCTCATGAACTCAAGATATGATCAGTTTTCCACTTCAACCAAACTCAACATTCTTTACATAAAAATGATCCTTGCATTGCACTGGTTAAAATCAGCCATTAAACTAGCATTGAAACTCACTAAATCACTAGTTCTAACTCCATCAAGAATTCGTGTCCATGAATGAAACCTCTCCAATCAGTCCCAAACTCATCAAAATTGATCCCCTAATTCTCTCTAACAGCTCTATGCTAATAATTAACCCTAGCCATGCCTAGAATAGGGTGTAGGAATGATTTTGCATACCTTGCTTCTTGAAATGGTAGGTGGTGAAAATCTTCAAATCAAGCCTTGTAACTCCTCAATAATGCTCCCTAGATGATGAATCTTCCTCTGTTTGCAGAAGATTTGATGTAGAGAACTTGTACTTCAAGATCCAATGCAATTTGCCTTCTTGCAAATTCAATGTGAATACCTTCAAACCTTCATCAATGGAGCTTCACTCTAGCATGAACACACTCAGAAATGCTTATGGAGAAGATTTGTGAAGAAAAATGGAATGGCAATGAAGAAGAATCAAGAGATTCAATGTAATTTGCAAATGAAGGTTTATGATTTCACACTCTTTTCTCTACCACAATCAACACCAACCCTTCACCAATGCAAGTTGTATTCAATATATAGAGAGGTTTAGAAAAGTCTAGAACCTCCTAGAATCATCTAGTAAGAACTTGAAGATTTCATGATATGGTAATTTGCATTTTCATTTCTCCTTATATGATATCTCATGCCAAATGCCTCATAATCCTTGTAACCAACTTGAATTTGTCCCCACATGATATTTTGGATCAGTTACAATGCATATTTTCCTTGTTTGTTGAGTTTTTCCTTGTTTTGCTATGGTATCTTATTATGCAAGTAAGACTTTTCCAAAGCAACCCTATGATGTAAGCCTCAAATCAAAATTGTGGCTGAACCATTGTTCTTAAAATGTCATTTGGAGTCAAAATGACCTATTATATGACATGGTTTGGACTTGTAACTTGGGATTTATGATTTTCAACTTCACTTGAATTAACTTATGCCTCATTTTTAGGCCATTTTTATCACTTTTTGATATGAGCCTTTCCAACATCTCATGACCTCCCTACTAGCCTTAAAACATCATTCTAAGCAAGTTTGATGTTGAATATTTTTCCCTTTGAAGCTTGGAAGTAGGAGATATGGCCTTATGCTTGAAATGACTTATAACCTCCAAATGACCAAAATGCCCTTGGCTTGCAAAGATCATAAGTAGAGCTCCACAAATCAGATTGAGGCATACCATACCTTTCTAGAAAGCTAAGATTATGAGAAACAACTTTCATGTTGGCCAAGAATCCAATTGAAAATTCCTTAAGTGGCAAAAGTTGCTTGGAAATCAAGTAACTTTCACAGACAAAATTTCAGATGCCTCTGAGGACCCCTAACTTGCAAGAACCATAACTTGAGTTCTATAAATCTACTTGATGCCTTCCACCACTCAAATTAAAGGTCTTGATATACTCTACAAGTTTCATGTTGGCCAAGGATCCATTTGAGACTTGCATTTTGAATTACTTTGCTTGGAAGTTTGACCTAAATTAGGAGATTTTACTCAGAAACCCTAATTCAGAAACTTCTCTTCTTCTTGATTTCTTTTGATTTATCCTTGGCACAACACCACATCCATATCCACATATCAAATGATGAATCCCACATCTTCCAAATAGGCCTTGATGCCCTTCAATCAAGCATTTGACTTAGGGTTGACCCAGGGTTGACCCAGATGACACCCTAGTTGACTGTCTTCAACTATAACTCTTGTAACCATACCAATAACTTGTCTCATCTTCAAAATGACCCTTTAGGTCTTCCATGCCCTCAATTCATAACCCATAACTTCTCTGATGATCTTCAAACCCCCTCAGGATAGGAGAGAAACCCACTGATTGGTCCACTAACTTCTCTTTCTTTCTTGGTGACTTGAATAGACTTGAATCTTGATAAGAGCCTCTTGACATGCTTTTTTGAAATAAGAATGGAATTTGATCCCTTGTTGGATGGCTTGCCCATGCTATGCTATGTGTTGCGGTGGAAATAGGATCACAAACTATTAATGAGTTTGAATCGCAATTCAATTCACAACCGCTCTTTGATTTATCCGAAGGAAAAGGTCAAAAGAGGGAAAATCTATTTTTGCATCGTAAACACAATGCGGGGAAAGATCTAGGGTTCGGGGGTTGGTTAAATTTAGGGAAGGTATTAGCACCCTAAACTTCTGTAGTACTCTACAGGAACCTTTTGTTCAAATGTTTACTATTTGCTTTATTTATTTGCTTAAGGTATATGTACAAAGGGATTAACAGTGAGAAAAGATACCTAAGGGGTTAATTCTAAGTTTACTCGGCAAGTCATCGCATCTTGTGCCTACGTATCCTTACGGGAGTGGAATCAGAGTAATCGTAGTTCCCCTCAAAAGGGAGGTTAGAGACTTCTTGACTGTGGTCAAGGTCTCAAGGGGAATAAACGCGTCTTAAGGACACGCTTACGCGGAGTGTAGAAACTCCAAATCTCTACGTTGAATTGTTAAGTTGTAATTAGGGTTAAATTAGGGATTCCACGGCGAGAAACCCTAAAATGAGCGCGGCGGCTCTTTGACCTAAAGCCAGGGGTAAAATGGTAATTTTGTACACGGCGATACATTTGTGAAAATTAGGGTTTGTAAGAGTTGTAAGGGTTTGAAGTTGAGGACTATTGGCGCGGCGACCAAAAGCTAGACCTAACCTTCGGATGTGTGCAATGTGACGAGAATATTGATGAACGTGTGAGATAACTGAATTGTGCAAACAGAGAATAATGACAGAAATTAAAACCATACATGCAGAAATCTAAAGGCAGGAATTAAAGCGCGATTGTTAGGGTTTGCGAGATTACAACCGAGAAGCAGTTACAATAATAATAACTTTAAAGAAAACACCACGTAACAGTAGTGAACAAGAGCTGCAGAATGAACACACGCGTTAATGGGCAAAGTCAGACGGTAATTGGTCGAGTCAGGAGAAAAAGTGCAATATTGAAGATTTTTGTTGTTTTGAAAGAGATGTTAAATGAATTTATAAAAAAAAAAGAGTAATATTAGTTAGAAAAATATTTTAAATTTGATCTGAAAAAAATTTAATTTACATATTTTAAAATGATTCTTAAGTTATTTATTTGGAAAAAGGTTTTTAATTTTATAAAAAAAAGATTTTAAGTTATTTGTTTAAAAAAAAAGAGTTTTATAAGTTTATTATAAAAAGTTTTTTTATTATTATTTTATATAAAAAATGTCAATATTAGTTTTAAAATTTTAATACTAATTATAAAAAAAAGAAAAAAAGTAAAAAGAAATAAAAAGGGTTGGGCCGGTCATCACTCCCGGACCCAACCCGGTTGGTGAGACATTGAAAAGGAAAACACAAAATAGGGTTTCAGAAACCCTATCCCTCGCGGCGCCGTTTCGGTACTTTCTCCTTCATCTCTCTCTCTCTCTCTCTCTCTCTCTCTCTCTCTCTCTCTCTCTCTCTCTCTCTCTCTCTCTCGCAATCTCATCGCGATTTCGCTCATCCTCCTTCTCCGTTTATGGCTTCTATTTCCGCTTTTTCCTGAAAACAGAACAAAACAACATGTTAACCAAGTGATGGCTTACGTTTCCGGTTTCACGGCGGGATGACGACGATGATGACACCGAGAATTTCCTCGTGTCTGAGTCTAACAGGCTTTGGCGTTTTTATGGATGATCAATGGTGATATTGGTCGATGATGAGTTCTCTGAGGCTGGGAGGTGATCGCCGTTGATTACCCACCGTCGGTGAAGGCGATCACGGTGGTCACGAGTGCTTTGCGCGCGATTGTTGTGCGCCGTTTCCTCGTGTTCTCCGCCGTTGTTCTCTAGGGTTTCAACGAGGTTTGCTTCGCCGCTTCTTGTCTAGGGTTTCACTCAGGTGGTATCGTTCCCTTTTATAACCCTCTTTTGACTCTCTTTTGGGCCTTGGATTTGCGTTGATTTTTCGTTATTTTTGCAGATGGATTTTGAATAAATGATGATTTGATTGGGATTTTTTTGATATGATTCTGGGCTCGTGATTTGTTTCTGATACGATTTTTTTCTGATCTGATTCAAAGCTTTCCATTTTCGGGGTTCACTGATTGAATGTTACTTGTCCCTATCTTCGGATATGGATTCGCTCGGATTTCATTTGATCTGTTTGATATCTGAACTGATTTGTTTTGATTTCATTTGGACATTGCTTTGGATTTCGATCTGATTTGTTTGATATCTGAACTGATTTGTTTTTGATGGACTTATTTCGTTCAGTTTGGTTATCAGTTGGAATTCACTTATTTTTCCTCTTCTTTTTCAGTGAATTGAGGTTGATGCTTCGGTCGAGTCAGAATGGCCGAGAAGGTTACGCGGCGATGACGACATCACAGTCTGAGCTACCAGGGCATCCGTTCTTGTTTCTACTCTCGATGATTGTTGGGAGCTGGAGACACTCTAATTGTTTCTCTCCCGGCAGCTCGAGTCTCCGCCCAGTGATGAGTTTACTGAGGGCGTGATTAAACATATCAGCTTGGTGTTGTTGATTCTGATTTGTTTTCTGATATGGGCTGTAATACCTTGTTAGAACCCTGACACTTTTTAGTGTTTTGGATTTTGCAGACATTCACATCCATCTCAACTTGGCATTTTAGTCTCTGATTCGAACCACATTGCACTTGATTTCGTGATATGATTTGTGCTGTTCTGATGCAGTTTGGTTATTGATTTTTTTCAGATGTTGACCAGTTGGGGTTTTGTTCGAGGCGAGTTCCAATCGACTTGTTTTGTAATCCAATTTTGGTGCAATGGAGTTGGATTCTTGAACTGAACTTGCTTTCTGAACTGATGCGATTACGTGAGCTTATCCTTGCTCCTTCTGGTATGATTTGTGCTATGACTCTGTGCTGTGATTTTGTGTTGTTGTCTGCTGCAATTCGGTATGGTTATTCACGTTTTTCGTGACTTGCCATTTGAACTGGTTCAAATTGAAACTTGCCTTTAACTGATGCTGCTGAACTTTTTGATACTTTGTTTGATGCAGTTCAATGCAGTTTGGTTTGTATTTCATTTTTCTGTTCTGTTTGAACTTGACTTTCATGGACTCAGCTTATGAATTGCTTTGGTTTTGAGTTCTGAATTCTGAACCTGGTACTGATGCTGTTGTGGATTTCAGGTGTCGGATAACCTTGAAGCCAAAGTGGTTCATACCCGTCGGCATCCGGGTTTATGACCAATCAGTTCGGAAATCCAATTGCGGCAAAAGCGAATCAGTCCCGCTTCTTTTATCACTTCTATCTCTCGGATGTCCCGCATGATAAGAACGGATGTTACTTGATCTGACGCCAACGGCGCGGATTGGTAACGGGGGTAGGACGCAGCCTCGGTTGTGCCACTCCCGGCACTCGATGATGACGCTGTTCTGAGAGTATCAAAAATAATTTCTAACCCCTTCTATTCTGTTCTGTTTCCCTTTGTGCAGGTTAATCGGAGATTTGCGGAGAAGATCGAGGAAAAATCAAATGCAGAACCCAACGAGTTTTCTTTTAGGACTTAGGACCTTTAGGGAATGCCGTCTTTATTTCTCTTCTGTAACTTGTAATAAAAGTATTATGAAATAATTCAATAATATATTTTTTTATCCAAATTATTTCCACTTGTAAATTATGATAAAGATATTATGAATAAACTTCCAATGTGCTATCCCAATTCACTTTCTCTTTACAAATTATAATAATAATAGAATATTATGAATAAAATTCAGACATTCTATTAAAATCACTTTTCAATTTCTTTTCCATGATTTAATTTGCTGCAAACACCTCAACCTCCGATTAAACCTCACCAGTCAACTATTCCTGAATAAAGGTTGAAATTAATTCGATCCAATTTTGCATAATAAACTTAGTACCCTCAACATGAATAAGTTCCATTAATCAGCCGAAGTTTCACTGTTTTCCCTTTAAAATGAACTGGAAGATATAAGAAAGAATTCTTGCCAAAACCATGTTTCCCAGACCAGATTCTCGCATCGCCTTGAACCCAAACAAATTGATATCTTAACATAATCAACCCACGTAAATAAATGACTCAGGAATAAAACCTTATTGGGCCCAAAATTACGAATTATGCTTCAAAATGACCAAAACGCCCCTAGGGGTAATTCCTGCAAAACAACTCGCGCTCAATGATTGGTTAGTGATTAATGGATGCAAAAAAATGAAATGCTATGCGAAATGACTGACTAAATGTAAGGGTAAAATTTGGGGTATTACAGTTGCCCCTATTTAAATAGCTACACCGGACGACTTGAGTGACAGAGACTCGAGGAATCGTGGTGGAGAGATTTAAATATAGATAACCGAAAATTTTACCTTTATATGTGGCAATATACGATGCTATGGACAAAGCAAAATCAGACTGATGCAAGCAATGCTATGAATATGATGTGACGCGACTGCTGGAATGATGAATGAGTACGATGACACAGGAACAGACGCTACGGGAAGAACATACTGGGGAAAACGACGCGCTGGGACACAATACAACACTGGGGGATTCTAAAATGATGGTCAACTGGTGCGAATACGACCAATGGTTATTTTTAACGGGAACGAGATCCTCAACTGAAGATGGTACCTATGAGACGGCCTCCACTGGGGAATCTAAAAGTAAAACTGAATCGTGTACGATTGCAAGATCGATCACAGAATGCTGGAGCATTGAGCAAAGAATAACATCCAAGCTTCTGTAACCTATCCCTCGTGACAGGATCAAACGGACTTTTCGGAAATCCGTATCAAATATACAGGGTAAAGACCGGCTGTATGCCAAACTAAATGGACTTTAATGGGGAATGCCCTGATAAGCTTCTCGAGGGAGAATTGTCACTTATCGTTGGAAGGGACTTATGTGCCAAAACGAATAAGCACTCAAATAAAGAGGCTGCTGCTTATCTGATATATAAATCTTCTCATATTTAAGGTCGGCGCCTGGAATACGATTCTGATTCTTCTTTTACTGAGGGATAAATGAACTTCTTCATACTTCAAGATCGTGCTCTCCTGAATATGATTCCGCTCCATCTTTTACTAAAGGGTAAATGAACTTCCTCATACTTCAAGATCGTTCTCTCCTAAATATGATTCGGCTCCTTCTTTTACTAAAGGGTAAATGAACTTCCTCATACTTCAAGATCGTGCTCTCCTGAATATGATTCGGCTCCTTCTTTTACTAAAGGGTAAATGAACTTCCTCATACTTCAAGATCGTGCTCTCCTGAATATGATTCTGCTCCTTCTTTTACTAAAGGGTAAATGAACTTCCTCATACTTCAAGATCGTGCTCTCCTGAATATGATTATGCTCCTTCTTTTACTAAAGGGTAAATGAACTTCCTCATACTTCAAGATCGTGCTCTCCTGAATATGATTCTGCTCCTTCTTTTACTAAAGGGTAAATGAACTTATTCATACTTCAAGATCGTGCTCTCCTGAATATGATTCCGCTCAAACCTCCCCGTATTTCAAGATCGTGCTCTCCTGAATACGATTTGGTTCAAAACCCCCCATACTTCAAGACGACAGGTAAATGGAAGCCCAACTTCTCAATGGAGATGGTCATTTGCTGCGAGTCATAACGAAAACAGGATCGGCTTCTTAGGTGAGAAATGTCGCATACCGATGTTGTAAGATGTAAAGTGTTGCACCGATAGATTTTCCAGGCGTGAACTGGCATGTATCTGTAAAGGATTGTAGTTGATTTTCTTGAAAGATAGTGCAAAATAAATGCACATCCGGGTGTAGTGATAAGCTTCTCGGGCGAGAACGGTCGCGTATCTGCCAAGGTAGGGTGAACTTTTTAGATGGTGCAAAATAAATGCACATCCGGTTGGGCTCGACGACCGACAAGACTGAGATTCAATCTAGGATCGAGCTAGAAAGAAGACTGGTAATCAAGACTCCATCGAGGGAATGATCTCGAAGGGTAAATATCTTATCCTGGCGAGGAAAGATAGCTGAAGTAACCGTCATCCACGAGGATCGAGCTCTGTGGGGAAACTGGAAACACATATGTATTTTATGCTTAGGGCTGACAATCTATTTGGGGAGAACGGACGAACCCAGTTACTCGGCGGTAACAACCAATGACGGTGAGACATAATGAACCTGTGAATGCTAACACATATGTTGACGCATATGTTAATGGGAATGTATGTTAATGTCTATGTATGTTAGTGTCTATGCATGCAAGATGTTATGAAATGAGTATGCAATGAGTATGTAATGAGTATGTGTTATGAAATAGGCATGTGATGCTTATGCCCCTGCGTATGCTGACGAAACTGACTAGAGACGGGTCGAGAGATGAAATAAACATCTCGACGGAAATACCCGACGTTCCCGGCAATCAATACATCAATCATGAGTGAGGAGGATCAATGGTAGAACCAGATCTGGTTTTAAAGTTCTGAATTCTCTGGGAGAGAAAGTAACCTGCTTGGGTGCACAGTATCACGTCTTCACATGGGGAGAAGAAAACCTGAGGGACACTTTCGAGTTACCTAAGAAAAAGTTGTCAGCTTATAGTCTCTCTGGGGACTGTGATGAGGCAATAGTTTAAGATCCTGTTGCAACACTGAGATTTACTGGGGAATGAAGGCCGATGTGAGTAAAATCCCTCGGGTGCATGAAGAAAAATTGTGAAACCACATGTTTTTGATCTTGAAGGACCTTGTAGTAGTCGCCATTTGTTTCTTCAAAAACACGGTGCCCCCGGACATTTGCGTTGTGAGGTAGGGTCATCTCAAGAGGATTTTATAGAGAACACGAAGTCTGGCTGCTCCACTGTTTTCAAACTCTTTGAGAGATTTGTCAGGTCTTCGACGTAACTGGCACAAATTAATCGTGTTACGACGAAATCTTTGAGAAATAGCTCCTTAAGAGCGTCAGACACGTGTTGGTAAGCGAACTGGGAAACTGCCTGCCCCTGTTTAGCAGGATCTTCAAGTTCCACGGGTTATGTTCATATGTACATCTCTAAGATATCAAGCAAAGTCGTCATGTCTGAAATGCCTATCCTGAGCTTGTCAATGCACACATATATTTGTCTTGAATTTTTGTTTAAAAAAGGATATCGCAATAACTTGTGACCGAAATCACTAGTCAGGATATAAGTTTTAATTATAATGCCAACATGAATTTTTCTGAGCATAGCTTGTAGGAGTCAGGAAACGTGATCTTGTCGAGTATGCTTTCAACCGAAGTCCTACTTCAATTAGGTCTTTTAAAGGTTGTATCGTGGTTTGGTTCACGGTTTAAGAAACAAAGGATATGGGCTCAAAATTATATTTGCACCCTCCCATTCTTCGTGATGTTCTCCCATCCTAATTCAGTTAATCGGATACGAACGCTCATATCCCAAGCAGGTTTGCTATGGTCGAGAACTTATCAAGGCTTTGGACATGGCAGTCACTCACCTATTTCTAATGGCAATTGGTCACACGACTTTGTTCTTTATTGGGATTCTAAAAAAACTACTGGTTTGTTGTTCTTATTCCCTAACTTTTGCCTGGACAACGTCTTTTGATTTGACTTTGGAGTCCAGCGGGATGCCCCAGTTTTGCCTAAGTTTCCTTCATAGGTTTTGACTTAGCGGGCTCTTATTTTTTGAATATTCTTTTATGCACAAGTCGTGTAAATCTTTTGAAAGGCTCGTGACTGCCCCACTCCTTAGATAACTGAGGGATAGTCATTGTATTGGACTTCTTAAGATGCTAAGGATAAATTCTCAAAGGTCTGCTTACTTTTTGAGAGTCTAAGCGCTCGATTGGTTTAACTGAAACCTACCCTGCCCTAGGTTAGGATGAAGGTTCTTAAAGAAAGAAAAACTCCTACTTCGAGGTTCAAAGAGGTTAACAAGGGATTAACATCCTTATATCTCCAGTGTTTGGGATTTGAAACAATGCCTTACATCATCAGCGGGTTTCAGTCGAAATCATACGACAAGAAATCTGACGTTTTAGGTTCGTCATCCTCCCCCCAATTCCCCATCAGAACAAGAGATCGGGTAAAGTTGGCATTATGATTTATGAAAACGTTTTTTGAATGAGTGAAACGAATGGATTTATTCAAGACAAACATATGCGTTGCATTAATTAATCAAAGATAAACAAGTTCGTACATGCTAAATATGCTTAATCAAAGAGAAACGCATATAAATAAACAAATGAACTGTCGGAAAAATCCTTCTAAGTGGTTTATGAAATTCAAGAGCAACAGTTTCCTTTGGCGGAGCCTCAATGGAAAGGTCGTCTGGTTTATGGTCACTGCGAGTTGTCATGGCTTGCCCCAGTTACACTGGTCACATCTTCAACAGTTTTCAGTCGTTGCTTTAAAATAAATTTCCCAGATTCTTTGTTGATCCCAGTCGTATCATCTTGAGGGTTACTGAAATGAAGCGAGCTAGGCTTTTGAATAATGACTGGATTCGGCTGATTTGCCATAGGAGTAGCATGCTTTGCAGAATTCGAACTCGCCAATTGAGGGACCCCGAGAGGAGTCTCAATCTTCATCTGAGCATCGCTAAAAGACAACTTCTTCGTTTCTAGCAAATTTCTGACAACTTTCTTAAGAGCATAGCAATTCTCCAGATCATGGCCGGGCGCACCCTCATGAAATAAACAATGAGCGGCAGCGTTGTAAGCTGCAGGTAACGGATTAGGCGGAGGACCCAAAGCACGGGTGGTAATCAGACCCTGTTGTACCAAATGGGGGTATAACTCGGTGAAAGCCATCGGAATTGGAGGACAAGGCTTATACTGATTCTTACGGAGATGAGGAACCTTATTCTATGATTGTTGATGAACAGGAGCGTTGGCCACTCGTTGACTGTTGACAGGAACTTGCATGGGCGGATAACCGAAAGGTTGTTGATAAATCGGTGCTTGATATACCGGAGCTGACTGCACAGGCTGGTATGTAGGAAACTGTTGGTCGAAAGGAGGTGTAACAGTGGCTACATAAGGTTGTTGGACATATGGAAACGGATAACCTTGAACATAACTCTGCTGATGTTGCCAAGGTTGAGGAGTAGCCATTTTGCGGTTCCTCGAACGTGCAGGTCCTTTACCATGGTCGGATTTAGGAGTTTTGCACTTTGGAGGGGTAGCTCGTCGAACTGGTTGAGCACTAGGAGGCACCAAACCGGATTGAAGACCATGAGGAGGTACGATCTCGACAGTAACAGCTGGTTGAGATTCCATAACGGTATTAGTAGTCTCAGAAACAACAGTAGACTGAGCATCTATCTTCACACTAAGAGCTCGTAGCATCTCCAAAATCTGCCCCACACTTCCTCGAAGATCTTCGAGTTCATGGCTGACACGGCTGATCTCTTGGTTTTGATATTCCATCCTTATGAAGGGTCGTATTGATGCAGAGAACTCAGGGTGACAAAACTGGAGGGTGAGAAAACCGCGTATGAGAAACCGGGAGACACATGCAATGCAAAAGTATGATGCTAAAATGTGAATGCAAATGAAGATTTCATGGAATTCAAATATTTACGAATATTGCGGAATACCAAGGAAACTTTTAATTCATTGAAGACAAATTACAAATAATATTCTTGCAACCAAAATAGCTAAATAAAAGCCTAGAAAATCCTAGAGAAGCATCTTCCACAACTTCAGTGAGCAGACGGAGATCCGGAGGAAAATAAATATTCGTAGAGCCTTCTCTTCTTGTAGGATTGTATCTCATCATTCTTTGACTGAATCTGCTTTTGAAGTTCTTCGTACTCGCTGGCCATCACATGGTATTTGTTCTTCCATGCTTCTGTTTCGCGTTGTGATCTCTTCAAAGTGATCTTCAAAGTCTCAGCTTCAGTCATGAAATACTGGACAGGTTCTTCTCCTTAAGGTAAAGGATCTTGGCGAGAGTAGGGCATCTTCAACTCAATAGCTCTTCCTCGGACCCATTGAAGGTATGGTTCCATAGATACACAATTAGGTCTTCCCAAACTTTCTTTGTCTTTCCTATGCAGATGATTCCAAGAAGATAGAATCTGATCCTGAAGCTTTTTGTCGTCTTTGAAAAAGATTTTCTCCACATGAATACCTTTAGGCGGTTCCTTCAAGGGATATCCCAACTGTCGGCGAGCTAAGACTGGAATGTAGCTAATTCCTCCATTGAAACTGAGCAAGGGCACATTGTTGAAGTTTCCACAACTATCAATGATCGATATCCCATCATACATGCGATTATACCAATCAATATCATAGTGAGTTAAAGCCATAACTTTTTGCGACCAACGTTCTTGGTTAGGTTTCCAGAACGGACCGGACTTGGGTAAGTGAGAAATAAACCACTTGTATAGTAATGGCACACAACATGTAATCATTCCTCCACCATGAAGGTTTCGGAGATGTACTGAATGATAAGTATTACCCAATAGTGTCGGAACTGGATTTCTCCTCATGAAGGTCTTGATTGCATTAAGGTCCACAAACCCCTCAAAACTAGGAAAAAGCAGCAACCCATAGATAAGCAAGGCAAATATTGTCTCAAAGGCAAACATGTCTTTATGATCGGCATAAAATTGGGCCTTCTTAATTAGGAAGTCCCTGAGAAAACCGGAGGTCCCTACTTTGGTGATCATATTGCTTTTGACCTCGGATATCCTTAGACAAATGGCTTTAGCAACATCTCGTTCTTTAGGGTCTTCCTCCAAGAAAGGGAATGGAGACTTATCCAAGATAGGTAATCCCACCAACTGAGAGTACTCTTCTAAGGTAGGTAAAAGCTGATAATCTGGAAAGGTGAAGCAGTGATAATCTGGATCATAAAACTGTAGCAAAGTCGCAAGAAGTCCTTCGTTTACTTGAACCTTCAACAAAGACAATAGCCTTCCATATCTGTTCTGGAACTTTTCTTGATCTTGAACCAACTCTCTTAGCTTCTCTAGGACTTCCAAATTAAAACCCTTAAAAGTAAGTTTCAAAGTATGCTTCCTAGAGTAATCCATGGTATCCTGCAATGTTCATAAATAGACTTTGAATTCCATGAAGTCTTAATGCAATATGATGTTTTATGAATGCAATGCATGAAAACACACAAAGTCCTAGGTTAAAGGTACGTGAACGGAGTTAAGGTCTACCCATCCCAGAAAGGAGTGTACTATAGGTTATTTGTACCTGCAGAACAAGGTTCTAAAAAGTGCCCAAAGTCATCAGCCCATCTTTCGGATATTATCAACTTTCCGACTGACTCAGGAGTTAATAATATTCTCAAGAGAACCTCTTTTGAGTGTAGTATCGCGTAGCAACCATTGTAGGACTACTCCCACATAGTTCCCGCACTACGTCCTAACTAAGGCCGAGGTGGTGTAAAGGTACTACGGTCCTCAATATCACGGACTCCAATCGACCATGGAAAAAGTTTTCAACGATTACTCATTCAACCGAACCATTTTCGAGAGGGTCTCAACTGAGCGGTGATTCTCGGATCAGCTTGGTCGGGACTCACTCCTTATAAGCCTCATCGAATATATCCCCATCCTATAATAATGTCACTAGTCCGGGCGTAGGACTTATCTCACAACACAAGGAACAGTCCCATAATCAAGGCACAAATATATACATGCAAATGAATAATAACACAGATAGTAATAAATATGAACAAGTTAGGGATAACCCTCAAAAGTTTAGGACTCCCCAGTGAAGTCGCCATTTTCTGTTGCGGTGGAAATAGGATCACAAACTATTAATGAGTTTGAATCGCAATTCAATTCACAACCGCTCTTTGATTTATCCGAAGGAAAAGGTCAGAAGAGGGAAAACCTATTTTTGCATCGTAAACACAATGCGGGGAAAGATCTAGGGTTCGGGGGTTGGTTAAATTTAGGGAAGGTATTAGCACCCTAAACTTCTGTAGTACTCTACAGGAACCTTTTGTTCAAATGTTTACTATTTGCTTTATTTATTTGCTTAAGATATATGTACAAAGGGATTAACAGTGAGAAAAGAGACCTAAGGGGTTAATTCTAAGTTTACTCGGCAAGACATCGCATCTTGTGCCTACGTATCCTTACGGGAGTGGAATCAGAGTAATCGTAGTTCCCCTCAAAAGGGAGGTTAGAGACTTCTTGACTGTGGTCAAGGTCTCAAGGGGAATAAACGCGTCTTAAGGACACGCTTACGCGGAGTGTAGAAACTCCAAATCTCTACGTTGAATTGTTAAGTTGTAATTAGGGTTAAATTAGGGATTCCACGGCGAGAAACCCTAAAATGAGCGCGGCGGCTCTTTGACCTAAAGCCAAGGGTAAAATGGTAATTTTGTACACGGCGAGACATTTGTGAAAATCAGGGTTTGTAAGAGTTGTAAGGGTTTGAAGTTGAGGACTATTGGCGCGGCGACCAAAAGCTAGACCTAACCTTCTGATGTGTGCAATGTGACGAGAATATTGATGAACGTGTGAGATAACTGAATTGTGCAAACAGAGAATAATGACAGAAATTAAAACCATACATGCAGAAATCTAAAGGCAGGAATTAAAGCGCGATTGTTAGGGTTCACGAGATTACAACCGAGAAGCAGTTACAATAATAATAACTTTAAAGAAAACACCACGTAAAAGTAGTGAACAAGAGCTGCAGAATGAACACACGCGTTAATGGGCAAAGTCAGACGGTAATTGGTCGAGTCAGGAGAAAAAGTGCAATATTGAAGATTTTTGTTGTTTTGAAAGAGATGTTAAAGGAATTTATAAAAAAAAAGAGTAATATTAGTTAGAAAAATATTTTAAATTTGATCTGAAAAAAATTTAATTTACATATTTTAAAATGATTCTTAAGTTATTTATTTGGAAAAAGGTTTTTAATTTTATAAAAAAAAAAGATTTTAAGTTATTTGTTTAAAAAAAAAAAGAGTTTTTTAAGTTTATTATAAAAAGTTTTTTATTATTATTTTATATAAAAAATGTCAATATTAGTTTTAAAATTTTAATACTAATTATAAAAAAAAGAAAAAAAGTAAAAAGAAATAAAAAGGGTTGGGCCGGTCATCACTCCCGGACCCAACCCGGTTGGTGAGACATTGAAAAGGAAAACACAAAATAGGGTTTCAGAAACCATATCCCTCGCGGCGCCGTTTCGGTACTTTCTCCTTCATCTCTCTCTCTCTCTCGCAATCTCATCGCGATTTCGCTCATCCTCCTTCTCCGTTTATGGCTTCTGTTTCCGCTTTTTCCTGAAAACAGAACAAAACAACATGTTAACCAAGTGATGGCTTACGTTTCCGGTTTCACGGCGGGATGACGACGATGATGACACCGAGAATTTCCTCGTGTCTGAGTCTAACAGGCTTTGGCGTTTTTATGGATGATCAATGGTGATATTGGTCGATGATGAGTTCTCTGAGGCTGGGAGGTGATCGTCGTTGATTACCCACCGTCGGTGAAGGCGATCACGGTGGTCACGGGTGCTTTGCGCGCGATTGTTGTGCGCCGTTTCCTCGTGTTCTCCGCCGTTGTTCTCTAGGGTTTCAACGAGGTTTGCTTCGCCGCTTCTTGTCTAGGGTTTCACTCAGGTGGTATCGTTCCCTTTTATAACCCTCTTTTGACTCTCTTTTGGGCCTTGGATTTGCGTTGATTTTTCGTTATTTTTGCAGATGGATTTTGAATAAATGATGATTTGATTGGGATTTTTTTGATATGATTCTGGGCTCGTGATTTGTTTCTGATACGATTTTTTTCTGATCTGATTCAAAGCTTTCCATTTTCGGGGTTCACTGATTGAATGTTACTTGTCCCTATCTTCGGATATGGATTCGCTCGGATTTCATTTGATCTGTTTGATATCTGAACTGATTTGTTTTGATTTCATTTGGACATTGCTTTGGATTTCGATCTGATTTGTTTGATATCTGAACTGATTTGTTTTTGATGGACTTATTTCGTTCAGTTTGGTTATCAGTTGGAATTCACTTATTTTTCCTCTTCTTTTTCAGTGAATTGAGGTTGATGCTTCGGTCGAGTCAGAATGGCCGAGAAGGTTACGCGGTGATGACGACATCACAGTCTGAGCTACCAGGGCATCCGTTCTTGTTTCTACTCTCGATGATTGTTGGGAGCTGGAGACACTCTAATTGTTTCTCTCCCGGCAGCTCGAGTCTCCGCCCAGTGATGAGTTTACTGAGGGCGTGATTAAACATATCAGCTTGGTGTTGTTGATTCTGATTTGTTTTCTGATATGGGCTGTAATACCTTGTTAGAACCCTGACACTTTTTAGTGTTTTGGATTTTGCAGACATTCACATCCATCTCAACTTGGCATTTTAGTCTCTGATTCGAACCACATTGCACTTGATTTCGTGATATGATTTGTGCTGTTCTGATGCAGTTTGGTTATTGATTTTTTTCAGATGTTGACCAGTTGGGGTTTTGTTCGAGGCGAGTTCCAATCGACTTGTTTTGTAATCCAATTTTGGTGCAATGGAGTTGGATTCTTGAACTGAACTTGCTTTCTGAACTGATGCGATTACGTGAGCTTATCCTTGCTCCTTCTGGTATGATTTGTGCTATGACTCTGTGCTGTGATTTTCTGTTGTTGTCTGCTGCAATTCGGTATGGTTATTCACGTTTTTCGTGACTTGCCATTTGAACTGGTTCAAATTGAAACTTGCCTTTAACTGATGCTGCTGAACTTTTTGATACTTTGTTTGATGCAGTTCAATGCAGTTTGGTTTGTATTTCATTTTTCTGTTCTGTTTGAACTTGACTTTCATGGACTCAGCTTATGAACTGCTTTGGTTTTGAGTTCTGAATTCTGAACCTGGTACTGATGCTGTTGTGGATTTCAGGTGTCGGATAACCTTGAAGCCAAAGTGGTTCATACCCGTCGGCATCCGGGTTTATGACCAATCAGTTTGGAAATCCAATTGCGGCAAAAGCGAATCAGTCCCGCTTCTTTTATCACTTCTATCTCTCGGATGTCCCGCATGATAAGAACGGATGTTACTTGATCTGACGCCAACGACGCGGATTGGTAACGGGGGTAGGACGCAGCCTCGGTTGTGCCACTCCCGGCACTCGATGATGACGCTGTTCTGAGAGTGTCAAAAATAATTTCTAACCCCTTCTATTCTGTTCTGTTTCCCTTTGTGCAGGTTAATCGGAGATTTGCGGAGAAGATCGAGGAAAAATCAAATGCAGAACCCAACGAGTTTTCTTTTAGGACTTAGGACCTTTAGGGAATGCCGTCTTTATTTCTCTTCTGTAACTTGTAATAAAAGTATTATGAAATAATTCAATAATATATTTTTTTATCCAAATTATTTCCACTTGTAAATTATGATAAAGATATTATGAATAAACTTCCAATGTGCTATCCCAATTCACTTTCTCTTTACAAATTATAATAATAATAGAATATTATGAATAAAATTCACACATTCTATTAAAATCACTTTTCAATTTCTTTTCCATGATTTAATTTGCTGCAAACACCTCAACCTCCGATTAAACCTCACCAGTCAACTATTCCTGAATAAAGGTTGAAATTAATTCGATCCAATTTTGCATAATAAACTTAGTAACCTCAACATGAATAAGTTCCATTAATCAGCCGAAGTTTCACTGTTTTCCCTTTAAAATGAACTGGAAGATATAAGAAAGAATTCTTGCCAAAACCATGTTTCCCAGACCAGATTCTCGCATCGCCTTGAACCCAAACAAATTGATATCTTAACATAATCAACCCACGTAAATAAATGACTCAGGAATAAAACCTTACTGGGCCCAAAATTACGAATTATGCTTCAAAATGACCAAAACGCCCCTAGGGGTAATTCCTGCAAAACAACTCGCGCTCAATGATTGGTTAGTGATTAATGGATGCAAAAAAATGAAATGCTATGCGAAATGACTGACTAAATGTAAGGGTAAAATTTGGGGTATTACAGTTGCCCCTATTTAAATAGCTACACCGGACGACTTGAGTGACAGAGACTCGAGGAATCGTGGTGGAGAGATTTAAATATAGATAACCGAAAATTTTACCTTTATATGTGGCAATATACGATGCTATGGACAAAGCAAAATCAGACTGATGCAAGCAATGCTATGAATATGATGTGACGCGACTGCTGGAATGATGAATGAGTACGACGACACAGGAACAGACGCTACGGGAAGAACATACTGGGGAAAACGACGCGCTGGGACACAGTACAACACTGGGGGATTCTAAAATGATGGTCAACTGGTGCGAATATAACCAATGGTTATTTTTAACGGGAACGAGATCCTCAACTGGAGATGGTACCTATGAGACGGCCTCCACTGGGGAATCTAAAAGTAAAACTGAATCGTGTACGATTGCAAGATCGATCACAGAATGCTGGAGCATTGAGCAAAGAATAACATCCAAGCTTCTGTAACCTATCCCTCGTGACAGGATCAAACGGACTTTTTGGAAATCTGTATCAAATATACAGGGTAAAGACCGGCTGTATGCCAAACTAAATGGACTTTAATGGGGAATGCCCTGATAAGCTTCTCGAGGGAGAATTGTCACTTATCGTTGGAAGGGACTTATGTGCCAAAACGAATAAGCACTCAAATAAAGAGGCTGCTGCTTATCTGATATATAAATCTTCTCATATTTAAGGTCGGCGCCTGGAATACGATTCTGATTCTTCTTTTACTGAGGGATAAATGAACTTCTTCATACTTCAAGATCGTGCTCTCCTGAATATGATTCCGCTCCATCTTTTACTAAAGGGTAAATGAACTTCCTCATACTTCAAGATCGTGCTCTCCTGAATATGATTCGGCTCCTTCTTTTACTAAAGGGTAAATGAACTTCCTCATACTTCAAGATCGTGCTCTCCTGAATATGATTCGGCTCCTTCTTTTACTAAAGGGTAAATGAACTTCCTCATACTTCAAGATCGTGCTCTCCTGAATATGATTCTGCTCCTTCTTTTACTAAAGGGTAAATGAACTTCCTCATACTTCAAGATCGTGCTCTCCTGAATATGATTCTGCTCCTTCTTTTACTAAAGGGTAAATGAACTTCCTCATACTTCAAGATCGTGCTCTCCTGAATATGATTCTGCTCCTTCTTTTACTAAAGGGTAAATGAACTTATTCATACTTCAAGATCGTGCTCTCCTGAATATGATTCCGCTCAAACCTCCCCGTATTTCAAGATCGTGCTCTCCTGAATACGATTTGGTTCAAAACCCCCCATACTTCAAGACGACAGGTAAATGGAAGCCCAACTTCTCAATGGAGATGGCCATTTGCTGCGAGTCATAACGAAAACAGGATCGGCTTCTTAGGTGAGAAATGTCGCATACCGATGTTGTAAGATGTAAAGTGTTGCACCGATAGATTTTCCAGGCGTGAACTGGCATGTATCTGTAAAGGATTGTAGTTGATTTTCTTGAAAGATAGTGCAAAATAAATGCACATCCGGGTGTAGTGATAAGCTTCTCGGGCGAGAACGGTCGCGTATCTGCCAAGGTAGGGTGAACTTTTTAGATGGTGCAAAATAAATGCACATCCGGTTGGGCTCGACGACCGACAAGACTGAGATTCAATCTAGGATCGAGCTAGAAAGAAGACTGGTAATCAAGACTCCATCGAGGGAATGATATCGAAGGGTAAATATCTTATCCTGGTGAGGAAAGATAGCTGAAGTAACCGTCATCCACGAGGATCGAGCTCTGTGGGGAAACTGGAAACACATATGTATTTTATGCTTAGGGCTGACAATCTATTTGGGGAGAATGGACGAACCCAGTTACTCGGCGGTAACAACCAATGACGGTGAGACATAATGAACCTGTGAATGCTAACACATATGTTGACGCATATGTTAATGGGAATGTATGTTAATGTCTATGTATGTTAGTGTCTATGTATGTTAGTGTCTATGCATGCAAGATGTTATGAAATGAGTATGCAATGAGTATGTAATGAGTATGTGTTATGAAATAGGCATGTGATGCTTATGCCCCTGCGTATACTGACGAAACTGACTAGAGACAGGTCGAGAGATGAAATAAACATCTCGACGGAAATACCCGGCGTTCCCGGCAATCAATACATCAATCATGAGTGAGGAGGATCAATGGTAGAACCAGATCTGGTTTTAAAGTTCTGAATTCTCTGGGAGAGAAAGTAACCTGCTTGGGTGCACAGTATCACGTCTTCACATGGGGAGAAGAAAACCTGAGGGACACTTTCGAGTTACCCAAGAAAAAGTTGTCAGCTTATAGTCTCTCTGGGGACTGTGATGAGGCAATAGTTTAAGAGCCTGTTGCAACACTGAGATTTACTGGGGAATGAAGGCCGCTGTGAGTAAAATCCCTCGGGTGCATGAAGAAAAATTGTGAAACCACATGTTTTTGATCTTGAAGGACCTTGTAGTAGTCGCCATTTGTTTCTTCAAAAACACGGTGCCCCCGGACATTTGCGTTGTGAGGTAGGGTCATCTCAAGAGGATTTTATAGAGAACACGAAGTCTGGCTGCTCCACTGTTTTCAAACTCTTTGAGAGATTTGTCAGGTCTTCGACGTAACTGGCACAAATTAATCGTGTTACGACGAAATCTTTGAGAAATAGCTCCTTAAGAGCGTCAGACACGTGTTGGTAAGCGAACTGGGAAACTGCCTGCCCCTGTTTAGCAGGATCTTCAAGTTCCACGGGTTATGTTCATATGTACATCTCTAAGATATCAAGCAAAGTCGTCATGTCTGAAATGCCTATCCTGAGCTTGTCAATGCACACATATATTTGTCTTGAATTTTTGTTTAAAAAAGGATATCGCAATAACTTGTGACCAAAATCACTAGTCAGGATATAAGTTTTAATTATAATGCCAACATGAATTTTTCTGAGCATAGCTTGTAGGAGTCAGGAAACGTGATCTTGTCGAGTATGCTTTCAACCGAAGTCCTACTTCAATTAGGTCTTTTAAAGGTTGTATCGTGGTTTGGTTCACGGTTTAAGAAACAAAGGATATGGGCTCAAAATTATATTTGCACCCTCCCATTCTTCGTGATGTTCTCCCATCCTAATTCAGTTAATCGGATACGAACGCTCATATCCCAAGCAGGTTTGCTATGGTCGAGAACTTATCAAGGCTTTGGACATGGCAGTCACTCACCTATTTCTAATGGCAATTGGTCACACGACTTTGTTCTTTATTGGGATTCTAAAAAAACTACTGGTTTGTTGTTCTTATTCCCTAACTTTTGCCTGGACAACGTCTTTTGATTTGACTTTGGAGTCCAGCGGGATGCCCCAGTTTTGCCTAAGTTTCCTTCATAGGTTTTGACTTAGCGGGCTCTTATTTTTTGAATATTCTTTTATGCACAAGTCGTGTAAATCTTTTGAAAGGCTCGTGACTGCCCCACTCCTTAGATAACTGAGGGATAGTCATTGTATTGGACTTCTTAAGATGCTAAGGATAAATTCTCAAAGGTCTGCTTACTTTTTGAGAGTCTAAGCGCTCGATTGGTTTAACTGAAACCTACCCTGCCCTAGGTTAGGATGAAGGTTCTTAAAGAAAGAAAAACTCCTACTTCGAGGTTCAAAGAGGTTAACGAGGGATTAACATCCTTATATCTCCAGTGTTTGGGATTTGAAACAATGCCTTACATCATCAGCGGGTTTCAGTCGAAATCATACGACAAGAAATCTGACGTTTTAGGTTCGTCATCCTCCCCCCAATTCCCCATCAGAACAAGAGATCGGGTAAAGTTGGCATTATGATTTATGAAAACGTTTTTTGAATGAGTGAAACGAATGGATTTATTCAAGACAAACATATGCGTTGCATTAATTAATCAAAGATAAACAAGTTCGTACATGCTAAATATGCTTAATCAAAGAGAAACGCATATAAATAAACAAATGAACTGTCGGAAAAATCCTTCTAAGTGGTTTATGAAATTCAAGAGCAACAGTTTCCTTTGGCGGAGCCTCAATGGAAAGGTCGTCTGGTTTATGGTCACTGCGAGTTGTCATGGCTTGCCCCAGTTACACTGGTCACATCTTCAACAGTTTTCAGTCGTTGCTTTAAAATAAATTTCCCAGATTCTTTGTTGATCCCAGTCGTATCATCTTGAGGGTTACTGAAATGAAGCGAGCTAGGCTTTTGAATAATGACTGGATTCGGCTGATTTGCCATAGGAGTAGCATGCTTTGCAGAATTCGAACTCGCCAATTGAGGGACCCCGAGAGGAGTCTCAATCTTCATCTGAGCATCGCTAAAAGACAACTTCTTCGTTTCTAGCAAATTTCTGACAACTTTCTTAAGAGCATAGCAATTCTCCAGATCATGGCCGGGCGCACCCTCATGAAATAAACAATGAGCGGCAGCGTTGTAAGCTGCAGGTAACGGATTAGGCGGAGGACCCAAAGCACGGGTGGTAATCAGACCCTGTTGTACCAAATGGGGGTATAACTCGGTGAAAGCCATCGGAATTGGAGGACAAGGCTTATACTGATTCTTACGGAGATGAGGAACCTTATTCTATGATTGTTGATGAACAGGAGCGTTGGGCACTCGTTGACTGTTGACAGGAACTTGCATGGGAGGATAACCGAAAGGTTGTTGATAAATCGGTGCTTGATATACCGGAGCTGACTGCACAGGCTGGTATGTAGGAAACTGTTGGTCGAAAGGAGGTGTAACAGTGGCTACATAAGGTTGTTGGACATATGGAAACGGATAACCTTGAACATAACTCTGCTGATGTTGCCAAGGTTGAGGAGTAGCCATTTTGCGGTTCCTCCAACGTGCAGGTCCTTTACCATGGTCGGATTTAGGAGTTTTGCACTTTGGAGGGGTAGCTCGTCGAACTGGTTGAGCACTAGGAGGCACCAAACCGGATTGAAGACCATGAGGAGGTACGATCTCGACAGTAACAGCTGGTTGAGATTCCATAACGGTATTAGTAGTCTCAGAAACAACAGTAGACTGAGCATCTATCTTCACACTAAGAGCTCGTAGCATCTCCAAAATCTGCCCCACACTTCCTCGAAGATCTTCGAGTTCATGGCTGACACGGCTGATCTCTTGGTTTTGATATTCCATCCTTATGAAGGGTCGTATTGATGCAGAGAACTCAGGGTGACAAAACTGGAGGGTGAGAAAACCGCGTATGAGAAACCGGGAGACACATGCAATGCAAAAGTATGATGCTAAAATGTGAATGCAAATGAAGATTTCATGGAATTCAGATATTTACGAAAATTGCGGAATACCAAGGAAACTTTTAATTCATTGAAGACAAATTACAAATAATATTCTTGCAACCAAAACAGCTAAATAAAAGCCTAGAAAATCCTAGAGAAGCATCTTCCACAACTTCAGTGAGCAGACGGAGATCCGGAGGAAAATAAATATTCGTAGAGCCTTCTCTTCTTGTAGGATTGTATCTCATCATTCTTTGACTGAATCTGCTTTTGAAGTTCTTCGTACTCGCTGGCCATCACATGGTATTTGTTCTTCCATGCTTCTGTTTCGCGTTGTGATCTCTTCAAAGTGATCTTCAAAGTCTCAGCTTCAGTCATGAAATACTGGACAGGTTCTTCTCCTTAAGGTAAAGGATCTTGGCGAGAGTAGGGCATCTTCAACTCAATAGCTCTTCCTCGGACCCATTGAAGGTATGGTTCCATAGATACACAATTAGGTCTTCCCAAACTTTCTTTGTCTTTCCTATGCAGATGATTCCAAGAAGATAGAATCTGATCCTGAAGCTTTTTGTCGTCTTTGAAAAAGATTTTCTCCACATGAATACCTTTAGGCGGTTCCTTCAAGGGATATCCCAACTGTCGGCGAGCTAAGACTGGAATGTAGCTAATTCCTCCATTGAAACTGAGCAAGGGCACATTGTTGAAGTTTCCACAACTATCAATGATCGATATCCCATCATACATGCGATTATACTAATCAATATCAGAGTGAGTTAAAGCCATAACTTTTTGCGACCAACGTTCTTGGTTAGGTTTCCAGAACGGACCGGACTTGGGTAAGTGAGAAATAAACCACTTGTATAGTAATGGCACACAACATGTAATCATTCCTCCACCATGAAGGTTTCGGAGATGTACTGAATGATAAGTATTACCCAATAGTGTCGGAACTGGATTTCTCCTCATGAAGGTCTTGATTGCATTAAGGTCCACAAACCCCTCAAAACTAGGAAAAAGCAGCAACCCATAGATAAGCAAGGCAAATATTGTCTCAAAGGCAAACATGTCTTTATGATCGGCATAAAATTGGGCCTTCTTAATTAGGAAGTCCCTGAGAAAACCGGAGGTCCCTACTTTGGTGATCATATTGCTTTTGACCTCGGATATCCTTAGACAAATGGCTTTAGCAACATCTCGTTCTTTAGGGTCTTCCTCCAAGAAAGGGAATGGAGACTTATCCAAGATAGGTAATCCCACCAACTGAGAGTACTCTTCTAAGGTAGGTAAAAGCTGATAATCTGGAAAGGTGAAGCAGTGATAATCTGGATCATAAAACTGTAGCAAAGTCGCAAGAAGTCCTTCGTTTACTTGAACCTTCAACAAAGACAATAGCCTTCCATATCTGTTCTGGAACTTTTCTTGATCTTGAACCAACTCTCTTAGCTTCTCTAGGACTTCCAAATTAAAACCCTTAAAAGTAAGTTTCAAAGTATGCTTCCTAGAGTAATCCATGGTATCCTGCAATGTTCATAAATAGACTTTGAATTCCATGAAGTCTTAATGCAATATGATGTTTTATGAATGCAATGCATGAAAACACACAAAGTCCTAGGTTAAAGGTACGTGAACGGAGTTAAGGTCTACCCATCCCAGAAAGGAGTGTACTATAGGTTATTTGTACCTGCAGAACAAGGTTCTAAAAAGTGCCCAAAGTCATCAGCCCATCTTTCGGATATTATCAACTTTCCGACTGACTCAGGAGTTAATAATATTCTCAAGAGAACCTCTTTTGAGTGTAGTATCGCGTAGCAACCATTGTAGGACTACTCCCACATAGTTCCCGCACTACGTCCTAACTAAGGCTGAGGTGGTGTAAAGGTACTACGGTCCTCAATATCACGGACTCCAATCGACCATGGAAAAAGTTTTCAACGATTACTCATTCAACCGAACCATTTTCGAGAGGGTCTCAACTGAGCGGTGATTCTCGGATCAGCTTGGTCGGGACTCACTCCCTATAAGCCTCATCGAATATATCCCCATCCTATAATAATGTCACTAGTCCGGGCGTAGGACTTATCTCACAACACAAGGAACAGTCCCATAATCAAGGCACAAATATATACATGCAAATGAATAATAACACAGATAGTAATAAATATGAACAAGTTAGGGATAACCCTCAAAAGTTTAGGACTCCCCAGTGAAGTCGCCATTTTCTGTTGCGGTGGAAATAGGATCACAAACTATTAATGAGTTTGAATCGCAATTCAATTCACAACCGCTCTTTGATTTATCCGAAGGAAAAGGTCAGAAGAGGGAAAACCTATTTTTGCATCGTAAACACAATGCGGGGAAAGATCTAGGGTTCGGGGGTTGGTTAAATTTAGGGAAGGTATTAGCACCCTAAACTTCTGTAGTACTCTACAGGAACCTTTTGTTCAAATGTTTACTATTTGCTTTATTTATTTGCTTAAGATATATGTACAAAGGGATTAACAGTGAGAAAAGAGACCTAAGGGGTTAATTCTAAGTTTACTCGGCAATACATCGCATCTTGTGCCTACGTATCCTTACGGGAGTGGAATCAGAGTAATCGTAGTTCCCCTCAAAAGGGAGGTTAGAGACTTCTTGACTGTGGTCAAGGTCTCAAGGGGAATAAACGCGTCTTAAGGACACGCTTACGCGGAGTGTAGAAACTCCAAATCTCTACGTTGAATTGTTAAGTTGTAATTAGGGTTAAATTAGGGATTCCACGACGAGAAACCCTAAAATGAGCGCGGCGGCTCTTTGACCTAAAGCCAGGGGTAAAATGGTAATTTTGTACACGGCGAGACATTTGTGAAAATCAGGGTTTGTAAGAGTTGTAAGGGTTTGAAGTTGAGGACTATTGGCGCGGCGACCAAAAGCTAGACCTAACCTTCTGATGTGTGCAATGTGACGAGAATATTGATGAACGTGTGAGATAACTGAATTGTGCAAACAGAGAATAATGACAGAAATTAAAACCATACATGCAGAAATCTAAAGGCAGGAATTAAAGCGCGATTGTTAGGGTTCACGAGATTACAACCGAGAAGCAGTTACAATAATAATAACTTTAAAGAAAACACCACGTAACAGTAGTGAACAAGAGCTGCAGAATGAACACACGCGTTAATGGGCAAAGTCAGACGGTAATTGGTCGAGTCAGGAGAAAAAGTGCAATATTGAAGATTTTTGTTGTTTTGAAAGAGATGTTAAATGAATTTATAAAAAAAAAGAGTAATATTAGTTAGAAAAATATTTTAAATTTGATCTGAAAAAAATTTAATTTACATATTTTAAAATGATTCTTAAGTTATTTATTTGGAAAAAGGTTTTTAATTTTATAAAAAAAAAGATTTTAAGTTATTTGTTTAAAAAAAAAAAGAGTTTTTTAAGTTTATTATAAAAAGTTTTTTATTATTATTTTATATAAAAAATGTCAATATTAGTTTTAAAATTTTAATACTAATTATAAAAAAAAGAAAAAAAGTAAAAAGAAATAAAAAGGGTTGGGCCGGTCATCACTCCCGGACCCAACCCGGTTGGTCAGACATTGAAAAGGAAAACACAAAATAGGGTTTCAGAAACCATATCCCTCGCGGCGCCGTTTCGGTACTTTCTCCTTCATCTCTCTCTCTCTCTCTCTCTCTCGCAATCTCATCGCGATTTCGCTCATCCTCCTTCTCCGTTTATGGCTTCTGTTTCCGCTTTTTCCTGAAAACAGAACAAAACAACATGTTAACCAAGTGATGGCTTACGTTTCCGGTTTCACGGCGGGATGACGACGATGATGACACCGAGAATTTCCTCGTGTCTGAGTCTAACAGGCTTTGGCGTTTTTATGGATGATCAATGGTGATATTGGTCGATGATGAGTTCTCTGAGGCTGGGAGGTGATCGTCGTTGATTACCCACCGTCGGTGAAGGCGATCACGGTGGTCACGGGTGCTTTGCGCGCGATTGTTGTGCGCCGTTTCCTCGTGTTCTCCGCCGTTGTTCTCTAGGGTTTCAACGAGGTTTGCTTCGCCGCTTTTTGTCTAGGGTTTCACTCAGGTGGTATCGTTCCCTTTTATAACCCTCTTTTGACTCTCTTTTGGGCCTTGGATTTGCGTTGATTTTTTGTTATTTTTGCAGATGGATTTTGAATAAATGATGATTTGATTGGGATTTTTTTGATATGATTATGGGCTCGTGATTTGTTTCTGATACGATTTTTTTCTGATCTGATTCAAAGCTTTCCATTTTCGGGGTTCACTGATTGAATGTTACTTGTCCCTATCTTCGGATATGGATTCGCTCGGATTTCATTTGATCTGTTTGATATCTGAACTGATTTGTTTTGATTTCATTTGGACATTGCTTTGGATTTCGATCTGATTTGTTTGATATCTGAACTGATTTGTTTTTGATGGACTTATTTCGTTCAGTTTGGTTATCAGTTGGAATTCACTTATTTTTCCTCTTCTTTTTCAGTGAATTGAGGCTGATGCTTCGGTCGAGTCAGAATGGCCGAGAAGGTTACGCGGCGATGACGACATCACAGTCTGAGCTACCAGGGCATCCGTTCTTGTTTCTACTCTCGATGATTGTTGGGAGCTGGAGACACTCTAATTGTTTCTCTCCCGGCAGCTCGAGTCTCCGCCCAGTGATGAGTTTACTGAGGGCGTGATTAAACATATCAACTTGGTGTTGTTGATTCTGATTTGTTTTCTGATATGGGCTGTAATACCTTGTTAGAACCCTGACACTTTTTAGTGTTTTGGATTTTGCAGACATTCACATCCATCTCAACTTGGCATTTTAGTCTCTGATTCGAACCACATTGCACTTGATTTCGTGATATGATTTGTGCTGTTCTGATGCAGTTTGGTTATTGATTTTTTTCAGATGTTGACCAGTTGGGGTTTTGTTCGAGGCGAGTTCCAATCGACTTGTTTTGTAATCCAATTTTGGTGCAATGGAGTTGGATTCTTGAACTGAACTTGCTTTCTGAACTGATGCGATTACGTGAGCTTATCCTTGCTCCTTCTGGTATGATTTGTGCTATGACTCTGTGCTGTGATTTTGTGCTGTTGTCTGCTGCAATTTGGTGTGGTTATTCACGTTTTTCGTGACTTGCCATTCGAACTGGTTCAAATTGAAACTTTCCTTTAACTGATGCTGCTGAACTTTTTGATACTTTGTTTGATGCAGTTCAATGCAGTTTGGTTTGTATTTCATTTTTCTGTTCTGTTTGAACTTGACTTTCATGGACTCAGCTTATGAATTGCTTTGGTTTTGAGTTCTGAATTCTGAACCTGGTACTGATGCTGTTGTGGATTTCAGGTGTCGGATAACCTTGAAGCCAAAGTGGTTCATACCCGTCGGCATCCGGGTTTATGACCAATCAGTTTGGAAATCCAATTGCGGCAAAAGCGAATCAGTCCCGCTTCTTTTATCACTTCTATCTCTCGGATGTCCCGCATGATAAGAACGGATGTTACTTGATCTGACGCCAACGGCGCGGATTGGTAACGGGGGTAGGACGCAGCCTCGGTTGTGCCACTCCCGGCACTCGATGATGACGCTGTTCTGAGAGTGTCAAAAATAATTTCTAACCCCTTCTATTCTGTTCTGTTTCCCTTTGTGCAGGTTAATCGGAGATTTGCGGAGAAGATCGAGGAAAAATCAAATGCAGAACCCAACGAGTTTTCTTTTAGGACTTAGGACCTTTAGGGAATGCCGTCTTTATTTCTCTTCTGTAACTTGTAATAAAAGTATTATGAAATAATTCAATAATATATTTTTTTATCCAAATTATTTCCACTTGTAAATTATGATAAAGATATTATGAATAAACTTCCAATGTGCTATCCCAATTCACTTTCTCTTTACAAATTATAATAATAATAGAATATTATGAATAAAATTCACACATTCTATTAAAATCACTTTTCAATTTCTTTTCCATGATTTAATTTGCTGCAAACACCTCAACCTCCGATTAAACCTCACCAGTCAACTATTCCTGAATAAAGGTTGAAATTAATTCGATCCAATTTTGCATAATAAACTTAGTAACCTCAACATGAATAAGTTCCATTAATCAGCCGAAGTTTCACTGTTTTCCCTTTAAAATGAACTGGAAGATATAAGAAAGAATTCTTGCCAAAACCATGTTTCCCAGACCAGATTCTCGCATCGCTTGAACCCAAACAAATTGATATCTTAACATAATCAACCCACGTAAATAAATGACTCAGGAATAAAACCTTATTGGGCCCAAAATTACGAATTATGCTTCAAAATGACCAAAACGCCCCTAGGGGTAATTCCTGCAAAACAACTCGCGCTCAATGATTGGTTAGTGATTAATGGATGCAAAAAAATGAAATGCTATGCGAAATGATTGACTAAATGTAAGGGTAAAATTTGGGGTATTACACTATGCTATGCAGATGAATGAATTATGTACATGATCTAATATGCAAATGCTAAAGCTATGAAACATAGAATCAGGTGAAATAAGTTGGTCAAATTTTGGGGTGCAACAGCTGCCCCTATTCAAACGGCTTGGACCCGACTGGGTGAAACACTCGGAGCCTTCAGACAATCGAGGTACGAGACGGTTGAATACAAAATGAACCCGGAAATTTGTCAACTACAAAAATAAATTGCAAAATAAACTGCACCACTACTTAGGGAACACTATCTACAAATCCGATTTCAACGCTATCTTGTCAATATCGGAATTGACTTCACTGGGAGAAGTGTATATATATATATATATATATATATATATATATATATATATATATATATATATATATATATATATATATATATATATATATATATATATATATATATATATATATATATATATATATATATATATATATATATATATATATATATATATATATATATATATATATATATATATATATATGTATATATATATATATATATATATATATATATATATATATATATATATATATATATATATATATATATATATATATATATATATATATATATATATATATATATATTTTGTCGAATATAAGAACGCAGCTCTGTCTTGTCATGGGACACATACTATGTTCCTTACGGGGAAATCCTTCGTCCAGATACTGAAGAGTTCGTCTGCCTATCTCTCACGGGAAACATGCATCGACTTAGTAACATTTCATCCGCCTATCCAATATGGGAACACTATTCTGTTTATATCACGGGAAAATTTTCTTCTGCCCATCACACAGGAAAATTATTCTTCTGCCCATCACACAGGAAAATTTTCTTCTGCTCATCACACAGGAAAATTTTCTTCTGCCCATCACACAGGAAAATTATTTTTCTGCCCATCACACAGGAAAATTATTCTTCTGCCCATCACACAGGAAAATTATTCTTCTGCCCATCACACAGGAAAATTATTCTTCTGCCCATCACACAGGAAAATTTTCTTCTGCCCATCACACAGGAAAATTATTCTTCTGCCCATCACACAGGAAAATTATTCTTCTGCCCATCACACAGGAAAATTATTCTTCTGCCCATCACACAGGAAAATTATTCTTCTGCCCATCACACAGGAAAATTTTCTTCTGCCCATCACACAGGAAAATTATTCTTCTGCCCATCACACAGGAAAATTACTCTTCTGCCCATCACACAGGAAAATTATTCTTCTACCCATCACACAGGAAAATTATTCTTCTGCCCATCACACAGGAACATTATTCTTCTGCCCATCACACAGGAAAATTATTCTTCTGCCCATCACACAGGAAAATTATTCTTCTGCCCATCACACAGGAAAATTATCTCGGACATAGTTTCTTTGCCTATTCTTTGCATTAACTAACTCCGTTGGGGATATTCCGAAAACAACTGTCAAACACTCGTCTTGATAACAAGTAGCTACTTCTGAACTTTGATTTTATGAAAACCTGAAATGTTGTCGCAACAACAAACTTGAAGAAACATTTCGCTGGCCGGATACAATAACGCCTCAATTGGCAACTCTGGTGGGGAAAGTGATAAACTGAACTATGTCGGCACACGTCTCCTAGCGAGACCTCGATTGTCTGGTAATATCTGAGCTTTAGAACTCCACACTCCTATTGAGGACCACACCTGAAAGCAAAAATCAACCAACCTGATCTATGTTTCAAAATGCATATGTTTGATAATGGCGTAGTGCTCCGTACAACATGGAAATGCTACGCGTTTTTTGTTTGGTGGATGCAAATATGACACTATATGCCGATGCAAATGCAGGCTCGAACTGCAGGGATAGCTCTAACAATCTTGCTTCATCAAATCTGCCGTCGAGGACAAAAGTCACCATGCTGGGGAGTGAATGGGTATCACAACGTACTCCGGCAAAATAAATGCCAGGACACACAACCAACTCTGTCGGGGAGAGTCTTAACCTTCGAGTTCCACTGGGAGAAAAAGAACACTTGCTGAAAAGAGAGAACTCCGCTGGGGACGAAACGGCTCTCTTGGGGAAAATCAACTGACTCCGACGAGGGGAGAATAAAAGACCCTACTGGGAAGGGAATCTCTACTGGGGAGAGTAGACTGTCTGGGTACAGCTCACAAGTTGGAAATATTAGTCTTCTGAGGCTAAACCCCTCTGCTCGGGATGGGGAATCCCTTCGGGGAGCACCACACTGTCTGAATACAGCCTTCGATCTGGGAATCGTCAATTCTGCCGAGGATAAACGACCCTGCTGGAGAATGTCCTTCGGATAAGCTGCGACTAGCTGGGGAATTTGATCCTTCTTCAGTAAGGGACATTGTCATCTCAGCTTCCGGGAATGAAGCGCGACCTGCATGGAGATTCACTTCACATAACGATCAAGCCTTTCCGTTACGAGCTTCTGGTTAGTACTGCAATCTTGTGATCGTCCACTTCGTATGGTCAAGAACCCTGCAACACCACAAACGAGACAAGACAAGTCTATGCAACCAAATCTATTCAGGTTAGCGTTAGTGACATCATTTTCAGTCAATTCAAAGTTTTAGCAATTATTGGCGAGGGCCAGCGATGTTATACACTTGCTAGTTTTATTAAACATTGGCGTTTGTCATGTACAAAACAGTAAAGAACAAGCATCAAATACTGAATAACATGTTTTATTGATTGGGCCCCTGAATGGGCAGAGTTTTGTACACGGGATGTAACTCCTGAAAAGAGGAAGCTACGCACAACAAATATACAAGTATGCACAAGAAGCATAAATACAATGACAAATCAAATTTGTACACATGTCGACAACGTGATGCAGACGAACATCATGAGTTGATCCTCCTATGACTCGCCTGACTCTAGTGCTTTCCCGGTATTCACACTTCTGAAGAGATTGTATCTGATAATCGACCCCTCAGGTATATTCTCCTGAACCAATGTGCACCACAGTATCAAATTCGGACCGCAGTCATTTGCTTTTCAAATCCCTAACTTTTGCGTGAACCGCCCTTTGCGGGTTTTCAGTTCACCGGGATACCCTTTTTTGCCGAAGCCGCCCAGTGTAGGTTTTCAACTTCGCGGGTGTACATTTTTTCAATTTTATCCCTAATTTTTGCCCGAACCTTTAATTTTGTTTTTGGTTCGCCAGGATGCCCCATTTTTTCCTGGACTCTCTTTTTTTGTCCAGCGGGTCAATTTCAAGCAAAGTATTTTTTTAACTGCGTCCGAATTCACAGGCGACGTAAAGTCCTCACCGTCCATGGTGGACAACAACAAAGCTCCTCCTGAAAAGACTTTTCTGACAACGTATGGCCCTGCGTAGTTGGGGGTCCACTTGCCCCTGTGATCTGCCTGTGGCGGGAGAATCCTCTTTAGCACAAGGTCGCCCGTCTGAAAGCTCCGAGGGTGCATCTTTTTATCATACGCTTTCTTCATTCGGCTCTGGTACAACCGAACATATGCTAGAGAAGCTAACCTCTTCTCATCCATTAAACTTAGCTGGTTCAACCTGTCTTTCACCCATTCTGCCTCGTCCAGTTGGACATCTCGTAATACCCTCAGGGAAGGAATCTCAACTTCCAGTGGTAACACTGCTTCCATTCCATATACCAACGAGAACGGGGTTGCCCCGGTTGATGTGCGTACCGTCGTACGATAACCGTGCAAAGCAAAAGGTAGCATCTTGTGCCAGTCCTTATAGGTCACTACCATCTTCTGAACAATCTTCTTTATGTTCTTATTGGTCGCTTCAACAGCGCCATTCATCTTGGGTCGATAAGGAGAGGAGTTGTGATGCTCGATCTTAAAACTCTGACACAGCTCCTTCATCATTTTGTTATTTAAGTTCGAACCGTTGTCAGTAATTATCCGTTCGGGGATTCCATAAATGCAAATGATATATCGCTTGATAAACCTGGCTACCACCTGCTTGGTCACATTTGCATAGGATGCCGCTTCCACCCATTTGGTAAAATAATCGATTGCTACCAGAATGAACCGGTGTCCGTTAGATGCCGTCGGCTCGATCTTTCCAATCACGTCGATTCCCCACATGGAGAATGGCCACGGTGACGACATCACGTTCAGAGGACTCGGAGGCACATGGATCTTATCTGCATATATCTGGCACTTATGACACCTCTTCGCAAACTTGAAACAATCGGTTTCCATAGTTAGCCAATAATAACCTGCCCGCAGCAGCTTCCTTGTCATAGCATGCCCACCAGCATGCGTACCAAATGTACCCTCATGTATTTCCTCCATGAGCAAATTCGCCTCTTTCTCGTCTACACAACGTAGTAGCACCAAGTCGTGATTTCTCTTGTATAGGACACCGTCCGGATTCAGATAGAAATTACCCGCCAATCTTCTGAGAGTCTTCTGATCGTGACTGGATGCCCCAGCCGGATACTCTTTGTTTTTCAGGAAATTATGGATATCAAAATACCAGGGTTTATCATCAGATGCTTCGTCAATGGCAAATACAAAGGCGGGTCTGTCAAGCCGAGAGATAACAATTCTGGGAGCCTCATTCCAGAAGTTGACCTTATACATGGAAGACAATGTGGCCAGGGCGTCAGCCATCTGATTTTCTGCTCGCGGTACATGATGCAACTCAACCTTGTCAAAGAAAGGCAACAATCTCCTCGCGTAATTCATGTATGGTATCAAATTAGGCTGACGTGTCTCCCATTCTCGTTTTATTTGATTCACCACCAGAGCTGAGTCTTCGTATACATCCAGATTTTTGATTCGCAAATCAATGGCTTCTTCAAGCCCCATGATACAAGCTTCGTATTCGGCTTCATTATTGGTAACTGGAAAGGTCAATCGAGCGGTAAATGGGATGTGCGACCCATGTGGAGTAGTGATGATTGCCCCTATTCCGCTACCATAGGAGTTTACAGCTCCGTCAAAGATCAACTTCCATTTGGAACCCAATTCTGGTCCTTCGTCTGGCAACGGTTCTTCGCAATCTTTCATATTTAGGTACATGATGTCCTCGTCAGGAAAATCAAACCTCATCGATTGGTAGTCCTCAATAGGTTGCTCTGCCAAGTACTCAGATAATACACTCCCCTTTATAGCCTTCTGTGAGACATACTGGATGTCGTATTCGGTCAAAACCATCTGCCAACGGGCAATTCTCCCCGATAATGCCTGCTTTTCAAATACGTATTTGATAGGATCCATCTTCGAGATGAGCATGGTTGTATGGTTCAGCATGTATTGCCTCAAACGCTTGGCGGGCCAGGCTAGCGCGCAGCAAGTTTTTTCGAGCATTGAGTATCGAGATTCACATTCAGTAAACTTCTTACTCAAATAGTATATCGCGTGCTCTTTTCTTCCTGTCTCGTCGTGTTGACCGAGAACACAACCCATACTCCCCTCAAGAACTGTCAAATACATAATCAAGGGTCTCCCTGCCACTGGAGGTATCAAAATAGGAGGCTCCTGCAAATACTGCTTTATTTTATCAAACGCCTTTTGACAATTTTCATTCCATGTTACAGCCTGGTCTTTTTTCAACATCTTGAATAACGGCTCACACGTAGCTGTTAGGTGAGATATGAACCGAGCGATGTAGTTCAACCTCCCTAAAAACCCGCGTACCTCTTTCTCTGTTTTAGGCGTCGGCATCTCTTGTATGGCTTTTATTTTTGCAGGATCAACCTCTATTCCTTTTTCGCTCACGATAAACCCCAGCAGTTTACCCGATCTTACCCCGAAGGTGCACTTGTTAGGGTTCAGTCTCAGCCTGAACTTCCTAAGCCTCTTGAATAGCTTCAGCAGATTCACCAAATGTTCTTCCTCCGTCTGGGATTTGGCAATCATATCATCGACATAAACCTCGATCTCCTTATGCATCATGTCATGAAAAAGAGTCATCATGGCACGCTGAAACATTGCCCCAGCATTCTTTAATCCGAAGGGCATCACTTTGTAGCAAAATGTTCCCCAAGGCGTAATGAAGGTAGTCTTCTCCATATCTTCTGGCGCCATTTTAATCTGATTGTAGCCCGAGAAGCCATCCATGAAGGAGAATACGGAGAATTGAGCAGTGTTGTCAACCAGCACATCGATGTGAGGAAGCGGAAAATCATCTTTCGGGCTCGCTTTGTTCAAATCACGGTAATCTACGCACATTCTCACTTTACCGTCTTTCTTAGGCACTGGTACAATATTCACAACCCATGAGGGATATTTTGTAACAGCTAGGAAACCAGCATCCCACTGCTTTTGGACCTCCTCCTTAATTTTCACTGCCATATCAGGCCTAGTTCTGCGAAGCTTCTGCTTAACCGGCGGGCATTCTTCTTTTAGCGGCAGACGGTGCACAACCATATCCGTATCCAGCCCAGGCATGTCTTCGTACGACCAAGCGAACACATCACTGTACTCTCTGAGCATTTCAACCAGTCTTCGCTTGACGTCGCTCTGCAGCGCGGCTCCTATACGGATGTTCCTTTCAACCCCTTCCGACCCCAGGTTAACAGTTTCAATGACCTCCTCATGAGGCAGAATGATTCGTTCTTCTTGCTTTACCAACCAAGACAACTCTTCTGGAACGTCGCCATCTTCAACAATCTCTTCTTCAGCCTGAAATACCGGGTGCTCAAAGTCGAAATGAGTCATAGGCGGTTCAATGATGTCATCTGAAAATATTATCCTGCAAAAGGAATGGTTAAATGCCTCAAAATGTGTATAAAGCGAATAACCACGTTGCCATTTTATTGTAAAACACAAAAACAGGAAAAACAGAGATCGCAATATTTGTACATGAAAAAACGCCTTTTATTTAATGATTAAACAATGCAATGTACATAACAGCACGACCCTAAGCAAAATCACGATGCCCCGGGTAAGACACCGGATTGTTCAACAATTAAGAAAACAAAGTATTACTGTTTGGTAGTCACAGGAACAATCTCTTGAATAGACCAATTGCATAATCCTTGTCCTGGCACGCTCGGCTGAATCCAGGCGTCCATGTCGCAGTCACTGTCTCCTTCTTCGGAATCTGAAACAGCGTTGATGGCCTCGTGATACACTCCACTAGCTGTGATTGTTATCGGTCCTTTGAAACGGGGTGCACCTGCAGCAGGCGTTGATGACGACGGTTGATATCCCAGCCCAAATCTGTCCATCTTCACGGGAATATCCAGAACTTTGCCCCAGCCTTTTGTCTCACCAGTCTTCACTAGAGCCTGAGCCTCCTTGTATGACGAGACGGCCACCTCTGACGCTTTACTCGGCCCTGGAACTTTGTCTTTGATGCGCAACCCTTCAAAGGCTTGATAGGGTGTTTCATGAATCTCGCCGTCGACTTCTACATACTTGAATGATGACAGATGGCTGACCAATATATCTTCTTCTCCACAGACCGTGACCACACTGTCCCCTACCATGTATTTCAGCTTTTGGTGCAAGGTAGATGTGACTACCCCAGCACCATGGATCCATGGTCGTCCGAGAAGACAGTTGTATGCCGGCTGGATGTCCATAATGTAAAATTCAGTTTCAAAAATCTCCGGCCCCACCTGCAGAGGTAACGTTATAGATCCAAAGACTGACCTTCGTGTACCATCAAATGCCCTGACCACCAAGTCACTAGGCGTACAAATGATTCCCCTGATGTCCAATTTCATCATTTCTTTCTTTGGCAGCACGTTCAAGGAAGATCCGGTATCTACTAGTAAGTGGGACATGACTGAGCCCCTACACTCAACCAAGACGTGCAATGCCATGTTATGCTCTCTCCCCCTCGGGGTCAAATCAAAGTCCGTAAATCCCAAGCTATAGCCTGCGTTCACGTGCACCATCACCCCCTCCAACTGATTCACAGAAACATCTTGGGGTACAAATGACGTGTCCAGAATTTTCAACAATGCATTCCTATGAGCTTCGAAACACAATAACAATGACAATATGGATATCTTCGATGGCGTCTGTTGAAGGTGCTCAACAATCTTATAGTCGCTCTTACGAATAAGGCGCATAAACTCTTCTACATCCTGCAACGACGTTTCTTTTTCGTTCCTCTGCACAGGGACATACTCATTCATTTTTCCTTTTCCTTTCGCCAATCGTTCAGCCTCTACCTCAGGTGATATAAAAATTCTCCCACTTCTCGTCATCCCTCCGGTCCCAACGACATTGTCTACAACCTCAACTGGCTATTTACTAATATCAATTATCACCCCATCACAGTATGCTTCCAACCCGTAAGTCCAGGGTACTGCCTTAGTGCTCTCATAAGGGATTGGTCCTGCCTTGGTGATAGTGATCGGCGGTCGCCTGGCTGGCACCGTTATAGTTATCGTTTTCCGGGGGATTGTCACGGTAGCTACATCACTTTGCTCATCCACTAATACCTCTGCAGGTTCCTCTACTGCCGTTCTATCGAATTGCAACGTGCCTTCATCCATTAAGTTCTGAATACCCTTCTTCAATTCAGTGCAACCCCCAGCTTGGGTCCAACACTCTAAACAAAACTCATCGCAGCCCGGATACACACCTCCTTTCAATAATCTGCTCTTTATCTCACACAACGGTGTCTTTAGGTCATCAACATTCATGATCAAGTTCAAACCCTCCTCAGTTAAAATAGCATTTGTCCCGTGGTTGGGCATGGGATGTTGTACTATGTTCGGACCTGCTTGTCCAAAATTGATGGCCTTGTTATCCAACAGATCTTGCACCACATGCTTGAACGCGTGGCAATTCTCTATGTCATGGCCAGGAGCCCCGGAGTGGAACTCACAGTGCTTGTTCGTATCAAAACCAAACGGAGGAGTGCCCAACATTGGCGTCATAGTCCTCTTTTCCACCAAATTCAAACCCAGTAATGTTTGGAGTAACTCCGCATACATATAAGGAGGTATTTCAAATACTCTTTTCGGCCTCGTGTTAGGAAATCTCCTCTGTCCCTGATTTGGCCTCTGCTGCTGCTGGTGCTGTGGTGGTATCTGCTGTAGTGGTATCGGTTGTTGATGAAATGGAATTGTGACACTTGCCACCTGTTGCAGATGATTGTACTGATTCCGACCTCTGCCCCGGCCTCGGCCTCGGCCCCCGAATACTACGCTTGCATCACCTTGCCGGCGACCACCGAAAGCTCTACTGTTACTGCCAGCTGAAGTAGATTCCTCAGCTTGGAATCTCCCCATTTTAATATTGCTTTCAATTTTCTCACCCATCAAGATTAGGTCCGAGAAACTGCCCAAGGAAGTATGAAACAGCTTATCATAAAACACACCAGTAAATGTTCCTATGAACATATCATTCATTTCTTTGTCATCCAAAGGAGGATGAACTCGTGCAGCCATGTCGCGCCACCTCTGCGCATATTCTTTGAAGCTCTCGTCTTTCTTCTGGGACAACCCCTGTAATTGGACTCGGTTGGGTGCCAAGTCACTATTGTACTTATAATGAGCCACAAACGCTTCAGCCATTTGCTTCCAAGTTTTTATCTGAGTAGGCTCCAATCCCATGTACCATTCAAGGGAAGGACCAGACAAGCTGTCCTGAAAGAAATGCATCAGCATCCTCTCATCGTTTGAATAAGCCGACATCCTTCTATAGTATGATCGCACATGCACCTTTGGACAGGTATCCCCTTATATTTGTCGAATGTGGGAGCTTTAAACTTTAGCGGTACCTTCAGGCCAGGCACCAGACCCATTGTGGTCATATCTAAACCAACAGCACTTTGATTCACAACACCTTTCATCTGCTCCTCGAGCATCTTGATTCTCTGAGAGTCATCTATAGGACCTTCAAAACCTCCACCAGAGAAAGCATCTTCTTGTTGATCTTCTATCCAATTACCGTTCCCATTTCCGTATCCATCATACCCGTTGTTACGGCCAAATCTAGTCTGATTCATCACAGGGCCCCGCCCCCTGTTACCATACCCTGGAGCGACTCCGGCAGGTCCAAAAGACATCATTCCAGCACCATTTCCATTACCGAATCCGCCATAACCCTGATTGGTATTACCAAATCCATCCTGTCCGAAGCCCTGAGCGTTGAAGCCGTACTTCCCAGCATGATCAAACCCCTGGTCGTTAAAGCCAAATCCGTTGTTACTGAAGCCATTACCTCCAATATTATCACCACCCAGATTGGCATCTCCGAACCCAACGTTGTTGACGACAGTCTCGTTACCGATTCCTGCATTATCGTTCCCGGCGCCAGCGCCGTTGTTCACATTCACAGCAGGTATGTTCACCACAGGTGGGGCTACCGGTGTAGGAGTACCATCCCCGTGGATGGTGTCAACACGCACAGAATTATGGTCTTCGTTTCCGTGCCCAGCATTTCTCATCAGCAAAGGCTGCACCAAAGCCTGCAAGTTTTCCTGGCCTTTCACAATGGTCTCCATTGTCTGCATGAATAGCGCCAGCTTCTCACGCATGTCCTGTATTTCATTCTGCATCTGATCCATAACTCTTTTACAGTTGGTACAAGTAGAGTATCGGTGCGGGCGTTGACTTTCAATCCTGAAAAGACCTGTACGGTGCAGGAAATGAGATACAATTCAATAATCATCTGTAATGTGATATGAATGTGAATGAAAATGCAACATGTGTCTGTGCATTAGGGAATATCACTCCCCAATTCTAGTGCGAATGTGTCAGTGTGGTGACAGTGACAGCAATACGAAGTTCGGAGCCGAATCATAGAAAACACCTCATACATTGCAGAGAAACCCATAAAGTCAGGAATACAATATCAATGAGCATACAATAAGAAGGCATGACCTCAACCAACAATCCTGGTGATGGCCAGCACAATGCAAATAAAGCATACACATTAATACATGAAATAGTCAAGTGCGACCATGCGCCTGGTACTCCTCTAATAACCTCTTGGTCTCTGGATGACTTGGTCGGGTAAGCAAACCCTCAACAAGTAGATCTCTTCGCTTGAGAACACGTCGTAAATCACCAGCAGATTCCTCTCGTGCCCCTTCTCCGAAGCGATCCTCTAGCTTCCGTTTCTGAGACACAACCTCTTTCTTGCACTCGATGGCCTTATTCAATGAGTTCTAAAGACTATATCTTGCCATCACCTCCTCTTCATACTTTTTATTGCTAGCCTTCAACTGGTCTTCGAGTTCAGAAATTTGCTGCTTCAATTTGTCTTCCCTCTTTTTGTTGTTGGTTAGCGTAGCATTCCACGTTTTGTTGCAAGAAGAGATTTCCCGGTGGGCGGCATCGAGTGCCTTCTTCTTGGACTCCAACATATCATGAGAGCTTCTGAATTCTTTCCCCAGGCGTTCACGCTTCTTCTTCTCTTCGGTCAGTTCAGCACCTAGCCTGTTTACTAACTCAGTCTGCTGTTGGAAAGAATGCACATCCTTGTTCTTCTCACTACGCATCTGAGCCAGTTCCTTTTCTAACTCTTCATTGATCTTTATCAAGTCCTCCTTTTCTTTCACGACCCGCTCATAGACCTCAACAGCAACAGTAGTGGGTTCCTCCACTGGAATGGGAACAGGACGTGAGACTGCTGGAAAAGGCATTTGTACCTGTCTTACCCTCTCCTGGATCCACACATTGTATGGCATATAGGCTTGACAATCATTCTTGCCTAGCAATGGTTTCCCTCTTCTGCAGATGTGATTCCAAGCGTGCTGAAGCTTGGCCAATAATTCCCCACTCAAGTCATCGGTGAAATACAGAGATTCCTGTATTTCTTCCTCCTTTGGCGGGCTTTTCAAAGCATAACCGAATTGCCTGATCAATAATGATGGATTGTAATTAATGCACCCTTTCCTCCCAATCAGAGGAACATTAGGATATCCAGCGCAGCTGTAGATAATCTCAGATCCCAATAAAGCTCTGTCAAACCAGCCAACATCTTCTGAAGAAAGTCCCATCAGACGCTCAGACCAATCCACCGTATCTGCAGACTCAGCAAAGATACCCTTCTTGGGCAGATGACTCTCAAACCACATATACAGCAAAGGCACACAACAAGAGACGTTCTTGCCCCTCCTATTCTCATTCTTATAATGCAGTGAGTGATAGAAGTCTCCAATTAGGGTGGGCACAGGATTGCCTGAAGCAAAGATATAGAATGCATCCAAATCGACGAAGTCAGGCATATTAGGGAACAACACAATGCCATAGATACACAAAGCAAGGATAGCATTAAACACAACCTAACAACCACTCTTGGCGTACTCTTGTGCTTTCCCAACTAAGAACTTGAGAGAAAAACCAGAAACTCCATTCCACGAGGTTAACAGCAGTTCTGAGGGGTCTAAGTGCAAAGCAAAAGCCAAATCCTCCAGCTTGGGCTCAGCACCTATATGAATGAAGGGCACCTGGTTCTGAATAGTCAGCTCCAAGATCTCAGCATATTCCTCCATGGTCGGAGCCAGAATGAAGTCAGGGAAAGTAAAACACCTCAGCGGGGGATCATAGAACTGCATCAGTGCGTACAATCCATCACGCTCATGCATGGATGGTTTATAGACCAGCCTGAGTAGTTTCCCATAACTCTTCCTGAAGCTTCTCTTCACCTCCTCATCAGCTAGAGATATCAAACCAAGTAGCGAAGAAACATCGGGAGTAGGCAACTTGTACGCGACAGTCTTCCTCAAAATACTCATGATGACAGATGGAAGTCCGGAGCACTAGAATCGGGAAGTATGAAAATGCACCTGCAGCACAGACACACGTTAATGATATGCACATGATGATGCAAATAATGCAATATGCAAGCAATGCAACAAGGGATCACAAGCCCCTGGCTGAGAAATTCAATCCACAACACTGGCCTCAAACAGACCCTCAAACTGCTCAAGATCATCCACGATGCTCCAACCTGGTCTCTGACAGACCCAATAATACCATCCTCAAATATCACACCCCTGAATCTCAATCAAGATAACCGGTATTCTGGAGGTCAAGTTACCTGCATGCCCAACCCCTCTCACAGGTAGGTGTCCTAATAACTGACACAAGGTACGGCATCCTATGTGGTCGTCGGCGTCACAGACTTTCAAGACTGATGATACGATACCCAGAAGGTGTGGCATCATCATGTCCTGAAGAGGCCTCACTTAGCCAACTTCCAAATGATCGGTCCCCGGAGTCGACAATCCAACTAACCAACAACCCCCTCAACCCAAAGGGTTGAAAAAGAAGTCAACCAGAAGAACCTCGTCCGAGCGTGGATTTCATGAGACACTAGTGCCTGCAAAGCAAGCACGCGCCCACTAATTTCCACTCTAATTCTAGGTGCACTCAAGCCTAGGTCCGGCTTATCTCTCAATCATAGAACACCCGTCACAACCCCAATACAGCAATAATAACAATAAAATAATGCTGAATGTAAAATACAGAAAAAGTAAATCCATACAAAATCCTCGACGGGAAAACAAGCGCTAGGATTGACTCGCATAGGGAACCGTTGGAGTCCCCAGCAGAGTCGCCAGCTGCTGGGGATGACCCAGGCAGCTAGGAAGAAAATCCAAGGCGAGACTCGCATAGGGAACCATCGCAGTCTCCCCAGCAGAGTCGCCAGCTGTCGCTACTGCGAAAATCGGCGCCGGCTAAACAGAAGAGTCGCCACCGTGCGTTATTTATCCCAACGGGGGGAAAGGAAACGCTCGAAGTAAACCTACCGCAAAGACGGGAAAGGAATGGTCATCGCAACCAAATCCTGGATTCAGGAGTCGGTTACGCAAGGGGAAGGTATTAGCACCCCTCACGTCCGTCGTACTCGACAGGATCCACGCTTATTTTCTAGTACGGATTGTTATTCTATCTATTCTACAGGTCTGGGGTTAAAAGAAAATAAAATGACTCGGCAAAGTATCGCACTTTATGCCTACGTATTCCCGTCTGGAACGAGAAATCAGAGTCAACGTAGTTCGCCTACCTACGGGAAAGGAGGGGAAGGTTGCTCGCTAGGATGTCGCATCCTATGCCTACGTACTTTCATACAGCATGAAAGATCAGAGCAAACGTAGTTTGGGCCACGTACGACACAAGTCTGTCTTGATTGCTTTTATTCCTTCTGAAAAAGGTTTTTCTGATTACTAGTCCAAGCGGACAAAAATGACGTTTTGATTGGTTCACATTCTTTTACGGAAGAAATGTCTTTTATTGTGTTTGAAATGTTTATTGTGTTTTTCTGATTGTTTTGAGAAAGAAGAGACAGAACTCTAAAACCTATGGTTGAAAAGGGAATCCAAATCTAACCTAATGTTGTCATGCATGGATGAAAACCTAATGTCTGTCATATTTCTCTCTTGCGCAGAGAGAAACAGAGATCCTAAGGGGATAAACGAAAAAACAACAACATATATACAGTAAAGCGGTAAAATGCATGAATGCAGCAATACAAGCGAGGCAAGGGAGTCCCACTCAACCTCGAACCTAGAAAACAATGAGCGAAGTGAAGCAGCTTCACCTCAATCTCCAAGGGAAAATTATCAAACAATACAGTCAATAAACTCAAACAATACATCAACAGCTCTACACAGCACCAGCAGCTCTAAACAGCAAAACCTGACAGCACAAGCTCCTTCTTCTATCAGTCTTCAAGGCAATGAACTTCATCTTCAATCTTCAAAGATTCCTCAAAGCAAGCTCTCCTAGATGAGTAATAGTTCACAAGATGATTTGGGATGTTAAACAGTCAGTTAACCACCAAAGGTGGCATACAGACTGTTAACAAAATACAGACTGTTTCTCTCAAAAGTTCTATCTCCTAGATACTGTCACTAATCCTTCCAAAGGAAGGAGGTGAGTATCAAAGAGAGACTTTGAATCATAGATAAGAATGGAGACAACAGAAGCCATCCATATTTGTGAAGAAATTTTCTATTCTAAAGCTCTACCTAGCTTCTAGGTCCTATGATCTTCAATCAATCTTCAAGCCATCCAAGCACCTTCATCAAGCTTTGATCTTCAAATTCAACTTTGTCTTCAATATGCTTCATCATCATGCTCTTCAAGCCAAGCCCACACCCCAAGCAAGCCCAATAAGCCCATACAAACAAAATAAACCCCAAAAGGGCACACCAAACAAGCATACAATTGCAAAATATACTAAAAATATTAATATAGTAGGGAAAATTCTAATATTATTTCTAGGGGATCTACTAAACCTACCCTTAATACCCATATGTGCCCCATAGCCTAACTTGTCCTAAAAAACCCAAAAGAAATTGTTTTAATGCACCTAAGTTGTGGTTTAACGTAATTCTATACAACCTAATTATCTAATCAAAACTATCCTAAAAGTCATCACAAAAATATGGCATTATTCCAGGGGGAACCTAAAACATATATCTAACTAACCTAAAAAGATTGACCTAAAAATCTAAAGGGAGCTACCTAAACTAAAATTTACAAAATCATACATCAATATAAAGGCATTAAAAAGCTATTAAAAGTAAAAATATACAAAAAATATAAAAATGAAATAAAATGGCAATTTTATGATTTTATATTTTTCTTGACAAAAATGGAAAGTGGAGAAAAAAATTCCCAAGCAGAAATATTATTTTTTCTATTTATTATGCATTTTCAAAGTTTGTAAAAATTTTTTGGAGAAAATTAAAATAGAAAATAGATGCATGGGGTGCAAACAACAATAATAACCAGTTCAATTCCATTTGGGCCCAGCGTATGGGGGTGGGGATAGAAACGCGCCCTGGGCCCAGCAATTAATCAGAAAACAATTGGAAAATATAAAAGAAAAATAATGGGATCACGGTGCGAATAGCAGAGGGTTTTAGTTCAAGCTTGGATTTGGGCCTGAATAGGGGTTTGGATAGCAAAAATCACACAAAGCCCAGAATGAGGCTTTAATGAAACGCAGTGTTTCGCTGGTTTCAGAAATCCCTCCAACTTCGTTTTAAATGCCAGCCGTCCGATCTGGTCTTGAGTCAAAGGGTCATGCGCTCATCAAGGGTAGCGATTTCGTCTTCAACCTTGGGAGCTAGGGTTTTCAGAAAAACCAAGAAACATGGCTTCCATGCACAGAACTTCAAGCCATTCGTTCTACCTCATTTCTTCACCAAATTTCACGAAATAAAACCCTAACTTGATCTATTTTCCACGCTGAACACATCCATGTCATTGAAATACATTGAAACACTCTCTATGTTCAAACCCGAATGGTGTAACCTCATGAACTCAAGATATGATCAGTTTTCCACTTCAACCAAACTCAACATTCTTTACATAAAAATGATCCTTGCATTGCACTGGTTAAAATCAGCCATTAAACTAGCATTGAAACTCACTAAATCACTAGTTCTAACTCCATCAAGAATTCGTGTCCATGAATGAAACCTCTCCAATCAGTCCCAAACTCATCAAAATTGATCCCCTAATTCTCTCTAACAGCTCTATGCTAATAATTAACCCTAGCCATGCCTAGAATAGGGTGTAGGAATGATTTTGCATACCTTGCTTCTTGAAATGGTAGGTGGTGAAAATCTTCAAATCAAGCCTTGTAACTCCTCAATAATGCTCCCTAGATGATGAATCTTCCTCTGTTTGCAGAAGATTTGATGTAGAGAACTTGTACTTCAAGATCCAATGCAATTTGCCTTCTTGAAAATTCAATGTGAATACCTTCAAACCTTCATCAATGGAGCTTCACTCTAGCATGAACACACTCAGAAATGCTTATGGAGAAGATTTGTGAAGAAAAATGGAATGGCAATGAAGAAGAATCAAGAGATTCAATGTAATTTGCAAATGAAGCTTTATGATTTCACACTCTTTTCTCTACCACAATCAACACCAACCCTTCACCAATGCAAGTTGTATTCAATATATAGAGAGGTTTAGAAAAGTCTAGAACCTCCTAGAATCATCTAGTAAGAACTTGAAGATTTCATGATATGGTAATTTGCATTTTCATTTCTCCTTATATGATATCTCATGCCAAATGCCTCATAATCCTTGTAACCAACTTGAATTTGTCCCCACATGATATTTTGGATCAGTTACAATGCATATTTTCCTTGTTTGTTGAGTTTTTCCTTGTTTTGCTATGGTATCTTATTATGCAAGTAAGACTTTTCCAAAGCAACCCTATGATGCAAGCCTCAAATCAAAATTTTGGCTGAACCATTGTTCTTAAAATGTCATTTGGAGTCAAAATGACCTATTATATGACATGGTTTGGACTTGTAACTTGGGATTTATGATTTTCAACTTCACTTGAATTAACTTATGCCTCATTTTAGGCCATTTTTATCACTTTTTGATATGAGCCTTTCCAACATCTCATGACCTCCCTACTAGCCTTAAAACATCATTTTAAGAAAGTTTTATGTGGAAGATTTTTCCCTTTGAAGCTTGGAAGTAGGAGATATGGCCTTATGCTTGAAATGACTTATAACCTCCGAATGACCAAAATGCCCTTGGCTTGCCAAGATCATAAGTAGAGCTCCACAAATCAGATTGAGGCATACCATATTGTTGCACCCTAAAATTTGCCCAACCTTATTCACTTGATTTATGTTTTAATATCATTAGCATTTGCATATAGAGTCATGTACATAGACTAACCATCTGCATAGCATAAGCATAGAAAGTCATTCAACAGGAGACCAAACATTATTCTCATCTCTAGAGGCCTATCAAGAGGTTAATATCCCAATTCAATCTCATTCAAGTCATCAGGAAAGAATTTGAAGGTCAAGGGTTCAGCAGATCAAGCCTTGAGCCCATCTCCTAGCTGAGGGTGTCTGAGGGTCAACAAGAGGGTTAGGAGCTATGAATTGAAGGCATGGAGAGTATCTAGACATCTTGAGAGACTTAGAAAGTCATTTGGAGAAGGAGATAAGCCATTGATGAGAGCACAAGAGCTACAGTTGAAGACAGTCAACTAGGGTTTCATCTGGGTCAACCCTAGGTCAACCCTAGGTCAATTGACTGGCTTAAGGGGGCATTCAAGTCTATTGGAGAGATGTGGGGTTCATCATTGGACATATAAAGAAGGATATGGAGATATGCCAAGGAGAATTCAAGAGAAATCAAGGAGAAGAGGAGTTTCTAAATTAGGGTTTCTCTGTAAAATCCCCTAGTTTAGGTCAAATTTCCAAGCAAGACAAGTCAAAATGCTAGCTTTAAATGGCTTCTTGGCCAACATGAAACTTGTAGAGGATCTCAAGACCTTTAATTTGAGTGGTGGAAGACATCAAGGAGATTTATAGAACTCAAGTTATGGTCCTTGCAAGTTACAGGTCATCTGAGGTATCTGAATTTTTGTCTGTGAAAGTGACTTGACTTCCAAGCTAGTTTTGCCCCTCAAGGAGATTTCAAATGGATTCTTGGTCAACATAAGAATTGTTCCTCATTGTCTTAGCTTTCTAGAATGGTATAGTATGCCTTCATATGATGTGGAGAACTCAACTTATGGTCTTGGCAAGCAAAGGGTATTTTGGGCATTTGTGAATTACAGGTCATTTTAACCTATGTCCAAAACTCATACAAGGAGGCCTCAAATGGAAAAACTTACAACATCAAACTTGCTCCAAATTGGATTTTAAGTCTAGAAAGAAGGTCACAAATTATTGGAGAAGCTCATAGCATGAAGTTGCATAATTGGTCAAAATATGAACTAAAATGGCTTATAAAGTGAATAAATTCAAGATGGAAAATGGTTTGGGAGATTTACAAGTCCAAATGGAGACTTCCAATATATGATTTTGAATGGAAAAACAATTCTAAGAACAATGGTTCAAACACTTTTTTGAGTTTAGAAGGAAAAAAGAAAGTTATCTTTGGTTACTTGTAATTGAAGAAACATAACCAAAATGGATCAAAGTTGGAAAGAAAGGGAATGTGCAAGATGGATCTAGAATGTTCATATGAGGTCTATATATTCATGAAATGTGCATTGATCAAGGGTTGGCTTCATTTTGCACCAAGAATTTCACAAACTTTCTCATTCTTTCTCTTTGAAGTTTCATTCCAATCTCACAAAACCTTCACCAATTCTCATCCACATCAATTCAATCTTGTTCAATCATCATCATAGATCATAATTCAAGCAAGAATCAAGTGTGAATCATCCATTTTCGAGCACTTCCATCATCAACATCAAAATTGGAGTTTCAAGTGGATAGCATAATTCAAGCCAAGAATCATCACAACATTGCATACAGAATCAATCCCTGAGTAAATTGATCAAGATTCAAGCCTTGGAAGCCTCAGATCCTCAATCTTCCATAGCTGTTTTCAAGCTTTTGCACCAGGTGAGTTTTCATTCACACAGCTCGATCTAGTTAGTTTAGCATGTTGTTGTTAGTTTAGATTTGATCTAGGTGGTTAGGAGAACAATTAGGATGAATTTGGAGTGATTTGGTGACCATTGTTAGCAGGTGCAATAAGCTGTTAGGGTTTGAAACTCTTAGGTTAGGGCATTGGAATCTTAGCTTGATAGCGCAGGTTAATTACCACTATGCATAGAGTAGATTAGGTGAAGTTTGATGGAGAATTGTGTTGGTGCATCTCAGAGGATTTCCATGGTGACCAGATTTTACCTCGATCGGGTTGAGAGTTTTATGGAATTTCAGACTGAATTAAGATCATAGGCGTGTAGAGGGAAGAATTTAGAGTGAATTTCGTGTTTACATCGTGGCGTTTCATGACCTGGTGATGGAGAGCTGAGAGCTTGAAGATAGCTCGTGCATGGCTGCCATGGGAGAGGGAAACCCTAGCTCATTTGAACTGAGGAGGAAGACGAAATCTGGACCCTTCAATGCGTGTTGGACTTTTGACTTGGAGCGTGATCCTGTGGCCATCATTTAATTTCAGAATTGGAGGGAAGCTGTGAGGCCAAAACGCACTGTTTCATTAATTGAAACGGGCGGGCCTGAGTTGTAATGTGTTAATCCCACCCCCCTATTTCAGGCCCAATGCAATCTGAACGTGTTTCCTTTTCTATTTTCACCCCCAGCTCGTTTTTTTCATTTTTCTTCAATGCTGACTCAAGCTGGGCCTAACCCAAAGCGCTATCTGCACCCCCTGTCTGCCTGGCCCAAGGGATTATTAACTAGACGCGCCTACTATTAGTACCCCCCTCCCTCATTTTATTTGATTTAATTGTTTTTGTTTCTTTTAATTTTTCATTCACTTTAGAAAATTCATAGCAAATTCATAAAAAGCCATTTTTAATTCATTCTTTTTACAATATTTTCTTTAGGATGTGTAGAACATTATAGAAAAATAAAATTGCATTTTTATTTTCATTTCATATTTTTTTCATATTTTCTAAATAAGTGTCATTTTTAAATAGTTCATTTCATGCATCATTTTAATAATTTTTGTTCTCTTACATGCTTTAATATTTTTTGTTCATTCTTTTTATATTGTTTAGATTAGACATTCAACTTGTATAAACAATTTAATTCCCATTTTTAGAGATTAATTTTAGGTGATTAAAATAGGTTTAAACATCATGAACAAAACTAGGGTTTTAGGTGACAACTTAAGAAGTTTGATTCCTTCCCTCAGGGCTTAGGATTTAACTAGATTAGTTATGGGACTATAGGGGATATGGGTAGTTATTAGATCCCTTAGAGAAAAAGTCAGGACTCCTCTACTGCTATTATTACTGTCTGTATATCTGATTGTTTGGTGTGGTGTGCCCTCTGGGGATTATTGCTTGCTTGCTTGGGTATTGGGTTTGTCTGGGGCCCTGGGAAGCTGAAGTCTTGTGAAGATGAAGACCATTGGAGATCCAGATGTTGAAGATCAACTGTCAGAGTTGAGGAGGAGATTCTTGCTAGCAGATGCTGAGGAATTAGGGTTTAGGAACTAGGCAGAGCTCTAGGTTAGAAAGCTTGGTTCTCAAACATGGAAGGTTTTGACTGTCTCCATTCTTCTCTGTGATTCAGAGTCTCTCTAAGACACTCACCCCCTTCCTTTGGAAGGCTTGGTGATAGTGTCTATGAGATAGAACTCTTGAGAGAAAATGTCTCTTGTGTTAGAAGCAGTCTGTTCACCACCTTTGGTAGTCAACTGATTGCTTAACACCCAATCCACTCTTGTGACTAATTCCTCATCCTGGAGGTTTGAGCTTGAAGAAAAGCCATTGCAGATAGAAGACTGATGATCAAAGCCCTTTCCTGAAGGTCATGGAGGTGGAGATTGATGCTTGTTGAAGCTTGTAGCTGATTGGAGATTATTTGAAGCCAGATGTTGATTCAGAGCTGCTGATGCTGTTTCTTTTGCTGTTGTATTTCATTTGCTGATGTATTGATTGGTTTTCTGGACTGTATTGTTTGCTGTTTACCCTGTTGGGTTGAAAGTGAAGCCTGTTCACTTTTGCCTATTGTTTTCTAGGTTCGAGGTTGAGTGGGACTCCCTTGCCTCGCTTGTATTGTTGCATCCATGCATTTTACTGCTTTACTGTATATATCTGGTATTGTTTCTATTTCTGCCTATCCCGTAGGATCTCTGTTTCTCTCTGTGCAAGAGAGGAGCATGATAGACACTAGGTTTAACCCATGCATGATAACATTAGGATAGTTTGATTCCCTTCGCAACCGTAGGTTAGAGTTCTGTCTCTTCTTTCTCAAAAACAAACAGAAAAACACAATAAAGATTTCAAACACAATAAAAGACACTTCTTCCGTAAAAGAACGTGAACTCATCAAAGCGTCATTTTTGTCCGCCGGGACTGTTAATCAAGAAAACCTTTTTCAGAAGGAATAAAATCAACCAAGACAGACTTGTGTTGTACGTGGCCCGAACTACGTTTGCTCTGATCTTTCATGCTGTATGAAAGTACGTAGGCATAGGATGCGATATCCTAGCGAGCAACCTTCCCCTCCTTTCCCGTAGGTAGGCGAACTACGTTGACTCTGATTTCTCGTTCCAGACGGGAATACGTAGGCATAAAGTGCGACACTTTGCCGAGTCATTTTTATTTTCATTTTATTTTCTTTTTCACCCTTGACCTATAGTTTAGATAGAATAACAATCCATACCCGAAAACAAGCGTGGATCCCGTCGAGTACGACGGACGTGAGGGGTGCTAATACCTTCCCCTTGCGTAACCGACTCCCGAACCCAGGTTTTGGTTGCGATGACCATACCTTTCCCGTATTGTGCGAGGTTTACTCTGAGCGTTTCCTTTCCCTCCCGTGGGATAAATAACGCACGGTGGCGACTCTTCTGTCCAGCCGGCGCCGATTTTCGCAGTAGCGACAGCTGGCGACTCTGCTGGGGATCCAACGTCCCCTGGCTGCTAAGGACTGCGAGGGTTCTTATGCATTTGGGATCCAACGTCCCTTGAGAGAGTCAATCCTAACGCTTGTTTTCCCGTCGAGGATTTTGCATGGAGTTATTTTATATTTCTAACCTTGTATTTTCAGCTTTATATATTGATTATTGTTGCTGTATCTGGGGTGTGACGGGTGTTCTGATATTGAGAGATAAGCCGGACCTGGGCTTGAGTGCACCTAGAATTAGAGTAGAAATTAGTGGGCGCCCGCTTGCTTTGCTTGCTTTGGTGTCCCATGAAATCTACACTCAGACGAGGTTCCTCTGGTTGGCCTCCTGCCCCTTCCTTTGGTTGGCGTGGGTTGCTGGTTAGTTGGATTGTCGACTCTGGGGACCGATCATTTGGAAGTTGGCTGAGTGAGGCCTCTTCAGGATTTGATGATGCCACTCCTTCTGGGAATCGTATCATCGACCCTGAAAGTCTGTGACGCCGACGACCGCATAGGATGCCGTACCTTGTGCCAGTTATAGGGCCACCCACCTGTGAGGGGATTCAGGGTTACGCAGGTAACTAGACCTTCAGATACCGGTTATTTCTTGATCAGAGATCCTGGTTATTTATGGAGAGTTATGAGGTCTGTCAGAGACCATTTGGAGATGAGTTCTGAGGTCTGTCAGAGACCAGTTGGAGAGTTCTGAGGTCTGTCAGAGACCAATTATAGATGTGATTTGAGGTCTATCAGAGACCAGTTGGAGTTATGGTTTGAGGTCTGTCAGAGACCAGTATTGGAGCGTTGTGTTAGGTCTATCTGAGACCAGGGTTTGATGACTTCTGGATGGTCTCTCTGAGACCTTTCTTGATTGGGTTTAGGCTATTCAGCTGCAGCTTTGGTCCCTGTTGAATGTTACTTGCATTGCATTGCCTGCATGTCCATTATCATTTGCAGTTCACTAACGTGTGTCTGTGCTGCAGGTGCATTTGCATTTCCCTAGTTCTAGTGCCCAGACTTCTGAGTGTTTGATCATGACTAGCTTACGGAGAACAGTTGCCTACAAATTGCCTACGCCTGATATTGTTCCTTTACTTGGGTTGATCTCTCTTGCTGATGAGGGTGTTCGTAGGAGTTTCCGGATGAGCTATGGTAGATTACTGAGATTAGTGTGCAAACCTACAGAGGTAGAGTTAGAGGGGTTGTATGCTTTGATGCAATTCTACGACCCTGCTTTGAGATGCTTTACGTTCTCTGACTGTATTATGGGACCAACTCTGGAGGAATACACTGAGTATGTTGAACTGCCCGTGCAGAACCAGGTTCCATTCATTCATTATGACGCCAAGCCCAAGCCGGAGGATTTGGCAAAAGCCTTGCATATTGATGCTTCTGAACTTGTGACTACTGTTTCCCGTGGAGTTCCAGGCTTCTCACTCCAATTCTTAGTTAGTAAAGCCCAAAAGTATGCCAAGAGCGGGTGCTGGGTTGCTTTCAATGCCGTGTTGGCCTTGTGCATTTATGGCATAGTACTGTTCCCCAATATACCGGATTTTGTGGACTTCGATGCTTTCTACTTGTTCGCCGCTGGTAATCCTGTACCTACTTTACTCGGAGATCTCTACCACTCACTGCATTATAAGAATGAGAAGGGGAGAGGAAAGAATGTTCATTTGTGTGTACCCTTGTTGAGTATGTGGTTTGAGAGTCACCTTCCTAAGAGAGGATCTGTTGCAGAGACTACAGTCCCAGCTGGTTGGCCAGAGCGCCTGATGAGGCTATCGTCGGAAGATATGGAGTGGTTTGATCGAGACCTGTTGGGATCTGAGCTCATCTTCAGTTGTTCTGGATACCCTAATGTGCCGCTGATAGGAAGAAAAGGGTGTATCAACTACAACCCTTCTCTATTCATTCGCCAGTTCGGATATGCGCTGAAGAATCCACCTCCGGAGGAAGAAGTACAGGAATCTCTGTACTTCACAGGTGATTTGAAGGGGGAATTGTTAGCCAAGTTGCAACATGCCTGGACGCGTATTAACCGCAAAGGGAAGCCACTGTTAGGTAAGAACGATTGCCAGGCCTATGCACCTTATAGAGTTTGGATTCAGGAGAGGGCTAGTCAGTTGAAGATGCCGTTTCCAGATGCACCAATTCTCGTTCCCGTTCCGGTAGCAGAGCCGACTACTGTTTCTAGAGCAGTCTATGAACAGGTTGTGAAGGAGAAAGAAGCTTTGATGAAGATCAACGAAGGGTTAGAGCAAGAGCTAGCTCAAGTACGCAGTGAGAAAAACAAGGCCGTATATGCTTTCCAACAACAGATCGAGCTGGTAAACAGGTTAGGAGCTGAGTTGACCGAGGAGAAGAAAAAGCGTGAACGTCTGGGGCAAGAGTTCAGAAGTTCCCATGACATGCTGGAAGCCAAGAAGAAAGCGCTCGACGCAGCACACCGAGAGATATCCTCTTGCAATAAGACTTGGAATGCTACACTCACTAACAACAAGAAGAGGGAAGATAAGCTGAAGCAGCAAATTTCCGACCTTGAAGATAAGTTGAAGTCTAGCATCAAGAAGTGTGAGGAAGAAGTGATGAACCGGTATAGTGTCCAGCATGCACTGAACAAGGCAATCAAATCCAGAGATGAAGCAGTGTCTCAGAAGCGAAAGCTAGAAGATTGCTTCGGAGAAGCAACCTGGGAAGAAACTGCTGAAGACGTACGCCGTGTCCTTAAGAGGAGAAACCAGCTTGTTGAAGGGCTGCTTGACCGACCAAGCCATCCGGAGACCAAGAAGTTGTTAGAGGAGTACCAGACTTTTGGGAGGATTTGATCATTTCATGTAGTTACTTGTATGCTTTATTTGCATAGTGCTGACCATCACCAGGATTGTTGGTTGAGGTCATGCCTTCTTTGCACTCTCAGTGATATTGTACCCTGGGATTATTGATTCTCTCAGCAATATATGAGGCTTTCTATGATTCAGCTCCGATATTCCTATTGTCAGCACTGTCACTGCACCGGCACCTTCGCACTAGAACTGGGGGAATGAACTTCCCTAATGCACAGACACATTGCATTGCATTCATATTCATATTGCATAACAGGTAATCTTTGAATGGTGTCTTATTTCCTGCTCTGTACCAGGTACTTAACAGGATTCCAGATCAACATCCGCACCGCTATTCTACACGCTCCAACTGTCGGAAAGTCATGGACCAGATTCAGAACGAGATGCAGGATGTGCGCGAGAAGCTCGCCCTCTTCATGCAAACCATGGAAGCTATAGCCAAAGGGCAAGAGAATTTGCAGGCCATGGTCCAGCCTCTGTTGGCTCGCAACGCTGGTCATGGTAATGAAGATCATCAGTCTGTCCGGGTTGATACTGCTCATGGAGACGGCACTCCTACGCCAGTGGCTCCGCCCGTGGTCAATATACCTGCCGCTAACGTCAACAACGCTACCGCTGCTGTGAATGGTAACGTCGGAGTGGGGAATGAGACTGTTGTCCATAATGCTGGGCTGGGTGATGTCAATTTGGGAGATAATCTTGGAGGCAATGGCTTTGTCAATACTGGGTTCGGATTCAACGATCAGGGATTCGACAACACTGGCAAGTATGGCTTTAATGCTCAAAGCCTTGGGCAAGATGGTTATGGTATGGTCAATCAGGGTTACGGAGGCTTTGGAAACGGAAATGGTACTGGATTTATGGCTTATGGTCCTGCTGGAGGTGTTCAAGGGTACGGCAACAGAGGCCGAGTTCCGGGGATGAATCAGGTCAGAGCTGGACGTAATAATGCGTACGACGGGTATGGGGATGGAAACGGTATGTGGCAAGAGGATCAGCAGGAAGACGCCTTCTCCGGAGGAGGTTTTGAAGGGCCGATGGATGATTCCCAAAAGATAAGAATGCTGGAAGAGCAGATGAAGGGAGTCTTAAATCAGAGTGCTGTGGGATTGGACATGGCAACCATGGGCTTGGTACCTGGCTTGAGGGTGCCAATTAAATTCAAAGCGCCTGCGTTCGATAAGTACAAAGGAGATACATGTCCGAAAGTGCATGTGCGAGCTTATTACAGAAAGATGTCTGCATACTCCACTGATGAAAGAATGCTAATGCATTTCTTTCAGGATAGTCTATCGGGTCCTTCCCTAGAGTGGTACATGGGGTTGGAGCCCACTGATATCAAGACTTGGAAGCAATTGGCGGAGGCATTTGTAGCCCATTACAAGTATAACAGCGATCTGGCGCCCAATCGGGTCCAGTTGGTCGGGCTTTCGCAGAAGAAGGGGGAGAGTTTTAAAGAGTACGCGCAAAGGTGGCGCGATATGGCTGCCAGGGTCCGTCCCCCTGTAGAAGATAAAGAAATGAATGATATGTTTGTCGGTACATTCACCGGGTTGTTTCATGATATGCTGTTTCATACGTCTCTGGCCAGTTTTTCAGACCTGATTCTGATGGGGGAAAAGATTGAGCGTAATATTAAGCAAGGAAAGTTCCAAGTCGATGAATCAGCTGCATCTGGCAGTAATAGGAAAGCTTATGGTGGGCGCCGTCAGGGCGAAGCTAGCGCAGTATTTGGAGGCCGAGGCCGAGGCCGAGGCAGGGGAAGAGGTCAATATCGTCAGCCGCAGCAGGTGTCGAGTGTTACTATTCCCTATCAGCAACAACCAATCCAGCAACAACAACCGGTTCAGCAGCAACCAATGCCGCAGCAGCAGCAGGCTCAGCGAAGATTCCAGGGCAGCAAGCTGAGAAGAGTGTTTGAGAAACCTCCCTCAACCTATGCTGATTTGTTGCAGACATTGTTGGGATTGAATCTGGTAGAGAAAAGAACCCTGGCACCGATAACGGGAACTCCCCCGTTCGGCTATGATGCGAATAGGCACTGCGAGTTTCATTCTGGGGCCCCGGGCCACGATATAGAAGGTTGTCATGCTTTTAAGCACGTTGTGCAAGATCTTTTAGACAACAAGTCTATCAACTTCGGAACGGCAGGTCCGAATATAGTCCAGAAACCCATGCCTAATCATGGGGCGAACGCCGTTCTGACTGAGGAAGGTCTGAATCTGATTATGAATGTTGAAGATTTAAAGACGCCGCTGAGCGAGATAAAGAGCCGACTGTTGCAAGGAGGTGTTTTCCCCGGATGTAATGAGTATTGTTTAGATTGCTGGGCCCTGGCTGGGGGGTGTGAGGATTTGAAGAAAGGCGTTCAGGCCTTGATTGATGAAGGTATATTGCAGTTTGATCGAGCGGCAACTGATGAGCCTGCAGGGGCAGTAGTGGATAATCGGAGTGATGTGGCCACGGTGACGATTCCTCGGAAGACGATCACCATTGCAGCACCAGCTCAGCGACCACCGATTACCATAACTAAAGCCGGGCCAATCCCGTATGAGAACACGAAAGCAGTCCCATGGTCATATGGGCTAGAGGTGTATTGTGATGGGATTAAAATTGACGTTAACAAGCAGTCAGCGGAGATTGTGGATAATGTTGTGGGCTCAGGAGGCATGACGAGGAGCGGCAGGATCTTTATATCTCCCGAGGTGGAGGCCGAAAGGCTAGCGAAAGGAAAAGGGAAAGCGGTTGAGAATGTTCCGGTACGAGCAAATGAAAAAGAAGCAGCATCTAAGGATGTAGAAGAATTCATGCGCTTGATTCGGAAGAGTGATTATAAAATTGTGGAGCATCTGCAGCAGACACCGTCCAAAATATCCATCTTGTCATTGCTGTTGTGTTCGGAAGCTCACCGAAACGCGTTGTTGAAAGTCCTGGGCACTTCTTTTGTACCCCAAGATGTCTCCGTGAATCAGCTAGAAGGAGTATTGGCACATGTGAATGCAGGCCACAGTCTGGGCTTTACTGATTTCGACTTGACTCCGAAAGGGAGGGATCATAATATGGCATTACACGTGTCTGTGGAGTGTAGGGGATCGACAATGTCGCACGTATTGGTTGACACCGGATCATCTTTGAATGTGCTGCCCAAGAAGGCGATGATGAAGCTGGATGTTCGAGGAATTTTGTGCACACCCAGCGATTTGGTAGTCAGAGCGTTTGACGGCACGCGGAGAACAGTCTTCGGATCGATTACTTTGCCTCTGCAAGTGGGGCCGGAAGTGTTTGCAACTGAGTTTTATATCATGGATATACAGCCTGCGTACAGCTGCTTGCTGGGAAGACCCTGGATTCATGGGGCAGGGGCCGTCACGTCTACCCTGCATCAGAAGTTAAAGTATATGGTCGGGGACAGCGTAGTCACCGTGTGCGGAGAAGAAGACATCCTGGTCAGCCATCTATCTTCGTTTAAATATGTGGAAGTAGACGGGGAGATCCATGAGACACCATGCCAGGCATTCGAAGGTTTGCGCATCAAGGACAAGAGTCCCGGGCCGAGCAAAGTGCCAGAGATAGCTGTCTCATCGTATAAGGAAGCTCAAGCGCTAGTAGAAGCAGGAGAAGCCAAGGGCTGGGGTAAAGTGCTGGACATTCCTGTGAAAATGGACCGGTTCGGACTGGGGTACCGACCGTCGTCATCAACTCCTTCCGTGGGGGGCCCCCATTTCAGAAAGTCAATCACCATCTCTGCCAGTGGAGTATGTCATGAAACTGTCAATGCTGCTTCAGAGTCTGATGAAGGGGACAGCGACTGTGATATGGATGCCTGGATTCAGCCAAGCACGCCAGGACAAGGATTGTGCAACTGGTCTATTCAGGAGCTTGTTCCTGTGACTTTTAAACAGTAATGCTTTGCTTTATTAATTGTTGAATAATCTGATGTCTTGCCCGGGGCATCAGGATTTGCTTAGGGCTGTGTTGTTATAAACATTGCGTGTTAATCATTAAATAAACGGCGTTTTTTCATGTGCAAATACCGTAATCCTTGTCTTTCCTGTTTTACATTTTTCAATAAAATGGCAATGTGGTTATTCGCTTTATACGCATTTTGAAGCACTTAACCGTTCCTTTTGCAGGATAACATTTTCAGATGACATCCTTGAACCACCTATGACTCGTCCCGACTTCGAGCACCCGGTATTCCAGACCGAAGAAGAGGTTGTCGAAGATAGCGACGTTCCTGAAGAACTGTCTTGGTTAGTGAAGCAAGAGGAAAGAGCCATTCTGCCTCACGACGAGGTTATTGAAATTATCAACTTGGGGTCGGAAGGGGTTGAGAAGAATATTCGTATTGGAGCCGCACTGCAGGGTGATATCAAGCGAAGACTGGTTGAAATGCTCCGAGAGTATAATGATGTATTCGCTTGGTCATATGAGGATATGCCAGGGCTCGATACAGACATGGTTGTGCATCGCCTGCCACTGAAAGAAGATTGCCCGCCAGTCAAACAAAAGCTTCGCAGAACTCGACCAGATATGGCAATGAAGATCAAAGAGGAGGTGCAGAAACAGTGGGACGCTGGTTTCCTGGCTGTGACGAAGTATCCTTCATGGGTTGCTAACATCGTACCAGTGCCAAAGAAAGATGGCAAGGTTCGAATGTGCGTGGATTATAGAGATTTGAATAGAGCAAGCCCAAAAGACGATTTTCCACTTCCTCATATTGACGTGTTAGTTGATAATACTGCTCAGTACTCCGTATTCTCCTTCATGGATGGCTTTTCAGGCTATAATCAAATTAAAATGGCGCCAGAGGATATGGAGAAGACTACTTTCATAACGCCTTGGGGAACATTTTGCTATAAAGTGATGCCCTTTGGTTTGAAAAATGCTGGGGCAACATATCAGCGTGCGATGACGACTCTCTTTCATGACATGATGCATAAAGAGATCGAAGTTTATGTTGACGATATGATTGCCAAATCCCAGACGGAGGAAGAGCATCTGGTGAATCTGTTGAAGTTGTTTAAAAGACTTAGGAAGTTCAGGCTGAGGCTGAACCCTAACAAATGCACCTTCGGGGTGAGATCGGGTAAACTGCTGGGGTTTATCGTAAGCGAAAGAGGAATAGAGGTCGATCCTGCTAAAATAAAAGCTATTCAAGAAATGCCGACGCCTAAAACAGAGAAAGAGGTGCGCGGGTTTTTAGGGAGATTGAACTACATTGCTCGGTTCATATCTCACCTAACGGCCACGTGTGAACCATTGTTCAAGATGTTGAAGAAAGATCAAGCTGTAACGTGGAACGAAAATTGTCAAAAGGCGTTCGATAAAATAAAGAAGTATCTGCAGGAGCCTCCCATTTTGATACCCCCGGTGGCAGGGAGACCCTTGATCATGTATTTGACGGTGCTTGAGGGAAGCATGGGTTGTGTTCTCGGTCAACACGACGAGACGGGGAGAAAAGAGCATGCGATTTATTACTTGAGTAAGAAATTTACAGACTGTGAATCTCGATACACAATGCTGGAAAAAACTTGTTGCGCGCTAGCCTGGGCCGCCAAGCGTTTGAGGCAGTACATGCTGAATCATACAACCATGCTCATCTCGAAGATGGATCCAATCAAATATATATTCGAAAAGCAGGCGTTGTCAGGTAGAATTGCCCGTTGGCAGATGGTCTTGACTGAATACGATATTCAATACGTCTCGCAAAAGGCTATAAAGGGGAGTGTGCTGTCTGAGTATCTGGCGGAGCAGCCTATTGAAGAATACCAATCGATGAGGTTTGATTTTCCTGACGAGGATATCATGTATCTCAAGATGAAGGATTGTGAAGAGCCGTTGCCAGACGAAGGACCAGAGCCGGGGTCCCAATGGAAGATGATTTTTGACGGAGCTGTGAATGCTTACGGTAGCGGAATAGGGGCAATTATCACCACGCCGCACGGGTCGCACATCCCGTTTACTGCCCGATTGACCTTTGCCGTTACCAACAATGAGGCCGAATACGAAGCTTGTATAATGGGGCTTGAAGAAGCCATTGATTTGCGAATCAAACATCTAGACGTATACGGAGACTCAGCTCTGGTAGTGAACCAGATCAAAGGGGAATGGGAGACACGTCAGCCCAATTTGATACATTACATGAATTATGCAAGGAGATTGTTGCCTTTCTTCGACAAGGTTGAATTGCATCACGTACCGCGGGCAGAGAATCAAATGGCTGACGCCCTTGCCACTTTGTCTTCCATGTACAAGGTCAATTTCTGGAACGAAGCTCCCCAAATCACTATCTCTCGGTTGGACAGGCCAGCTTATGTATTTGCTATTGATGAAGTATCTGATGATAAACCGTGGTATTTTGATATCCTTAATTTCCTGAAGAATAAAGAGTATCCGGCTGGGGCATCCAGTCAAGATCAGAAGACTCTCAGGAGATTAGCGGGTAATTTCTATTTGAACCCGGATGGCGTCTTATACAGAAGAAACCACGATTTGGTGTTGTTGCATTGTGTAGACGAGAAAGAGGCAAAGCTTCTCATGGAGGAAATTCACGAAGGTGCCTTTGGCACGCATGCTGGTGGGCATGCTATGACAAGAAAGCTGCTGAGGGCAGGTTACTTTTGGCTGACGATGGAAACTGATTGTTTCAAGTTTGCAAGAAAGTGTCACAAGTGCCAAATATATGCTGACAAGATACACGTGCCTCCGAGTCCTCTGAATGTGATGACATCTCCATGGCCATTCTCGATGTGGGGAATCGATATGATTGGAAAGATTGAGCCGACGGCTTCTAACGGGCATCGGTTCATACTAGTAGCAATCGATTATTTCACCAAGTGGGTGGAAGCGGCGTCTTACGCAAATGTAACGAAGCAAGTGGTGGCTAGATTCATCAAGAGAGATATCATTTGCCGATATGGGATCCCCGAGCGGATAATCACAGATAACGGTTCAAATTTGAACAACAAAATGATGAAGGAGCTCTGTCAGAATTTCAAGATCGAACATCACAACTCCTCCCCTTACCGACCCAAGATGAACGGCGCTGTCGAGGCGGCCAATAAGAATATCAAGAAAATTGTCCAGAAAATGGTGGTGACTTATAAGGATTGGCATGAAATGCTACCTTTCGCTTTGCACGGTTATCGTACGACGGTACGCACATCAACCGGGGCAACTCCGTTCTCGTTGGTATACGGAATGGAAGCGGTATTACCATTAGAAGTTGAGATCCCTTCTCTGAGGGTATTGCGAGACGTTCAGCTGGACGAGGCAGAATGGGTAACGAATAGATTGAACCAACTGAGTTTGATGGATGAGAAGAGGCTAGCTTCTCTGGCATACGGTCGTTTGTACCAAAGACGAATGAAGAAAGCGTACGACAAGAAAATACTTCCGCAAAGCTTTCAGACGGGCGACCTTGTGCTGAAAAGGATTCTCCCGCCGCAAGCAGATCACAGGGGCAAGTGGACCCCCAACTACGAAGGGCCATACGTTGTCAGTAAGGTCTTTTCAGGAGGAGCGTTGTTGCTGTCCACCATGGACGGAGAAGACTTTGCGTCACCTGTGAATTCGGACGCAGTTAAAAAATACTTTGCTTGAAATAGACCCGCTGGACAAAAAAAAAAGAGAGTCCAGGCAAAAATGGGGCATCCTGGCGAACCAAAAACAGAATGAAAGGTTCGGGCAAAAGTTAGGGATAAAATTGAAAAAATGTACACCCGCGAAGTTGAAAACCTACACTGGGCGGCTTCGGCAAAAAAGGGTATCCCGGTGAACTGAAAACCCGTAAAGGGCGGTTCACGCAAAAGTTAGGGATTTGAAAAGCAAATGACTGCGGTCCGAATTTGATATTGCAATGAGCATCAATGCGGGAGAATATATTTGAGGAGTCAGTTATCGGATACAACCTCTTCAGAAGTAGGGATACCGGGAAAGCATTAGAGTCGGACAAGTCATGGGAGGATCAGTTCGTGGTGTTCATCTGCATCCCGTTGCCGACATGTGTACAAAATTTAATTTGTCAAAATATTCTTGCTTCTTGTGCATACTTATGTACTTGCTTTGCGTAGCTTCCTCTTTTCAGGAGTTACATCCCGTGTACAAAAAACTCCGCCCATTCAGGGGCCCAATCAATGAAAATGTGTTATTCAGTACTTGATGCCTGTTCTTTACTGTTTTGTGCATGACGAAACGCCTAAGTTTATTGAAGCTAGCATGAGTGTAACATCACTGGCCCTTGCCAACAATTGTTAAAGCTTTGAATTAACTGAGTGTAACGTCACTAACCTGAATTGATTTGATTGCATAGGCTTGTCGTGTTTTGCTTGTGTTGTTGCAGGTTTCATAACCATACGAAGAAGGCGATCAAAAGATTGCGATAACGAAAGACTTGATCCCCACGCAGGTCATGCATGTTTTTCCTGAAGAAGGATGGAATTCCCCAGCTAGCCGTAGCTTATCCAAAGGACGGGCTCCAGAAAAGTTATTCGTCCTCAGCAGAGTTTGGCGAGTCCAAGATTGTGAGGCTGTATTCAGACAGGTTCATTTTTCCCCGCAGGGTCATGCGCTCTCCCCCAGTGGAGTCAGTCATTTTTTCCCAAGAGAATCATCCCATCCCCAGCGGAGTTCTCTTTTCGGCAAGTGTTTTCATTCCTTCCAGTGGAATTCGAAGATTAAGACTCTCCCAGGCAGAGTCGATGGTGGGTCCTGTCATTTATTTTGTCAGAGATACTGGTGATATCAGTTCACGTTCCAGCAGAAAGTCCGATCGAACTATGCGCATCTGCTATTCCCCAGCAAAGTTATATTTCCCAGCAGGGGGTTACTTCAACAAGGTGTGTGGTTTGAGTTCCCAATTTCCCAGCAGGGTCGACTTCACCCTCCCAGCATTTATTTTGCGGGAATAATTCTGTAGCATCTGGCTATCCCGGCGGAGTCGGCATTACCCTTCCAGCATTTATTTTGCTGAAGCAGTTTCTGTACTCTAATAGTTCAGGTGAAGAGAGCTCTTGCTCAAATGAATTACCAAACAGTCAAGATGTCGGTATGAGACATCCAATGATAATGTCAGTTTCGGCTGTATTCCCCACAGAGTTATCGTGATGAAGTTCTCTTTGTCTCCGAGCAGGGTGATTTGTGCAAATGTCTCTTATTTTCCCCACCAGAGTTGCCAGGATAAGTGTCTCCTTATCCCCAAGCAGAGTTTGTTTGTCATTAAACGGATTCCATGAATCAGAATTTCAGAGGCCACCGCCGGTTGTCAGAACAGGCGTCCGATAGTTTGGTTTCCAGACATCCCCAGTAGAGTCCGCCTCAAAGCCGCTGTCACGTCAGTACTAAGAAGTTTGTGGGTTGGGATCATTGGAAAACTAAGTCCTGACGTGGACAATTTACTCCTAGAATGACGGGTTTTCTTCAGAAGTGGGCGTCCTAACGTGGACAGATTTATTTCCCTGGATTGGTGAAGTGTGTTAGTCCTATCGTGGGCAGATTCGAGTTCTCGAAATTAGTGGGATGGGAGGTCATGACGTTGACAAAAGCGGTTACTCTTTGTGTTGGTGTCCTGACGCGGACAAGTTATTTCCCCAGTGGGTCAAGGATGTGAGTCCTCACGTGGACAAGTCTTATTTCCCCAGTGGGTCAATGTGTGAGTCCTTACGTGGACAAGTCTTATTTCCTCAGCGGGTCGAAGACGCCTGAGTCCTAACGTGGACAAATCAAGACGAGATCAGTGTCCTGATGGAGATTCCTTACGTGGAAAAGATATAGTCCTTACGCGGACATATCAGAATAGGTTTCCTTACGTGGAAAGAGATGATTCCTTACGTGGAAAAAGATAGTTTCCTTACGTGGAGATGACAGCATTCCTGACGTGGAAAGAGCGAGTCCTTACGTGGACAAGCTAAAGTGGGTTCTAACGTGGACGATGTAGTCCTAACGCGGACATATCAGATTGAAATTCCTTACGTGGAAAAGAGAAAATGATTCCTTACGTGGAAAAGAGACGGAGTTTCCTTACGTGGAAAGATTAAGTCCTGACGCGGACATATCAAGATTATTCCTGACATGGAAGAGATTGAGTCCTGACGCGGACAGATCAAAGAAGATATTCCTAACGTGGAAAATTGATGTATTCCTTACGTGGAAAGTTGAGTCCTTACGTGGACAGGTTCAGAAATAGATGTATTCCTTACGCGGAAAGATTGGAGTCCTGACGCGGACATATCGAGTTGTATTGGAGTCCTTACATGGACAGATTGATATAGTTCTCCTTATGTGGTAAGAAGATCGCTTCCTGACGTGGAAAGATGAAAGGGTTAGTCCTGACGTGGACAGATACAGAAGAAATGATTCCTAAAGTGGACGATGTTATTCCTAGCATGGACAAGTGTTACTCCTAACGTGGAAGTATGTTATTCCTAACGTGGACGATTCAGTTTATGGAAATACAAACGAACTATCCCCAGCGGAGTTGCCGAGATTTTTCTGGGTTAACAGCAAGTGGAGTCCTAACGTGGACAGGTTTTAGTTGAGATTTCTTCGTATTGATGACAGACAGAGTCCTAACGTGGACAAGCAAGCAAGCAAGCTGTGATGACAGAATCCTCTTCAGAACGATGAAGACAATCCCCAGCACGGTCGCGCAAGATCAGTGGGTTGCTGTAGCAGTCAGATTCAGCTGATGAATGTCATTCCTCAAGCGGGAGCGCAATTTAGTTTTGCGGTTGGCAAATTTCTGGTTTCACTAGTATTCAACCGTCTCGTACCGCGAATGTCTGAAGGCTCCGGGCTCTTCACCCAATCGGGTCCAAGTCGCTTGAATAGGGGCAGCTGTTGCACCCTAAAATTTGCCCAACCTTATTCACTTGATTTATGTTTTAATATCATTAGCATTTGCATATAGAGTCATGTACATAGACTAACCATCTGCATAGCATAAGCATAGCAAGTCATTCAACAGGAGACCAAACATTATTCTCATCTCTAGAGGCCTATCAAGAGGTTAATATCCCAATTCAATCTCATTCAAGTCATCAGGAAAGAATTTGAAGGTCAAGGGTTCAGCAGATCAAGCCTTGAGCCCATCTCCTAGCTGAGGGTGTCTGAGGGTCAACAAGAGGGTTAGGAGCTATGAATTGAAGGCATGGAGAGTATCTAGACATCTTGAGAGACTTAGAAAGTCATTTGGAGAAGGAGATAAGCCATTGATGAGAGCACAAGAGCTACAGTTGAAGACAGTCAACTAGGGTTTCATCTGGGTCAACCCTAGGTCAACCCTAGGTCAATTGACTGGCTTAAGGGGGCATTCAAGTCTATTGGAGAGATGTGGGGTTCATCATTGGACATATAAAGAAGGATATGGAGATATGCCAAGGAGAATTCAAGAGAAATCAAGGAGAAGAGGAGTTTCTAAATTAGGGTTTCTCTGTAAAATCCCCTAGTTTAGGTCAAATTTCCAAGCAAGACAAGTCAAAATGCTAGCTTTAAATGGCTTCTTGGACAACATGAAACTTGTAGAGGATCTCAAGACCTTTAATTTGAGTGGTGGAAGACATCAAGGAGATTTATAGAACTCAAGTTATGGTCCTTGCAAGTTACAGGTCATCTGAGGTATCTGAATTTTTGTCTGTGAAAGTGACTTGACTTCCAAGCTAGTTTTGCCCCTCAAGGAGATTTCAAATGGATTCTTGGTCAACATAAGAATTGTTCCTCATTGTCTTAGCTTTCTAGAATGGTATAGTATGCCTTCATATGATGTGGAGAACTCAACTTATGGTCTTGGCAAGAAAAGGGTATTTTGGGCATTTGTGAATTACAGGTCATTTTAACCTATGTCCAAAACTCATACAAGGAGGCCTCAAATGGAAAAACTTACAACATCAAACTTGCTCCAAATTGGATTTTAAGTCTAGAAAGAAGGTCACAAATTATTGGAGAAGCTCATAGCATGAAGTTGCATAATTGGTCAAAATATGAACTAAAATGGCTTATAAAGTGAATAAATTCAAGATGGAAAATGGTTTGGGAGATTTACAAGTCCAAATGGAGACTTCCAATATATGATTTTGAATGGAAAAACAATTCTAAGAACAATGGTTCAAACACTTTTTTGAGTTTAGAAGGAAAAAAGAAAGTTATCTTTGGTTACTTGTAATTGAAGAAACATAACCAAAATGGATCAAAGTTGGAAAGCAAGGGAATGTGCAAGATGGATCTAGAATGTTCATATGAGGTCTATATATTCATGAAATGTGCATTGATCAAGGGTTGGCTTCATTTTGCACCAAGAATTTCACAAACTTTCTCATTCTTTCTCTTTGAAGTTTCATTCCAATCTCACAAAACCTTCACCAATTCTCATCCACATCAATTCAATCTTGTTCAATCATCATCATAGATCATAATTCAAGCAAGAATCAAGTGTGAATCATCCATTTTCGAGCACTTCCATCATCAACATCAAAATTGGAGTTTCAAGTGGATAGCATAACTCAAGCCAAGAATCATCACAACATTGCATGCAGAATCAATCCCTGAGTAAATTGATCAAGATTCAAGCCTTGGAAGCCTCAGATCCTCAATCTTCCATAGCTGTTTTCAAGCTTTTGCACCAGGTGAGTTTTCATTCACACAGCTCGATCTAGTTAGTTTAGCATGTTGTTGTTAGTTTAGATTTGATCTAGGTGGTTAGGAGAACAATTAGGATGAATTTGGAGTGATTTGGTGACCATTGTTAGCAGGTGCAATAAGCTGTTAGGGTTTGAAACTCTTAGGTTAGGGCATTGGAATCTTAGCTTGATAGCGCAGGTTAATTACCACTATGCATAGAGTAGATTAGGTGAAGTTTGATGGAGAATTGTGTTGGTGCATCTCAGAGGATTTCCATGGTGACCAGATTTTACCTCGATCGGGTTGAGAGTTTTATGGAATTTCAGACTGAATTAAGATCATAGGCGTGTAGAGGGAAGAATTTAGAGTGAATTTCGTGTTTACATCGTGGCGTTTCATGACCTGGTGATGGAGAGCTGAGAGCTTGAAGATAGCTCGTGCATGGCTGCCATGGGAGAGGGAAACCCTAGCTCATTTGAACTGAGGAGGAAGACGAAATCTGGACCCTTCAATGCGTGTTGGACTTTTGACTTGGAGCGTGATCCTGTGGCCATCATTTAATTTCAGAATTGGAGGGAAGCTGTGAGGCCAAAACGCACCGTTTCATTAATTGAAACGGGCGGGCCTGAGTTGTAATGTGTTAATCCCACCCCCCTATTTCAGGCCCAATGCAATCTGAACGTGTTTCCTTTTCTATTTTCACCCCCAGCTCGTTTTTTTCATTTTTCTTCAATGCTGACTCAAGCTGGGCCTAACCCAAAGCGCTATCTGCACCCCCTGTCTGCCTGGCCCAAGGGATTATTAACTAGACGCGCCTACTATTAGTACCCCCCTCCCTCATTTTATTTGATTTAATTGTTTTTGTTTCTTTTAATTTTTCATTCACTTTAGAAAATTCATAGCAAATTCATAAAAAGCCATTTTTAATTCATTCTTTTTACAATATTTTCTTTAGGATGTGTAGAACATTATAGAAAAATAAAATTGCATTTTTATTTTCATTTCATATTTTTTTCATATTTTCTAAATAAGTGTCATTTTTAAATAGTTCATTTCATGCATCATTTTAATAATTTTTGTTCTCTTACATGCTTTAATATTTTTTGTTCATTCTTTTTATATTGTTTAGATTAGACATTCAACTTGTATAAACAATTTAATTCCCATTTTTAGAGATTAATTTTAGGTGATTAAAATAGGTTTAAACATCATGAACAAAACTAGGGTTTTAGGTGACAACTTAAGAAGTTTGATTCCTTCCCTCAGGGCTTAGGATTTAACTAGATTAGTTATGGGACTATAGGGGCTATGGGTAGTTATTAGATCCCTTAGAGAAAAAGTCAGGACTCCCCTACTGCTATTATTACTGTCTGTATATCTGATTGTTTGGTGTGGTGTGCCCTCTGGGGATTATTGCTTGCTTGCTTGGGTATTGGGTTTGTCTGGGGCCCTGGGAAGCTGAAGTCTTGTGAAGATGAAGACCATTGGAGATCCAGATGTTGAAGATCAACTGTCAGAGTTGAGGAGGAGATTCTTGCTAGCAGATGCTGAGGAATTAGGGTTTAGGAACTAGGCAGAGCTCTAGGTTAGAAAGCTTGGTTCTCAAACATGGAAGGTTTTGACTGCCTCCATTCTTCTCTGTGATTCAGAGTCTCTCTAAGACACTCACCCCCTTCCTTTGGAAGGCTTGGTGATAGTGTCTATGAGATAGAACTCTTGAGAGAAAATGTCTCTTGTGTTAGAAGCAGTCTGTTCACCACCTTTGGTAGTCAACTGATTGCTTAACACCCAATCCACTCTTGTGACTAATTCCTCATCCTGGAGGTTTGAGCTTGAAGAAAAGCCATTGCAGATAGAAGACTAATGATCAAAGCCCTTGCCTGAAGGTCATGGAGGTGGAGATTGATGCTTGTTGAAGCTTGTAGCTGATTGGAGATTATTTGAAGCCAGATGTTGATTCAGAGCTGCTGATGCTGTTTCTTTTGCTGTTGTATTTCATTTGCTGATGTATTGATTGGTTTTCTGGACTGTATTGTTTGCTGTTTACCCTGTTGGGTTGAAAGTGAAGCCTGTTCACTTTTGCCTATTGTTTTCTAGGTTCGAGGTTGAGTGGGACTCCCTTGCCTCGCTTGTATTGTTGCATCCATGCATTTTACTGCTTTACTGTATATATCTGGTATTGTTTCTGTTTCTGCCTATCCCGTAGGATCTCTGTTTCTCTCTGTGCAAGAGAGGAGCATGATAGACACTAGGTTTAACCCATGCATGATAACATTAGGATAGTTTGATTCCCTTCGCAACCGTAGGTTAGAGTTCTGTCTCTTCTTTCTCAAAAACAAACAGAAAAACACAATAAAGATTTCAAACACAATAAAAGACACTTCTTCCGTAAAAGAACGTGAACTCATCAAAGCGTCATTTTTGTCCGCCGGGACTGTTAATCAAGAAAACCTTTTTCAGAAGGAATAAAATCAACCAAGACAGACTTGTGTTGTACGTGGCCCGAACTACGTTTGCTCTGATCTTTCATGCTGTATGAAAGTACGTAGGCATAGGATGCGATATCCTAGCGAGCAACCTTCCCCTCCTTTCCCGTAGGTAGGCGAACTACGTTGACTCTGATTTCTCGTTCCAGACGGGAATACGTAGGCATAAAGTGCGACACTTTGCCGAGTCATTTTTATTTTCATTTTATTTTCTTTTTCACCCTTGACCTATAGTTTAGATAGAATAACAATCCATACCCGAAAACAAGCGTGGATCCCGTCGAGTACGACGGACGTGAGGGGTGCTAATACCTTCCCCTTGCGTAACCGACTCCCGAACCCAGGTTTTGGTTGCGATGACCATACCTTTCCCGTATTGTGCGAGGTTTACTCTGAGCGTTTCCTTTCCCTCCCGTGGGATAAATAACGCACGGTGGCGACTCTTCTGTCCAGCCGGCGCCGATTTTCGCAGTAGCGACACATACCTTTCTAGAAAGATAAGATCATGAGGAACAACTTTCATGTTGGCCAATAATCCAATTGAAAACTCCTTAAGGGGCAAAAGTTGCTTGGAAATCAAGTAACTTTCACAGACAAAATTTCAGATGCCTCTGAGGACCCCTAACTTGCAAGAACCATAACTTGAGTTCTATAAATCTCCTTGATGCCTTCCACCACTAAAATTAAAGGTCTTGAGATACTCTACAAGTTTCATGTTGGCCAAGGATCCATTTGAGAGTTGCATTTTGAATTACTTTGCTTGGAAGTTTGACCTAAATCAGGGGATTTTACTCAGAAACCCTAATTCAGAAACTTCTCTTCTTCTTGATTTCTTTTGATTTCTCCTTGGCACAACACCAAATCCATATCCACATATCAAATTATGAATCCCACATCTTCCAAATAGGCCTTGATGCCCTTCAATCAAGCATTTGACTTAGGGTTGACCCAGGGTTGACCCAGATGACACCCTAGTTGATTGTCTTCAACTGTAGCTCTTGTAACCATACCAATAACTTGTCTCATCTTAAAAATGACCCTTTAGGTCTTCCATGCCCTAAATTCATAACCCATAACTTCTCTGATGATCTTCAAACCCCCTCAGGATAGGAGAGAAACCCACTGATTGGTCCACTAACTTCTCTTTCTTTCTTTGTGACTTGAATAGACTTGAATCTTGATAAGAGCCTCTTGACATGCTTTTTTGAAATAAGAATGGCATTTGATCCCTTGTTGGATGGCTTGCCCATGCTATGCTATGCAGATGAATGAATTATGTACATGATCTAATATGCAAATGCTAAAGCTATGAAACATAGAATCAGGTGAAATAAGTTGGTCAAATTTTGGGGTGCAACATATAGGTCTGCCTTAGGACCCCCCCCCCCCCTTTTAGCAGCGCTTTTTTTGAAGTGCTTTCTTAGACCCCCCCATTAGCAGCGCTTTTTTAAAGCGCTTTCTTAGACTCCCCCCCCCCTTTATCATCACTTTTATTGAAGCGCTTTCTTAGGCCCCCGCTTTAGCAGCGCTTTTTTAAAGCGCTTTCTTAGGCCCCCCATTTAGTCGCGCTTTTTTAAAGCGCTTTCTTAGACCCCCCCCCCCCCCCCCCCCCATTAGCAGCGCTTTTTTAACAAGCATTGTCTTAGGTATGCTATTTTTTTCATTTTTTTTTCATGACTCTTTAGCAGCGTTTTTCAGAAAGTGATGTCTTTTAGTGCTCTGCTAAAAGTCATTTTTGGCATAATGATTCCTTTTGCTCATTCTCTCACATACCTATATATGCTTATACATGCATCTTCTTTTTTCCAAGGGTTTTCTAGAGAGTAAAAACCTAAACGAAACCAGGTTACAAAGTTGCCAATTATCTTCATCCCTTCTTTTATGAATATACACATAATCATTTTTCGATTGGGTGACCATCTAGATTAAGGCTGATAACGTCCAATTAGGTTTGGTGTAACCGAGAATATTAGGTTGGGAACTTTGTGTGTTTCTAATAAGAAAACCAAGGAGGGGTTTTCCTTCAAGATCAGTGTGATTTGAAGGTTTTGGACAAGATCACGTCAACACAGATTCGACCGAGTGAAGGCCTTATGACAATGTGGTTTCTTGCAATGGAGTAGCGCGAGACGGTGAATTGTGTTTGAAAATCTTGGGTTTCAACAATTGCGTGCTCGGGACAATCAGAAGATTGTAGCCGCATTGTTGGTCACTTGATCAAACTTTGATAAAGGGTTTGGAGGTCCAAGAATCAACACAAATCATAAGGATTTTGAGATTTGAGTTCTTCATCTCTTGTATAAACAATTTTGCAAAGTTAAGATTAATTGCAAATATTTCAATTCGATTTCGGATTAAGGGCAGACGAACCCATAACGAGGCCGATTTAAGAACTGCCTAAACAAATCATTGTGTCTCTTTATTGCTTTAATTTTCTTTAATTGATGTTCTTACAAATTATCAATTTCGTTGTTGTTTTGATTAATTTGATTGAAAATTATTTTCAAATTTCTTTTAAATTGTTGTTGTTGATATAATCACAATCACTTTTATTTTGATTGGCTTTTTACATCAACAAAATAAATCGAATTTCCAAATGTGATCAATCACACATAAAGTGTTCGATAAATTGTTGCACCCTAATTTTTGACCTTAAGATCCCACCTCCTTGCTATTGAAACCACTATTGTTCAAGTAATACCCCAAATTTGTCCTACCTTTACATGATTTCTAGTGCCACTTTATTTCAAATGAATAAAATAGCACAATTGGCAAGAGGGCATGTGTAAGGAGTTGTGAGTGTGAGAGGTTGAGAGTTCGAATCTCACCTTTGTCACTTTTTGTTTTTTTATTATTTTTACTCTAATTTTTTCTATTTTTCATTAAAAAATAACAAAAATAGTTTTTTTTATTATTATTTAACTATTATTTTCGTATTTTAATTAAATCATTTTTTAAAAAATAATATTTTTTTTACTTTTTTCTGAATTATTCATAAAAATATCCAAAGAGTCATAAAAATAAAATATTAGAAAATAGGTTGTTCTTTTTAAATGTTTAGTATAAATAAATAGAACTTTAAGTTTATTTTAATTACTTTAAATTATTTAAGTTTTAACTAATTATTTAATTTGGGCTTTAAAATGGGCTTTAGGGATATTATTGACAATTGATAGTTAACCCTAATTTGACCCTTATATATATTATGTTGCATTGTTGAAAAGGAGGCTGAAAAAACCTAAGAGGAGTGTCATTTACAGTTATTTCTCCTTCTTCATCTATTATTGATATAGTTTGATTTCTTCTTCTTCATCTATTACCGAAATATATATATATATATATATATATATATATATATATATATATATATATATATATATATATATATATATATATATATATATATATATATATATATGTATATATATATGTATATATATATATATATATATATATATATATATATATATATATATATATATATATATATATATATATATATATATATATATATGTGTATATATATATATATATATATATATACATATATATATATATATATATATATATATATATATATATATATATATATATATATATATATATATATATATATATATATATATATATATATATATATATATATGTATGTATATATATAAGATTATTTTTTGATCGAATTATTTGGATATGATATTTGCACATTTGTGTGCATGACGCGTGACATTTGTGTTAGTTCAATCCGATTGCGATGATCGCATTTTTGCGTGAGTAATACTGTATTTTGATTAAAATTTCTTTTTCTTTGCGATAAATTTTGTTTCGTACGATTTAAATTTGGTTGCGATGAGCGCATTTCTGCGTTAGCAACATTGTTGGGTTATTTGGCACATTTAAAATTCCTTTTGCTTTATTATTATTATTATTATTATTATTATTATTATTATTATTATTATTATTATTATTATTATTATTATTGTTATTATTAATTAATATTATTTCGATAAATTTAGATCCGTACGACTTGGATCCGGTTGCGATGATTGCATTTTTTGCGTTAGCAACATTATTGTTTTAAAACATTTTAGATATTTTTTGCTTTACGTTTTTTTATAAATTTGGATCTAGCACAATTTTTGGTCCCTCTTGCGATGATCACGTTAAGTGCAGCAAGATAGTGATGTTTTTTATTGGTTTATGTGCGGATCTATTGTTGTGTTTCAATCTTATACGCGTCTGATGGTTTAGCAAAGCAATAATCCATTTTTTTTGCGCTTACCTATTCGCGTTTTGATTCACAAATTATGATTTTATCTAATTTTATCATGGTTTCTTGATCTGACTTGCGATGACCGCTAACGCGGTAGCAATTTGCTATTTTAATTCGTATTATTTTTTAATAATTCAACATCGCTATCATTATTATTGGATCTAATTTCTTGTGATAGTCTTTGCACGTTTTTGCATACGCGACTTGGAATCGCATATTTGCCTCTTGATATTAATCCGTGCACTTTTCGTTTCAACTTATTTTGAGTTATTTGATGTATGATGTTAATATTGTGTATATATTTTATTCTCGTTCATACTTAAATTGTTTTAAAACTAATTCTTGATTTAATCAAGCCATTTTCATATCTTGTAAGTCGATCATTCATGATCGCCATCGACCGTAATCGTTAAGGTATTTCATTGCACGATAATATTAGCATAATCTCCCCCTTGATCTTAATCTTTAGGATCATAGAATTAGGTTAGTCTTTCTCTTAAAACTAGAATTTCTTTTCTTAAAAAATCCATAAAAAATATACTTAGTTTAATTTAATTTATTTTAGTTTTAGAACTTAAGTTATTGGTTTTTTTTAAAACTAATTGCTTGTCTTAATAAATAAATAAACTCTTTTTAATTTTTGATTAATTTAATTCATCTTTGCAATTTAATTTAATCTCTAAACATATTTTAAATTTAATTATGAAATACTCTTAAAAATCACAAAAATAATTAAACTCCTAATTTCCAAATCAATAATTTCACCATTGCTAATCTCTAAATCCACTTAACCATAATTCACTATCTAACTTCATTTCTCAGTTTTATCCCTTTACATTTAATCTCTAATCACTTTTCGTCATACACATTACCTACATTTCATTACCTCGTGCTTATCAATCACATCATCGCTTTTATCCATTCGCTATTCTCCATTACCGATATTCCCCTCCAAAGGAAAGGTTCACATGCTTGACCCCCGTGTCAATGCCTTTACCCTCACCCTAGCCTTAGGATTTGAGTCCATGTACTCACCTTTTTAGGCGTCCCGTCGTGGACATACCTTCATCCTTTTCAATTTAACTTTTAACGTAGATAGGAGTCTTCGCACTCCAAGTAAGCGTTTCCATATGAACACTTATTTCCCTTTGGAACTTTGACTCACAGTCAATAATTCCTCAAACCCTTTAGGGGAACTATAGATACTCTGATTCCATTCCCGTCAGGATATGTAGGCACAGGATGCGACGTTTTGGCGAGTATACTTAGGACTAACCCCTTTAGGTCCTTCTCTTTACCTTTAACCCTTAGCATTACCCTTAAGCAGATAAACCATAGCAATAAACAAACATAAAACCAGAGGTTCCTGTAGAGTACTACAGAAACTTAGGATGCTAGCACCTTCCCTAAGTTTAACCAACCCCCAAACCTTAGATCTCTCCCTGCGTTGTGTTTACAATGCAAAATAGGTTTTCCTTCCTTTAACCTTTCCCTCGGATAAATCAAAGACCGGTTGCAAATGAATTAAAGATTCAAGTTAATCAATAGCTTGGTATCCAAATTTCACTACGACATAAATTGTTTATGTGTATTTTTTATAGCTTTGTGTTCAATGAAAATAAACACTACGAATAGCTTTGCATTTGATTGATTCGTGACTTGATAATTGTTGAATGATTTGTATTCATTATCATTCCAAAAGGTTTTCGTTGCGCATATAGCTTTTTGATAGTAGGTTTCGTTAAACGATTTGACCTGGATCGTTTTTCCGTTGAACTATATTTTTGCTAAAAATTTTAATTGTAACATTTATGATATATTCACCCCTCTAAATCGAAGTGTGTCTTCTAAAAAAAAATATACATTTTATCCAAATAAAAATTGTAGTTAATATATACTTGAAAAAATAGTTAATATATAAAAAAGTGTACTAGAAAAAAAAAATACACAAATTATTCTATTTTAAAAATATACAAATATACACATTGAAACTGAGGTAAAATCTATCTAATTCTAAATACATAAGATAGATAGATATCATAAATCCCTTCGTTCAAAAATCCTTTTTTTCTTCCTCACACTCTCCAAACTCATCCATGGCTCTCTTCCATTCCTACACTCTTCCAATGTTATCCACTCTATCACCCTTCTCATCCAAGCCTCTCAGTATATCTCCACCTCATTCTCTCACCACAACCACTCATTTCTGTTGGAAATTCACCTCACACCCTATGAAAAATTCCCTTCAATCTTGATCTCAAGATTGATGAACAAACCCATAATATGATAATGATTGTAATAACAAGTAATTATCAAGAACAACAAAAGAGAAGAAGAATAACAAACAAGAAAGAGAAGAATGAGAGAAGAAGTATTTGGAGAGAATGTGTTACCCACAACTGTGGGATTTCTTATTGAACTTTCACTTGCTAACTGCAACTGTGAAATCTGTTCTGTTGTGATGTAGAATACAAAGCAATGCACCCTATTTATAGTTTTAGGTTTACACTAACCCAAAACATAAAAGGCCCAAAATATTCTAAATCAAATCTAATCATATGATATCAAATCTAATCATATGATATCAAATCTAATCATATGATATCTAATCATATCATATCAAATTAATCATATGATATCAAATCTAATCATATGATATCAAATCTAATCATATCAAATCACAATGAATTATATTTAACACATCACCTAATTCATTGTGTCTAAACTGTCTACATTCATCATGGCCCTTAGTGTTCTGAAGGCTTCGACCTGCACTCCCTTCGTCATGATATCTGCAATCTGATTCTCAGTTCTGCAGTGTTCCAACTTCATCTTCCCTTCTGCTACCCGCTCTCGGAGATAATGGAACCTCATTTCGATGTGCTTGCTTCGACCATGAGCTATTGGATTCTTTGCCAAGTTGACAGCTGACATGCTGTCTATCTTCATGGTAATTGCTCCATGGTTCTTCCCTGTGACTTCTTCGACCAAGTTCACCATCCAAGTTGCTTGACATGCACAAAGGGAAACAGCTATATATTCTGCTTCGCATAATGATAATGCCACCACTGGTTCCTTTCTCGAATTCCAAGCAACTGGTGCACCACCTAACATAAACACATATCCAGCTGTGGATTTTCGATCCTCAGCATCACTACACCAACTGGAGTCTGTGTATTCCACTAACTTGCATTCTTTTCCTTCATCAGCTGCTGGAAACAAAATGCCATAGTCGAGAGTTCCTTTCAGATACCTCAGTATCCTCTTCGCCGCTGCTAGGTGTGATACCTTTGGTTTCTGCATGAATCTACTTATCATACCAACACTGTATGCTAAGTCAGGCCTTGTGTGGCAAAGGTATCTAAGTGACCCAATAAGTCTTCTGTATTGGGTTGGGTCGACATCATCTTTATCTGAATCCTTCGACAGTTGCAATCTGGGCTCAGCTGGAGTCGAAGTTTGGTTGCAATCTTACATCTCAAATCTCTTGAGTATCTCGCCTGCATATCTTCTTTGGTGCATCATCAAACCTCTACTTGTCTTATAGAATTCGATGCCAAGGAAATATGAGAGATTTCCCAAGTCTGACATTTCAAACTCCTTACTCAGGTCATGTTTGAAATCTTCGATCTCCTTCTTGGAACTCCCTGTTATCAACAAATTATCAACATAGAGACATAGTATAAGCAATTAGCCATTGCTTCTTCTTACATATACTCCATGCTCAGTTGTACACTTCACAAATTCCTTCGACGAGGGCTTCATGTTGACAAACCAATCTTTCCTTCCAGTCATGTGTGATGAGCATCCTGAGTCCAAGTACCACTGATCTTGGAATCTTTCTTCATCGTTTGTTGTGACCATTAGCAACGTTTCTTCTTCTTCATGTTTCACCAGCTTTGCATCAGTCTCTTGATTTCTCTTCTTTTCTAGACAATCACTAACATAATGACCATACTTCTGGCAATTGAAACATTGAATGTGGATTTTGTATGTCTTTCGATCACCACCTCTTCCTTTACCTGCAGCACCACCTCTTTGGTTGCCTTGGTTCCAAGGTTTCTTTTGATTCGACTGGTTTCCTCCTTTGTTGCCATTCCAGCTACCTTTTCCTTTTCTCTCCTTTTCAGTCTGTGCCTGCAAAGCCATATCTTTCGACTTTCCTGCAGCTCTCTCAGCCATCCTCTGTTCATGAGACTCAAGAGTCCCTTGAAGCTCTTCCTTCGTCAATACTGACAGATCTTTCGACTCTTCTATGGCAACTACCACGTGGTCAAATTTTGGAGCCAACGATCTCAAAATCTTTGAGACAACTGCTTTCGTCGTCAGCGTTTCTCCACATACTTTGATTTGATTCACCAACCTTGTAACTCTGGTGAAGAAATCTGTAATGCTTTCATTGTCTTCCATCTGAAGCAACTCATAGGTTCTCTTGTGAGTTTGTAACCTCACCTCTTTCACCTTCTCTGCACCTCCAAACGACTTTTCAAGAATCTCCCATGCTTCTTTTACTGAATCAACATCACTAACCTTTTCAAAGTTATCAGGATCAACACACTGATGAATTATAAAGAGTGCTTTATAATCCTTCTTCTTCAATTCTTTGTGCGCAACCTTTTCCGCCTCCGTTGCATTCTCCACAAGCGGTGTCACTCCGTCCTTCACAAGATCCCAAAGATCTTGATAACAGAAAATCACTTTAACCTGCTTGCACCAATTCTCATAATTGTCTTTCTTGAGAATTGGCAGGGTCGCCGGAAAATTGCCGTTCGGATAGTTCATCGCCATCACTATCTTCCTTCCTTGAATCTCTTAACCGAAGCTCTAGATACCAGATGTTGGAAATTCACCTCACACCCTATGAAGAATTCCCTTCAATCTTGATCTCAAGATTGATGAACAAACCCACAATATGATAATGATGGTAATAACAAGTAATTATCAAGAACAACAAAAGAGAAGAAGAATAACAAACAAGAAAGAGAAGAATGAGAGAAGAAGTATTTGGAGAGAATGTGTTACCCACAACTGTGGGATTTCTTATTGAACTTTCACTTGCTAACTGCAACTGTGAAATCTGTTCTGTTGTGATGTAGAATACAAAGCAAGACACCCTATTTATAGTTTTAGGTTTACACTAGCCCAAAACATAAAAGACCCAAAATATTCTAAATCAAATCTAATCATATGATATCAAATCTAATCATATGATATCAAATCTAATCATATCAAATTAATCATATGATATCAAATCTAATCATATGATATCAAATCTAATCATATCAAATCACAATGAATTATATTTAACAATTTCAACAATACACCTCTTTTTGTCTCTACACTGATTAATGTAGTCTTCTTCATTGTTTTCGACTCTTTCTCTATATAAACCCGATCCAATATAGAAATTGTTGCACACTCTCAAGACTCTGATATTCACTACTCCTTCTAAGAAGTTAAAATAAAATATAACAATGCTAGCTCCGCACATCTAGCTATTCTTTTGTCTTCTATTTATATATAAACTTTATTATATATATATATTTATGAATATATTTGGACAATATATAATAGAGAACAAAAAGTTTGCTGGAACCATTACTGGGGTAAATGATGTGACAAAAGCTCAGAAAACTTGGGGGAGTTTGCAAGCACTTGGTGACATAGCTTTTGCTTACTCGTTCTCTATGATTCTTATAGAAATTCAGGTATTAATATTTTTTCTATATATTTTTTACAAAGAACAATCCTCCTCTCGTAAAAATCGATCAAAAATTTGAGGAGTTATATTACATTATGATACAGGACACTGTAAAAGCACCACCTCCGCCAGAGTCGAAAACAATGAAGAAGGCTACATTAATCAGTGTTATAGTGACCACATTTTTCTACATGCTTTGCGGTTGTTTTGGATACGCCGCGTTTGGAAATTCAATACCTTTGTTTCCTTCATTCTAATTTTGGGTTTCTGCTCTTTTTTCTTCTCATGAATCCTAGGTTAGAAAAATTGAAACTTTCTTTGCTCATATAGTCATTTTCTCTAGCTTTTAACTATTAGATGTTGAAAGTTAAGTGGTTGATGTTTGGTGATGTAGCGATGTTCGTTGATTGTTTTTGTTTTAGATTTTGCCAAAAATTTTTTCAGCAGAGGAAATCCAGGAGCTGGTGAAAGGAGAAAGAAATGTTCCTATTGTTATTGATTTCTACTCGACGTGGTGCGGGCCGTGTATCTTAATGGCGCAAGAACTTGAAATGGTATGAGTTTTAGTTAATTTGATGTGGATTCTGAAAATGGTTAACCATTTCTTTTATATGAATGACTATGAAGATGCGTTGTTTGTCGCATGTTTTGGTTTCAAAATTTTGAGTTTGTGAAATGTATATTTCACTTCAACCTCTGATAAAGAATTTTCGGTTTAATGCTTATAGAATAAACATTTATCATATGACTCCTTATGTATAAGCTATTTATATAACATTAGGTAAAATAAAGTTACATTGTATTTATATAAGCTATTTTCATATGTTATCCTAGATAACTTGTAGAAATACGTTGATGACATCTTATGGACATGTTATTGTTTTCATAAGATTGTCCAAACAATCTTTTAAATGCTTATGCTGGTAGATAAGCTTAAATAAGTTAATTCAGTCTAAAAGTAAAACAGACTAACATGGTTTAGCTTGGTTATTGGCAGAACTTAACATTTATTGTAATGATTGAACACTAATGAAAAGTATAACTATGATGGTATGTCTTATATTTCATATGTGTTATATTTGAGATTTTGTTGGGTGAAGTATAAAGATAACTCAACATTGTTTATATTATGGAAGAAAGTATAAAGATGGTTCAACATTGTTCATATTGACTTATTTAAGCTTTTATACCAGCATAAGCACTTGTGAGGTTTGTGTGGGAGAACTTTCATAAGTTGTTTTTTAGCTTATTTCCATAAGTTTTTCAAGATAGCTTATGAAAACAACTTATGACTTGTATAAAAACAATTTAACTTTATTTTATCCATTTTTTTGTATAAATAGCTTAGACATAAGTACTTTATATGATAAATGTTTAACTAAACAAAACCTATATTGATTCTAAGTTCATTTGCTTGAACCTTTTTTGTTGTGTTATATCTCATTTGCATTCAAACATGGAATGGAAAATCTTTGAGGATAAGCTGCATATTATGTTCCACGAGTCCTACTTGGTTTGGCTATGTGTTTTTACTTCTAACTGCTATGCTAAAAACATCCAACAATTGCGGTTATCCAACAGCTGCGATTTGGCTATGTGTTAAACTTGGGATCAACTTTTGCCATAATGTTAAACTCGAGTTTTTACAAGCATGATAATTTTACCCTTATGGGGAAGTCAGCTACATAGATTAAATGATGCCATAAAGTTCTATTATATATCATACTATGACATTTGGTGTAGTCCTACTGTTATGAGAATGTCTTTTGTGATTCCACATTGTCCTCACACTAATTGAGGCTCCCTCGAACATATTTTTGATAGTTCGAATATGGGCAATCTTTTTCTTTTTTTACCGCTTTTCACAAAATCTCTCTAGGCACACTATTATATGCCTTTTCCAAATCAACCGAAATTAACTGCTAGTCTTTTTGACACATCTGATATCACTCCATCACACGTCATAGTAAATAGATCACTTCCATGGTTGAAATGTATGTCAAACATAAAACCAAATTGATTATTGGTAATTTATTCAGCACTGGAACCAGAGATAATGAATGTAAGAGGAGTACTAAGAACAGTTGTTCTTAGGTGTTGTTTTCCTTAAGAGGATCTAGGTTAGATCAGTAGCTCTTGAGAAGACTAAGAACAGTTGTTCTTAGGTGTTGCTATTTGCAATCAGTTGATTTGAATAGTGGATTAAGTCCTTGTTGAGAAAGGCAAATCACTCTTGAAAAGGGTGGACTGGAGTAGTTGAGTTCAACGAACCAGGATAAAAATACTTGAGTTTTTATCTTTGATTATTTTCTGTCATACTTATTCAACCCCCCTTCTAAGTATTTTCTCACCTTCACCAGGGGCATCTTCCGAAGACAGGACCTTTTGTTGATGTTGTTGATACTTTGAATTGGTCTTCCCAGTTGATGGGGCTGTCTGCTGAGAACATCATTTGGTTTGATCGGAGCATGCTTGGCACCGATATTATATATAGTTGCAGTGGCTTTCCGAATGTCCCTTTGATTGGACGGAAATGTTGTATTAACTATAACCCTTCACTGCTGGTAAGACAATTCGGTTATGCTTTGAGGGACGCTCCTATTGAGAAGGAGATACAAGAATCTCTGTATCTCACAGGCTTATTAAACACGGCTGTTTTGATCAGATTGAGACATGCATGGGCTAACATCCATAGGAGAGGGAAAGCTTTTCTTGGTAAGAGCAACAACAAAGCTTATGATCCTTATTTGGCTTGGATCCGCGAGAGAGCTAGGATTTCCTTGATGCCATATCCTGCTGTGGAACCTCTGTATCTTCCAGTGATTGAGGTACCTACTTCGGTAGAGAGTGCGAAGTATAACAAATTGTTGGCTGAAAACGAAGAATTGAAGAAAGCCAATGATGAGTTAGAAAGGGAGATCTTCCAGTTGCGTCATGAGAAGAATGAAGCTACCTTCACTGTGAGGGAACAAACTGAATTGATTAATAAGTTAGGTTCAGAGTTGACGTAGGAGACCAACAAGAAAGAAAAAGTGGGAATAACCTTGAACGGTGTCAGCAAGGTGCTTACTTCCAAGAAGGAACTTTTAAGCAAAGCTTATTCCCGCCTCAGCAGGTGGGAAACGTTGTGGAATGCCACACTTACCAAGCGGAAGGAGCGTGAAGATGAACTGAAGCTGCAAATTGCCACGCTAGAGGCACAGATTAGAGCCCAAGACGCAAAGATTGCCGAAGAGACATCACTTAGGAGCGCTGTTGAGCTTAGAGTAAGTGACCTTGACGAGAAGCTGAGAGGTTATGAAGTGACGGCCGGCTCCAAGAGGTACAGACTCGACGAGGGTTCTGGCGAAGGAACCTGCCAGGACGACGCCAAAAAACTGAGATCCACTGCCGAGCGGCATGCCTTACTGATACAAGAGCTAATCTCCAGACTGGGTCGTTCAGAGACATTGAGGATATTGGAAGACGTCAGAGAACGCCACTTGGCCTGATTTATCTTTGCCTTGCTTTTGTTATTTGTACTTGTATTTTGACCATCGCCAAGCTTGTTGGCCGAGGTCTCTTCAGTTGTATTCAGTTGTACTCTTGTACTCAGCCTCTTGGCATTTGTTTATATATGAGGGTTTTCTGATTCCTTGCTTGCTTGATGGGGACTCCATTGTCGTGATGGCCTTCTCTCCGAAACTAGAATCGGGGGGAATATAACCTGTAGCATATTTACACATTTGCATCTGCATTCATCTTGCATGACTGGTATTCTCGAATCTATATCTTATTTCCTGCATCTTCAGGTTTTTCAGGATTGACGAACAAAGAGTCCACCGCTACTCAACCCGAAACAACTGCAAGAGAATCATGGATCAAGTCCAAGTGGAGATGCAGGAAATCCGCGAGAAGCTGAATCTGTTCATGCAAGCAATGGAGAATATTGCTAAGGGCCAGGAGAGCCTCCAGACTTTGGTACAGCCGCTGCTGACGCGGACTAATGGGAATGGCAACAATGACCCCAATTCTGCGCACGTTGAAACTATTCCGGAGGATGGGCCCCCTACGCCTGTGGTTCCACCTGTGGTGACCCCACCGGTTATGGTTGTAAACGATGGCGCTGGCGCTGGCAATGGTAACACAGGGAATGGAAATGAGACTGTTGTTAACAATGTTGGGTTTGGGGACGCCAACCAAGGCGGTGGTAACAACAATGGCGGTAATGGTTTTGGAAACAATGGTTTTGGCTACAATGATCAAGGATTTGATTACGTCAATCAGGACGAGAAATTCGGCTTCAACACGCAGGGTTTCGGTTACGACGGTTTTGGTAACGCTAACCAGGGGTATGGTGGATTTGGTAATATGAATGGTGTTGGGGTGATTCCTATCAACACTGGGTTTGGACCTGTTAGGGTCAACCAGGGTTTTGGTAACGGGGGACGAGGTCCCATGATCAATCAGCAAGGGTTTGGTCGCAACACTGGTTACGACGGATATGGAAATGAAAATGTGAATTGGGGCGAAGACCGCCAGGAGGATGCCTTTTCTGGAAGAGGCATGGGATTTGAAGGACCTGTTGATCCTGTGCAGAGGATCAGAATGCTTGAAGAACAGATGAAGGGGGTAGTGAGTCAGAACTCCACCGGTTTGGATATGACTACAATGGGCTTGGTACCAGGGCTAAGGGTGCCGTTGAAATTCAAGGCTCCCACTTTTGACAAGTACAAGGGAGACACCTGCCCTAAGGTCCATGTCCGCTCTTATTATAGAAGGATGTCCGCGTATTCAGATGATGAAAGGATGCTCATGCATTTCTTTCAGGATAGCTTATCAGGACCTTCACTTGAATGGTATATGGGGCTGGAGTCCACGCATATCAAAACCTGGAAGCAATTGGCTGATGCTTTCGTGACACATTACAAATATAACAGCGATCTGGCGCCAAACCGGGTCCAATTGCAGGGTTTGTCACAGAAGAGCGGTGAAAGCTTTAAAGAGTATGCGCAAAGGTGGCGCGATATGGCAGCGAGGGTGCATCCTCCTTTAATTGAAAGGGAGATGAATGACATGTTCATTGGGACATTTACAGGGGTGTTCTACGAAAAATTGTTTAGTGTGTCATTGAGCAGTTTCTCAGATTTGATTCTTATGGGGGAGATGATCGAGAACGGGATTAAAGTTGGAAGGTTCCAAGCAAGTGAGTCTACTTCAACAGGAGGTGCCAGAAAAGCATTTGGTGGTAGACGACAGGGTGATACTAGTGCCGTGTTTGGTGGCAGGGGCAGGGGCAGAGGAAGAAATCAGTATGTTCAGCCGCCACAGGTAGCTAGTGTCACTATCCCTTTTCCTCAACAAGGGCAGCCTCAGCAACAACAACAACAACCACAGCAACAGCAAAGACAAAATCCTGGTCAGAGAAGGGTACAAAATGCGAGACCGAAAAGAGTGTTCGATGCACCTCCTTCCACGTATGCAGAACTCCTCCAGACCCTGCTAGGGTTGAACTTGGTTGAAAAGAGGACTTTGTCACCGCCTACGGGGACAATACTCCCTTATGGGTATGAGGCCAACAAGCATTGCGAATTCCATTCCGGGGCACCCGGGCATGATATAGAAGCTTATCAGGCATTTAAACACAAAGTTCAGGATCTATTGGATAGCAAAGCTATTAACTTTGGACAGGTGGGTCCAAATATCGTACAATAGCCTATGCCCAATCACGGGGCAAACGCCATCTTGACAGAGGAGAATCTGAATCTAGTGATGGATGTCAATGAGCTGAAGACACCGTTGGGTGAGATTAAAAGCAGGTTGCTAAAATGGGGTGTATTCCCGGGTTGTGATGAATTTTGCTTGGATTGTTGGACCCAGCCAGAGGGTTGTAATGAGTTGAGGTAGGGCATTCAGGCTATGATGGATGAAGGTACTTTGCAATTTGATAGAACCGCGGCTGAAAAGCCTGTAGAGGCGTTGTGTGATGAGCATAACGATGTTGCGATGGTGACGATTCCGAGGAAAACAATAACGATAACAGCACCTGCCAGGCGGCCAACGATCACGATTACCAAAGCAGGACCGGTTCCTTTTGAGAGTACTAAAGCAGTGCCGTGGACTTACGGGTTGGAGGTATATTGCGACGGTGAGAAAATTGAAGTCAATGGACAACCAGCTGGGGTTGTAGATAATGTTGTCGGAACAGGGGGTATGACCAGAAGCGGAAGAATCTTCACGTCACCTGAGGTAGAGGCGGAAAGAGTAGCCAAGGGTAAAGCCAAGGTAACTGAGAGTGATCCTTCTCAGTCGAATGAAAAGGAAACGTCACTTAAGGATGTGGAGGAGTTTATGAGGCTCATTCGTAAAAGTGATTACAAAATCGTTGAGCACCTCCAGCAAACGCCGTCAAAAATTTCCATCCTACCATTGTTGTTATGTTTCGAGGCCCATCGAAACGCTTTGCAGAAGATTCTAGACACGTCGTTCGTTCCTCAAGAAGTTTCTGTTAATCAGTTAGAAGGGGTGATGGCGCATGTCAACACGGGGCACAGTTTGGGCTTCACAGACTTTGATTTGACTCCGAGAGGGCGAGAGCATAATATGGCATTGCATGTGTCAGTAGAATGTCGGGGCACGGTCATGTCCCATGTTTTAGTAGACACTGGATCTTCCCTGAATGTGCTACCGAAGAAAGCCATGATGAAATTGGATATCAGGGGGATTATCTGCACGCCCAGTGACTTGGTGGTGAGAGCGTTCGATGGAATGAGGAGGTCAGTTTTCGGATCAATAACATTACCGTTGTAGGTGGGGCCTGAAATATTTGAAACTGAATTCTATATAATGGACATCCAGCCAGCGTATAGTTGTCTTCTTAGGCGCCCATGGATCCATGCTGCCGGGGCAGTCACATCCACGTTACACCAAAAGCTGAAGTATATGGTTGGGGATAGTGTCGTCACGGTTTGTGGAGAGGAAGATATTCTGGTTAGCCATTTGTCTTTGTTCAAATACGTCGAGGTCGACGGCGAAATACACGAAACACCCTGTCAAGCCTTCGAGGGGTTGCGAATCAAAGACAAAGCTCCAGTGCCAAGTAAAGCGCCAGATATGGCCGTGTCATCTTACAAAGAGGCTCAGGCTCTAGTGCAGGCAGGCAAAACCAAGAGCTGGGGGTAGGTATTGGAGATTCCCGTGAAGAACGACAAGTTCGGGCTAGGGTATCGACCAACGTCGTCAGCATCATCTTCAGGAGCGCCCAGGTTCAAGGGACCGGTCACGATTACGCCAAGCGGGGTGAGCTTCGAGGCTGTCAATGCCATTTCCGATGCTGAAGACGGAGATAGCGACTGTGATATGGACGCATGGATCAAGCCAAGCGTGCCAGGACAAAGTCTCTGCAATTGGTCTATCCGGGAAATTGTTCATGTGACAACTAAACAGTAATGATTTATTTTCTTAATTGTTGAACAATCCTGTGTCCTACCCGGGGCATAGTGATTTTGTTTAGGGCCATTTGGTTATGTACATTACATTGTTTAATCATGAAATAAAGGCGTTTTTCATATACAAATGTTGTGATCCCTGTTTTTCCTGTTTTTTATCTTTTACAATAAAATGACAACGTGGTTATTCGCTTTGTCTGAGTTTTGAAGCATTTAACCATTTCCTTTGCAGGATTACAATTTCAGATGACATCTATGAACCGCCTATGACTCACTTCGACTTTGAGCACCCGGTATTTCAGGCTGAGGAAGAGGTTGTCGAAGATGGCGACGTGCCAGAAGAGCTGACCTGGTTATTGAAACAAGAAGAAAGAATCATTCTGCCTCATGAGGAAGTCATTGAGATTATCAATTTGGGGTCGGAAGAGGTTGTGAGAAACATCCGTATAGGGGCTGCGCTGCAGAGCGACATCAAGCAAAAGTTGGTTGAGATGCTCAAAGAGTACAGTGATATATTTTCTTGGTCGTACGAGGATATGCCTGGGTTGGATACGGATATGGTTGTTCACCGTCTGCCACTGCGAGAGGAATGTCCGCCTATTAAGCAGAAACTCCGAAGAACTAGACCGGATATGGCTGTGAAGATCAAGGAGGAAGTTCAAAAACAGTGGGATGCTGGTTTCCTAGCTGTTACAAAATATCCCTCATGGGTCGCTAATATTGTGCCAGTGCCGAAGAAAGACGGTAAAGTGTGAATGTGTGTAGACTACCGTTATTTGAACAAAGAGAGCCCGAAAGATGACTTTCCACTTCCTCACATCGATGTGCTAGTTGATAACACTGCTCAGTTCTCCGTATTCTCCTTCATGGACGGCTTCTCAGGCTATAATCAGATCAAAATGGCGCCAGAAGACATGGAGAAGACTACCTTCATTACTCCCTGGCGAACATTTTGCTACAAAGTGATGCCCATCGGATTGAAGAACGCTGGGGCAACATACCAACGTGCTATGACGACTCTCTTTCATGACATGATGCATAAAGAGATCGAAGTTTATGTTGATGATATGATTGCCAAATCCCAGATGGAGGAGGAGCATTTGGTTAATCTGCTGAAACTGTTCAAGAGGCTTAGGAAGTTCAGGTTGAGACTGAACCCTAACAACTGCACCTTCGGGGTGAGATCGGGTAAACTACTGGGGTTTATCGTGAGCGAAAAAGGAATAGAGGTTGATCCTGCGAAAATAAAAGCAATACAAGAAATGCCGACGCCTAAAACAGAAAAAGAAGTGCGTGGGTTTTTAGGGAGGTTGAACTATATCGCCCGATTCATATCTCACCTAACTGCGACATGCGAGCCGTTATTCAAGTTGTTGAAAAAGGATCAGGTTGTGACCTGGAATGAAAATTGTCAAAAGGCATTCGACAAGATAAAAGAATACTTGCAGGAACCTCTTATTTTGATACCCCCAGTGGCCGGGAGATCGTTGATTATGTATTTGACGGTTCTTGAGGAAAGTATGGGTTGTGTTCTCGGTCAACACGACGAGACCGGACGTAAAGAGCATGCGATCTACTATTTGAGTAAGAAGTTTACTGACTGTGAGTCCAGATACTCAATGCTCGAGAAAACGTGTTGCGCGCTAGCCTGGGCCGCCAAACGTTTGAGGCAATGCATGCTGAATCATACAACCATGCTAATTTCAAAGATGGATCCAATCAAATACGTGTTTGAGAAGCAAGCACTCTCCGGAAGAATTTCCCGATGGCAGATGGTGTTAACCGAATATGATATCCAATATGTCTCGCAAAAGGCTATTAAAGGTAGTGTCCTGTCAGAGTACCTTGCGGAGCAGCCTATTGAGGACTACCAATCAATGAGGTTTGATTTTCCTGACGAGGATATCATGTACCTGAAAATGAAAGATTGTGAAGAACCGTTGCCAAACGAAGGGCCAGAGTTGGGTTTCAAATGGCAGTTGATATTTGACGGAGCTGTAAATTCTTATGGTAGCGGAATAGGTGCAATTATCACTACTCCTCAGGGGTCGCACATCCCCTTTACTGCCCGATTGACCTTTCCCGTTACTAATAATGAGGCTGAATATGAGGCTTACATCATGGGTCTGGAAGAAGTTATTGATTTGCGAATCAAACATCTGGATGTATACGGAGACTCAGCTCTGGTAGTGAATCAGATTAAAGGAGAATGGGAGACACGTCAGCCCAATTTGATACCATATATGAATTATGCAAGGAGATTGTTGCCTTTCTTTGACAAGGTGGAATTGCATCATGTGCCGCGAGCAGAAAATCAAATGGCTGACGCCCTGGCGACATTGTCTTCGATGTATAAAGTTAACTTCTGGAACGAGGTCCCCCGGATTGTTATCTCTCGGCTCGATAAGCTTTCCTTCATATTTGCCATTGAGGAAGCTCCCGATGGTCAACCCTGGTACTTTGACATCCAGAATTTCCTGAAGAACAAGGAGTATCCGGCTGGGGCATCCAGTCGAGATCAGAAGACTCTCAGGAGATTGGCTGACAATTTCTATCTGAATCCTGACGGTGTCCTATACAAGAGAAACCACGACTTGGTGTTGCTACGTTGTGTAGATGAGAAGGAAGCAAAGTTGCTCATGGAAGAGATACATGAGGGTACGTTTGGTATACATGCTGGTGGGCATGCTATGACGAGAAAACTGCTGCGAGCAGGTTACTACTGGCTGACTATGGAAACAGACTGTTTCAAGTTTGCAAAGAGGTGTCATAAATTCCAAATTTATGCGGACAAGGTCCATGTACCCCCAAGTCCTCTGAATGTGATGTCATCACCGTGGCCGTTCTCGATGTGGGGAATTGATATGATCGGGAAAATTGAGCCTACGGCATCCAACGGACACCGGTTCATCTTGGTGGCAATTGATTACTTCACCAAATGGCTGGAGGCAACATCATATGCCAATGTTACCAAACAAGTGGTCGCCAGATTCATCAAACGAGATATTATCTGTAGATATGGAATCCCTGAGCGGATTATCACCGACAATGGTTCGAATTTGAATAACAAAATGATGAAAGAGCTGTGTCAGAATTTTAAGATTGAACATCATAACTCTTCTCCTTACCGGCCCAAGATGAATGGCGCTGTTGAAGCAGCAAATAAGAACATAAAGAAGATTGTCCAGAAGATGGTTGTGACGTACAAGGACTGGCATGAGATGCTACCTTTCGCGTTGCACGGTTATCGTACGACGGTACGCACATCAACCGGGGCAACCCCTTTTTCATTGGTATACGGAATGGAGGCAGTGTTACCGTTGGAGGTTGATATTCCTTCCTTGAGGGTTTTACGAGACGTCCAACTTGACGAGGCAGAATGGGTTAAAGATAGACTGAATCAGCTCAGCTTAATGGATGAGAAGAGGCTAGCTTCTCTCGCATACGGTCAGTTGTATCAGAGCCGGATGAAGAGAGCATACGATAAGAAGATATGTCCACAAAGCTTTCAGACGGGCGACCTTGTGCTGAAGAGGATTCTCCCGCCACAAACAGATCACAGGGGCAAGTGGACCCCTAATTACGAAGGTCCATACGTTGTCAGAAAAGTCTTCTCTGGAGGAGCCTTGCTACTATCTACCATGGATGGTGAAGACTTTACGTCGCTTGTGAATTCGGACGCAGTTAAAAAATACTTTGCTTGAAAGCGACCCGCTGGACAGTAAAAAGAGAGTCCAGGCAAAATGGGGCATCCTGGCGAACCGTAAAAAATGAATAAAAGGTTCGGGCAAAAGTTAGGGATAAAATTGAAAAGATGTACACCCGCGAAGTCGAAAACCTGCAAAGGGCGACTTCGGCAAAAAAGGGTATCCCGGTGAATTGAAAACCCGCAAAGGGCGATTCACGCAAAAGTTAGGGATTGAAAAAGCAAATGACTGCGGTCCGGATCTGATACAACATTGCTTAGTGGTTTGGGAGTACCTGAGGGTTCGTTTATCCAACACAATCTCTTCCGAAAATTGAATACCGGGAAGGCGCCAGAGTCAGGCGAGTCATAGGAGGATCAGCTCATGATGTTTGTCTGCACAACGTTGCCGATATGTATACAAGTATTGTTTTGTATTTTTTATGCTTTTTGTGCATATACGTATGTGTGTGCGTAACTTCCTCTTTTCAGGAGTTGCATCCGATGTACAAAGCTTCGCGTATTTACAGGCTCAATCAATAAAACATGTTATTCAGTATTTGATGTTTGTGCTTTACTGTTTTGTATGTGGAAAACGCCGATGTTCCGATGAACTCGCTGTTTCACCCCAAAATTTGCCCTCTTTCAAGGCTTGACTCATTTCTTCATTTCTTTCAAATTCAATGACATAAGGGAGGCCCATCATTCCAAATTCAAGGCTCATGAATTTGTGGCTAGATTCAAAAGAAAAATTTTATGACTTTTGCAAGAATGTCACATTTGTTACAAAATCCAAACTCTTGGTAATGCTTAGGAAATTAAGCTATTTCTAGTCTTAATTCAAGTTTCTAAAAATAACTTCATGCCATGGTATCCCCCATGCCTCATCAAGTCCACATGGTCCTCTTTGTGCTTACAAACATGCAAGGAAAATATTTAAGAGCTAATTCAATGTTGGAATATCTCAAGATCAAGGCTATGCATACATTCATGGGCAATTTGAATATGGACCAAAAAACAACCCCATGCAAGAAGTGGCAATGTGCATCATATTACAAAATCATTTTATGTCACAAAACCAAGGCTATAAGCTTATGTTGATACATCTACACATCAAAAAATCAGAATTTGAAAATTCTGTCCAAAAGGTAGTGGTGTTAGTTACATGAATATATCCAAGCATAACCAACCAATGGACACAAGGATGGATAGCAAGGTGGAGTGCTGCAGAAAAAATACAGCAAAAGCAACATACTAGAAGTGGAAAAAGTGGGGCTGCACCAAGAAAGTGGCCATAATTGTTGCCAAGAATGGAAATTCTAAAAATTGAAGCTTGTGCAAGAGCCATTGGTTTGGTACAGCAGAAAAAGCAGTAGAAAAAGTGAGATGAGAGGGGAAAGGGGCTGTCAACAAAAGGAAGGAGCTGCAAACAAATCTATTCATTCACTATCATTCACATACACAACATTGAGAGAGTAAGAGAGAAGAGAAAAACAGAAAATAGTGAGAGCAACACACATTGCAAAGAAAACTAGAAAAATAGTAAGAGAGAAAACCAAAAAAGGAGTTCCATAGAAAGACAAGGAACCCTTGAAGATCAAAACTTTCACCATATAGAGTGAAGAGGGAGAGCACAGCCAACCAAAACCAGTGGAGTATTCGCGAGAAGGATAAAAGCTCTTGGGGTATCCATTTCTTTAAACTTTTCCCTCTTTATATCTTGCATTTGTCTTTTATTTTATATGTTGTTGTACTAAGTATACCATGTAAGATTCTAAGGGGACCAAAAAAACCATTTTTAAAGAACCAATAAAAGGGAAGAAAATCACAAAAGACAACAAAAAATACAGCAAATACTGCATTTTTCGCTTCAGGTCGCGGCGCGAACTGTCAAAAACAGAATCAAAACTTTTCTCTGTTCGCGGCGCGAACACCCTTCGCGGCGCGAACATGCAAAAACAGAATGTTCACTTTTCTCAATTCGCGGCACGAACTGATCAGTTTGCTTATTTTATTTTCTTGTTGTTCTTACCTAAAAAATTTTTTTCAAGGAGTTCGCATGGCGAACTCCTTGATGGCACTTCGTGCCGTTTTTTTTCGCATGTCTCGATTTTTTTTGTCGACTAACCCATATGTTTGCATGGTTTTAGTGTGAATATTGCTATTGTCTTTGTTGACTCTTGATTACATAACCATTTTCAAAAAAAAAAACAAACTCTCGATTTTATCGAGCCATTTTCGACCATGTAAGTCGGCCGCCTTGTGCGTCCGCCATCGACCTTGTTCGTGTCACCTCAAACCTTTTTAAGCAATTAAACCCTTGACCCAACGTCAAGCGGATTTTCTCAAACGATTGTTAAGCCAATTCACCATATTTAATAAAAGGGTAAAGTTCTCTTTGTATTGAACTAAAAAGAATGGATTGAGTGTAGACTTCTTCCTTTCCGAGCGTCGAGATACTCACTGTAGTGTGGGTGGTCTTGATACTTGTCTTTCAATACGAAGACGTTTTCATCCACACCTTTTTCTCCTAAAAAACCTCGGCCCCGTACCAAGTGCATTTTCAAAACACTTACAATAAGTAAATCGATTCTCTTGGTATTAAACTAAAGAGAGAGGATTGAGTGTAGACTTCTTCCTCTCCGAGTGTTGGGATATTCACTGTAGTGTGGGTGGTCTCGATACTCGTCTTTCAATACGAATACATGACTTTATCCACCACCTATCTCCCTCTACAACTTCTTTCCGTAACCTTTGTCACCTAAAAACCTCGGTCCCGTACCGAGCGCATTTTTAAACTCTTTTCATAACAAAAATTTGAATGGTCGTGGAGTGGTTAGGCGTAGGCCTTCTCCTATCCCGAGTGCTGACGTTTATCGTAGGGTTCTCTGTCACAAAAGCACTTACCATTCAAAACCAAAAACACTTTAATAAGAGAATGAAGTTCTCTTTGTATTGAACTAAAAAGAGAGGATTAAGTGTAGACTTCTTCCTCTCCGAGTGTCGAGATGCTCACTGTAGTGTGTGTGCTTTTGATACTCGTCTTTCAATACGAAGACGCTATGTTCGCCACACCCTTTCATAACAAAAAAACTTTGAGATAAAGAATTGGGTACTACCCGTAGGGGTTACTATCCGAGGACCTATCTCGCCCCTTAAAAAAAATAATTCAACAAATCAAATGTGACATCTTGCCTCGCATGGCGAAAACTTATCTTTCGAAAAGGATATGATACGTTCGTTCTACCACAAACATGTAATGCCCAAGTCTCCAACGAGCGAGCAGCAATACACCTAACTGCTAGAATGCGTACGATAGCATCATCCATAAAAACATCAACGAATCGTAGGCCGAACTACGACTGCTCTGATTCTTTACTTTTTCAAGTAAAGATACGTAGGCACAAGGGCTACAATCCTTTCCGAGCACATTCCCCCTTATATCTGTAGTTCCCCGAACTACGTCGACTCTGATTTTCTCATATCTATTGAGAATACGTAGGCCTAGGACCGCGAAGTCCTACCGAGTCCGTCCTTTCTCTCTTCTTCCCTGTTACCTCCTTTCCCTATTTCTAACCCTTTTCTCCCTATCTTTTGGAACACTTTTTTTTATAGCATAATATTTAAGCAAATAAATTCACACATTCGACGAGCAAATGGTTCCCATCGAGTACGATGGACGCGAGGGGTGCTAATACCTTCCCCTCGCATAACCGGCTTCCGAACCCGTTCTTGGTCGTGAGACCATCTTATCCATTTCTTTCTTAAGGTTTTCTCGATATTTTCCTTTCCCCTCATGGGATAAATAAAGTTCGGTGGCGACTCTTCTGTCCTTTTTCTTTTCGCCTTCCCCGTCGTTGCGCCTATTTTTCGAGTAGCGACACTCGCATGTGCATAACTTTGCTGGCCCTTGCCAATAATTGCTAAAACTTCGAATTGACTGAAGTAATGTCGCGGATGCTAACCCGAATAGATTTGGTTGTATAGATTTGTTTTGTCCCGTTTGTGTTTTGCAGGGTTCTCGCCCTTGAAGCGGACAATCAGAAAATGGTGGCCCCAGCCAGAGGCCCTGGAAGAAGGACGTGACCTTATTTCCCAACAGGTCGTACCTCATCCCCAGAGGTTGAGATGACGTTATCCCTTACCGAAGGAAGGATTATTTTCCCCAGAATAGTATCCTCATGGAAATGGTCCACAGGATGTCTCCCGCAAGACAAGATCAGTATCCCATGCAAAGGTTATACTCCTAGAGAGTCGAGTAGATGCACGTTCAATCCCCAGCTGGGAGGATTTCCGCGGCACATAACCAAGTCATGGTAGGTTCAGAAGGATTATCCCCACCGAGGATGGTTTTTCTTTCTCCCCACAGGTCGTCGTGCTTTCATCAGGATGATTATCCCCAGCGGAGTGGTAGCTCCGAGTTGTAAACTGTACCCAGACAGTTGTCCCCCAGAAGGGTTAATTCTTCCCCAGCTGAGTTAATCTTCCCAGCAGGTGTTGTTCTTTCCTCCCAGTGGATATTGATGTGTAATCTCTCCCCGACAGAGTTGGTTGTATTTTCGGCATTTATTTTGCCAGAATACTTCGCGATACCTGTTCATCCCCAACAGGGTGGTATTTGTCCTCAACAGCCATGTTGAAGCAAGCTTGTTAGAGCCTTCCCCAGCAGCCCGAACCTGCATTTGCATTTGCATACATTATCATGTTTGCATCTACCCAAAAACGCGTAGCATTTCCATGCCGTATGGAGCATTACGCCATTATCAGACATACGCATTTTGAAACATAAATCAGGTTGGTTAACCTTTTGCTTTCAGGTGTGTTTCTCAGCAGGAGTATGAAGTTATAGTTCAGATCTATTACCAGACGATCGAGGTCTCGCCGTGAGGTATGTGATGATGCAGTCCTTGTTATTATTCCCCACAGAGTTATTGGCTGAAGTTTCTCTTATCCGACCAGCGGAGTATTTTCTGCAGGGTTGCTGTCGCGGCAGCATGTCAGGGTTTCATGAATCAAGATTTCAGAAGTGGTCGCTTGTTGGCGAAACGGGTGTCGGGCAATTATTTTCAGAATATCCCCAGTGAAGTTAGCTACTGCAAAGAATAGGCAAAAAGGCTATATCCGAGTCAATCTTCCCGTATGAAGCAGGCGGATGAACTTTCCTGTAAGAATCAGACAGATGAATTTTCCCGTATGAAGCAGGCGGATGAACTTTCCTGTAAGAATCAGGCAGATGAATTTTCCCGTATGAAGCAGGCAGATGAACTTTCCTATAAGAATCAGGTAGATGAATTTTCCCGTATGAAGCAGGCGGATGAACTTTCCTGTAAGAATCAGGCAGATGAATTTTCTCGTATGAAGCAGGCGGATGAACTTTCCTGTAAGAATCAGGTAGATGAATTTTCCCGTATGAAGCAGGCGGATGAACTTTCCTGTAAGAATCAGGCAGATGAATTTTCCCGTATGAAGCAGGCGGATGAACTTTCCTGTAAGAATCAGGCAGATGAATTTTCCTAGTTCATCATCTCTTGTCGTTCTTGATTCTGATCTTTTGTCCACCATGGCTTAACAACGGACACTAAGGGAGCTTGCTGCCCCCGATGCTAACTATAATGGATTGTGTATTGAATATGCTAACCTTGCTGCCCCCTTTGAGTTAAAATCTGGACTAATACATTTGCTGCCTAGATTTAACGGTCTTGCAGGTGAGGATCCACACAAACATCTCAAGGTATTCCAGATTGTTTGTTCCACCCCACTCAGGCCTGAAGGAATTACGGAAGACCACATCAAGCTGAGAGCCTTCCTCTTTTCTCTACAAGGTGCAGCCAAGGATTGGTTATATTATCTCGAGCCGAATTTTGTTGCTACTTGGAATGATCTGAAGAAGGTATTCCTAGAAAGGTATTTCCCTGCATCCCGAGTAGCCTCGATACGAAAAGACATATGTAGTATTAGACAACGAGATGAATCGTTGGCTAAATATTGGGGAAGATTCAAAAAATTGGTTGCGAGCTGCCCACAACACCAGATCACCGAGCAATTATTGATTCAGTATTTCTACGAAGGCTTAAAACCAATGGATAGAAATATGCTAGATGCTGCTAGTGGTGGTGCACTTGTCGATAAAACTCCAGCCGCTGCCAAAGCTCTGATCGAGAACATGTCGCTTAACTCCCAACAGTTCACAACGAGAGAAAATTCTGTTCCGATGAAGGGTGTGAACGAGATTCATGTATCTTCTCATGTTGCCCATTCTGACAAAGCCTTCGAAAATAAGATGAGCGAGCTGAAGGAGTTAGTGAAACAGTTGATAGTGGTAGGTAAAGCCCAAGCAACCCATCAAGCCCAAACAGTGACATCAAGATTGTGTGGTATTTGTACTTCTCCTGATCATCCTACGGACACATGTCCCATTCTTAAAGATGAAACTCCTATTGAAGTACCTCAAGCATATGCAGCAGCCCTGTACCATCAAGGTAACAACCAGAACCGGTACAATATTCCTGATCTGTCCACTAATAGATACCATCCAAGCTGGAGGAACCATCCCAACCTCCAATATGGAAACCAGCCCTCCAACCAAAAACATTATCCCAACCAGCAACAATTGGCGCTGCCCTTGCCATCACCACAGAACCTTCCACAAGCTGCAACCACTGCTGCCCCAGCTTCCGGTCCTTCAATAGATGATATTGTTAAGCAATTGGCCACCAATACCCTCCAATTCCAACAACGGACAGAATCCTCCATCCAAGCCTTGCAAACACAAATAGGACAACTTGCCACCTCGGTTAATGGCATCCAACAAGCACTAGGATCCAACCAACTGCCCTCTCAAACCGTGCCGAATCCTAATGCTAATGTGAGTGCAATAAGCATGCGATCCGGTAAAGTTACAGATTCTGCCCCGAAAAAAATTGATGATGATTCTAATTCTAGCCCGAAATTTATTGTTGAGCCTTCTGTTACTATTGCGGCTGAACCTTCTGCTGTTGTGGAAAAATAGTACGAACCTCGCATACCGTACCCTCACCGAGTGCAGAAAAATAAGAACATCCTTGAAGAAGACAAAGAGAGAGATTTTGGATGTGTTTAAAAAAGTGGCGGTGAACATCCCGCTTCTTGATGTGATAAAGCAGATCCCAAAATATGCGAAGTTTCTTAAGGATTTATGTACTCACAAAAGGAGATTGAAAGGGAATGAGAGGGTGAATATGGGAAGGAATATTTTGGCCTTCATCCAATCAAATGATGCCGCTGAAAAAAATGTTTCAGCCCTTTTCCAGCAGCCCATGCCACAAAAATGCAAGGATCCAGGAACTTTTGATATCCCTTGTACCATTGGGAACAGTAAATTCGAAAATTGCATGCTTGACTTAGGAGCTGGTATTAATGTTATGCCTACTTCTGTTTATAATAATCTTGATCTTGGTCCATTGCAGCATATAGGTTTAATCATTCAGCTGGCAAATAGAAGCAATACCCGCCCCGCCGGAGTTGTAGAAGATGTCCTCGTGCAAGTAAATGACTTGATTTTCCCTGCTGATTTTTATATTCTTGACATGGAGGGAGAAACAAAGTCAAACAAGGCACCCATCATTCTCGGCAGACCGTTTATGAAAACGGCAAAGACGAAAATCGATGTTGATGATGGCACGATGTCCATGGAGTTTGGTAATATTGTCGCAAAATTTAACATCTTTGATGCAATGAGACATCCCATGGAAGAGCATTCAGTATTTCAAATTGAGTTACTATCTGACTTAATAGATGATACACTCCCCGAGTTTTTATCTGATTTTCTGTCTTTATTGGACTATGATGATACTTTCTCCTGTGATGTATGCACTGACACTAATGTTTGCTCTACTTGTGCTGAGATAAATGTTGCATTGCAGGATGATACTTTGCAGGTGGATACAGTTCCTGACGAAGTAATTTGTGCGATTGAAGCTCTGGACGTCCCTGCTGCCCCGACCGTCCCATCCATTGAGCAACCCTCTTCTTTAGAGCTCAAACCCCTCCCAGAAAGTCTCAAATATGCCTACTAGGACATAAATGAGAAGCTCCCTATTATTATCTCAGCTAACCTTGATTTCGACCAAGAAAGTAGGCTTTTGCAGGTTTTAAAGAGGCACAAAAACGCAATAGGGTGGACCTTGGCGGACATTCCAGGTATTAGCCCTGCTAGGTGCATGCATCGGATTCTACTTGATGAAGGAGCTAAGGTAGTAAGGCAGCCCTAAAGGAGGCTTAATCCTTTAATTCTTGATGTGGTGAAGAAAGAGGTAACCAAGCTATTGCAAGCAGGTATCATATACCCTATCTCTGACAGTAACTGGGTGAGCCCAGTGCAGGTTGTACCAAAGAAATCTGGACTTACTGTGATAAAAAATGAGAAGAATGAACTTGTTCCCACTAGAGTTCATAATAGTTGGCGAGTTTGTATTGACTATAGGAGATTGAACCAGGCGACTAGAAAGGATCACTTTCCTTTGCCATTCATTGATCAGATGCTCGAACGACTCGCAGGTAAATCACATTACTGTTTTCTTGATGGTTTTTCAGGTTACTTTCAAATTCATATTGCACCTGAAGACCAAGGAAAGACTACTTTCACGTGCCCTTTTGGTACATTTGCCTACAGGAGGATGCCTTTCGGCCTTTGCAATGCTCCTGACACTTTCCAGCGGTGCATGATTAGCATTTTCTCTGTTTTATCAAAAATTGCATGGAAGTATTTATGGATAATTTCACCGTTTATGGCTCTTCTTTTGATGCATATTTGAACAGTTTGAATATGGTTTTAGAGAGATGCATCGAAACCGACCTTGTTCTAAATTATGAAAAATGCCACTTTATGGTGGAGCAGGGGATTGTTTTAGGACACATAATTTCTGAAAAAGGAATTTCAGTTGACCCTGCCAAGATTGATGTGATTTCAACATTGCCTTACCCATCTTGCATTCGCGAGATTCGTTCATTTCTTGGTCATGCAGGTTTCTACAGGCGCTTCATAAAGGACTTCAGCAAGATAGCTCTTCCCCTTTCAAACTTGTTGAAGAGCAACGTGACCTTCACTTTTGATGAGAAATGCAAGCAGGCGTTTGATTTCTTGAAGAAAGCATTAACCTCCACCCCCATCATACAACCTCCTAATTGGAATCTCCCTTTTGAGATTATGTGTGACGCATATAACTATGCAGTTGGAGCGATCCTTGCACAAAGAGTGGATAAGGCTGCCCATGTTATTTACTATGTGTTGCACCCTAATTTTTGACCGTAAGATCCCACCTTTTATTGCGCCTTCCCCTTCTATTGTTATTTGACTTTATTTTAAAATTTTGTTCTTTACAACTAACAAGTGTGCGCAGATGTAGCAATAGCAGGTATAGATCCTCATTGTCAGGCTTTAAGACGGAGTTCGCATACTAAGAATGGATTCAACTCATGGATTTACAAAACCAACTGCAAGACTTTCTTTCATGATTACGAGGATTGATTCCTATTATGGAAAGTAGGCTACGAGGCGCTACGATATTTTATAATTCGGCTCACCATTCAAGACAAGAGGGCTTAAGTTCAAATAACCAGATTTTAAGATACCACAGCGGATGCCAAGGCTTATATTTCAATCAAATTCAAGATTCACGGTCCAAAGCAATAGGTGGATTATTCCAAAATCACTGCCACGACTAAGGTTACAAGAGATTAGCAAGTGGTGTCCTTTTATTCCAAGACCCTACATATTAGCTACAGACAACCATAGATACAAGTCGGTTTCGTATTTTGGGAATGTCACGACCACCTCATTATCATTATTATAAGATTGTCGGGGAGTTTAGAGTTCAAACTCACCAAGTCTATCAATCAAAGGATACATTTTCTTATCTACAAGGAATACCCGTACCAAGGAAACAATGTCGCAATTGGATTAAATAGAAATTTACAATGTACATTCGACTTGGCCTCATTGTTTTTTTAGGAAGTCATTCAACTTAAGGCAATTGTACATCACGCCATGACATTACAAAAATTACACAGTTCGTATCAAACTATCCTACAGGCTGCTACTTCAATTTGTTGTTTACTTTTGCTAAGAACAAGCTTGAAGGCATTACTTTTGTTATTCTCCACCATCACACTTCTGAGCCTCCATTACTGCGCCATTTGCAGAAGGTTTGGATGGGTAAAAAAAGGCGACGAAACTATTGCTGGAGTTTGAAGCGGTTGTGACGGTTTGCAGGCAGGCAATCCTAATCTTCCTCCTAAGTCTGTTACGTCCGCCGCCGGCAACAATGCAGGAGTCCTCTCAATAAACTGCGGTAGCACTAAACCTGCATACAACATATCAGAGTTAACAAAGGCTTGTAGTGCCATAAAGGGAGGTTTTCTTATGTCTTGAACTAGCAAAGGCTAGCACTCGAACTCCTCACGGCAAAGCGCAGCATATGATACCCCTGCAGCCAAACGGGAAACCATGAGACTAGTTTTTGTTCCCTTCCAATTTGAAACCAAACACTATAATGGCAAGTCATTACCTTTTAAATGCAGGAGACATCCAAATGCCACAGGAGGATTCGTCACGCGTACGCATTCGGTACCACTAGATTTGTGATATGGCTAGGCTGCTCCACAACTCAGAGGCGTGCAGACAGTAAATTCAACAGAGTATCACTGCAAAACAATAAAGGTGGCGATGAGGAACGTTTTTTTTCTTCTCTATGATCACAAGGACATGAACAACCAAGCATTCAGATAGCAAATTGCATAAGCCTAAATTGCAGTAACTGTTTCCTACAAGCGATCACTAACAGTGAATAACGGGACCATTTGCAAGCATATTTCCGAGTAGCCAACCTAAGGATTATCAGTTTACAAGCCAAGGAACAAGAATCCAAACCACCAAACCAATGTCAAAACTGTTCCACCTATAGTCCATCTAATCCTGACTTTTGTGCCAACTGCTTGAAACAACCTGCAATATCACTATGCCCTTTCACTTCATTTGCAGACCAAAACTCACACATCTGCAAGCAACAACAACCTGCAAAACACAACAGAAAGCCTGCGCACAACAGCACAATATCAAAGAAAATACTAAAAGACCAGGATTGCCATTAACAAAAATAAAAGAGGTATCATGTAACTGATAGATGAACAATCATCGTTTGTCTTGGATAGCACCTTTATGACTTGCCCTGTGCACATGTCCATTCACTGTTGCTGCAATGTAAATCTGGAGGAATATGAGAATTCCTTAAAAACCTCACAAAAGCATTCCAAAATATATGACGGTATTCACGCAGCAGCAAAATATTACACAGGCACATCAAACATTCAAAAATATAAACTCATCATCATCATCAATTATAAACAATACTCATCAAGCAAGACATGGAATATGTCAGTCACGCAATCACTAACAAATACAATATAAATAATCATCCAAGAGGTATACATGAACAAAGTTTGAAAAATTAAGGGAGGTAGTTATCGTAAAAAGGGAGAACCTTGGAACTGTCGCTGGACTTTCATTATGACGCTTCAATACTTCTTGGTTCAACACGCCTCCAACCTTCAGAATCCCATACCAAACTCCTATCATCATGGTGAGGTTCAGTTCCTTCTGGCAAAACAGTGAGCGGCACAAATTTAAAATTATGAAAACGTAACAGGGATTATATAGTGTGTTTTCTGCAGTATATAGTGATAGACGATGATCTTTTAATTTTAAGTGTTCTATGGAACTTAAAACCTACATAATTCAACTTCACATGTTACAAAGAACTCAGGATGAGAGAAGATCTCGTTACTGAACTAGTAATGAAGTTAAACATTTCTTACCAAAACTCGGACACCGAGAAATTTCCATGGTGGTCAAAGAGTTGATTTTCTGACTTTAAATCACGATAAAAGAAAACTCCCTTACCGACTACGGTCTCTCGTCGGGTTTCAATCTTCAATCTCTGGGAACCATAACATTGGTTTAATTGCTGTCAACACTTTTTTTCCTGCATAAAGTTCAAAGTCACCGTAGACTAAGGTGATAAGAGCATAAATCTGGCCTTCAACTATAAACCATCAAGTACAATGGCGGCAGACGTGTCGGCTATGACTCGTTTCGGATATGTCAAGTTCAACTTATCTCTTGCTTACCCCAACAGTCAACAGGCAGCACCTTCAGCTGCGGTTCTGCAAAGAAAACGAAAATTAAGATAAGAATCAGGGCATATATCTTTTTTTGAAGTGGCTCGCAGTGTATTTTCAAAAACGATCAGACATCTCCAAAATTACCTCAGAATTGAAGACAGGCTGTTGTTTTCCAAATCAATATTATCCCAAAACCAATTCAACTGAAAGAGGAAACTCATTAATCATCGAATAAAAAAAATTGTAGAAACGGTTATCAACATGCCAAATCGAAAACAACAAGAAATCAAAGCATTCAAAGACTTCCAAAACAAGACCAGACACATTCAGATAAAGAAGGAAATATGTTGTTGAAAACTCTCCAATTTAATCGACAGGTTCAAATCGTTTCCAAATTATCCGTGAATCTGTCAAAAAAGGAAAAGAAGTAATTGTCATTAACCTGGTGTTTCCATTCAATCAACTATAAAAAGGGATGAAAGTCACATAGAAACGGGGGGATTGAAGAGGAGGAGACTTACAAACATCAAACCCAACAAGAATCCGCAGAAACCCCAAATCCTCCAAAACTCGCGACCCTGTGACTTTAACCCGCTCCATTCCTTAACTCCCAAACACCAAAACCTAGAAACCAGAAATAACAATGATACGCAGAAATACATAACAGATAAATCCCCAAGATGCCCCAAATAAAAACCCTAACATTTGAAAAAAAAACTAAATCGAGCAGAAGAAAAGAGAATTGAGGGGCTTATCTTCTTGAGTCTTCCGTCGACATCGCCGTCGGAATCCCGTAAATCCACTGTTAAGCCACCATAAAACCCACCACCAAAACCATTCGCGGTTCACCTTCAAAACCTCGCGCCGCCGACAATCCACCACGAAGCACCATCCTCCATGAACGGAAACCTCTAAAGCCTACACAAATCCATTTCAGTTTGATTGTTCTTGTTTGCTAACTGTTTAAATATTGTTTTTTTCGTGTTTGATTATGCAGAAGACGGAAGAATAAGACGGAGAAAAAGGGAGATGGAAGATCGAAGAAGAAGACGAGGAAGGTCATCGGCGGAGGAAAGAGTAAGAATTGTTTTTTTTAGGGTTTTACTTTGTATTTTGATATACGTAATCCTGTACTGCGCACCCACGGTAGTTACCGTGCACTATCACACACATCACCACTCATCCCGCTGACCCCTTTATCACACAGTCCCCGTTTGAGTCCGTACGGTACACCTACGCAGCCATTAACCACAGTTAACCTCCCGCAACCAATTAATCATTTTTAAATTAATAATCAACCTTAATCCTTTTATTTTATAATACAATAAACTAATAAAAATTTAACCTTTTTCAAATCAGCCACCTTCTCTATTTAATTAAAATAGATTAATAAACCTCTTTTAATCAATAACTTTTTAATTAATCAATACTTAGTTAATACCCCTTTTAATCTATTTATAATCATCACTCTTTTATTTATCACTAAAAAAAACATTTCATAATTAATAATAACAAAACTATTTTATTTAAAAACTCACCTCATGACAATCTATTTAATTTATTTAACTATAAATCTATTTCATAATTTAAGGAAAACCACTTTTTATTTAATCTTTTCTTTAAAATTAGGAACTTAATCAATTCACATCTAAAACCCCTTTTATTAATAAAACTAATATAACTTTTTTTCTTAAAATTAATCTCATCAAGTAATTTTTTTTTTGAAGTTACTTTTCCTAAAAATCCCACTAAAAATAATCAAACAACTTTCTCATAAAAGTAAGTCCTCACCTAAACCTCTTATTAAAACTAATACAATATAACTTCTCTAAAATCAAATTTCGCCTTAAAAATTAATCTATTCGATTAAAATCAATTCAACCTCACGCTCAAAATCAACTTAATCAATCAACTTCGTAAAACTCAATCTAATCGTGCACCCCACAACACTTTCACTCTCACACACTTCAGCGCTTTCATGCGTTTGTGTATGGTTTACTTTATCCGCAATTTATTCTTCAGCATTTATATTATCGCAATTTATCATTCTCGCAATTGCATCCGTCCAAAGGAAGAATCTGCGCATGATCCCAACAATCGTGCGTATGCATTCGCATTTGCATCATTATCCCCTTCGATCCTTGATCCCATTCAAGTCGATCTTCTTGAGTTTAGGACCTACCTATAGGAAGGACCTTGTCTTTTTATCTTTACAACATAGACAAAACAATCGACAATACAATCTATCCAAATACATTAGAGAAAGATGTTAATCATCTTAAGTGAAATAGAATCTCCACCCCACAACAATACAATCAACATGTAGGGACTTTGCCTTAAGAGAGATAAAGGCGTACTCGTCAAACAATCCGATTACTTGAGCCCTTTTCTTAAGACGATGCAAAGACTATTTTCCTACAACCTGTGGCGGTTACATCTCCTTTAAAATGATAAAGCATCTCTTCTCCTAAACCTAACCAATCAACTACCCTAAACCCGTAGGAACTTTGACCACAGTCAAAGAACTCCTCTAACCCTTTAGGGGAACTACAAATACTCTGATTCCACTCCCGTAAGGATATGTAGGCATAAGATGCAACATCTTATCGAGTATACTTAGAAATAAACCCTTAGGTCTTTCAACCATTAAGCAGAAAAACACTTAGCAATAAACAAACATAAAACAAGAGGTTCCGGTAGAGTACTACGGAAACTTAGGATGCTAGCACCTTCCCTATGTTTAACCGACCCCCGAACCTATAAACTCTCTAGCTTGCATTTGCATTGCATTGTGGGAATTTCGATCTTTATCCCTTCCTTTGGACAAATCAAAGTTCGGTTGCAAAATGAATTAAAGATTCAAACTAATAAATATTTTGGTATCCAAATTTTACCGCGACACTATGCTTCTAGGACGTTGGATCCTGCACAAGCTAATTACACCACCACCGAAAAGGAACTTTTAGCGATTGTTTTTGCTCTTGACAAATTTAGACAATACTTGCTAGGTTCCAAGATTGTTGTTTTTACTGACCATGCAGCTTTGAAGTATCTCTTGAAGAAACCCGAAGCAAAACCAAGATTAATTCGGTGGATGATGTTGCTCCAAGAGTTTAATGTGGAGATTAAGGACAAGAGTGGCGCCGAGAACCTAATAGTTGACCACTTGAGCAGAATAGAGCAAGACGCAGATCCTTCTCCCATTCAGGATGACTTTCCTGATGAGCATTTTCTACTCTTACAAGGAGTTACTCTTTGGTTTGCTGATATTGTTAATTATCTTGTTGCTAGTGTTTTTCCTACAGGTGCATCTAAGGCATAATGTCACAAACTCAAGAGTGATGCCAAATATTATGTGTGAGATGATCCTTATCTTTGGAAATTCTGTAGTGACCAGGCTATTAGGAGGTGTGTCCCTGACTATGAGATTGACTCAATTTTGAATTTTTCTCATGCCACTCAAGTAGGAGGACACTTTAGCCTGCAACGTACTGCAAGAAAAGTCCTCGACTCAGGTTTCTATTGGCCAACCATTTTTAAGGATGCATATGAGACTTACCGCACTTGTAAAGAGTGCCAGATAGCAGGTACGACCATCACTCGTAAGAATGAAATGCCTCAGCAATCTATGCTTTTCTGTGAGGTGTTTGATGTATGGGGAATTGACTTCATGGGTCCCTTCCCGGTATTATTTAGTTTTTTCTATATTTTACTTGCTGTCGATTATGTTTCAAAGTGGGTAAAAGCCATCCCCACTGGGACTAACGATTTTAAAGTTGTTACAGATTTTGTCAAGTCTAATATCTTTTGCAGGTTCGGAATTCCACGAGCTATCATAAGTGACCAAGGCACGCATTTTTGTAACTGCACCATGGAAGCTTTGCTTCGGAAGTATGGAGTTGCACATAGAGTCTCTACTGCATATCACCCACAAACCAATGGGCAAGCTGAGGTCTCTAACAGAGAAATCAAACAGATTCTAGAGAAGATGGTGCAACCGAACAGGAAGGATTGGAGTCGTCGTCTAGAAGACGCACTATGGGCTCAAAGAACAGCTTTCAAGACACCAATAGGGATGTCTCCCTATCGACTTGTTTTTGGTAAGGCATGTCATCTTCCTGTTGAGATAGAACACCGTGCTTATTGGGCGGTAAAAAGTTGTAATATGGAGATGCAACAAGCAGGTAGTGAAAAGAAACTCCAATTACAACAGCTTGAAGAGCTTAGGCTAGAAGCTTATGAAAGCTCTAGAATCTATAAAGAGAAAACCAAACACTTCCACGATAAAATGATTTTTAGGAAGGAATTCTCTATGGGCCAACAGGTTTTACTGTTTAACTCCCGCCTTAAGCTTATGGCTGGGAAACTTCGATCCAAATGGATTGGCCCCTTTATTGTTACTAATGTCTTTCCCCATGGTGCAATAGAAATTAAAAGTGCAGGTACTGAAAAAGTTTTTAAGGTCAATGGACAGCAGCTAAAGCTATTCCATGAGAGTTCGGTACCCGAAGGTGTTACCATAGAAGAGTGTTCTTTGGAAGCACCCAACTACACTGCAGTATAATCAGGGAGCACCTTTCCTTTCTCTCACTTTTGCTCTTTAATTGAGTCCCTTTCATTGAGGGCAATGTCTGTTTTAAGTGTGAGGGAGGGAACCTTTTGTTTCGTTTATTTTGTTTTTCTTAGTTCTTTTATTTTCGTTACTTTCCTTTAAAAAAAAGTCATTTACTTAGAAAAACACAATGCATGTTTTTTGAAATTTTTGGGCTGTAGATCAATTGGAGGTCAGATTGTAGAGACTTGGGAAAAATTCATAAGATCGATATCGTTTTAACACCTTGAGTCTGCCAAATATGGAAATCGATTTAGATACTTGTTATGTCTTAGTCTTGAGTTCTCGTCCTTTAATAGCTCTTAAGTAGTTTATCTAGCAGTCAACACCATCTAGAAATCACATGCTAAGTAATTGAGCTGATGCAAATAAGTGAATGATCATGTGCTTAATAAGAAAAAAGAAGAAGAAGAAAGAGAGCAAAAAGGAGGATGAGTAAGTTAGACTTAGGCATAACGACATGATTTGGATTGGTTTGTATAGGAGGGAGTCTTATGACCGCAAAATTGTGGATTTGTGTTCTTACGATATCCTTAGTATGCAAAAGTAGTACCTATCAATGCAATCTTGACCAAAGAGGAGTTCACAGCCTAGATTGAGTATCTGAATGTTTTTGTGTTTCATGAGTTTTGACAATACTTTGCTCGGAGTGCAAAAGTTCAAGTGTGGGGGAATTTGATCAGTGCATTTTAATGCACCTTCCTCTGTGTTTAGACTTAGGCCTTTCTGCAGTTTAGTTTGTTTAATTTCCAATTTTATAATGTTTTTACAATTTATTTTATTTTAAGCTTTATTTAATTTTTGTTTGTTATTTTTCAACATTAGCATCTTTTAGTAAAAAATTCATAACTGGAGCTACAGGATTCAGATCGAGGTGTTATACCAATTGTTGGAAAGCTAAGAAAAAGATCTACAACTTTCATGTTGCACAATAGAGTTGATTCGGATTGCTTGAGTTTGAATAATTCATTGAAGTTTCTTACTTGTGATAATGTAGTTTTCCTTGCGGGCCAAGTTTAGGTTTCTGGCCCAGTTATTTTCTATTTAAGGTTGCTGCTGTGATGCAAAACATTCACCCAGTTAATTTTCCGAATTTCCTTTTGTTTTATTGTTTTCATGGCGAACTAATCCTAAGGGAAAATCTGCCGGATTCGAACTCGTAATTCTTTGAGGTTTATTCAATTTAAACTGTGCATTATTTCTTTTAATCTCGTTCCAAATTATCTTATAATTTTGTTTGCTTAATTCGTTATTATAAGTAAATTGGATTTAATTTGGTCGATCAATATTCCTTAACTCAATCGCGGATTAACTTAGCTTTTTCGTTAGTTTGCGCAATCTTTAACCGTCTGCTTAATTCGGTAATTACGAATAGAAATCGTGCGGTATTGTCGACGCTTGTTCGTCAATATTGCAATCGAATAGGGATTGAACCCTTTTGAAAATATTAAATTGTAATAACCGATGATAAGTTGGGAGTCGAACCGGTGGATTTACCTGTTTTTAATCACTTATTTCAGAACCAATTATTTCTGCCTTTTTCTTTATTAATCGAATTTCTAATCAAACAACCCCCCAATTCGTCTCAATTGGCTACTTTAAATAAGAATCCTTGTGAATCGACATCCGAGTTACCGTCGCTTTACTACGTTTTTCAAACCGCTTGGTTTTGATCCGCGCACGATCGCGGATCATTATCCCACCAGTCCTCAGCTTTCTCTGCTAGCATATGCGTACCAAACTGCACCTACTGAGCATCAGTGCACACCATAACTTGGAAAATCTTCCCAATCACTTTCAGCCACTTCTGCATAACATCAGGATCATGAGTGCCCACAAAAGTCAGCGGATTATTCCTCTGGAACTTTCCCAAAGCACGAAACCCATCTGGAGGTCCACCATTCTGAGCCATCACTTGGGCAAGTGATTCCAGCGTATCAACAATAACACGACCATTCCTTCCAGCCATCTGCAACCACCAACAGGGTTAGAAGAAAACAACTCATCCAATAGTGTTCTCACACTATGGACTACCAGGGGACTAACAATATAAAAACTTGGTTGGACGGGCCGACCTGCTCTGATACCATTAATGTAACACCCTTTTCTACCCCACAATTATTACGGCAAAATACCACAAATATTAGAGTAAATTATTAAATTTGATAAAAAAAAAGCCACCAAAAAGGGCGTACATTTCCCAAATCCTCAAAATAGGGCAAGGCTCCGTAAATAACGAGTTTTCCCCAAAATACATCAAATTGCACAAAGGAGCGGAACTCAAAAGGCATAAATCAAGGTCTTTCTCATACGAGAAAATAATCAAAATAAAACATAGTTTAACTCAAAAGACCCCAACCCGATGTTACATATTAGAGCAAGACCCTCTAAGTTAACCAAAAAGGCTAACGACTCAAAACTTCAAAAATATCCTCGACGGCGTCCACGGATAAACTTGGTCATCTGCACGTTACCCACGTGGAGGTAACATTCAAACAGGCAGGGTGACTAAAACGGTTCATAATAATCAATGTTTAAAAATCAACATATAAAACAACGTCATTTTCATATTCAACACATTCATATTCCTCAATAGGCCTCAAAGGCCACAACATCATAATTCATACCAAAAGACTCATAAATTCAATGTAACAAGACTCAATGCATGTGGTACCAATCATCACAGCTCGATAGACACTAGGCCATCAACCCTCCATAGATCCCCATCAATAGGATCGATTCTACTAGAGAACCGGAGTACATCAAAACACTTCACATCCACACAATGGGATTGAAGCCAAAGTAATCGAGGTCCTGAACCGAAGTCCGGATGCACATGAATGCATGATGCACATGTCATAAATCATCCTCATAATAACAGCATAGGTGCATCATCATTCATCATATTCATCATCATATCTCATGTTATCATATAATTCCTCAAAATCATAGTAATATCATCATAGTTTTCCAATCAAAACATCATAGAAATCATCATGTAAACATGTACACATCACATAAAACTCACTGTCATACTCATGTTCATTCATCACAGAAATCATAGAATCAAACATCAAGGCATCGCTGCACACGATCAACATTCGCGAAACTCTGCTACGTTCGCTGGCATGTTCGCTAGGCGAGTCTGGGGAGAGTTTCTTCGCTAGGCGAAGGATTCTTCTCTAGGCAAGTCTGGGAACAACATGGTTCATTAGGAGAAGCATTCTTCGCTAGGCGAACTGTGCAATGACAGCAAATTCTGCTACACATCAGAACCTAAAATCACTCAAAAAGCCCTACGATTCACTTCTCCAATGCCCCCAAAGTATCCCTAAATCATCCCTAAGGTCTTACGGCGATAAAGGCACAAAACCTATGGTTCATTAGGCCAATCCCGTATCACATTCACGTCCTAAATCACAAATTTTTCCTTCAATTACACCCTAAGGCATCAGAGTTACTCATTATCAAATATTCCTATCCCTTCAGGGTTTGGCAAATAATGATTCAAGGTTTTGGCCACGAAGGCCTAGGTTTCCTTTTTCCCCATTGAAATCACGATTAGATTCACCAATAATAGGTTTACGCCACGAAGGCCAAAGATCACTATTTCTCATCTCTACCCTTAAAATCCCTTAAATCATAAATCGACCTTAAATACATCGAAAGTTACACATGGAAAATCATGAAAGGCTATACTCCCCATACCTTAATCGTCGATTCAAAACCTTTACAAATCTTTTAGAGAATCTCTCGAAACTTCTGCCTCCAATCTTCTCCTCAGAGCTCTGGCCACAATTCTCTTCACGGTCTACAAAAATGAATCCTAAACCCTTCAAAATTCCCTTTTTGTTAAACCTAGTCTTGGGCGTCACAATTGGGCTTTTCCCATAATATCCTCACTAACTCCTCTTAATTGTCGCAATTGCCCTTATTCACCTTATATTTATTTAAATTAATAATAATATTAATAAATTCATATTATATATTATTATTCAAAATAAATAACCCAAAAATGCATTAATTCTCAAAAATTCACAAAACCACCGAAAATCACCAAAAATGAATATTCTCAATTAAATAAATAAATTAAAATATTCCAATTAAATTTGGGGTGTTACAGTGAATGTGTCATCGTTTCTCGAAAGTCTGTGACGCTAACGACCGCATAGTGTAACACCCCCTTTCTATACCCCCAAATAATACAAATAATCATTTAGGCACGTACTCAAAATTTCATCAAAGTATATTTATAACATGGTAAAAAAGGGGCATATCACATTATACAATAAATTAACACATTCAACACCTGCTCATATATACAGATATGCAACATCGGGGTAAACACCCACATCACAACATTTAGAATAAAGAGGAAACATCTAAACATTGTATAAACTCCAAATCATGTATTCATATACATAAACATCATTCAATTTGATTCACAACATCATTCATGTCTACATCAACAAATCATTGGCAGATACATACACAGATGTATCACAAAAGAATCAAGATAATCCATATCTACCCGGTGCTACATATCAGAGCCGACCGACCAAAAAGAATGAAGACTCGCTTCACAAAATACCTCCAACAATCTAATCTGCAATGCCTCATAGAGCATTATAAAACAGCAGAAGGGTGAGAAACGATATCATAATAAACAATGCATATATATATATATATATATATATATATATATATATATATATATATATATATATATATATATATATATATATATATATATATATATATATATATATATATATATATATATATATATATATATATATATATATATATATATATATATATATATATATATATATATATATATATATATATATATATATATATATATATATATATATATATATATATATATATATATATATATATATATATATATATATATATATATATATATATATACATATAACATCCAATAAACGTCTTTCGCATTCTCACCGCAACTCACCTCGTCATACCGTACATCGCAATGTATTCACATTATCTATTTACAAATAGAACACCATGCATATACAATATGCGTCAACAATGTTTATATCAGTTCATAAACACACAAAACATACATATACATATATTCACACATACATGTGTCTTCAAGCATACCAATCATGCCAATCATCAACAATTCATATAAACATTTAAAATTATGTTTATTCACCATACACCATGCAAGATGTCAACATGCAACTCATAGAGACCGACACACGACTCTATGCAGATGCAAATGCGGTACCGACTCATTTCAGTAGGTTCAATTGAAGAACCAAATAACCATCGCTCACACCCCGCATGGGCACACGAGGTTCTGCAGATTCTACGCGGAATCAAAATAACCATCGCAACATACGAGGTTCTGCAAATCCACCGAGGGATCAATAAATAACCATCGCTCACACCCCACAAGGGCACACGAGGTTCTGCAAATCCACCGAGGGATCAATAAATAACCATCGCTCACACCCCACAAGGGCACACGAGGTTCTGCAGATTCACCGAGGAATCAATCGACACAAGAATGCATACCATGATGCTTCACATGCAACATGACTCATGACACTCTTGAAATACACACATGCTTACAACACATTCATGCATTCTTCACATTCATCGCATATATTCATTTATGCATTCAAAATATATGTAACACAAAACATATACATATTCATCATCCATTCAAACCAATCACACATGGTTCACGTTCACAAACAATTCCTTCATGCATTTCCACTCAATTCAAGCAATTGCACGAAATTGCCAAACGGCCACATTTTACATTTCACAATCATAAACTAGGATTCACGCCATTCGGATACCCGCAACACATCACAAACCAGCATACAAGCTATTAAATCAAAGAAGGGTCGATCGCAACCGAAACCCCAAGCCAAAACAGCATACAGCAGCAGGGAAAACTCATCCTGCTACGTTCGCTACACGCTCGCCTAGCGAGCTGCTAGCGAGCGTTCGCTACCTCCTCGCTTAGCGAACTGCTAGCGAGCACAAACAGAAGCTCCAGACTTCGTTCGCTGCCTCGTTTGCTTAGCGAACCTCCAGCGAGCCATTCGCTACTCCCTTCGCTGCCAGTGAGGGACACCAAAACCCTACTGTCCCAAGTCTAGGATCGTTCGCTGCACGCTCGCCTAGCGAGCTGCTAGCGAGTCGCCTGCGAACAGCAACATACAGTTCTGCTCCGGCACCTCCAAACTCACCAAAATCACCCGATTAAATCCAAAGTTGTTCCAGTAGCCTTAGTCTAACATATACCGACTAATCTACATCATCTAATCACGATTCTAACCGTTAAACAATGATTCCTTTCGATTAAACCAAATTCAACCTAAAACGGAAAGTGTAGAAAAACTACCAACAATCCAAAACAATCCAACAAAATTATACATGATTATACACATTGATAGAATAATAAAGTTTCACACTCTTACCCGATCAATCGAAAGATTTGGTGATGATTTCTTGAAGTTCTAGGTTTTCCTCTTCTTTTCTCTCCACTTTCTCTTCTCTTCTTTCTTTCCCTTGTTTTTCTCTCAATGTTACTATCTTACCCTCCTTTTCCTCTCTTATCTCATATTTCTATTTCTTTCCTCTAAAATTCTTTCCACCCACTTACAATTCAATTCTCATAAAATATTTGCTCAACATTAATACTAATGCCCAAAATACCCTCCAACCTATTTTTACCTGAAACTCTCAAAGTCGGCAAAAATAGCACAATATGAAAACATAACATATTATTACACAAATTCCACATACAAATATTAATCACTTAAATAAATTAAATAAGGACTCAAATAAAAATGGGAATTCCAGAATCGGGGCGTTACACATAGGATGCCAGACCTTATCGGAGATAAGTCCAAACCTGTGAGTGGGAGGGTTATTCAGGAAACCATGGCCTCCAACCAACCCGGTTTTCTTATTAGTGTGGACTTTTGATCCTTGATACAGTGGGTTCCTATTATCTCAGTGCTGTGTTATTTTCTCGCCGAAGCGAAGCTCTGGTTCATCTAAGATAGCAGCACATCAATCTTGATCCCCTGTTGCATTTGCATATTAACATTTGCATGTATTTGTGTTTCAGGTGCATATTTTCCTCTTGATTCTAGTAACCTAATCCATCATCAGTATGGGGCTCGACTTGAAGAGAAATGTTGTTTAGAAGTTTCCAACACCAGATATAGGGTATTTGCTTGGTCTGATTTCTACAACTGATCACAATGTGATGGAAGATTTCAGAAAGGACTGCTGGAAAATTCTGAGTTATGTCTGCAAAGCTTCAAGGTTTGAGTTGGGAGGTCTTCATACACTGTTACAGTTTTATGATCCTCAACTGCGATGTTTTACCTTCCCAGGATATGTATTGATGCCAACTTTGGAAGACTTTTCCATGTTGATAGGAGTTCCAGTCCTAGAGCAGATGCCTTTCTGCCATTCTGAAGCAGAGCCCAACTTGACAAAGTTAGCAAATTCTCTTCATTTGGAGGTTTCTGAGTTGGATGGAAAGATGGTTTGGAGGAATGGGGTTCCTGGCTTCCCATTACCATTCTTGGTGAGTAGAGCTCAACATTTTGCAAAAGAAGGACGTTGGGTTGTTTTCAATGCTATCTTGGCTCTCTGCGTCTATGGCATAATATTGTTCCCCAATATCCCAGATTTTGTTGATTTGAACGCCTTCCAGATCTTCGCTTCTAAGAATCATGTGCCAACACTCTTGGGAGATGTTTATAATTCTATCCACTACAAGAATGAGAACCAGAGAGGGAAGAGTGTCTACTTCTGTGCACCACTCCTGTACAGATGGTTTGTGGATCATCTTCCCAAGGTTAGACCTTTTGTTGACATCTCAGATACTGTTGATTGGTCAGAAAGGCTTATGGGCTTAACGTCGGAGAATATTATGTGGTTTAACAGAGACCTTTTGGGTATGGAGATTGTCTACAACTGTGGAAACTTCCCCAACATTCCTTTGATTGGGAGGAAAGGTGGCATTAATTATAACCCTGCTCTCGTCATCAGACAATTTGGTTATGCTCTGAAAGACCCCCCGAAGGAGGAGGAAATACAGGAATCTTTGTATTTCACCGGTTTAGTTGATAGTGAGACCTTAGCCAGATTGGAAAAAGCATGGGGAAGAATTCACCGTAAAGGAAAATCTTCTTTGGGTAGAAATGACTGCTGAGCTTATGAACCATACGTTGAATGGATCCAAGAGAGGGTTGAGAGGTTGTTGCTACCCTTTCTATTCAGGGAGCCACTGTATCCTTTGGTAGTTGAAGAACCGACGACAGTTGATATCCAGAAGTACAATCAATTGTGGGCTAAAAAGGAAAAACTACGCAAAGTGAATGAGGAGTTGGAGATGGAGATTGTTCAGCTTAGAAGTGAAAAGAATGAAGTTGCATACCTGTCAAAGATGAGGACAGAGACTTTAAACAAGATGGATAGAGAACTAACTGAAGAGATTCACACCCGAGAGCAAGTAGGTCGAGACTTGAAGAGTGCTAGCGATATTCTCAAAGACAAGAAGAAGGAGCTAGAGAAAGCGCGCCTATAGATATCAAAGTTCAACGCTTAGTTGAATGCAATTCTGACCAACAACAAAAAGAGAGAAGATGGGTTTCGTCAGTAGATTGACAGGTTAAAGATTCAACTCAGGGTTAAGGATGAAAAAGATCCAAGAGAATCATCCCGTCTGTACGAGAGAGACCGCAAGCTACTAGAAGCCCTTGCAACGTTGGAGGAGTACAAGTTGAGAGCAGAGTTGAAGAAGCCTAGGCTGGAAGATGAATTTGGAGAGGGCGCTTAGGAGGACTATGCTCAGAGCTTGCAGGTTGTCATCAGCAAGAGAGAGTTGCTTATTCAGAAGTTAGTTGCCCGACCTGATCATCCCGATACAAGGATGTTGTTAGAAGAGTTCCAGACATGCTGCCATACTTGATGCATTTTTCCTTTGTTCTTATGTATTCGTTATTGTCTTGTATTTCGACCATCACTAGGATTGTTGGATGGGGTCATGTTGACTCAGTTGTATTTTCCTTGGTGATGTGATGTATGTATTAACTCTGATTCTCATTTTATTTATGAGAGAGATTTTGTGGCTTCATCTATTGGCTCTTCATTCTCCATTTGTCTCAGTGGAACTAGAATCAAGGGGAAAATTTCCCTAAACCATATTTACATGCTTGCATTCTGCATCATTTTCATATTGCATTGCAGGTGTTCTGGTTCCGTTTACCTTATTTTCTTTGTGGCTTTCTCTCAGCAGTGTTTCAGGATTGCAGACAGGATAATTCACCGTTATTCGAATAGGGGAAATCAACAGAAAGCGATGGATCAGATTTAACTTGAGTTACAAGAGTTTAGAGATTGCATGGTGCAGTTCGTGGATCTTATGCAAGGGGTTGCTAACGGCCAAGAGCAGTTGAGGACGCTGGTTCAAACTTCGATTGCTAGAGTAGATGGAAGTGGAGTTCTACATGGTGGGGCCACTGTTGTTCCTCCCCAGGATGATGTAGGAACTTCTCAGGCCAATGTTGTTCCAACAGTTGTTGTTCCTTCGAGCGGAGGCAATCAGAATGGAGTTCATATTCCAGGTGCAGCGGGCGTTGTGCATGGTAATGCTGGTCCTGAGTGGGAGGTGGACGAACAAGATGACGTCTTTTTTATGGGAGAACATGGTGTATGTTTGTAGTCTGATGCGGATAAGAGGTTCAAAATGATCGAGGAGAAGATGAGGAACTTGGAGAATCAAAATTCTCTTGGTCTGGGCATGTCTAACTTGGGGTTGATTCCAGGTTTGAAGATTCCTCCCAAGTTCAAAGTGCCTGACTTTGACAAATACAAAGGGACGACTTATCCCAGAGTACACCTCCGATCTTACTATCGGAAAATGTCTGCATATTCCGATGACGAAAAACTGTTAATGCACTTCTTCCAAGACAGTTTGTCTGGACCCTCTCTGGAATGGTACATGGGCCTTGAATGAACCAGTATTAGAAGCTGGAGAGACCTTGGGGAGGCATTCGTCCGACACTATCAATACAATAGTGATTTGGCACCCAACCGTGTGCAGCTGCAGAGTCTGTCGCAGCGAAGTAATGGGGGGTTCAAAGAATACGCCCAGAGGTGGCGTGAGTTATCTGCAAGGGTTCAACCTCCAATGGTGGAGAGAGAAATCATTGATATGTTTGTGGCTACGTTTCTTGGAGTGTACTATGAAAAGCTGATTGGGAACATGTCTGGTAGTTTCTCGGATCTGATTATTACTGGCGAAAGAGTCGAGAATGGTATTAAGCTGGGGAAAATTCAAGAAGGAGAGGGGTCCACATCTGGTGGAGGAAGAAAGACTTTCAGCAATAACAAGAAGAGGGAAAGAGAAACCAATGCATTTTCATGGTACAGAAACAAGAATAGGAGTAGGGTGCAACGTTCGCAATAATATCCTCAGCAACAGCCATAGGTTGCAAGTATTACTATTCCTGCTGCAGCACCACCACCACAACAACAGCAACAACGGAATTATGCGTCGCACCGGTTTCAGAACCGAGAAAGAACAATGAATAGACAATTTGACACACCACCGATGCGATATTCACAACTTTTGCAACATTTGTTACAACTTTAGTTAGTTCAGAAGAGAACAATGACACCTCTGACTGGCGCGCCACCTCCGGGTTATGACGCAAATGCCAGATGTGAATTCCATTCAGGCGCTCCAGGTCATACTATAGATAACTGCAAGGCTTTCAAACATAAGGTGCAAGACCTTATTGATAGAAAGGCGATTAACTTTACAAATGATGTGCCTAATATTATGCAAAACCCGATGCCCAACCATGGAGCAGCCAGTATCAATGTTGTTGTTGAAGGTGAAGAGCTAAATTTGGTGGTGGATGTTGCAGAGTTGAGAACTCCATTGAGTTTTGTCAAGAGCAATTTGTTAAGAGGTGGAGTTTATCCAGGCTGTGGGGAAGATTGTGAAGGGTGTGCAGTGGATCCCGAAGGTTGTAAGGATTTTAAAAATCATGTTTAGTGTTTAATGAATGAAGGTGTGTTACAATTTGACAGGATTATTGAAGAGAAAGATGAGAAGGTGATTAATCAGGGGCAGGATGAGGTTGCTACGATCTTGATCCCCTTCAGAACGATTAACATATCTGCACCACCGAGGCCAGCAACTGTTATAATCGCCAAGGCAGGACCAGTGCCTTATGAGAGTACTAAAGCAATCCCATGGAACTATGGGGCCGAGGTCTTTTGTAACGGTCAGAAACAAGAGTTGAGGGGAACATCGTCTGATGGTTCATCGGTTGATAATTTGATTGGAACTAGTGGTATGACAAGAAGTGGCAGGATGTTTTCACCGCCCGATGTTAATGCTGAAAGGCTGGAAAAAGGGAAAGGAAAGTTCGTTGTAGAAGAAAGTTCACAGCAGGGAGAGAAAGATGCTCTGGTTAAAGTCGCCGAGAAGTTCATGCGCTTGATTTGAAAGAGCGATTATAAAATTGTTGATCATCTACAAGAGACTCCTTCCAAAATATCAATTACATCTTTGCTATTGTGCTCAGAGGCACACCGGAATGCCCTTTTGAGGATTCTAAACACAGCATATGTACCACAGGAGATTTCAGTGAACCAACTTGAAGGGGTTGTGGCCCACGTGAACGCTGGCAATGGATTGGGATTTACAAATTTAGACCTGACGCCCAAAGGAAGGAATCACAATCACGCCTTGCACATTTCTATTGAGTGCAGAGGAGCTATATTATCACATGTTCTGGTGGATACTGGGTCTTCACTCAACGTGTTACCCAAGAAAGCTTTGATGAAGTTAGACACACAAGGCGTGATATGTACTCCTAGTGATCTTATTGTACGAGCGTTCGATGGAACGAGGATATCTATTTTTGGAGAAGTTACTCTTCCTATTCAGGTAGGACCTGAGATTTTCAATGTTGTCTTCTATATAATGGACATTCAGCCTTCATACAACTGTCTGTTAGGTCGACCCTGGATTCACTCTGCAGGGGAAGTGACATCGACCTTACATCAGAAGTTAAAGTACATGGTTGGAGGAAGTATTGTCACCGTCTGTGGTGAAGAAGACATAATGATCAACCATTTATCCTCGTTCAAGTATGTTGAAGTTGATGGGGAAATTTATGAAACTCTATGGCAAGAATTTGAAGCTGTTCAGGTCAGAGAAAAGGCGCCTGCTGTGGACAGAACTCCCGAGGTTTCTATGTCTTCTTTCAAAGAAGCGCGTGCGATGGTGGAGTCAGGTTCATCTCAGGGATGGGGCTAGGTATTGAGTATTCCCAATAAGCAGGATAAGTTCGGATTAGGATACAGCCTGTCATCTTCTTCCTCACAGAATGCTCCATATTATAGAGGACCAGTTCAGTTTACAGGTGGCGGTGTGATCTTCAACAGAATCAACATCGTATCTGAGGATGAGGGGGATAATGATTATGATATGGACACATGGATCCAGCCATGTGTTCCCGGCCAAGGCCTGCACAACTGGACTATTGAGGAAGTTGTCCGAGTGACCTTTGAAGAGTAATTATCTACTTTCTGATTATGTGTAGCCCTGCCTTCTGCCCGGAACGTAGTGGTCTTTCTTTGTAGGTCCTTATCTTGTTTATGTTTGAACTATTGCTTTTATCATTAATCAAAAGGCGTTTTTGCATTCAAATATTTTTGATCCCTGTTTTTCTTGTTTTATTTTAACAATAAAATGGCAATATGGTTTGTGCTTTGTTTGCATATCACTTTAAGCATATAATCATCATCATGCATGTTTCACACTCCAGATGCCATCGCTCCAGAATCGTCTATGACTCGTTTTGACTTTGATAATCCAATATTTTAAGCTGAAGAAGAGATTGAGGAAGACGAAGACCTGCTTGAAGAGCTCGCCAAACTACTGAGACAGGAAGAGAAGGTCATTCTACCTCATCAATAAGAGATTGAAGTTGTCAACCTAGTACAGAGGAAGACAGAAAAGAGGTCAGAATTGGGGCCGCTTTAGAGGATGATGTCAAGGGGAGACTGGTAGAATTGCTCTGAGAGTATAAAAACGTATTCGCTTGGTCATATGAGGATATTCCAGGACTGGATACGGACATAGTGGTTCATCGTTTACCTCTTCGAGAAGAGTGTCCACCTGTAAAGCAGAAGCTGAGAAGAACCAGACCGGATATGGCTGTTAAGATTAAAGAGGAGGTCTAGAAGCAATTGGACGCTGGTTTTCTTGCTGTTACGAACTACCCTCCGTGGGTTACTAACATTGTGCCTGTAGATTACCGTGATCTAAACAGAGCGAGCTCAAAAGACGACTTTCCGCTCCCCCATATTGATGTGCTAGTTGATAATACGACTCAATATTCAGTGTTTTCCTTCATGGATGGCTTCTCCGGGTATAACCAAATCAAGATGGCCCCAGAGGACATGGAGAAAATAACTTTTATCACGCCGTGGGGGACTTTTTGCTATAAGGTGATGCCTTTTAGATTGAAAAATGTAGGGGAAACCTACCAGCGGGCGATGATGACTTTCTTTCATGATATGATTCATCATGAGATAAAGGTTTATGTTGATGACATGATCGCAAAGTCACAAATAGAGGGAGAGCATCTGGTGAATCTGTTGAAGCTGTTTGAAAGGTTAAGGAAATTTAGACTAAGGTTGAATCCTAACAGGTGTACTTTTGGTGTACGGTCAGGAAAACTATTTGGGTTTATAGTCAGTGAAAAGCAATCGAGGTCGATCCTGCAAAAATAAAAGCAATATAAGAAATGCCAGCACCAAAAACAGAAAAAGAGGTTCACGGTTTTCTAGGTAGATTGAACTACATTGCAAGGTTCATATCTCACCTTACAGCCACCTGTGAACCATTGTTCAAGCTGTTAAAGAAAGATCAAGCGGTTATCTAGAATGAAAATTTCCAAAGGGCATTTGAAAAGATAAAAGAGTATTTGCAAGAGCCTCCGATACTGATGCCTCCAGTGGCCGGAAGACCGTTGATAATGTACTTGACGGTTCTTGAGAACTCCATGGGTTGTGTTCTCGATCAACACGACGAGATAAGAAGAAAAGAACATGTTATCTGCTATCTGAGTAAGAAGTTCACAGATTGTGAGTCCAAATACTCGACGATAGAAAAGACGTGATGTGCACTCACTTGGGCCGCAAACGCCTAAGGCAGTATATGTTAAATCACACAATCATGCTGATTTCAAAGAAGGATCTGATCAAGTATTGTTCGAGAAGCAAGCACTTTCGGGAAGAATTGCTAGGTGGCAGATGGTTCTGACAGAATACGATATTCAGTATGTCTCCCAAAAGGCCATTAAGGGGAGTGTTCTGTCAAAATATCTCGTGGAGCAGTCGATTGATGATTATCAGCCAATGAAGTTTGAATTTCCCGATGAGGACATCATGTTTTTGAAGATGAAATATTGTGATGAGTCGTTACCTGATGAAGGTCCTGAGATAGGCTCCCAGTGGAAGATGATTTTTGACGGTGCTGTTAACTCTTATGGCAGCGGGATTTGGGCAATCATTACAACTCCTCATGGTTCCCACATACCATTCACTGCCAAGTTAACATTTCCCTGCACCAACAACGAAGCTGAGTATGAAGCATGTATCATGGGTATTGAAGAAGCGATTGATTTGAGAATCAAGAACCTTGATATTTATGGTGATTCAGCTTTGGTAGTCAATCAAATCAAAGTAGAATGGGAGACTCGTCAGCCTAACCTGATACTTTATATGAACTATGCAGATAGGGTAGAGTTTCATCACATGCCAAGGGCAGAGAATCAGATGGCCGACGCCTTGGCGACATTATCCTCGATGTACAAGGTGAATTATTGGAATGATGCTCCAAGGATTGTCATCTCGTGCCTCGATAGACCAGCATTCATTTTTTCAATAGAGGAAGCATCAGATGGGAATCTGTGGTATTATGATATCATAAATTTTCTCAAGAATCAGGAGTATCCGCCTGGGGCATCGAACCGGGATAAGAAGACCTTGAGAAGATTGTCTAGAAACTTCTATTTGAACAAGGATGATGTACTCTACTAAAGAAACTTCGACTTGGTGTTGTTGAGATGTGTGGATGAAAAAGAAGCAGGTTTGCTTATGGAAGAAGTCCACGAGGGGGATTTTGGTACGCGTGCAGGCGGACATGCAATGTCTCGGAAATTGTTGAGGGTAGGCTACTATTGGATGACCATGGATTCTGATTGTTTCAGATACGCCAAGAAATGCCATAAATTCCATATTTATGCTGATAAGATGCATGTACCGCCAAGTCCTTTGAATGTCATGGCGTCTCCTTGGCCTTTTTCTATGTGGGGCATTGATATGATCGGTAAGATTGAAACGACTGCATCCAACAAACATCGCTTCATCTTAGTGGCAATTGACTATTTCACTAAGTGGGTTGAGGCAGTTTCTTTCGCCAACGTCACCAGGCAGGTCGTGGCTCAATTTATCAAGAAGGACATCATCTGTCGTTACAGAGTACCCGAACGAATCATTACTGATAATGGTTCGAATTTGAATAATAAGATGATGAAGGAACTGTGCCAGAGTTTCAAGATTGAACATCACAACTCTTCTCCCTATCGTCCAAAGATGGATGGCTCTGTTGAGGCGGCCAATAAGAACATTAAGAAGATTGTGCAGAAGATGGTTATTACCTACAAAGATTGGCACGAGATGTTGCCTTTTGCATTACATAGATATCGTACTTCAGTACGTACTTCAATTGGGGCAACTCCTTTCTCGCTAGTGTATGGTATGGAAGTTTTCCTACCATTGGAAGTCGAGATTCCTTCCTTGAGGGTATTGGTTGACGTCAAACTTGATGAGGCGAAATGGGTGAAAGCCAGATTGAATCTACTCAGCCTGATGGACGAGAAGAGGTTGGCATCCCTTGCGTATGGTCGTTTGTACCAAAGCAGAATGAAGAAAACATTCAATCAGAAGGTGCGCCCTCAGAGCTTTCAGGCAGGTGACTTAGTGTTAAAGTGTATTCTCCCTCCACAGACAGATCACGGGGGCAAATGGACTCCCAATTATGAAGGTCCATATGTCGTAAGGAAAGTCTTCTCCGGAGGAGCCTTACTACTATCAACTATGGATGGCAAAGATTTCACATCCCCAGTGAACGCAGATGCAGTTAAAAAATACTTTACTTAAAGAGACCCGCTGGAAAAAAAAATCCAGGCAAAAATGAGGCATCCCGGCGAACCATAAAAAGAATGGGTTCGGGCAAAAATTAGGGATAAAAAGAAAAAGATGTAAACCCGCAAAGTTAAAAACCTGAAAAGGCGACTTTGGTAAAAATGGGTATCCCGGTGAATCGAAAACCCGCAAGGGCGATTCAGGCAAAAGTTAGAGATTTAAAAAAAGGGCAAACGACTACGGTCTGCGTCTAATCCTTTTAGTACAGTGGATTCTGGGAGGACCCGAGAGTCAGTCAATCAAGTCAATCTCTTCAGAAGACAAAGCGTTGGAGAAGCATCGAAGTCATGCGAGTCATAGTTGAATCGACACATGGTGGTTGTCTGTACCACATTGCCGACATTTTGTATATCTTTTTGCATTTCCGTAATTTTTGCGCAACTTTCTCTTTTCAGGAGTTGCATCGGATGTAAATCTTCCTATTTACAGGCCATTTATCAATGAAGTATATTATTCATAAAGTTTTTGTTCTTGTTTTAGCTTTTTACTGTTTTGTTTGCAAAAGACGCCTGATGTTTTTGATAAAACTTTGCATACATAAATTTGTGGGCTTTGCTAATCATAATTGAAACATTGATTTGCTTGAATAATGTCGTGGACGATGTCCGAGATAGACTTTGTTGCATACAGGACACATTTGTTTGTTTGTCATTTGTCGGGCTCTCATTGTTGAGAATGTTTCAGAGGTGCATCCCCAGTAAAGTCACCATGTCTCTATCCTCATAAAATGAAAATGTCAGATAGGAGATACCTCGCTAGTGATAACGTGCATTTAGCGATTACACTTATCCCTACCAGGTTGAGGCAGAGGTTCCTTGGCAGTGGTGTACACCTATCTCTTGGCAGATAGATTTGGTATTATTCCCTCAACAGTAGGACGAGTGCGATGTTGTGGTCCCCATAGAGTCTAAATCTTTGACTCCTTTCCCCTCAGATCTAGGTCATTGACTCATTCCCAAAGCAGAGGTTGATATTGTTGAGTTTTATTTCTCATTTTCCCCAAGCAAAGGTCGATGTTGGTTCCCTCATTGAGTAGTCCCCGGTGAATTGTCGTTCGTAATAGAATCTAGTTGGTCATTGGTATTCGTCAGAGAAAGTTCTTTGGGATGTTTTCCCAATTAATCTTGCTTCTCATCCCCTGCAGATCCCCAGTGAAGTCGCCAGAATAGGTTTCTTCCCCACATAGTGGGATTGCCTCAGAGATTTGTATTCTCAATCCTCAGCAAAGAGAGTTTGGGATAACTTCCCAGTAAATCTTATTCTTAATCCTTAGCAGATCGAATTTAATCTCCAGTAGAGTGGAATCCCCGTCAGAGTGGAGTTTATTCCCAACAATTTTCTTTGTATCCTAGAAGCGTTTTTGTCATTCTAGGAGGCCATCCAGGGCTGATTTCCCCAGTAGAATGATTTTGTTTCCCCAACCGAGTCATTTGTTCCCCAGAAGAGTCGTATTCTGGTAGGCCATCCAGGGCCGCTTTCCTCAGCATAGTTGATTTGATCCCCAGCAGAGTGGATGTATTTCTCAGCAGAGCAGTCATACTAGGAGAGTTCTTTACCAGGAGGCCATCCAGGGTTTGTTTCTTCCAGCAAAAGTTCAATCGTACTTGGCATACCCGGTCATCCCTAGCGGAGTTGGTCTCTTCTCTTCAGCATTTATTTTGCTGAGGTGGTTCCTTTGCATTGTGCATAGCATCCTCCCAAACGCGTAGCATTTCCATTTCGTATGGAGTATTACGCATATTCGAACATATGCATTCGAAACATAAGCCAGGTAGTTACCTCTTGTTTTCATGTGCATCCCTGGCAAATAGCGTTATTATTTTCTGAGCATGTGCGGTATCCAGACTCTGGCAAATATTGGTGCTTTTCTTGAGCCTATGCGGTATTTAGACCCCAGCAAGAATTATTGACAGATGTGTCCATATTATCATCATCTTCCTGTCGTACCTCGAAAAATACGATCCTCGCGATGGCCACGGAAAATACTGTTCGAAACAGAGTCGCCACCAAACTTTATTCATTCCAAGGAAGGAATAGGAAAATATCGATAAAACCTTTAAAGGGATAAGAACATGGTCATCGCAACCAATATTCTAAGTTCGGGAGTCGGTTACGCAGAGGGAAGGTATTAGCACCCTCTACGTCCGTTGTACTCAACGGGAACCTCTTGACCGATTCGAGAGTAAAGTTAGCTATGCTTGTTTGTTTTCTTCTAAGGTTTCTCCTATAGGGGGAAATGGGTGGTTTTAAGATAGGGTGCTCGCCAAGGATTGTGGCCCTTGTGCCTACGTATCTTCACTTGTAAGAAGTGGAAAATCAGAGCATTCGTAGTTCGGAGGACTACGGGAAAATGGGGGGATTGTGCTCGCCAAGATCATCGCAATCTTGTGCCTACGTATCTTACATTAAAAAAAGAATGAAGAATCAGAGCAACCATAGTTCGGTTAACTACGGTAAAAGGGTTTGAAACTGAACGAGTGTTTAGGTCACGTTCTAACTGCTAAACGTTGGCTTGTCTGCTCGCTAGGGGAGGCTGAAGCACGAGTTTGTTATGTGCGGAAGAAGGGAATAAACAATGTTCTTGGTCAAAGGAGTATGAGTTGTAGGGATCGCGCAAGGGCAAGGGATTAGGTTTATCGCATTGGATGTTTTGGTTAGAGGATATATTTGAATAGGTTTAAGGTTTCGATCGCACGGGGGCGAGAAATAGGAGTTTTAATAGGTAATTTGATGGAGAATGACGATTATTCGATAAACGAGACGTCGACCTCACCATCGATTAATCGGGATATTATTAGAATGCTAGATCCCAACAACACCTTTTTCATTCAATTAATTATGAAATTATATTTGAATGGACAATGGCGATATTTGTCCAAATAGTTAGGGTATGTACTTTATATACGAAAAGGTCAAGTAATCCACAACCTAAAGCGTACGCCCCAAGAGTGGTCACTCAAGAATTCAAAGAGTGCAAGGCTCTAAGAATTCCATTCTTTCGCAATTTAGTTAAGAAAATAGTTTGGATTTGACGTATGGTTTAGCAACATACTAGGGTTTAGACTCTATCACACGAAGGTGAGGAACGAGATTGAATGATTGAAAAAAAATAGGAGGAACGACGACTATTCGATAAACGAGACGTCGGCCTCGTAACCAATTAGTCAGGATATCGTTGGAATGCTAGATCCCAACGACATCTCTTTCATTCCATTAATTATAAAATATATTCGTTGGACAGTGAATACTTGTCCAAGTAATTAGAAGAGGTGTCTTAGGAACGAAAGTTCGAGTGACACGCCATTTAAGGCGTATGCCTCAATAGCAGTCACTCTCGAATTCGAGGAATGCGCGACTTCAAGAACTCGATTATTTCGTGATTTAATTATGAAAACAATTTGAAAATATTAGCGTACTCGGACTAGGCGCGCTAGGTATTCTAGAAAATAAGATCGGAAGGGTCACAACTCAAGGTGTGCACCTCGAGAGCGGTTGCTTAAAAATTAAAGGAAGGCGAGATCCAAGAATTTAATTGTTTTAAAATTTGTTTGAGAAAATTGTTTAATTTAATTAAGAAAAATAGTTTTAACTTTCATATAAAATAAATTAATCAATTGTAAAGAGTTTTGAGAAAAATCAATCATATTTAATTGTTTTTAAAAGAAAATTTAATATCTTAAAAAAAAATAAGTTTTAGATAAAGTATAATCTTTGAAAAGTTTAATATTTAAAATATCAATTTGGTAATAATTTTAAAATGTATTTTATTTTTAAAAAAATGAATATTTGGAATATCTAATTAATAAAAATTATTTTTGAAATATCTTTTCAGAAACTTTAATTAAATTGAATAAAAAACAAGTTTTGGAAACCAAAAGACAGAACAACCACAACTCAAGAGCGTGCGGCTCGAGAGCGGTTGTTCAAGGACTCAAGGGATGCTAGACCCCAAAAGTCCACTACTTTCGTAATAAAATAGTTTGAAGTGTCTTATATAGAAAAATTGAAGAATTAGTAAAGATTTAAGTAAATAAATGCTATTTAAGTGTTATAAAATGAATTGAATTGTAATAATTATAATTGAATCTAACAAATAACCACTTAAGTATTTTAATTAACAAAAATTAATTAAATGGTTGAGAAAAACTTAGGGATAAGATTATGATAATCCTAACCTAATTCTTAACAGACTTATTAGGCCCAATAACACAAAAAGAAAAGATCTCTCTACCCTAACTGCTACTGACCCTACACATACCTAGTAATAGAAATAGCTACTGCCACGCATTAATTCCAATTTTAAATAACATCCATAAAACCAGCGGTTACTGGCCTCGGGTAACGGGAGGGTCAACATTAATCCTGTTATGTTTTGAAACACCCTTAATTCTATCAATTATATTAAAGAGTCAGTATTTATAACAAACAGACAAAAACTTAATCAATTCCAAATGGAACCATATTTTCAAAATAAGTTTTTTAAAACCCACCGGTCCTATTCATTTTCGCCTCTCTCTCAACTTATAACGCCCTTTCTTCTTCATTTCCTTCTCAAGAGAGACATGAAACCAACAACCTAAATAACCAGATCCCTGCTATTTCGATCACTTATGAACAAAATGAAAAAAACCTCAAATCCCTCACACAAGATTTAGAAATGCGTGAGGGTTAACTACATGAAGATTCTCAACCCTAATTTTAGATTCAAGCGAACAGGGAGGAACTTAAGGGTAGTTCTACGCTTCGAAGCATGTCATGGTCAGAAACATCAAATAAAGGAGAGATGGAAAAAGGCCTTACCTGAGTTTAAAATTTCGGCGAGCTTTCTGACCAAGCCGATTCCTCAAAGAGGTTCGTGTGATGTTTTCACTGTGTTCCACTCCTTTATGTTGTTGCTATATGCTTTTTTTTTCGTGTTCTGGCTGTGATTTTGCTGCAAAATGTTTACACCTTGAATGTGGGGTTTTGGTCGAGCTCCCTATCTTAGAGTTTCAATGTAAAACTATAATAAGATTTATGAGAATCTGAGCTCTTGGATAGGTTGGGATTATATTTTGGCAGAGTTTTCTTAGGGTTTTCTTCTCTGTTTTTGAGCTAATGATTAGTTCTATTTATAGGAGGCTTTTAGGGTTTTGGTGCGTGTGAAAAATTTGAAGTCTGCTGATGAAAAAAATGGTTGAAACGTGTGAGGTTTTTGTGTAGGACGACGAGGTGCCTTTGTGGTAGTACAATTCTATTAGGAGGTAATACCACGTTTTTTGATTCTCTGAGATTTGAACGATAGTGACCTCTTTTGTCTGTAGTGAGCTAAAAATATCTGCTTTTTACTGAGTTTTTTACTGTGTAAAAATGCTGCTTTTTACTGCTATTGCTTTTGCTAATGTGTGGGCTTTGGTTGACTCAACATGACTCTTGACTTATATTTATTCCTTCGTAAAAACGGTCTCAATATCTTATGTTTGCGACACTTTCCTCACTGCAATTGCTCCCTTCACAATATCATAAATCTTGTTGAGTTTAATCATTGCTGACATGTTTTTTTTCATATCAGGTTCTTGTTCATACTCGGTTCTATCTCATCATTATAGTAAGCGAAACTTCAAGATTCAGTAGCATTGTAATTTTGGATTGTTGTTGGCTCTGTTATCATGGTAGTGCACTCTTCTACTTATACATTGCCTTTGAACTCCATGCTTGATAAATGCTTCTTATCTGCTCTATTTTCTGCAGTATGGCGGTAGGCTCGTAACTTTGCAATCAGATTTGTGGCATCCTTGGCAGCATTGACAAAAAACGTCTTTGGAATGGTGGACAGAGACTTGGCAAACTCTGCTATAGCCAACTGCTCTCGTGATCTTAAATTTGTAGCAAGGTATCCCAAATAAAACTGACAGTGCCGATTCAACAGCCCCTCCGCCAGCAATTATTGTATTTGACTCAAACGTTCTCGTGACAATTGATAGTGCATCATGCAGAATTCAATCCCCTTCGTCGAGCATATAATCATTTGCACATCCAAGAACCAAAGAGATTGCACCAAAAATCCTGGTCCCTTTAATCATGACTACAATCATCATTGGCAACGCGCTCCTCAGCAACCTCATCGTTTCGTCATGATGTGAGTATACTGGTGATGTTTCCCCGAGCTTAATCTTCATTTGTTTGAAATAGACTGAGTGATAACTTAAAAGCTTTAGTATCAATTTCACTTATTGGATCATCATATGGTTTGTATATTGTACTAACCACCTGTATCTTTTCTTGTCTTACGTATCATGCTTGAAAGAATTGTGGACCATGCTGGAGCGGTGGACGGACTCGACAGTCTTGGATAAGAAGGTTGTGGTTGAAGACTTTGTACTATTGTATCCTGTTTCTTCCACAAAGTACTTAGTTGGATTGAACTGATCGCATCCGGTTTTGATTCCTACTTGATTTTGAATTATATGTTCATTTTTGAAAACCAAGTGTAACATGTTTCTTGAATTCTTCTGGTGCAGATAATTCATCAGCACCCTGTGTAGCCCTTGCAATGTCTGAACGCTTTTGGTGACAGAATCAAAAGCTGCTTTGCACTTCTCACCACAGAGGAACTCAAGGAGAGCAACTTTCCTGCTGATTTTCCAAGGGACCAGGTAAAGAAACCATCATTTGCTGCACATAATCCTTCTGTTGTGAGTCTATTGCTAACGCTTGATACAATTTTAAGAAAGGGATTTTTGAAGCCCAACAGTTGTTAATAACGCCTATGAGCATTCTCTGACTCAGATTCTATAGCTGCCTTTATTTTATTGCACACTAATTTTCTTTTTATGTGCATGATGGGAGCCTAACTCAACCTTGAAGCTTGCTTTGAGGGAGTTCATTATTCGTTCTCGGCTGGTGCAGTGGTGTGCGCGACTTGAAAGTTGAATCTTTGTGCCAGCAAGGATCTCTTTACACTTGTGCTTGTTTATTTTCATGGATCAATTATGATTTGTAAGGGGACCTTTTCATGTTGTTGTTATAGCTTGATTTATGAGAAATGAAACTCTTTTGAATCATGCTCTAGAAAACAACATCCATTTAACTCTCCACTCAACTTCCAGTTGTACAGTTGTGCTTGTACCTGTTTCTAATATTATATTTCCACCCTTGTTTCAGGTATGCTCTCTAGAGAAATAAAACTATGTCACAACTTGGAATTTGAATTGATGATGTTCAATGGGAAGGAAACCGTAACATGGAATCAACTTGGCACAAGCAATAAATAATGGTATTGCTCCTGTAATTGATTTAAAAAAACTTTTGACATTTCAATTCCCTGTTATGATTTTTTGGCTGTATGGTTAAGAATGTGACATTCATTTGTGAATTTCATCATCACTGTATATTCTCAAGTTTGTAGTTTAGGAATTAATACAATTTTCTTGATGATAGAGATTCATCGCAAGAAAGAAACTCGCGCCGTCTACCATTGTCTGATGAGGGATTTGTCACCTGATGACTCACAATGAAGATTTTGAATTCATTTGATCTTTCATCATTCATGTACCAGTAGCTTTTGTACCTAGCCGTTCATTTATTCCTTGAGCCAAGAACTGATTATGTCTACAATGTTCTGCAGGTTTCGTCATTTTGAATGAACTGGACCGTCATCAGTGTGTGAACATGTTGCAGGATATTAGGGTGACACAACTTCGAGCCATCCTCCGGTGCCGTTGGAAAGGTTCTGTTACTAAAGGAGACAAAGAATGCAGAAGGGTATAGACTTTGATGATTTTTGTAACCACTTCTCCACTTTCTCCAAGTAGCAATACGGTGACATTTTCGCAATGATTGAGTCGAGGGGCTGGCCGAGGGAACAATTAGCAAGTTCAGGCGCTTATGAGCTTAACAATACTTCAAGCGAAGACGTACACGCTGTCTCCCATCTTAATCCTTCAATTCGAGAAAGAACACATGCCGGGAAGTTGTAATCTACAGTGGCTTAAGTAATTGTTCCCATGTAAGCTTCTCCACAACACCTAATTGGTGATGATTCTCACGCATGAAATGATCAAACATCCAATGTTTCTCTGTTATCAATTTGTTATTTTCCTTATATCTGTTGAAAGTCCCTTGCTTAACACAGTTTCTATGCCTTGTTACCTGTAGAAGAAAAAAAAATTGCCTTGGGATCCCACCTGGTGTATCGTGGCCATGAGTGCAGCAGTGGCCGGTTTCTTCAAAGTTATTCCATGAATATTCCATAACCAATTTTTGAGCGATGGAACAGTGGTAATGCTTTCAGAGTTTTCATGACCCTATCCTTCTACCTTCATTCTGCACCACTAGTCTCTAATCTCCTCCTAGTTAGTCATGCAGGTGACATTTAAAGCGAGGATGACGATGATTAACTCTTTCGCGCATACAGGAAGCATTGGTGGGTACTGAAGATTGCATTATGGCATCATCTCATTTCCTTCTGCTTTGCGTATCTGCGACCTCGTCTTTGAATCAGGTGCATTGAATTATTGTACACACATATATGCAAGTTTATTTGTGTTAGAATGACATGGTGTTGCAATTTCTTTCATAGGTGATGGTTCATGACTCATTTACAAATATGGAGAAGGATTGTCGTCACGTGGAATATGAGCAAGATTCATTCTCGTTCCTATCTCCTCTTCTGAGTAACCGAATGCTAAATTTTAGAACTGATGTCAGTTATGGATTTAGGCGGCGTGCTGTGCTATGACACCTGACCAATCAACTGGCCCTACATTGCCCAAAGAGGTAACTGTGACAAAATAATTATAATCAATTCTCGCCGCGAGTCTTCAAATAATCTGCCATGGCATACTCTCGTTTCTTTTTTTGAACTTGGCTTAATTTAAACTGCTATGACAACATTCAGATCTTGGTATTAAGTTTAGTGTTGGCTGGTTTGTAATCTTTGGCATTTCTTTTGCAGTTTTGCGCCTTTGGAGTGTTGTCGTGACCAACCAAATATTATTCATCCTTTTTGTGCATTACCGTCAATTCACCTGTGTTAATTATTCTTTCATGTTGCTTTCTAGAGCTTTGCGAGTCGTATGGACGTCTCTTTTCTCAAGTCAGAAATTGTAGGATACAAGTTGCGGCTTTTGACAGGTTCTGATAATCACTAGGTACAATTCTGCATGAACCACGAGTATTTCCTTCTCTTTTACTCCTTGTTATTCATGGTGATAATTGTAGACATTGAATCCTGCTTTGTGCCATATTTGGGCTTTTTGAGCATAACGCCTGCGGTCCATGCTTTCTGTCATTAGTATATACGAATAATCCCCTTTGTCATGCTGCCATTAATTCACTCATACTAATATGTCTTCATCATTCTTTTTTCATGTGCATGATGGGAGTGAACATGATCACTGAGTTTGAAAGTCGTTGTTGCGGATCAGTTGGATTTCTGTAAAAGTGAAGCTCTTATTGTTCATGTGGCATTGCTTGGAACTGCAGGTTTTGAAATTTACGAAATCACCGCGAAGTTGTTGCTTCAGTGTTTAACATGGAAAGAGTTATGAAGCGTTTTCCTAAGCGGTTCATTGAGTTGTTCTTTAGAAGTGAAAGGGTGATGGCGTGGTTTGTTTGGTAGTTTAATTTGTATTTTGTCTCATAGTGGTAGTTTGTAGGCTCAACCTGATGTAGTTTTCTAGGGCCGTTCCGATCATTCCCTTTTTTAGTGTAAGCATAGATGTACTGCTTGAAACTAAAATGAACTTTGAAATTCCCAACTCTGGTGTCTTTTAGAACCTTGAAAATTATTGCTTATGTTAAAGTTTGTAATGTATATGGCAATGTAAGTTTTGGATTGGCATAACCGTTTAATGAAATAGCTTCTGCAATCTGTTACCAGCATAAACACCACTTGTATGTACATTTTCATTGGCTGGCTGCGTAAATGATTCCCTCGGTTTAGCACACCCTTGGTAACAATTGAACCGTGTTTCATTATTGCTATTGTAACTATAACCTCTCAACTTTGGACTTATGATCTCCATGACTTGCAAGAAACATGATCGTGATTCACAACAACCATGCCCTAAAGTACCACCATGCCAATAACATTGCACAAACTATTCAAACCCGTGACTCTAGAAAAATGACTCAAACGTGGCTGAAGAAATGATATTAATTGCTATGAGTTTATTCTGGACTTCTTGTTCATATTTGGATTACCGTGGTTTTAGTACTGGTGATATCATATGGCCTTAATCCGAATGATTTATAATACGCCATAGATGCCACTTGATAACAAGCTTTACATAGTTTGGCTCAAAGGTAATACACATCCCATAGCCTTTAGACCTTGCTTGGCCATGTCTTAGAAAAAAAAACAATGCTCTTACGGAGGCCTTGGGAATCTCTAATGGTTGGCCCAAGTTGAATCACCCTTTAAAATAACCTGATTAATTTGAATTTTATGAGTGATCTTTAAACACGGTCCATCACCAAACCAATTACCTATTATAAATTCCTTTCCTCGACTTAGCTATGAAATCATGCATCCATTTCCACCTATGGGCATCATGGCTCGAAAGATAGAAATTATGATCTCACAATTTACAACAATGTCTCCACTTATGACTTAAAATATTACCTCGAAATACTAACAACTTCTTGTTTGAACATCCAAAATATCCATATTTATGAGATTGGCCCTGAAGCTAATGGATTTGTATAACATATGCGGTCCCCTCCCCAAACGCATTATACCGTAAGCCTTTGAACTGAATCGAAATGTCTTGTATCCAAATTCTAATTTAATTATGACCTGAAATTTGCAAGTCAAATTTAAGTTTGTCACAAACTGATGACTTGAAACTTGCTAGCTAAATCTGAATTTGTCACAAACTGATTTTCTAATTCAATTGTGTTTTGGAATTGGCAAGCTAAATCTAAGTTTGTCACAAACTGATTTAGAATCCAAATATAGCTCGACGTTTGCAATCAAATCGAACAAGGCCTGAGGCTAAATCGGCCATGTCTAGAAGTATCATGTGAAGTACCTTTTGATAACTTGAATTCAATGTATACAAGCAACTTATTTAAAGAGAAGTCTTGGAGAGTCGTGGCCAGAAGTCATGAAGTAGTAAAACATTCATTAATTTCCGAAGTAGGAAAAATTTGGGGTATGACACTTCCCAAATAGAGTTACTTATTCATATTCATTCTTCCCCCAGCGGAATTCTTCTTTCAGATTGTGAATCGGCGGATTCTCTTCTCAACTTCGTGTTGAACCAGCCTTCGGATTCGATGCCTGTTTTGTTTAACGGATGCCTGTTTTGTTAAATGGATGCCTGCTTTGGATAGCAGATGTTACCAATGGATTTCTTACCGACTTAGTGTCGATGCCTGTTTTGTTAAACAGATGCCTGTTTTGTTAAACGGATGCTTGTTTTGTTAAACGAATGCCTGCTTTGGTAAACGGATGCCTGTTCGGATTAACGGATGCCTATTTTGTTAAACAGATGTCTGTTTTATTAAACGGATGTCTGTTATGTTAAACGGATGCCTGTTTTTATTTAACGGATGCATGTTTTGTTAAACAGATGCCTGCTTTGGATAGCAGATGTTACCAATGGATTTCTTACCGACTTAGTGTCGATGCCTGTTTTGTTAAACGGATGCATGTTCGGATTAACAGATGCCTGTTTTGTTAAACATATGCCTGCTTCAGGATAGCAGATGTTTTTAACAGCCGAGCGTTGTGTATGTCTAAAATTAGATATGTTACCAACGAATATCAAGCCTGTTTTGTTTAAATAGATGCCTATGTGTTAACAAATGTTCTTATCGACTCAGATGTTGCCGACTTAGTGTCGTTGCCTGCTTTAATTAGCGGATGCCTGCGTGTTAGCAGATATTCTTCTGACTGTGTGTCGATGCTTTCTAATTGGTGATTAGTTAGCTCATTTTCCTACAACTATCAGATACAGTTTCTCCAGTGACCTTATTTCCACTCTGGTGGACCATTCTGCAGTTTAATATTTTTGCGGTTGGCAAATTTCTAGGTTCTTTTGTATTCTACCACCTTTTACCTTGAACGTTTGAAATCCGTTCGCTTTTCATCCCTTCAGGTCCAAGCCGTTTGAATAGGGGCAGTTGTTGTACCCCAAAATTTGACCAACCTTTTCTTTGACTGGCTTTTGCTTCATTTCATTTTAGCATTTGCATTTGCATAACATTGGTTCTAACAGGGGATTAAGAGATATTTGTTTTGCCATCCGAGAGGGAGAGCTTCATTGTTCAAACTCAAGCAAGGGTATGATGTGTAGGCCACCAGGGTTTCATCATCATTAGGATTGAGTTTCAAAGCTCCTTGAGAGGAGAGGTTTGTGTATGGATGTTACCTCCTATCTTGAGGATCATTAGAGGGTCATCAGAGGTCATGAGATCACTTACTTGGATAAAACATGGATTAAAAGCTCATTGTGTACCTTGAGGGGTCTTTGTGGAGCTTGTGGAGTCATTCAATTCATTTGCAGAAGCCACAGTCAAAGGATATGTTGCTAGGGTTTCATCTGGTGAACCCAAAGTCAACTGTGGATTTGAGAGGGTTCAAAACCTGGTTCTAAGTCATTAGGGCCATGGGAAATTATCTCAAATCATCTAAGATGTCATGTTAAGGTCAAATCAAGGAGATTCAAGACTTCAAGAAGTTGCTAAATTAGGGTTTCAGATGATTTCAGTGTAAAATCCTTTTCTTTAGTGCCTAACTTCAAGGACACTTTTCCTCATGATGCAAGCTCAATCTCATTTACAAGCAAACATGAGACTTGTTGAGCATCTTCCAAGATTTCTTTTGAGTACAAGAACTCATCCATTGAGTTTGTACATCTCAGGTTATGATGTCAACAAGTTGGTGTCCTCAGATGAAGAGAATTTTGGTCAACTCAAAGTTAACTCACTTCCAAGGCATTTTTGACAGAGAATCAAGTTTCTCCTCAACTTCAAGTGAACATGAAAGTTGTTCCTTATGATCTTAGCTTTCCAAAAAGTCCTATAAGTCCTCTTTCTCATGTGTGCATTTCAAGTTATGACTTCACAAGGCAAGGGTATTTTGGGAAAGTTCATTATAGGTCATTCGTTCGTTAAGGTCCCTCATTCGTTAAAGTCAACATCGAAGCAGTCCCTCATTTGTTAAGGTCCTTCACGATACCAAAGTGGTATAAATGATCCTCTTTGGGTAGTCGAAGCAGTCCCTCATTCGTTAAGGTCCTTCGCGATACCAAAGTAGGTATAAACGAACCTCTTTGGGTGGTCGAAGCAGTCCCTCATTCGTTAAGGTCCTTCGCGATACCAAAGTGGTATAAATGATCCTCTTTGGGTGGTCGAAGCAGTCCCTCATTCGTTAAGGTCCTTCGCGATACCAAAGTAGGTATAAACGAACCTCTTTGGGTGGTCGAAGCAGTCCCTCATTCGTTAAGGTCCTTCGCGATACCAAAGTGGTATAAATGATCCTCTTTGGGTGGTCGAAGCAGTCCCTCATTCGTTAAGGTCCTTCGTGATACCAAAGTAGGTATAAACGAACCTCTTTGGGTGGTCGAAGCAGTCCTTCATTCGTTAAGGTCCTTCGCGATACCAAAGTAGGTATAAACGAACCTCTTTGGGTGGTCGAAGCAGTCCCTCATTCGTTAAGGTCCTTCGCGATACCAAAGTGGTATAAATGATCCTCTTTGGGTGGTCGAAGCAGCCCCTCATTTGTTAAGGTCCTTCCCGATACCAAAGTAGATATAAACGAACCTCTTTGGGTGGTCGAAGCAGTCCCTCATTCGTTAAGGTCCTTCGCGATACCAAAGTAGTGTCTCAGAACACATGAGATTCTTTGGGTATAGTTGAGCCAAAATTCCTATTGGAGGAACAACGTTGTGCAAACTCTGCAGGGCAAGCCTTCAAGAAACTTTTTAAAGTAACCTCTGCTTGGGGAGCCACCAGAGCAATAGTTGCTGAGGATTATCATCATCAACTGCATAGTTGAATAATGATTTGCTGGGGAGTAGAATTCCCTGAACTCGTGGGGTCTTAACTCTTTTCAGAGTCATATTGCCAACTTCATTGGAGGACTCAAGATGCTCACGAACTGATCCTGGATCCTGCCATATTGCCATGTAATGCAATGTTTTATGATGCCCAAACATGCAACTAAAGTGTAACTGCTAGGGTGTGCACGATGCGAATGCGAAGGATATGCTAATGCTTGATATGATTATGGTATGAGGTTGTATGTCGTGCTTATGATAATGTAGCGGCCAGGTATGCTGGGGATGAAAATCCTGTCGGGGACATCACCAGGGATTGGATTTGGTAGTTGCCAAACGGATTTGGACTTTGGTTTTATGAGGATCCCATCGAGGGTGGACTTTTCTTGGTTGCCAATGAAAACTGGACTTTTAGGGTGAATTGAAGGTTCCAATCGGAGTGGCTTTTTGTGGTTGCCAATAAATGATTGGACTTTATGTGGGGTGTGCCAAGCGAGATTGGACTTTTATTGATAAAAGGATTTGACTTCCCGACACACAACTTCTGGCAGTGCTACAATCAGACGACCGATGCGGATATTCTTGGTGTCCCAAGTTGGATCCTTTGCAGAAATGGTATACTTGTTCTTGTAAGAACCTTGCTCCAAGCTGATATGTCATGACGGCTTACACATGTTGAGCGTAGCGACTCATCCAAAGCATTTTGACTGCACGAGCGTAGCGACTTAACCAATGCGTGTTTATCGTGTGAGCGTAGCGACTTAACCAATGCGTTTGGATTGCACGAGCGTAGCGACTTAACCAATGCGTATTAGTCGTGCTTTTGCTCTGCCCCAAGGCCTTTGACGCTTGTTGACCTCCACCATAAGCTAGTTTGCCCCAAGTTCAACCAGTTTGCCCCAGTCTACCGAGTGTTTGATGGACTTTCTTCTGGGATGAGAACTTTGGCAGTGATTATACCAGGATATGGCTTGAACCCAATTGCCCCAGTGTCTGGGCCTTGCAGTGGTCTGCCCCGGTTTAAAACTCAGAAGGAATTGCCCCAGATTTGTAGGGTTAGGAGAAAGTCTTAATTTAGGTCAACACCAATGGATGATCAAGTTCCTCTTTGATTGCCCCTTGTAATCTTCTATTATGCCAAGTACTGATTTGCAGCTAGAATTGATTATTCAAAAAGAATGGTAATCTTAATGTGACCTTATGCAAGCTTTGAAAATCATATTTATTAGAATAATGTGAAAGTGTGTGACGAATGGACTGTTAGTCCAAACGCAATGCTAATTTACTGGTGTGTGAAAGATATAGCAAGAATATGACACCAATGCATAAGATTAGCAATGTAGGAGTCAGTTTACGCAACCTTGCTGTAGTTATGCTTTCAGAATAAAATTCCGCCTCAATTAGGTCTTTTAAGGGTTGTATCGTGGTCTGGTTCACGGTTATAGAAACAAAGGATATAAGGCTCAAAATTTAATTTTAACCCACCCCTTCTTCGTAATGATCTCCATACCTACGTTCAGTTAATTTTGCACCTGCTTGACGGTGTAAACTTGATGGTTCAAAGTTTGCTTGAAATGGCAGCCACCTTATTTTGATGGATGTCAGTAACCCCTTGATTTGGGTGGCCACTGAATCTTATTTTGTTTTTGTTGAGGGTTTGAGGACCTCTTTTTGGTTTTGTTTTTGATCCCTAACTTTTGCACGGACTGACTTTGTTTGTCAGATCCATCGGGATTGCCTTGATTTTTGCCTAAGTCTCCTTTAAGGCGCTTGACTTAGCAGGCTTTTGATTTTTTTTGGAGACTTGTGACCGCCAAGTCACTTTGAAGAACAACCATCATATCTTTTGTATTTTGTCTCAAGTGTGGGATTGAATTAACTGAACAACTACCCCTGCCCCAGGTTAAGTGTAGGGGTTTATAAATCCGAAGGAAACTCCTACTTATAGGCCCGAAGTGGTTATCTAGGGACTAACTCCTTATTTCTCCAATGTTTGGGGTTCGAAACAATGCATGTACATCATTAGCGAGATTTTATCCGAAAGCATACTATCAGCAATTATGGGTACTATATTTTTCGTCATCCTCCCTTAAATCTTTGCTAAACAGCAGTGCGATAAAGGAAGTGAAATATTTTTGTGATTTTTGCAATAAATGAGTAGAAAACGAGTGAATACGAATGAACTTGTTCAAAACATGTATAATTATCACATTAACAATACCATTAATAAACGTCAATGTCTAAAAGCAAGTAGCAATTAACAGAAAAGAAATTACAATGCTTAAAAAACATGATCTAAAAAAAATGCCAGCATGGAGGAACTGGGCTTTTCTTCCTTGATTAGTTGTCTTGAAAAGATGCGCCTTGAAGTCCCCAAACTCATTCAGGTGCGAGGCGGATATGCACAACCAAACTCTCTTCATGAAAGGATATGCCTCCCTGGTCAATCAATTGTTGCACCCTAGCCTTGAACGCTTTGCAATCTTCTGTTGAATGCCCCATTGATCCAGCATGGTATCCACAATGTGCCTTGGGATCGTACCCAGGAGGGTATGGTTCTGGCACCGGCTTGAGAGACTTAGGCTCCACTAGTGAATTTCGAATCAAATGTGGCAGAAGCTGAGTGTAAGATACAGGAACCGGGTGAAGAGGAGCGTTCCTTTTTCCCAAATTGTTGCGAGGCATGTGTTGATTTTGGTGTGGATCCTGATTTCCTCGACCATACGCTCGTTTATTTGCATAGGGAGCAATCCAAGGCTTCTGACATGGTTCCTTGGGTATTGTTGGCTTTCCTTTTGGGATCCAAAGGTGGATGTCATCATCTTCCTCAGTATCGGTAGGATGCTCTCCCAAGTGACTTTTCGAGGTCTCTTTAGCACATACAACCATTTTAGACTTCTCTTCCATCTCCTCTCTTGAGATCATGGTCTCCACATGATTATCAGAGGATAAAGACATCTCATCTGCCAAAAACTCAACCTTTTCCTTGTGGTACCGAATTCTGATTGGTCCACAAAACTCTTGTACTTCCTCTTTGCCAGATCTTTGAGTTGAACCATTTGGGATAGGGTCTTCCTTTCTGGTCAATCTTTGCAACTTGTTTTGAAAGCTTTCACACTCTTCGACAGCATGCCTTATGGTTCCAGTATGATACCCACACTCTGCCCCTGGGTTGTCTTCCTCGAAGACTATGCGCTTGTTATTCATTAGCTCTTGAACTTTATTCTTGAATGACCAACAACCTTCAATAGAGTGCCCTCTCGCTCCCTTATGGTATTCACACTGTGCATCAGGATCATATCCAGGAGGAGGAGGAGTACGAGCTGGACCGAGGGATATGGGGACCACTAATGAACTCTGAATCAGGTGCGAGAGCAGTTGTCCACACGGTATAGGAATAGGGTCGCGAATAGGGCGTGACTGAGACTTCTTGACGCCTCTCTGGTTTAAATTCCCCTGTTCCTGGGATAGAACAGGTGATGACCGTTGATTCCGAGGCTTTGGAAGAAATGGTTGGGGATAAAAACCAAGAGGCTGTGGAGTGGGATGAAATATGGGATTAAAACTCCTAGTTGTGCTACCTTCTTGAAGCTTTTCCTTTCTTCTTCCCACTTCTGGCGTCTGCTTCATCCTGCCTTCCCTGCTATTCTCGTCTTTTCTCAGCTCAAATTGATTTTGCCTCAAGTGTTCCATAGTCTTCTAGCACTGCTTCAAGTCCAACACGTGTGTCAGGAAATCAACTATGGATTATAGACAAAGGATGGATGAGCTTTTTGGTTTTGGAATGCAAATAAAATGCATATGTAATGACATGCGAATGTAATGCAGGCAGGATCCAGGATAACATAAGCAGGTCAAAGCTCCCTAACCGGTAGGTTACACTAGGCAAGTTCTATCTTTGTACCCACAGACCCACTCACGGGATAGCTTCTATGTTGATGGATAAGGTTCCCAAGATCACGGACACCGATCGCATCAACATTACGCAACAGGCTAGCTGTATTATAACGAGAGTATGATAGGGTCTCTCCTGAGCGGAGTCCTCATGCTAGGCACACGAGGACCGGGTCCTCAGAGACTAACATTACACGACCACCAATGCAGAAACTGGTTCTAAGAGTGGTTCCCAGAGTCATGGACCCTTCATGAATCAAATCGTGCAACAGGCTAGCTGCGTTACGATAGGATCTACGAAAAGGTCTATTCTGGAGGAGCTTTCATGCTAGGCACACAAGGAGCGAGTCCTTGGGGACTAACACTAATCGACTACCAATTCTAAACTATATTTTCTCTCTCCTTTTTCCAAAGCTCGGGTGTAGAGCTTTACTTGCAATGCTATCCCCGAATCCAGCAGGCAAATATAATAAACAACATACGATAGAAAGAAAAATACAAGAAATAAACAATAGGAGAAAATAAGCATAAAGAAAACAGTTAAGAAAATGGTTAGTACTTCACAAATCGAGTCAAGTTAGGCTTGACTCTCTCTTGCATAGGGCTATGTGTATCCCCAGCAGAGTCGCCATCTGTCGTACCTCGAAAAATACGATCCTCGCGATGGCCGCGGAAAATACTGTTCGAAATAGAGTCGCCACCGAACTTTATTCATTCCAAGGAAGGAATAGGAAAATATCGATAAAACCTTTAAAGGGATAAGAACATGGTCATCGCAACCAATATTCTAAGTTCGGGAGTCGGTTATGCAGAGGGAAGGTATTAGCACCCTCTACGTCTGTTGTACTCAACGGGAACCTCTTGATCGATTCGAGAGTAAAGTTAGCTATGCTTGTTTGTTTTCTTCTAAGGTTTCTCCTATAGGGGGAAATGGGTGGTTTTAAGATAGGGTGCTCGCCAAGGATTGGGGCCCTTGTGCCTATGTATCTTCACTTGTAAGAAGTGGAAAATCAGAGCATTCGTAGTTCGGAGGACTACGGGAAAATGGGGGGATTGTGCTCGCCAAGATCATCGCAATCTTGTGCCTACGTATCTTACATTAAAAAAAGAATGAAGAATCAGAGCAGCCGTAGTTTGGCTAACTACGGTAAAAGGGTTTGAAACTGAACGAGTGTTTAGGTCGCGTTCTAACTGCTAAACGTTGGCTTGTCTGCTCGCTAGGGGAGGCTGAAGCACGAGTTTGTTATGCGCGGAAGAAGGGAATAAACAATGTTCTTGGTCAAAGGAGTATGAGTTGTAGGGATCGCGCAAGGGCAAGGGATTAGGTTTATCGCATTGGATGTTTTGGTTAGAGGATATATTTGAATAGGTTTAAGGTTTTGATCGCACGGGGGCGAGAAATAGGAGTTCGGTTAGGTAATTTGATGGAGAATGACGATTATTCGATAAACGAGACGTCGGCCTCACCATCGATTAATCGGGATATTATTAGAATGCTAGATCCCAACAACACCTTTTTCATTCAATTAATTATGAAATTATATTTGAATGGACAATGGCGATATTTGTCCAAATAGTTAGGGCATGTACTTTATATACGAAAAGGTCGAGTAATCCACAACCTAAAGCGTACGCCCCAAGAGTGGTCACTCAAGAATTCAAAGAGTGCAAGGCTCTAAGAACTCCATTCTTTCGCAATTTAGTTAAGAAAATAGTTTGGATTTGACGTATGGTTTAGCAACATACTAGGGTTTAGACTCTATCACACGAAGGTGAGGAACGAGATTGAATGATTGAAAAAAATAGGAGGAACAACGACTATTCGATAAACGAGACGTCGACCTCGTAACCAATTAGTCGGGATATCGTTGGAATGCTAGATCCCAACGACATCTCTTTCATTCCATTAATTATAAAATATATTCGTTGGACAGTGAATACTTGTTCAAGTAATTAGAAGAGGTGTCTTAGGAACGAAAGTTCGAGTGACACGCCATTTAAGGCGTATGCCTCAATAGCAGTCACTCTCGAATTCGAGGAATGCGCGACTTCAAGAACTCGATTATTTCGTGATTTAATTATGAAAACAATTTGAAAATATTAGCATACTCGGACTAGGCGCGCTAGGTATTCTAGAAAATAAGATCGGAAGGGTCACAACTCAAGGTGTGCACCTCGAGAGCGGTTGCTTAAAAATTCAAAGAAGGCGAGATCCAAGAATTTAATTGTTTTAAAATTTGTTTGAGAAAATTGTTTAATTTAATTAAGAAAAATAGTTTTAACTTTCATATAAAATAAATTAATCAATTGTAAAGAGTTTTGAGAAAAATCAATCATATTTAATTGTTTTTAAAAGAAAATTTGATATCTTAAAAAAAATAAGTTTTAGATAAAGTATAATCTTTGAAAAGTTTAATATTTAAAATATCAATTTGGTAATAATTTTAAAATGTATTTTATTTTTAAAAAAATGAATATTTGGAATATCTAATTAATAAAAATTATTTTTAAAATACCTTTTCAGAAACTTTAATTAAATTGAATAAAAAACAAGTTTTGGAAACCAAAAGACAGAACAACCACAACTCAAGAGCGTGCGCCTCGAGAGCGGTTGTTCAAGGACTCAAGGGATGCTAGACCCCAAAAGTCCACTACTTTCTTAATAAAATAGTTTGAAGTGTCTTATATAGAAAAATTGAAGAATTAGTAAAGATCTAAGTAAATAAATGCTATTTAAGTGTTTTAAAATGAATTGAATTGTAATAATTATAATTGAATCTAACAAATAATCACTTAAGTATTTTAATTAACAAAAATTAATTAAATGGTTGAGAAAAACTTAGGGATAAGATTATGATAATCCTAACCTAATTCTTAACAGACTTATTAGGCCCAATAACACAAAAAGAAAAGATCTCTCTACCCTAACTGCTACTGACCCTACACATGCCTAGTAATAGAAATAGCTACTGCCACGCATTAATTCCAATTTTAAATAACATCCATAAAACCAGCGGTTACTGGCCTCGGGTAACGGGAGGGTCAACATTAATCCTGCTATGTTTTGAAACACCCTTAATTCTATCAATTATATTAAAGAGTCAGTATTTATAACAAACAGACAAAAACTTAATCAATTCCAAATGGAACCATATTTTCAAAATAAGTTTTTTAAAACCCACCGGTCCTATTCATTTTCGCCTCTCTCTCAACTTATAACGCCCTTTCTTCTTCATTTCCTTCTCAAGAGAGACATGAAACCAACAACCTAAATAACCAGATCCCTGCTATTTCAATCACTTATGAACAAAACGAAAAAAAACCTCAAATCCCTCACACAAGATTTAGAAATGCGTGAGGGTTAACTACATGAAGATTCTCAACCCTAATTTTAGATTCAAGCGAACAGGGAGGAACTTAAGGGTAGTTCTACGCTTCGAAGCATGTCATGGTCAGAAACATCAAATAAAGGAGAGATGGAAAAAGGCCTTACCTGAGTTTAAAATTTCGGCGAGCTTTCTGACCAAGCCGATTCCTCAAAGAGGTTCGTGTGATGTTTTCACTGTGTTCCACTCCTTTATGTTGTTGCTATATGCTTTTTTTTCCGTGTTCTGGCTGTGATTTTGCTGCAAAATGTTTACACCTTGAATGTGGGGTTTTGGTCGAGCTCCCTATCTTAGAGTTTCAATGTAAAACTATAATAAGATTTATGAGAATCTGAGCTCTTGGATAGGTTGGGATTATATTTTGGCAGAGTTTTCTTAGGGTTTTCTTCTCTGTTTTTGAGCTAATGATTAGTTCTATTTATAGGAGGCTTTTAGGGTTTTGGTGCGTGTGAAAAATTTGAAGTCTGCTGATGAAAAAAATGGTTGAAACGTGTGAGGTTTTTGTGTAGGACGATGAGGTGCCTTTGTGGTAGTACAATTCTGTTAGGAGGTAATACCACGTTTTTTGATTCTCTGAGATTTGAACGATAGTGACCTCTTTTGTTTGTAGTGAGCTAAAAATATCTGCTTTTTACTGAGTTTTTTACTGTGTAAAAATGCTGCTTTTTACTGCTATTGCTTTTGCTAATGTGTGGGCTTTGGTTGACTCAACATGACTCTTGACTTATATTTATTCCTTCGTAAAAACGGTCTCAATATCTTATGTTTGTGACACTTTCCTCACTGCAATTGCTCCCTTCACAATATCATAAATCTTGCTGAGTTTAATCATTACTGACATGTTTTTTTCATATCAGGTTCTTGTTCATACTCGGTTCTATCTCATCATTATAGTAAGCGAAACATCAAGATTCAGTAGCATTGTAATTCTGGATTGCTATTGGCTCTGTTATCATGGTAGTGCATTCTTCTACTTATACATTGCCTTTGAACTCCATGCTTGATAAATGCTTCTTATCTGCTCTATTTTCTGCAGTATGGCGGTAGGCTCGTAACTTTGCAATCAGATTTGTGGTATCCTTGGCAGCATTGACAAAAAACGTCTTTGGAATGGTGGACAGAGACTTGGCAAACTCTGCTATAGCCAACTGCTCTCGTGATCTTAAATTTGTAGCAAGGTATCCCAAATAAAACTGACAGTGCCGATTCAACAGCCCCTCCGCCAGCAATTATTGTATTTGACTTAAACGTTCTTGTGACAATTGATAGCGCATCATGCAGAATTCAATCCCCTTCGTCGAGCATATAATCATTTGCACATCCAAGAACCAAAGAGATTGCACCAAAAATCCTGGTCCCTTTAATCATGACTACAATCATCATTGGCAACGCGCTCCTCAGCAACCTCATCGTTTCGTCATGATGTGAGTATACTGGTGCTGTTTCCCCGAGCTTAATCTTCATTTGTTTGAAATAAACTGAGTGATAACTTAAAAGCTTTAGTATCAATTTCACTGATTGGATCATCATTTGGTTTGTATATTGTACTAACCACCTGTATCTTTTCTTGTCTTATGTATCATGCTTGAAAGAATTGTGGACCATGCTGGAGCGGTGGACGGACTCGATAGTCTTGGATAAGAAGGTTGTGGTTGAAGACTTTGTACTATTGTATCCTGTTTCTTCTACAAAGTACTTAGTTGGATTGAACTGATCGCATCCGGTTTTGATTCCTACTTGATTTTGAATTATATGTTCATCTTTGAAAACCAAGTGTAACATGTTTCTTGAATTCTTCTGGTGCAGATAATTCATCAGCACCCTGTGTAGCCCTTGCAATGTCTGAACGCTTTTGGTGACAGAATCAAAAGCTGCTTTGCACTTCTCACCACAGAGGAACTCAAGGAGAGCAACTTTCCTGCTGATTTTCCAAGGGACCAGGTAAAGAAACCATCATTTGCTGCACATAATCCTTCTGTTGTGAGTCTATTGCTAACGCTTGATACAATTTTAAGAAAGGGCTTTTTGAAGCCCAACAGTTGTTAATAATGCCTATGAGCATTCTCTGACTCAGATTCTATAGCTGCCTTTATTTTCTTGCGCACTAATTTTCTTTTTATGTGCATGATGGGAGCCTAACTCAACCTTGAAGCTTGCTTTGAGGGAGTTCATTATTCGTTCTCGGCTGGTGCAGTGGTGTGCGCGACTTGAAAGTTGAATCTTTGTGCCAGCAAGGATCTCTTTACACTTGTGCTTGTTTATTTTCATGGATCAATTATGATTTGTAAGGGGACCTTTTCATGTTGTTGTTATAGCTTGATTTATGAGAAATGAAACTCTTTTGAATCATGCTCTAGAAAACAACATCCATTTAACTCTCCACTCAACTTCCAGTTGTACAGTTGTGCTTGTACTTGTTTCTAATATTATATTTCCACCCTTGTTTCAGGTATGCTCTCTAGAGAAATAAAACTATGTCACAACTTGGAATTTGAATTGATGATGTTCAATGGGAAGGAAACCGTAACATGGAATCAGCTTGGCACAAGCAATAAATCATGGTATTGCTCCTGTAATTGATTTAAAAAAACTTTTGACATTTCAATTCCCTGTTATGATTTTTTGGCTGTATGGTTAAGAATGTGACATTCATTTGTGAATTTCATCATCACTGTATATTCTCAAGTTTGTAGTTTAGGAATTAATACAATTTTCTTGATGATAGAGATTCATCGCAAGAAAGAAACTTGCGTCGTCTACCATTGTCTGATGAGGGATTTGTCACCTGATGACTCACAGTGAGGATTTTGAATTCATTTGATCTTTCATCATTCATGTACCAGTAGCTTTTGTACCAAGCTGTTCATTTATTCCTTGAGCCAAGAACTGATTATGTCTACAATGTTCTGCAGGTTTCGTCATTTTGAATGAATTGGACCGTCATCAGTGTGTGAACATGTTACAGGATATTAGGGTGACACAACTTCAAGCCATCTGCCGACGCTGTTGGAAAGGTTCTGTTACTAAAGGAGACAAAGAATGCAGAAGGGTATAGACTTTGATGATTTTTTTAACCACTTCTCCACTTTCTCCAAGTAGCAATACGGCGACATTTTCGCAATGATTGAGTCGAGGGGCTGGCCGAGGGAACAATTAGCAAGTTCAGGCGCTTATGAGCTTAACAATACTTCAAGCGAAGACGTACACGCTGTCTCCCATCTTAATCCTTCAATTCGAGAAAGAACACATGTCGGGAAGTTATAATCTACAGTGGCTTAAGTAATTGTTCCCATGTAAGCTTCTCCACAACACCTAATTGGTGATGATTCTCACGCATGAAATGATCAAACATCCAATGTTTCTCTGTTATCAATTTGTTATTTTCCTTATATCTGTTGAAAGTCCCTTGCTTAACACAGTTTCTATGCCTTGTTACCTGTAGAAGAAAAAAAAATTGCCTTGGGATCCCACCTGGTGTATCGTGGCCATGAGTGCAGCAGTGGTCGGTTTCTTCAAAGTTATTCCATGAATATTCCATAACCAATTTTTGAGCGATGGAACAGTGGTAATGCTTTCAGAGTTTTCATGACCCTATCCTTCTACCTTCATTCTGCACCACTAGTCTCTAATCTCCTCCTAGTTAGTCATGCAGGTGACATTTAAAGCAAGGATGACGATGATTAACTCTTTCGCGCATACAGGAAGCATTGGTGGGTACTGAAGATTGCATTATGGCATCATCTCATTTCCTTCTGCTTTGCGTATCTGCGACCTCGTCTTTGAATCAGGTGCATTGAATTATTGTACACACATATATGCAAGTTTATTTGTGTTAGAATGACATGCTGTTGCAATTTCTTTCATAGGTGATGGTTCATGACTCATTTACAAATATGGAGAAGGATTGTCGTCACGTGGAATATGAGCAAGATTCATTCTCGTTCCTATCTCCTCTTTTGAGTAACCGAATGCTAAATTTTAGAACTGATGTCAGCAAAGTAGATACACTTATGGATTTAGGCGGCGTGCTGTGCTATGACACCTGACCAATCAACTGGCCCTGCATTGCCCAAAGAGGTAACTGTGACAAAATAATTATAATCAATTCTCGCCATGAGTCTTCAAATAATCTGCCATGGCATACTCTCGTTTCTTTTTTTGAACTTGGCTTAATTTAAACTGCTATGACAACATTCAGATCTTGGTATTAAGTTTAGTGTTGGCTGGTTTGTAATCTTTGGCATTTCTTTTGCAGTTTTGCGCCTTTGGAGTGTTGTCGTGACCAACCAAATATTATTCATCCTTTTTGTGCATTACCGTCAATTCACCTGTGTTAATTATTCTTTCATGTTGCTTTCTAGAGCTTTGCGAGTCGTATGGACATCTCTTTTCTCAAGTCAGAAATTGTAGGATACAAGCTGCGGCTTTTGACAGGTTCTGATAATCACCAGGTACAATTCTGCATGAACCACGAGTATTTCCTTCTCTTTTACTCCTTTTTATTCATGGTGATAATTGTAGACATTGAATCCTGCTTTGTGCCATATTTGGGCTTTCTGAGCATAACGCCTGCGGTCCATGCTTTCTGTCATTAGTATATACGAATAATCCCCTTTGTCATGCTGCCATTAATTCACTCATACTAATATGTCTTCATCATTCTTTTTTCATGTGCATGATGGGAGTGAACATGATCACTGAGTTTGGAAGTCGTTGTTGCAGATCAGTTGGATTTCCGTAAAAGTGAAGCTCTTATTGTTCATGTGGCATTGCTTGGAACTGCAGGTTTTGAAATTTATGAAATCACCACGAAGTTGTTGCTTCAGTGTTTAACATGGAAAGAGTTATGAAGTGTTTTCCTAAGCGGTTCATTGAGTTAGTCTTTAGAAGTGAAAGGGTGATGGCGTGGTTTGTTTGGTAGTTTAATTTGTATTTTGTCTCATAGTGGTAGTTTGTAGGCTCAACCTGATGTAGTTTTCTAGGGCCGTTCCGATCATTCCCTTTTTTAGTGTAAGCATAGCTGTACTGCTTGAAACTAAAATGAACTTTGAAATTCCCAACTCTGGTGTCTTTTAGAACCTTGAAAATTATTGCTTATGTTAAAGTTTGTAATGTATATGGCAATGTAAGTTTTGGATTGGCATAACCGTTTAATGAAATAGCTTCTGCAATATGTTACCAGCATAAACACCACTTGTATGTACATTTTCATTGGCTGGCTGCGTAAATGATTTCCTCGGTTTAGCTCACCCTTTGTAACAATTGAACCGTGTTTCATTATTGCTATTGTAACTATAACCTCTCAACTTTGGACTTATGATCTCCATGACTTGCAAGAAACATGATCGTGATTCACAACAACCATGCCCTAAAGTACTACCATGCCAATAACATTGCACAAACTATTCAAATCCGTGACTCTAGAAAAATGACTCAAACGTGGCTGAAGAAATGATATTAATTGCTATGAGTTTATTCTGGACTTCTTGTTCATATTTGGATTACCGTGGTTTTAGTACTGGTGATATCATATGGCCTTAATCCGAATGATTTATAATACGCCATAGATGCCACTTGAATACAAGCTTTACATAGTTTGGCTCAAAGGTAATACACATCCCATAGCCTTTAGACCTTGCTTGGCCATGTCTTAGGAAAAAAAAACAATGCTCTTACGGAGGCCTTGGGAATCTCTAATGGTTGGCCCAAGTTGAATCACCCTTTAAAATAACCTGATTAATTTGAATTTTATTAGTGATCTTTAAACACGGTCCATCACCAAACCAATTACCTATTATAAATGCCTTTCCTCGACTTAGCTATGAAATCATGCATCCATTTCCACCTATGGGCATCATGGTCCGAAAGATAGAAATTATGATCTCACAATTTACAGCAATGTCTCCACTTATGACTTAAAATATTACCTCGAAATACTAACAACTTCTTGTTTGAACATCCAAAATATCCATATTTATGAGATTGGCCCTGAAGCTAATGGATTTGTATAACATATGCGGTCCCCTCCCCAAACGCATTATACCGTAAGCCTTTGAACTGAATCGAAATGTCTTGTATCCAAATTCTAATTTAATTATGACCTGAAATTTGCAAGTCAAATTTAAGTTTGTCACAAACTGATGACTTGAAACTTGCTAGCTAAATCTGAATTTGTAACAAACTAATTTTCTAATTCAATTGTGTTTTGGAATTGGCAAGCTAAATCTAAGTTTGTCACAAACTGATTTAGAATCCAAATATAGCTCGACGTTTGCAATCAAATCGAACAAGGCCTGACGCTAAATCGGCCATGTCTAGAAGTATCATGTGAAGTACCTTTGGATAACTTGAATTCAATGTATACAAGCAACTTATTTAAAGAGAAGTCTTGGAGAGTCGTGGCCAGAAGTCATGAAGTAGTAAAACATTCATTAATTTCCGAAGTAGGAAAAATTTGGGGTATGACACTTCCCAATAGAGTTACTTATTCATATTCATTCTTCCTCCAGCGGAATTCTTCTTTCAGATTGTGAATCGGCGGATTCTCTTCTCAACTTCCTGTTGAACCAGCCTTCGGATTCGATGCCTGTTTTGTTTAACGGATGCCTGTTTTGTTAAACGGATGCCTGCTTTGGATAGCAGATGTTACCAATGGATTTCTTACCGACTTAGTGTCGATGCCTGTTTTGTTAAACAGATGCCTGTTTTGTTAAACGGATGCTTGTTTTGTTAAACGAATGCCTGCTTTGGTAAACGGATGCCTGTTCGGATTAACGGATGCCTATTTTGTTAAACGGATGTCTGTTTTATTAAACGGATGTCTGTTATGTTAAACAGATGCCTGTTTTAATTTAACGGATGCCTGTTTTGTTAAACAGATGCTTGCTTTGGATAGCAGATGTTACCAATGGATTTCTTACCGACTTAGTGTCGATGCCTGTTTTGTTAAACGGATGCATGTTCAGATTAACAAATGCCTGTTTTGTTAAACATATGCCTGCTTCAGGATAGCAGACATTTTTAACAGCCGAGCGCTGTGTATGTCTAAAATTAGATATGTTACCAACGAATATCAAGCCTTTTTTGTTTAAATAGATGCCTATGTGTTAACAAATGTTTTTATCGACTCAGATGTTGCCGACTTAGTGTCGTTGCCTGCTTTAATTAGCGGATGCCTGCGTGTTAGCAGATGTTCTTCTGACTGTGTGTCGATGCTTTCTAATTGGTGATTAGTTAGCTCATTTTCCTACAACTATCAGATACAGTTTCTCCAGTGACCTTATTTCCACTCTGGTGGACCATTCTGCAGTTTAATATTTTTGCGGTTGGCAAATTTCTAGGTTCTTTTGTATTCTACCACCTTTTACCTTGAACGTTTGAAATCCGTTCGCTTTTCATCCCTTCAGGTCCAAGCCGTTTGAATAGGGGCAGCTGTTGTACCCCAAAATTTGACCAACCTTTTCTTTGACTGGCTTTTGCTTCATTTCATTTTAGCATTTGCATTTGCATAACATTGGTTCTAACAGGGGATTAAGAGATATTTGTTTTGCCATCCGAGAGGGAGAGCTTCATTGTTCAAACTCAAGCAAGGGTATGATGTGTAGGCCACCAGGGTTTCATCATCATTAGGATTGAGTTTCAAAGCTCCTTGAGAGGAGAGGTTTGTGTATGGATGTTACCTCCTATCTTGAGGATCATTAGAGGGTCATCAGAGGTCATGAGATCACTTACTTGGATAAAACATGGATTAAAAGCTCATTGTGTACATTGAGGGGTCTTTGTGGAGCTTGTGGAGCTTGTGGAGTCATTCAATTCATTTGCAGAAACCACAGTCAAAGGATATGTTGCTAGGGTTTCATCTGGTGAACCCAAAGTCAACTGTGGATTTGAGAGGGTTCAAAACCTGGTTCTAAGTCATTGGGGCCATGGGAAATTATCTCAAATCATCTAAGATGTCATGTTAAGGTCAAATCAAGGAGATTCAAGACTTCAAGAAGTTGCTAAATTAGGGTTTCAGATGATTTCAGTGTAAAATCCTTTTCTTTAGTGCCTAACTTCAAGGACACTTTTCCTCATGATGCAAGCTCAATCTCATTTACAAGCAAACATGAGACTTGTTGAGCATCTTCCAAGATTTCTTTTGAGTACAAGAACTCATCCATTGAGTTTGTACATCTCAGGTTATGATGTCAACAAGTTGGTGTCCTCAGATGAAGAGAATTTTGGTCAACTCAAAGTTAACTCACTTCCAAGGCATTTTTGACAGAGAATCAAGTTTCTCCTCAACTTCAAGTGAACATGAAAGTTGTTCCTTATGATCTTAGCTTTCCAAAAAGTCCCATAAGTCCTCTTTCTCATGTGTGCATTTCAAGTTATGACTTCACAAGGCAAGGGTATTTTGGGAAAGTTCATTATAGGTCATTTTCTTCAATGACCAATTACATGAACTTTGAGGCCTCAACTTCAATTTTGTGCCACATAAATGTTGTGTCACCTTGGTTCAACTTCATCATGAGCTTGATTGCCATGAAGATTGATGGATTATATGATCATATGGACCATTTTAAGCTTGAAAAATGACTTTTGAACATGAATTGGTTTTCTTCATTTACAAGTCACCAAATGTCTTTGTATTTGAACGTTTTGGTACCACATTGTCATCATCTTTTGGTCTTGCAAATATTTACCACTTTTGGACCAAAAATGGTATGTGTTTCATGATACATTTTCAAAATTCTTACCTTAAAAGTCATGATTCAAAACTTGGTGTAAAGAGTTGCTACACAACCAAAACATTTCCATTTGATTTCTGCACACCACAAGTAGCATTGCTGACCCATTATCAAAGGAAAAAGAGACATGACCCGTGTGTGGTGTATAAGTGGTTTATTTTGGTCAAGTTTGAAAATATCTCAAATGAATCAACATGGGCCTGCATGACCACCGAAAATCCATCATATAAAACTCATTTGACTTGCCCTAATCATCAGAGAGGATGGTTGTTGCGTGAGAGAGAAGAAAAAGCTCCAAAAACTTCATTATCTTCACTTCTTCGAATCAAGTTATTATGGAGAGATTCCTTCAAGTCTTGGTGCCAATCATCATCAGTGAAGGTCAAGGAGAAGATTGGAAAGCTTGAACAGAAGTTTGCTTGCCATTTGAAGAGTCAACGGAACTGCTCCATTTGGTAGGTTTCCTTCAACATTTTCTCTCATTCTAGGCATCTAATAAGCTTCATACTAGGTGCATCTGAAGCCCTACCTTTGGTAGGCAATGTTTGAACCATTTGTTTGAGTATATGTTGCAATTTTAGTATGTGCTTTCCAATTTTCGTGGCTTGATTACAACTTATCTGGGAACCTTTTTGAAAATCCAACGGTGGATTCATAACCCTTGTGGAAGCAGCTTTCGAATGGTACCGGATTTGGCCATTTTTATTGAAGTTTGATGACTGGTCTCCGGCAAGCTGGCCGGAGAAGATGAACAGAGCCCTAGCTCCAGCGTCCAGTCATCCTTCTGGTCTATGCTGAGTCACTTGGTGTTGAATCATTGACCATGCGTGTTGTCATTTCCTGATTCGCTTGACCTAGGCCATGTGGAAGTTTGACTCCACGCCTAATTAGTGAAATGCTGAGTTTCACTAACTCAGCTTCCTTTTGGCCATTGGGCTTAGTCCCTCTGCTTTTCACACCTCCTTCTTTTTAAGCCCAAACCAAGTTACACGTGAGTGCAGTGCAAATGATCATTGCTGATACACCCCCACCCTTTGGCATTTATTTTTTATTTCATTTTATTTGTTTAAAAATAGCTCTAGTTTTACAAAAATTCCACAAGAATATTTTTCTAACATTTCAAAATGTTATTTAATTTTCTAAAATTTTAATTTTAATTTTTCATTTGTTTTCTTATTTTATTTGGAATTAAACTTTTAATGTGTTTTTGGTTCATACCTAGTTTGAAGTTGATTTATTTGAACCCTATTGTTAAGTCCCCTATTGTCGCTACTGCGAAAATAAGGTGCCGGCAAAACAGAAGAGTCGCCACCTTTCGTTATTTATCCCTCAGAACGGGAAAGGAAATGATCGGGAAAAAACCTGACGAAAAGGTATAAGACAAGGTCATCGCAACCATTGTCTAGATTCGGGAGTCGGTTACGCAAGGGGAAGGTATTAACACCCCTCACGTCCATCGTACTCGATGGGGTCCACGCTTGTTGTGTTTATCTGACGGGTTTGTTACATCTATCTACACTAAAAGTCTGGTCTGAAAAGAAAAAAAATGACTCGGCAAAGCGTCGCGCTTTATGCCTACGTATTCCCGTCTGGAACGAGAAATCAGAGTCAACATGTTTGCCTAACTACGGGTTACAGGGGAAAGGTTGCTCGCCGAGATATCGCATCTCGTGCCTATGTACTTTCATACAGCGCGAAAGATCAGAGAAAACGTAGTTCGGGCTAACAAGAGACACATGTTTGTCTTTTTTATCCGAGTAGGGTTAACAGATGGTTCCAGCTGTTGGTGTATGCAGCTCGCTCGACGGAGACTTAGGCATTTACCGTTTGCGGTAGAACCGGGAGTTAACAGAACTCTCCTTCTGAAAAGGGTTTCCAAGAATTAAAGGTCCAAGAGGACAAAAAGAGTTTGATCTTTGTTTTCTGTTTTTTAGAAGAAGTATCTTTTATGGATGTTTGCAATTGATATCGCACTAGAGACTATGACCTGAGAGTGAGTGCGTCTCATGTCACCCAAAGGGTGCCATACTAAACATCCAAGCTGTTGAAAATAAACTCTCAAACAACCCTTTCTCAAGTAGCTTAAGGCTCGTAGCGTACGACGTCAATTAACCTTTATTACTGTATTTTGATTTTGTTTGAAGACGAGAAGAGAAAAGACGCACTAAAGGGGAACTGGTCCAATCCTAAAGTTGTCATGCAAAATTGAACCTATGGTTGAGATTAGGAGGAAGCTAACTAATGTTATCATGCATGGTTAGAACCCTAATGTCTGTCATAACTTATCTTGATCGAGAGAAGTCAGAGTTCCTAGGGGAACATGGCAAAGGAAAACAACAACAGAGGAAATAACTATAAAGAAACAACTGTAAATAAAATGCATGCAATGCAACAAACAAGCAGAAGGAGCCAAGCTCAACTTCTAAAGCAAGCAAGCCCAAAGGCAACACACAAAACACAGGCAAGGGAGACAGACTCAACCTTAAGCCAGCAAGCAAAGCCAAGCAATAACAGTCAAGCAGAGGGAGACAACTTCAACCTCTAATGCAGACAAGCAAACGAAGCTAAACTCAACCTTTAGGATGCTCCTAGGCCTAGAAACATCTATATGAGAACCTAGTCTAATGCAACACACCAAACAGTCACACAAGCAACAGTCAAGCAATCAGAAGAAACAGCAGACAAACAGCTCAACAGCAAAGCAGGTAAACAGCAAAACAAACAAACAGTCTTCAAACAAAACTCCAAGCCCAAGCCATCTTCAAGAGAAGTCTTCATCTTCATGCTTCAACAAGCTCCAACATAAGGAAAGAGAATTAACATCAAGATTATTGATTGATGATGGGAAGCAGGAAGGAAACCAAGGGAATCCAACCTGGCACTCAACCATGCATCTGAGAAAGACATCCTCAAAGGTTCTACCTCTTGTGAAATGCCACACATCCTTCCAAAGGAAATATGAGGCTTCCACATAGGGACCTTGAATCATAGGATGAGAATGGAAAGCAATTAAGGCAATCCATGTTTATTTGAAGAAAGAGAAACCAAACTAAGCTCTTCCTAACCCTAATTGAGCAAGCTCAAATAAATCTACTAAAAGAAGGTCTAAACACCAAAACCAAGCACCACAAACAAGCAAACAAAAGCTTATACATGTCTAAAGCACCACCACAGAAGATTAGCAAACCTATTATGAACTAAAGGCCACCATTGGGGTTCAACTAGTGCAAGTGTTATGTTGAAAGCAATTTAAAACTAGCCTAAGTATTAAATCTATGAAAAATACTAAAACTACTTCTAAAATCCTATAAGATTTTCTAGGGGAACCTAAGAAGGTTAAGGACCAATAGTAGAAAGGTCAGGGATCAAATCAAATGGGAAGGTCACCTAAAAAATCATAGATCACAAGGTATCAAATGAAAACCCTAAAATGGAAGGTCTAATGATCCTAATCCAAAACAGAACCTAATGTTATCTAAAAATTATGAGATAAATCCTAAGGGATCATGCATCTCTAATCTACCAACTAGCCAAAAATCTCAACAAGAATCCATACCAATTGAAAGAACAAAAATAAAAAAGATGATGGATCAAAAATGCAAAATTAAAGAAAATAGCAAAAATGAGAAAATGCCAAATAAATTGAAAATCAGACAAAAATCAAATGTAAAAGCATAGAAAAATCACAAATAAAATCTAGAGCATGGACATATTTTTGTGGTATTTTTCTGATCAATATTGGATTTATTATGAATTTTAAATGAAACAAGTAATTAAAATAAAAGAAAAATGAATAAAAAAACAAATAAGAAAAATAAAATACTGAATTAAGTCAGGGGCGTTGGATAGTTGGACTGAGTCTCCTAATCTAAGGGCTCCCAGGCTGCCACCTCAAAAATGAAACGCTGCGTTTCATCTGGTCAAAGTTCAAATCTGAGAACATATCATGGCCATTGATGCGTGGACAAAGTCTTTGTTCTAACCAGATCCAAGGGTGAAGAGATCGTCTACCTCGTTTGAATCTCCAGTTGGAGGGAGACTTGCAGCGGTGGCCGGAGAAAGACGTCGATCGTCTTCTCCGGCGAGACAACATGTACAGATCATGGAACCTCAACCAAATCCACACAGTTCCACTTAAAATTTCATGCTGAATCCAAATATCATGTTCAAATCTCCTAATTCCTTCTAGATTTTGAAATTCGAACGCCAACAGAAAATACTCCATAACTCTGATCATCACCAAAACTCAATCTAAAACCATAGATCTCCTCCTTATGCTTCCTAGATCATCCTCAACTAATTAAATCATGTTAAATCCTCAAGAACAAGCCAATTCGCATCCAAACAGAAATTCAGTTGCATCTTAGTTTGTCTCTAATCCTTCAATTATTGATCCAGAATCCATCTAATAACCTTCCTAAAGCCTAACCACATGTCAATTCTACTTAGATCATGCTAAAAATAGTGCAATCGTTAATTGTTCAAACCTGGTTTGTAGCTTCAAATTGAGGCAGTTATGGTGCTCCTCTTGCTCCAATCTTGTGCAGATCCACTCAATGAAGTATGCTGAAGATGTTTGTAGCTTTGAATTGCCTTGAATTCCTCTGAATCAGAAATCACGATTTCACACTTGAAGCTTGAAATTCAATCTTCAATCTCTGGCTATGGCACGAAATGAACACCAAAATTGCTCTGAATCTATCATAGAACTTATATAGAAGATGTTTGTGGGCTTTAGAGGTCCATTGAAGGCCCAAATCAAAATATCCAAGTTTCACTTTTCCTTGAAAATTCCAAACATGGGGAGCACGAATTTGCACTAAAAACTTCTCCAAGAAGCTTCAATTCCCTTGCTTGTTAACTGTAGAAAGTGTAGAGATCAATTGGAGAGCTTAAACTTATCATATGAACAAGTTTTGATGTGTTGCTTATTCATGAAGTAACAAATCAAACCACCATGAAATGAGCCCTAAATTAAAATTCTAATAATTCCAAAGTGCTTAGAATGATTTTTCTGATTAAAATGAGTACTCACTTGGCCTTTTTTGAACACAAATGAATTAATCTTGAATTTTTCACTTAAATGCCTTTAAATTCTCCTTTTGTCAATTTATTTCAAACCAAGTCTCACCCTAAGCCAAATAAATTCATCATGAGTACATGTTTGACCTAAAAATATCATTTTGAACAAGTTTTGTGTTGAACAAAACTTCATTTGAAGCTTGCAAGATAGTGAAAATGACCTATAAAGCCAAATGACCTATAATCTTACTTTCCCAAAATACCTCTAACTTGTAAACCTCATAACTTGAGTTCTACAAATAAGATTGAAGAATTATAGTACAATTTGGAAAGCTAAGATCAAGACCTACAACTTTCATGTTGGCCAAAAGTTTAGGAGAAACACCCTTCTAGGTCAAATTTCACATTCCTCTGATGACCTTTAACTTGTCTGGACCATAACTTGAGTTCTATAAATCTAATGGAGGACTTCTAGTACTCAAATTAAAGTTAAGACCATGCTCTACAAGTTTCATGTTGGCCAAAAGTGTATATGAAACTTATATCTTGAGATAAGTGGTCTTGAAGTTAGGCACTAAATAGGGGATTTTACCCTGGGAACCCTAGTTTAGCAACTTCTCACACTTTGAACTTTTCTTGGATTGATCTTGAAATATAACCTCATGTATCTCAACACAAATATCCATGATTACCAAGACTTAGAATTGAGCTTTGATCGTCTTCAAATGCCCAGTTGACTTAGCGTTACTCAGATGAAAACCCTAATTGCAACACCCTCAACTGTGGCTCTTCACACTTGGCACAATGACTTGACTGAGCTCCCCCATGACCCTCAAGGCACTCTATGAGCTCTATCCACACATTATCTCCTTGATCAAGGCTCCACAACCCACTGATGGTCTTCAATTGGTCTTCAGATTAGGAGATTAACCACATACAAACAACCAAACTTCTTAAGAACCCAACCCTCTTCCTGATGACTTTGGTGACTTCTCAAGCTTGAATAAGTCCTCTAGATAGGCTCTTCTTGATATAAACCACACTTGATCCCCTGCTAAAATGAATAATGCTATGCTATGCAAAAGTTAGATCAATGATATGCCAATGCAATGAAATATAAACCAAGTAAGAAAAGGCTAGGCAAATTTTGGGGTGCAACACCTATGACTAATTCTTCTCCATCACTTAAGAAATGGATTAAGGTATCCTTGAGGGTTGATTTGGTTCATTTTTGATCAATTTTCATTTGGATTTAATTGAACGTTTGTTGAGCCTAAACATGTACTCGATAAGGTGGAACACCATACATTCTTGGAATTATTTGGTGATGCCTTGAGTTGAATTTGTCCATGAGATTTTGGTTGTTGGTTTATGATTGACCAAGATTGGTTGAGCATTTTATTTGAGATTTGTTGATAATTCCTTCTATTTTTAGTGAATCTTGCAAGTCAAGTCACTTTTGGAGATGTTCATACATACTAGTTTGACCTAGTTTCTTCGGGGAATGATCTCAAGTGATCCCATATGCATTTTGTGAGCCTTGTTACATCATTATAACATGCTTAAGGTGCTGTTTTACTTTTCTTGGGTCATTTACATATGTAACTTTCCTTTCAAGTTACTTTGGAATCATACTCCTCCACTTGTTTTAGGTGTTGAGTTTGTGTTGGAACCTTGTTTCTTTCACTTGCCATGATCTTGTTTGTACTTGCATTTTGTTTCTAAACTTGATTTAAGGCTTTTATCTTGATGATCCACTTCTGCTCCATGTGGTTTACCTTTTGTTCAAGATGATTTGGTGTCCATATTTGCACTTGGAGGTTATCTTGATTAATTGGTCTCTTCTTGATCTTGTTTGCTTGTTTCTTTTTGTATGATCAATGTGAATGTTTGGTTGAGATAACCATTAAGTGTTTGCTGCCCTATCCTCTTTCTCCCGTCATTTCCTTGATCATGGATTTTTCTTTTTCTTTTTAATTAGCTTTTCTTTTTTATGATTGATGTTTGATGGTTGTAGGAGTTACACTTCTCCCATTTCATCTCATCTCTTCTTGTGGACTTATTTAGGTCATTTGCTTGTGTTTGAGTCTCATTTTTTTGTTGAGTATTTGTTGCATCTTTGCGTACTTGCATTTCATGTTTGCATCTCTAATTTCATTGACTTGTTTAAGTTACTTCCATATCTCATTTTTCTGTTCATCTATGATTAAATCATCAAGTGTTTACTTGGTCTTTTGCCATGATCCCTTACGATTCCTAGTCCCTCTGTTTAAGATGGGAGTAGGAGAGACATTAGGCTTTCAATCATTTGCATGATAACATTAGGATAAATTTTCCCCTTTCAATCCCAACTTTAGGATCACATTACATGTTAACATTAGGGTGGATCAGTTCCCCTTAGAGTTTGTATCTTCTCTTCTCATCTCTTAACTTCATAAGACACTTAATAAAAGTTAACACTTGTTGTACGCTACGAGTCTTAAGTACTTGAGGAATGATAGTTGGGGGGCCTCCTCTCATACTGTCTAGAGTAATTAGCGTATGACCTTTGGGAGATATGCGACGCATTCGCTCTCAAGTCATAGTCTTTAGTGCAACATGAGTTACAAATCTAACTCAATTCACTTCTTTGCATAAAAAACACAAAAACAAAGTCAAACCTTTTTATCCTTCGGGATTGTTTCCAAATCATTTTCAGAAAGAGTGTGTTAAGTCTTGGTTCTATCGCAAACAAGCATCGTCCCTAACTGCTAGAACAAAGATTTAACCCTACTCAAGTCTCTTTTCTTTTCTTTCACCCTGTGCAGCAGCTTCTTAGATAGTTTTACACCCTTTTAGCATAGACAACAAGCGTGGATCCCGTTGAGTACAACGGACGTGAGGGGTGCTCATACCTTTCCCTTGCGTAACCGACTCCCGAACCCAAGATTTGGTTGCAATGACCTTGTCTTTTCCCTTTATGTTAGGTTTTCTTCGATCGTTACTTTTCCTCTCTTTGGGATAAATATGAACAATGACGACTCTTCTGTCAGTCAGCCGGCCCTTTTTCGCAGTTGCGACACTAGGTTAAAAAAATTGAATCTTTCCTTGCTCGTATAGTCATTTTCTTTACCTTTTAACTATTAGATGTTGAAATTTAAGTGGTTGATGTTTGGTGATGTAGTGATGTTCGTTGATTGTTTTTATTTTGGGTTTTGCAGAAAACGTTTTCAGCTAAGGAAATCCAGGAGCTGGTGAAAGGAGAAAGAAATGTTCCTATTGTTATTGATTTCTACTCGACATGGTGCGGGTCGTCTATCTTAATAGCGTAAGAACTTAAAATGGTATGAGGTTTAATTAATTTGATGTGGATTCTGAAAATGGTTAATCATTGCTTTTCTGTGAATGACTATGAAGATGCGTTGTTTGTCGCATGTTTTGGTTTCGGAATTTTGAGTTAGTGAAATGTATGTTTCACTTCAACCTCTGGTAAAGAATTTTCCGTTTAATGCTTATAGAATAAACATTTATCATATGAGTCCTTATGTATAAACTATTCATATGCTATCCTAGATATAACTTGTAGAAATACGCTGAAGACAACTTATGAACATGTTATTGTTTTCATAAGATTGTCCAAACAATCTTTTAAATGCTTATACTGGTAGATAAGCTTAAATAAGTTAATTCAGTCTAAAAGTAAAACAGACTAACAGGTTTTAGTTTGGTTATTGGCAGAACCTAACATTTATTGTAATGATTGAACACTAATGGAAAGTATACCTATGATGGTATGTCTTATATTTCATATGTGTTATATTTGAGATTTTGTTGCGTGAAGTATAAAGATAATTCAACATTGTTTATATTATGGAAGAAAGTATAAAGATGATTCAACATTGTTTATATTGACTTATTTAAGCTTTTATACCAGCATAAGCACTTGTGAGGTTTGTTTGGGAGAACTTTCATAAGTTGTTTTTTTAGCTTATTTCCATAAGTTCTCCAAGATTGCTTATGAAAACAACTTATGACTTGTATAAAAACAATTTAACTTTATTTTATCCATTTTTTTTTTGTATAAATAGCTTAGACATAAGTACTTTATATGATAAATGTTTAACTAAACAAAACCTATACAGATTCTAAGTTCATTTGGTTGAACCTTTTTTGTTGTGTTATATCTCATTTGCATTCAAACATGGAATGGGAAATCTTTGAGGATAAGCTGTATATTATGTTCCATGAGTCCTACTTGGTTTGGCTATGTGTTTTTACTTCTAACTGCTATGCTAAAAACTTCCAACAGCTGCGGTTTGGCTCTGTGTCAAACTCAAGATCAAATTTTGCCATAATGTTAAACTCGAGTTTTTACAAGCACAATAATTTTACCCTTACGGGGAAGTCAGCTACATAGATTAAACGATGCCATAAAGTTCTATTATATATCATACTATGACATTTGGTGTAGTCCTACTGTTATGAGAATGTCTTTTGTGATTCCACATTATCCTCACACTAATTGAGGCTCCCTCGAACATATTTTTGATTGTTCGAATATGGACAATCTTTTTCTTTTTTTACTGTTTTTCACAAAATCTCTCTAGGCACACTATTATATGCCTTTTCCAAATCAACGGAAATTAACTGCTAGTCTTTTTGACACATCTGATATCGCTCCATCACACAGCATAGTAAATAGATCACTTCCATGGTTGACATGTATGTCAAACATAAAACTAAATTGATTATTGGTAATTTATTCCGCACTGGAACCATAGATAATGAATGTAAGAGAAGTACGTTCGACTAGAGCGGTAGCAAGTACTTTATGGAACGACACAGGGTGGACTTAACACCCAAGTGAAGAAGGGGTAATAATGTGAGAAAACATTATATATGGAAGACAGTTAGAACCGTCCCGTATTCCCCAATGCAAGATGCTAGGAACCGTCAAATCAAATTTGACGATGGATGATTCTTGGACGAAAGATATCAGATGTTGAACCCTTTAGTGCGGTTTTACCTTATCCTTAAATTCATTCGGTGAGATATCTGTTGGGTTGAATTTTCCTGTGATTGGGCCTTTCGCCTCCTAGGCATTTGGCCGGCCCGAAACTGAATAATATCAAAACAAAATAAGCTACTAAGGAATATGAAATCACGCATAGTAAACACTTAATAAAGACAAAATAGATTTACGATCAACAATATAACAAGCATTGTATATTTTATGTTAATTTCAGTTATTTTTTCATTTAGGATAGCATATTTCTATCGATATTATAGTTATTAATTCGAGAGTATATCCTCCAATTTTAGTCATAAACTCCTTCATTCAAAAACCCTCTTTTTCTTCCTCACACTCTCCAAACTCATCCATGGCTCTCTTCCATTCCTACGCTCTTCCACTGTTATCCACTCTCTCACCCTTCTCATCCAAACCTCTCTCTATATCTCCACCTCATTCTCTCACCACAACCACTTATTTCAACAATACACCTCTTTTTGTCTCTACACCCCCTAAAAAATTGCTCCGCAAACCACCTCAAGGAAAACATGTCAAAGATGACTATCTCGTGGTACGGTACCTTCAATACCTTTGTTTCCTTCATACTAATTTTGGGTTTCTGCTCTTTCTTTTTCTCATGAATCCTAGGTTAGAAAAATTGAAACTTTCTTTGCTCGTATAGTCATTTTCTCTTGCTTTTAACTATTAGATGTTGAAAGTTAAGTGGTTGATGTTTTGTGATGTAGTGATGTTCGTTGATTGTTTTTGTTTTGGGTTTTGCAGAAAAAGTTTTAAGCTGAGGAAATCCAGGAGCTGGTGAAAGGAGAAAGAAATGTTCCTATTTTTATTGATTTCTACTTGACGTGGTGCGAGCCGTGTATCTTGATGGCTCAAGAGCTTGAAATGGTATGAGGTTTAGTTAATTTGATGTGGATTCTGAAAATGGTTAACCATTGCTTTTCTGTGAAAGACTACGAAGATGTGTTGTTTGTAGCATGTTTTGGTTTCGGAATTTTGAGTTAGTGAAATGTATGTTTCACTTCAACCTCTGATAAATAATTTTCTGTTTAATGCTTATAGAATAAACATTTATCATATGATTCCTTATGTATAAACTATTCATATGATATCCTAGATATAACTTGTTGAAATACGCTGAAGATAGCTTATGAACATGTTATTGTTTTCATAAGATTGTCCAAACAATCTTTTAAATGCTTATGCTGGTAGATAAGCTTAAATAAGTTAATTCAGTCTAAAAGTAAAATAGACTAACAGGGTTTAGCTTGGTTATTGGCAGAACCTAACATTTATTGTAATGATTGAACACTAATGGAAAGTATAACTATGATGGTATGTCTTATATTTCATATGTGTTATATTTGAGATTTTGTTGTGTGAAGTATAAAGATAATTTAACATTGTTTATATTATGGAAGAAAGTATAAAGATGATTCAACATTGTTTATATTGACTTATTTAAGCTTTTATACCAGCATAAGCACTTGTGATTGAAGCTTTTATACCAGTATAAGCACTTGTGAGCTTTGTTTGGGAGAACTTTCATAAGTTGTTTTTTTAGCTTATTTCCATAAGTTCTCCAAAATAGCTTATGAAAAGAACTATGATTTATATAAAAACAATTTAACTTTATTTTATCCTTTTTTTTTGTATAAATAGCTTAGACATAAGTACTTTATATGATAAATGTTTAACTAATCAAAACCTATACTGATTCAAAGTTCATTTGCTTGAACCTTTTTTGTTGTGTTATATCTCATTTGCATTCAAATATGGAATGAGAAATCTTTGAGGATAAGCTGCATATTATGTTCCAGGAGTCCTACTTGGTTTGGCTATGTGTTTTTACTTCTAACTGCTATGCTAAAAACTTCCAACAACTGCGGTTATCCAACAGGTGCGGTTTGGCTATTTGTCAAACTCGGGATTAAATTTTGCCATAATGTTAACTCGAGTTTTTACAAGCACGATAATTTTACCCTTACGGGGAAGTCAGCCTCATAGATTAAACGATGCCATAAAGTTCTATTATATATCATACTATGACATTTGGTGTAGTCCTACTGTTATGAGAATTTTTTTTTGTGATTCCACACTGTTCTCACACTAGTTGAGGCTCCCTCGAACATATTTTTGATAGTTCGAATATGGACAATCGTTTCTTTTTTTTTACTGCTTTTCACAAAATCTATCTAGGCACACTATTATATGCCTTTTCCAAATCAACGGAAATTAACTGCTAGTCTTTTTTACACATCTGATATCGCTCCACCGCACATCATAGTAAATAGATAACTTCCATGGTTGACATGTATGTCAAACATAAAACCAAATTGATTATTGGTAATTTATTCCGCACTAGAACCAGAGATAATGAATGTAAGAGGAGTACGTTCGACTAGAGCGGTAGCAAGTACTTTATGGAACGACACAGGGTGGACTTAACACCCAAGTGAAGAAGGGGTAACGTGAGAAAGCATTATATATGGAAGACGGTTAGAACCGTCACGTATTCCCCAATGCAAGATGCTGGGAACCGTCAAATCAAATCTGACGGTGGATGATTCTTGGACGGAAGAGATTAGATGTTGAACTCTTTAGTGCGGTTCTACCTTATCCTTAAATTCATTCGGTGAGATATCTGTTGGGTTGAATTTTCCTGTGATTGGGCCTTTTGCCTCCTAGGCATTTGGCAGGCCCGAAATTGAATAATATCAAAACAAAATAAGCTACTAAGGAATATGTAATCACGCATAATAAACACTTAATAAAGGCAAAATATATTTACAATCAACACTATAACAAGCATTGTATATTTTATGTTAATTTCAGTTATTTTTTCTTTCAGGATAGCATATTCCTATCGATATTATAGTTATTAATTCGAGAGTATATCCTCCAATTTTAGTCATAAACCCCTTCATTCAAAAACCCTCTTTTTCTTCCTCACACTCTCCAAACTCATCCATGGCTCTCTTCCATCCCTACACTCTTCCACTGTTATCCACTCTCTCACCCTTCTCATCCAAACCTCTCTGTATATCTCCACCTCATTCTCTCACCACAACCACTTATTTCAACAATACACCTCTTTTTGTCTCTACATCCCTAAAACATTGCTCAGCAAACCACCTTAAGGAAAACATGTCATAGATGACTATCTCGTGGTATGATACCTTCAATACCTTTGTTTCCTTCATACTAATTTTGGGTTTCTGCTCTTTTTTCTTCTCATGAATCCTAGGTTAGAAAAATTGAAACTTTCTTTGCTTGAACCTTTTTTGCTGTGTTATATCTCATTTGCATTCCAACATGCAATGGAAAATCTTTGAGGATAAGCTGCAAATTATGTTCCATGAGTCCTACTTGGTTTTGCTATGTGTTTTTACTTCTAACTGCTATGCTAAAAACTTCAAACAGTTGCGGTTATCAAATTGGAAATTTGTTAATAACCAACTCAGAGTGCCAATGACAATTAGTTTTAACAATACTAGTAATCACTAGACTTTCTAAGGAAATTGGTAACTACCAGATCAAGGTACCAATAACCACGAGATTTTCAAGTGATGTTAGTAACTACTAGACTTGGAAAGATTGCTAAAGACCGAGTCAAAGGGTACCAATAACAATTGGATTTAAAAAGTGTCAGTGACCACTGGACTTCAACTGGGGAAAAGTCGGTAACAAATCGACTTCCAAACCGGTAACAAACGGTTTTAAGCAATGCCAGTGACCACTGGACTTACACAGTGGAATCGATAACAACCAAACTGAATACCAATAACAGTTGAGTTTGAACAATGCCAATAACCACTGGACTTACTGGGGAAATTGGTAACAACCAACTCAAATACCAATAACCATTGGATTTAAAAGCAATACTAGTAACTACTAAATTTCAATGAGGATTGGTAATAACCGAATCAGAGGGTTCTAATAACGATTGGATTTAAACAATACCAGTAACCACTGGACTTTGGAATGATTGGTAACAATCAAGTCGAGGTACCAATAACAATTGGGTTTAAACAATGCTAGTAACTACTAGACTTACATAGATTATTGGTGATAACCAAATCAAGAGTAAATATTAGTAACAACTAATCATATTGGTAAATCAGATATTGCTAGTCACAACTAGCCTCCCAGGATGGAAACAGGTAATCTTAAGATCACCGATAAAGTTGGGGTAACAACCGCAAAGCGATACCGTGGTAAACGGATCAAAGAGAGTGGTAACGACCAAAGGATCTCAATGGCAATAACCAGATAAATAGAAACGTAAAGCAAATGCAAACAAATGCATATGCTGATATGATGCAAATGCAAAATGCAGACCGACCCACGAGGGAGAAGGAAAGAGCAAAATAAGGAACACAAAGAGGGAACTCATCATGCTGAGTCTCGATGTTTCAAACTGGATGGCGCTTCCTTCGGGGAAATAACAATTTTCTGATGTAATCAATACTCTTGCAAACCTGCAGAGGAGAAATCTTGGCTTAAAAGTGGGGATTGTTGTTGGAAGCGTCCTTGGCCGGAGGCGACAACAAGCTTTTACGGTTCTGAGAGTAGTGTAACACTATCGCGTTACCTCTAGAGTTTTTACTGTGCTTTGTTAAATCAATTTTTTTTTAAAATAAAATTTAAGTTTTCAAAATACTTTGCTTTTCGAAAAAATCCTTATTGACGAATAAGTGAAATTGCATAACAAAAACAGAGGATCATAACAATGATTGGTCCAAAATCTGATTTCATTAATAGAAGAGAACTTTACAAAGGGTAGAGTCTTCGGAACAAATACATTTTGAAAAAATGGTAAACAAAAGGGGTTACAGAATCCCACAATAATCCGGTCCTACTAACTAGCAGTCCATGCGCTTCGTTGCTTTTGACAAGAATGACAGACGTTGATTTTCTTTTAACACCTTGGACAAGACTTTGCCCCTGTGTTTGTAGGCTTTTGTCCTTCAGACTTCCGTCTTGCTAAAGTACTTGAATCACCTTTCTAGACTTTCCTCTTTAGGCGTAGTACTTTCTCACTGCATCTGAATTGATAGGGTACTTGAGTTGTTCGCCATCCACGGTCTCGAGAATTAGAGATCCTCTAGAGAAAATGGTCTTCACATCAAAAGGTCCATCATAATTGGGCATCCACTTGCCGCGCATGTCCTTTTGTTTTGGTAGGATTTTTCTGAGCACAAGCTTTCCTTCCTTATACTCTTTAAGACGAACTTTTTTGTCGAATGCTCTTATCATTCTTTGTTGATAGATCTGGTTATGACACATGGCGGTCATTATTGTTTCATCGATTAGGTTCAACGAATCAAACCTCTCTTTTATCCATTCGTCTTTTTCAAGCTCGACTTCCATTATGATCTTCAAAGAAGGTATCTTGACCTTGATGGGTAGCACGACGTCCATCCCATAGACCAAGGAAAAGGGAGTTTCCCCTGTCGAAGTTCGCACTAATGTTCTATACCTATGTAAAGAAAATGGTAACATCTCATGCCAATTCTTATAGGTTACGACCATCTTTTGTATTATCTTCTTGATATTCTTGTTTGCAGCCTCAACAACGCCATTCATTTTGGGTATGTAAGGAGATGAATTGTGATGCTTGATTTTGAAGTCATCACAAAGTTCCTTCATCGTTTTGTTGTTCAGGTTTGATCCATTGTCGGTGATGATCTGGTCAGGAATACCATACCAGCAGATGATCTCTTTTTTGATGAAGCGGGCAACCACTTGCTTTGTTACGTTTGCATACGACGCTGCTTCTACCCATTTGGTGAAGTAATCAATGGCAACGAGGATGAAACGATGGTCGTTGGAAGCTTTCGGTTCCCAATCATGTTGATGCCCCACATTGCAAATGGCCATGGTGATGCCATTACGTTGAGAGGATGTGGAGGAACATGCACTTTGTCAGCATAGACTTGGCACTTGGGGCACTTCGAGCGAAGAGGATGCAGTCTGTCTCTAAAGTTAACCAAAAATATCCAGCCCTCAAAATCTTTTTCGCCATGGTGTGGCCATTGGCATGAGTACCAAACGTTCCTTCATGCACTTCAGTCATTAGTAGACTTACTTCTTTTTCATCGACACGTCTGAGTAGAACCATGTCGTGATTTCTCTTGTACAGGATACCATTGCTGATGAAGAATTTGGATGACAATCTTCGTATGGCTCTTTTGTCAATTCTGGATGCGCCAGCTGGATATTCCTGATTTTGAAGAAAATTCTTGATGTCATGGAACCAAGGTTTCTTATCAGACTCCTCTTCTATTGTCATAACATATGTTGGTATTGTTCTTCTTTCAATGCGGATCAGAGGCGCCTCGTTAACAAACTGGACCTTCCATATTGATGCCAACATGGCTAAAGCATCAGTGATGTGATTTTCTGCTCTTGGCACATGCTTGAAAGTAATTTCATCGAAATATTCGATCATCTCTAAGATGTGAGCTTTGTAAGCGATCAACTTTTCATCTCGAGTTTCCCATTCTTCTTTGAGCTGATAGATCACTAAAGCTGAATCACCGATCACTTCCAGGATTTTGATACGGAGATCAATGGCAGCTTCTAACCCTAGGATGCAGGCTCCGTACTCGGCTATGTTGTTAGTACAAGAGAAACAAAGTCGGGCCGTGACGACAGTATATCCTCCAGTTGGATTTTTCAAAACAGCTCCGATGCCATGTCTATTTTTGTTTGATGCTCCATCAAACATCATTTCCCAGCGGGACCCAGGCTCGGGACCTTCTTCAGGACCAGGTTCTGGCTTCATGCGTTGAATGTACATCACATTTGCATCGGGAAACTCAAACTTGAGTGGCTGATAATCTTCCACAGGATGCTCTGCAAGGTGTTCTGACAAGACACTACCTTTGATGGACTTTTGAGCAACATATTGAATATCATACTCTGATAAGAGCATGTGCCATTTGGCCAATCTTCCAGTTTGAGCTAGTTTTTCGAAGATGTATTTTATTGGGTCCATCTTGGAAATTAGCATTGTGGTATGGCAGATCATATATTGTCTTAGACGCTTAGCGGCCCATGCTAAAGCACAACAGGCTTTCTCTAGCAGGGAGTAACGACTCTCGAAATCTGTGAACTTTTTGCTCAGATAGTAAATTGCATGCTCTTTCTTGCCTGACTCATCAGTTTGGCCTAAGACGCAACCCATTGAATCTTCCAACACCGTCATGTACATGAATAGCGGTTTTCCGAGTACTGGAGGAATCAATACTGGAGGCTCTTGCAGATATTTCTTGATTTTCTCAAATGCCGACTGGCAATTTTCATTCCACACCACCGTTTGATCTTTTCGTAACAACTTGAAGATCGGCGTGCAAGTAGGCGTTAGGTTGGAGATGAACCTGGAGATGTAATTCAGTCGTCCAAGGAAACCTCTGACCTGTTTCTCTGTTTTAGGAGCAGGCATCTCATGGATTGCTCTGACCTTATCGGGATCTACTTCAATTCCTCGTTGACTAACGATGAAACCAAGTAGTTTTCCTGAGCGAACCCCAAATGTGCATTTAGCTGGATTTAGTCTTAGCTGATACTTTCGGAGTCTCTCGAATAGCTTTAACAAATGATCCAAATGGTCTTCTTCACTTCGAGACTTTGTGATCATGTCGTCTACATATACTTCAATTTCTTTGTGCATCATATCATGGAAGAGTGCGACCATAGCTCTCTGATATGTTGCTCCCTCATTCTTCAAACCGAAAGGCATGACCTTATAACAATAGGTGTCCCAGGGTGTGATGAAAGTCATCTTCTCCATATTCACTGTTAATATCGAATACAAATTGACTTGCAAAAGGTTTGTTGAGCTCAACAGTTATGTCAAAATTTAAATCGAGCAAGTCAAGTAGTTGTCAACTTCGGAATTGGAATGTTGTAGTAATAGAAACTTAGCCGGACAATTTAAATCGGATGGAGTTATTCAGGGAATTTGAACCAGTTGAATTTATTGGTGTGGATTGAGGCAGAGGGTTTTAATTGGAAGAGTTTAATTGTGTAAGTTAAATTAAATGAATTTAGTCGGTTGAATTTACATGGAGGATTCGAGCCGGATAAATTTAATCAAATTAATTTATTCTGATGAAGTTAATTGGAAGAGTTTGGTCATTTAAGTTTAATCGAACATATTGGATTTAATCAAATTGAATTTACTTGAATGAGTTTGAATCGGACGAGTTTGGTCATTTGTGTTTAATCGAACAACTTGGATTTATTCTGATAAGGTTATTCGTTTAAGTTACCAGAAGAGTATTCAGAAATTTTATCGGAGATAAGATTTAATCGAATGAATTGGATTGAGAATTTCGAATTAATAGAAAAGTAGAATTTTTATTTTATTATTTTGTTACAATACAAATAATGAAATGAAATTTTTTTATTGATGCTATTATTTTATTACAACACAAAAATTTACAAATAAAATTACACTTTTTTCTAAAATCTTAAAAAAATATTCTAAAAAGTCTTATGCTTCCAATTTTCTTCGAGGCTCCGATTTTTTGTCTGAACCTGCAAAATCAGTGACAAGCAAGCAAGTTTTTAATCGGTTAGAAAGATGTTTGTGTGGTTCAGGTACCCTCAGCTTAATGTTCATCATCGGGCACGTCGGAAGGGTAACAGAATATTCTGTCGCCAGCTCCTGACTCAATTTCTCAATTTTGGCTTTAGACCGGCAATAACCTGCTCAAGTTATCCAACCAAGAGAGAGAAAAAAAGGGATTATTCGCGAAAAAGTGATTCCCGAAAAGTACTTTTGGGAAAAGCACTTTTCTTGCAAAAAGTGATTTTTCCAAACAAGGCCTAAAACAGTATTCCAGAAAAAAATTCCAAAGCCACTGGATCAAGCGAGATCCATGCAAGCCAGCCAACAAGTCCTGGAAAATCTCAACCCAACAAGAACATTGAATCAATCAAGCCATAACAAATCACGAACAAACTTCCGAAAAAATCATCAGCAAATCACGCAAGAAATGCCACGAAATCATCACAACAAGTCAATCAAGATCCTGAAAAGAGGCAACAAGTTTAGCAGAAAAATAGCAACAGTTAGACCAACAAATCCACAATCGTATAAATCCAAGCCCAGAAATTAAGAGTGAGGAGGATATAAGAACATGCATCAACATCAAAAAAAAAGGGGGGACGAAGAGAAAAAGAAAATCGACCGCATCATCAAGTGAAGAAGGAAACCATCTCTTCCATCATCGTTAGCCCACAAAAGCGACAGAAAACCATCTCTTCTGTCACCATCACCACACGTCATGAGAATGGTCGGCGGACAATGAAACCGGGAGGCTCAGCTTTCAAACATCATCGCCACCAAACGCGCATCAACACCACCAACTCGCTTCCAACCGTAAAAGGTGAGCAGATTGTAGTCATGGTTGTTTTCTTTTCTGTTTCGGGTTCAGAGGGAGAGGAAAGCGGACGCAACCATGGCCGTAAGAAGAAGGAAAAATTTCAGACGTAGGAGACCCATACGGGTCGCGCCGCCGCTGTTAAAGGAAGAAGAAGACATGCAAGCCGTTTGGAGAAAGAAGGAGAGAGTGTTCAGCGAAACCCTAGAAGAAAAAGGGCTCAGCAAGCAAACATGGCCTCTTCCATTCCTTCATTTATGTTTTTGCTTTTATTATTATTTATATTTTAATGCATGATTATTGTTTTAATAATTTAAATTTGAAATGTTTTAATTTATAATCACTCACGTTTAGTTTATAATTAACATTTAATTTAGGATTAACGTTGTAGTCATTTTAGATTAGCACTAGTTCTTTTTTATAATTTAGAATTAATTTTGCTATATAGTTTATGGTTAATAACAGGTTCTTAATAACTTAAAAAAAAAAGCATAACATATTTTTTTAATAACTTAAAAAACAATATTTTTTTATAAAAAAAACAATTTTTAATAACTTAAAAAGAAAAAAATTTTAATAACTTAAAAATTAAATCCTTTGTTAAAATTAAATTAAATTAATTGTCCCTTTTTGAATAAAAAATGCATAAAAAATAATAAAAGTTTCCTAACTTAGTTATTTTCAATTTTTGGCTGACCATCAGTTGATCCCTCTTCACCTCTGCTTACTAATCCTTGATTTGTATTCATATTCTACTTTTTCAGTTGTAATTACGCAAGGCTATCGTCGCTTATATTCTATCATTCGTTTTTGCTTTTTTATGGTTGTCATTTACACGAGTAATCGTCGCTTTTCATTTTTTACTGCTTTCATTATTTCCCCGTATCTCAATTATCGCCGTTGCAATAACTTATCATCCGCATCGTTTTCCGTTAACGCCCTCCAAAGGGTTAGGTCTAACAGTTTGACCGCTGAGTCAATAACCCTAACCTTTGACCATTTCAAACCCTAATTGACTAGGCATCCCGCCGTGGACGAAAATACCCTTTACCCTAGCATTAGGTCAAGGAGTCGCCGCACTCCGTTTTAGGGTTTCCCGTCGTGGAATACTTAGTTAACCCTAATTTCAATTCAACTAATTTCAACGTAGAAATAGGAGTCGCCGCACTCCACGTAAGCGCTTCCTTAAGAACACTTATTCCCCTTTGAAACCTTTACCACCGTCAAGAAGTTTCTAACCTCCCTTTCGAGGGGAACTACGATTACTCTGATTCCATCCCCTACCTCGGATACGTAGGCACAAGATGCGAATCTTGGCGAGTAAACTTAGGACTAACTATCGCTACCGCGAAAATAAGGTGCCGGCAAAACAGAAAAGTCGCCACTTTTCGTTATTTATCCCACAGAAAGGGAAAGGAAACGATCGGAAAAACCTGACGAAAAGGTATAAGACAAGGTCATCACAACCATGTCTGGGTTCGGGAGTCGGTTACGCAAGGGGAAGGTATTAGCACCCCTCACGTCCGTTGTACTTAACGGGATCCACGCTTGTTGTGTTTATCTGACGGCTTGGTTTATCCATCTACGCTAAAAGTCTGGTCTGAAAAGACAAGAAAATGACTCGGCAGAACACAACAGTTCTATGCCTATGTATTCCCGTCTGGAACGAGAAATCAGAGTCAACGTAGTTCTCCTAACTACGGGTGAACGGGGGAAGGTTGCTCGCTGAGATATCACATCTCGTGCCTACGTACTTTCACACAGTGTGAAAGATCAGAGCAAACATAGTTCGGGCTAACAAGACCACAGGCTGGTTCAAAATGTTTTACCCGAGTAGGGTTAACAAACGGTTCTAGCAGTTGGTGTATGCAGCTCGCTCGTTGGAGACTTAGGCGTTTACCGTTTGCGGTAGAACCGGGAGTTAACAAAACTCTCCTTATGAAAATGGTTTCCAAGGATTAAAGGTCCCAGAGGACAAAAAGATGTATGATCTTTGTTTTCTGTCTTTTACGGAAGAAGTGTTTTTTATGGATGTTTGCAACTAATATCGCACTAGAGACTATGACCTGGGAGTGAATGCGTCGCATGTCACCCAAAGGGTACCATACTAAACATCCAAGTTGTTGAAAAGAAAATCTCCAACAACCCTTTCTCAAATAGCTTAAGGCTCGTAGCATACGATATCAATTAACTTTTATTACGATATCTTGATTTGTTTGAAGATGAGAAGAGAAAGGACACACTAAAGGGGAACTGATCCAATCCTAAAGTTGTCATGCAAAGTTGATCCTATGATTGAGGTTAGGAGGGAGCTACCTAACGTTATCATGCATGGTTAGAACCCTAATGTCTGTCACATTCCAACTTGAACAAGAAGGAATGGAAATCCTAGGGGAACATGACAAAGGAAAGCAACAGCAAAATAAATAACTGTAAGAATAAAACTGTAAGTAAAATGCATGCAATGCAACAATACAAGCAGAAGGAGACAAACTCAACTTCTAGAGCAAGCAAGCAAAAGCAACACAAAACACAGGCAAGGGGAGACAAACTCAACCTTCAGCCAACAAGCAAAGCCAAACAGTAACAGACAAGCAGAAGGAGACATGCTCAACCTCTAATGCAGACAAGCAAAGGGAGCCAGGCTCAACCTTTCAATGCACTTAGGCCTAAATCAACTATATGAAAGCGTATTCTAATGCAATACACAATCACACCAATACAGTCAATCAGCAAACACAACAAGCAAAACAGCAAACCAACAGCTCAACAACAAAGCAGTCTTCTAACAACAAAACTATCCAACAGTCTGTAGTTTGATCTCCATGCCCAAGCTATCTTCAAGAGAAGACTTCATCTTTAAGCTTCAAATGGTCCACCAAGAGAGATGGGAAGCATATAACTTTTATTACGGTATCAAGATGATTGCATGATGATGGGAAGCATGATGGAAACCAATGGAATCCATCATGGCACTCAACCATACATCTAAGATAGGCATCCTCAAAGGTTCTACCTTTTGTGGTATGCCACACATCCTTCCAAAGGAGGGATGAGGCTTACACATAGGGACCTTGAATCATTGGATGAGAATGGAAAGCAATCAAGGCAATCCATGTTTGTGAAAGAAGAGAACAACTTCTAAGGCTCTACAAAACCCTAATCTTACAAGCTTAAAGAAAGCTACTCAAAGGGAACCAAAACACCAAAACCAAGCCTTACAATTAAGCATACAGAAGCTCTAACAAGTCTAAAGCACTATCCAAGAGGAATGGGAAATTTATCTCATGCTATGGGTCACCATTGAGGCCATTCTAAATGAAAGGTCATGTTAGAAGCATCGTAAAACTAGTCCAATTGTTAATTCTAAGAAAAATATGAAATCAAGTCCTAAAATTCTAGGGAATTTTCTAAGGGATCCTAAGAGGGTTAGGGACCTATGGTAGAAAAGTCAGGGGGAGAATCACTAAAGAAATCCTAAATCACAAAGTGGCCAAAGGGAGGTCAAATGGGGAAGCTCCTAAAAGTCTAAGAACCTAAAGCTACCTAAAAATTACCCTAAAAATCAAGAAAGCACCTTAATATGTCTATAACAAACCAGCAAAGAATCAAGATCAAATTCTATACCAAAAAGGAGAACAAAAATCAGAAAGGAGCAAGCACAAAATTGCAAATTAAATGAAATCAAGAAAATGGAAAAAATGCAAATAAATTGGAAATTGCATCAAAGTAAAATCCAAGCATGCCAAAAAATCAGAAATTAAATGAGGAGCATCCACATATTTTTTTCACATTTTTCTGATGATTATTCAATTATGAATTAAAGGAAATAAAAGCAATTAAGGAAATATCAAAAATGAATTAACAAAATAAAAGAAACAGAAAATGTTAGACGCGTTGGATCTGTGGACTGGTCAATCCATCTGATGGCTCAGCATGCGCCAGCACATTAATGGAACGACAGCGTTTTGGGGAGTCAAAGGTCAAGTCTCAGGTTAAATCCCAGGCGCACGATCTGCTTACAAAGTCTCCATTTCCAACTGATCCAAGGGCTATGGTTCATCGTTCCCATTTGAATTCTGAAAGGGAGGGAAATACTCAGGGCGGTTCCGGTGGCTGAGCCACCGTCTTCTCCGGCAAGCTCATGAGTTGCAGGTCATGAAAACAAGTCACATCTTATATGGATCTTCTCCATTTTTCTTCCTGAATCCAAATCCATCATTATTTTTTCCTAATTCTCACTGGACTTTGAAATACGATAGATAACAGAAAAGTCACCAAGCTCTTGATCATCACCAATCTCACAATTAAGGCCATAGATCTCTTCCTCATGCTTCATAGATCAACTTAAGCTATTCCAATCATGCTAACTCTCAACAATCAGGTGGATTCGAAGCCAAACAGAAATTGGATCACATCCTAATTTGTCTCTAAACTCCAAAATTATGAACTTAAATCCATCTATATTCTTTCCTAATCCTTAACCATAGTTCAATTCATGCTAGATCATCCTAAAACTAGAGCAATCGTGAAAGTTACCAACCTGAGTTGTAGCTTGAAATTGGAGCAGTTACACTGTGATTCTTGGCTCCAACTTGTGCAGATTCGTTCAAGGATCAATGCTGAAGATGAAAGAATCCAAGATTTGCTCTGAAATGCTCTTGAAATGAAAACACAATTTTCAGTTGAAGCTTGAAAACTCTAACTGCAATCCCTGGTTCTTGCGCTGAATAATCACCAAACTTGATCTGAATGTGATTATCAACTTAAATAGAAGCTGTTTGGATGATTTAGAGGCCCATTGGAGGCCCAATTTGAGATATCCAAAATTCAACAATGGAATATACGCATTCTAGCTCTGTTTCAACTCAAACTCTGCTCCAATAGCTTGCACAATACTCCTTGGATATGACTGGCTCAGGTTGAGTGAGTGAATTGATCTTATGGTCAAGATTGATTATGTTTCTTCATCATGAAGTAATCTAGTTGAAAGTCCATGATGCAAGCCTCAAACTGAAATTCCATTAATGCCAAAGTGTTCCAAATGGTTTTTCTAGTCAAAATGAGTACTCATATGCATTTTCTTGACCTCTTATGGTTAAATTTGAATTTTTCAACTTAAATGCCTTTTAATTTCCCCTTTATCAAGCTTCCATGAACCAAGTCTTGCCTTAAGCCAAATCAATACCTTATGGATACATGGTTGACCTTAAAATCCCATTTTGAGCAAGTTTTGTGTTGGACAAAACTTCATTTGAGGTGTGCAAGATAGTGAAAATGACCCATAATCCAAAATGACCTATAATCTTACTTTCCCAAAATGCCCCTGACTTGTAAATCTCATAACTTGAGTTCTACAAATCAGATGAAAGACGTCTAGTACAATTTGGAAAGCTAAGACCAAGACCTACAACCTTCCTGTTGGCCAAGAGTTGAGGAGAAACATCCTTCTAGGTCAAAAGTTCCTTCGAAGTGGGTTGACTTTTGCAGACAAATTTCACATTCATCTGATGACCTGTAACTTGTCTGGATCATAACTTGAGTTCTATAAATCCAATCAAGGACTTATAGTACTCAAATTAAAGCTAAGAACATGGTCTACAAGTTCTATGTTGGCTAAAAGTTGAGATGAAACTTGTATCATGAGATAAATGGTCTTGAAGTCAGGCACTAAATAGGGGATTTTACCCTGAGAGCCCTAGTTTAGCAACTCCTCACACTTTGAATTATTCTTGAATTGATCTTGGAATAACACCTCATGTATCTCAACACAACCTTCCATGATCCAAAGACTTATAATTGAGTCTTAATCCCCTTCAATTGCACAGTTGGCTCAAGGTTGACCAGATGAAAACCCTAATTGCAACACCCTCAACTGTGACTTTCCCCACTTGGCATAAACACTTGACTGAGCTCCACCATAACCTTCAAGGCACTCCATGAGCTCTATCCACATACCCTATCCAAACTTCTCAAGAACACAACCCACTTTTTGATGACTTTGATGACCTCTCAAGCTTGAATAAGACCTCTAGATAGGCTCCTCTTGATAGAAACCACACTTGATCCCCTGCTAAATGAATAATGCTATGCTATGCAAATGCTAGATCAATGATATGCTAATGCAATGAAACAAAAGCCAAGTAAGAAAAAGGTTAGGCAAATTTTGGGGTGCAACACTAACCCTTAGGTCTCTTTGTCACTTCTTAACCCTTAGCCATATACCTTCAAGCAGATAATAAAGTAATTAATAGACTTTAAACAAAAAGTTCCTGTAGAGTACTACAGAAGTTTAGGGAACTAATACCTTTCCTAAGCTTAACCAACCTCTTACCTAGGTCTCTCCTCGCATTGTTTACGATGCAAAAATTAGGTTTTCCTTCATTTGACCTTTTCCTTCGGATAAATTAAAGATCGGTTGTGAACTAAAGATTTACAATTCAAATTAATTAATAATTTGATATCATGTTCTCACCGCAACAGAAAATGGCGACTTCACCGGGGACAATCCTAACTTTTGAGGGTTACCCTTACTTTGTTTATTTTCTACTATTTGCTTCATTATTTTTTTGCTTTCTTGTATATATATTTATTGTACCTTGCTTGGGTTATCTTTGTTGTGAGATAAGTCCTACACCCGGACTTGAGTGACATCATTATAGGAAGGTGACATATTCGACGAGGCTTATAGGGAGTGAGTCCCGACCAAGCTGACTTGAGAATCACCGCTCAATTGAGACCCTCCCGCAAAATAGTTCGGTTGAACGAGTATAGTCGTGAAAACCCATACTATTTTCAGCTAGGAGTCCATGATATTGGGGATCGTAGTACCTTAACACCACTGTGGTCTTATCTAGGACGTAGTGCGAGAACTATGAGGGAGTAGTCCCAAAATAGTTGCTACACGATGCTACACTCAAAAGAGGTTCTTTTGAGAATATTATCAACCACCGAGTCAGTCGGAAAATTGATAATATCCGAAGGATGGACTGATGACTTTGGGCACTTCTTTAGAACCCTTGTTCTGCAAGTACAACTAACCTATAGTACATACTCTATGGGGATGGGTAGACCTTAACTCCTTGCACATACCTTAACCTAGGACTTTGTATATGTGCATTGCATCCATAAAGCATCACATCGCATTACATTTCATGGAATTCAAACTTTATTTATGAATATTGCAGGGATACCATGGATTACGGTAGAAAAAACACTTTGAAGTATTCTTTTAAAAGTCTTAAGCTAGATGACCTAAGGATGTTAGGAGCTTTAGTCCAAGATCAAGACGGATTCCGAAACAAATATGGAAGGTTGCTATTGTTGTTGGGACTTCAAGTGGACGACAAACTTCTTTCGGTTTTGCTACAGTTCTACGATCCATATTATCATTGCTTCACGTTCCCAGATTATCAGCTATTGCCTACTTTGGAGGAGTACTCTCAGTTGGTAAGGTTACCTATTCTAGATGGATCTCCTTTCCCTTTCTTGGAGAAAGACCCTAAAGAGCAAGACATTGCTAGATCCATATATCTGAAGGTATTTGACATTGAGGATAATCTGACTCACAAAGGTGAGACTTTTGGGATGCCTACACGTTTCTTAATCAAGAAAGCCCAATATTATGTCGATCATTTGAGTATGCCTACCTTTGAGGCAATCCTTGCCTTAATTATCTATGGAGTGTTACTGTTCCCTAGTTTTGAAGGGTTTTTCGACCTCAATGCCATCAAGATATTCATAAAGAGAAATATAGTACCGACTTTGTTGGGTAACACCTATCATTCGATGCAACTGCGAAACTTTCATGGCGGAGGGATGATTACATGTTGTGTGCCTTTACTGTACAAGTGGTTTATTTCACACTTGCCTAAGTCTGGTCCATTCTGGGATCTCGATAAAGGATGTTGGTCACAAAGGGTTACGGCTCTAACTCACTCGGATATTGATTGGTATAACCGTATGTATGATGGGATATTTACTATTGATGGTTGTGGAGATTTCACCAACGTACCCTTACTTGGTTTTAATGGAGGAGTCAATTACAATCCAGTTCTAGCTCGCCGACAGTTAGGATATCTACTGAAGGAAATACCCAAGAGCATTTATGTGGAGAAAATCTTTTTCAAGGATGATAAGGAACTTCAAGATCATATTGTATCTGTCTGGCATCACTTACATAGGGAAGGTCGAGAAAGTCTGGGTAAATCTAATTGTGTGTCCATGGAGCCGTACCTTCATTGGGTCCCAGAAAGAGCCATCAAGCTGAAGATGCCTTACCCTCGCCAAGATCCTTTACCTCCGAGAAAGGAACCTGTTCTAGTCTTCATGTACGAAGCGGAAACGTTAAAGATCGCTTTGAAGAAAGCACAACACGAAGTGGAAACATGAAAGAACAAATATCAGGTTGTCGTCAGCGAAAATGCCGAGCTTCAAAAGCATCTTCAGTCCAAGAATGAAGAGTTACTTTCCTACAAGAAGAGAAGACTCTACGAGGATTTATTTTCCTCCGACTCTCCACCTGCTCGTTGAAGTTGTGGACAACGCTTCCTTAGGGTTTTTATTAGCTTTTATTTAGCTATTTTTTGTTAAGACTTTCTTTTAAGAATATTGTTTGTAATCCATTTTTCCAATTAATAAAAATTTCTTTATCCCGCGATATTCGTAAATACTGGAATTCCATGAAATCATTTCATTTGCATTCTGCATTTTAGCATCATATTTTTGCATTACATGTGTCTCCCGATTTCTCATTCTCGGCTCCCTTGTCTTCCAGTTTCGTCACCCTGAGTTCTCTGCATCGATACAACACTAGAGCTAAAGCTCGAAAAAGGATGGGATATCAAGCTCAAGAATTGGATTGCGTCAATAATGAACTCAGAGAGCTCCGAGGAAGGGTAGGACAGATTATAGATTTGCTCCAAGTTATCAATGCAAGGATGGATACTCAGCCTACTGTGGTCTCTGAGATTACTGCTACTGTTGCAGATCCTCCACTGAATGTTATCGTTGAGAATGTCCCTCCTTATGGTCTGCCACACGGTTTTGTACCTCCTCCTATTGTTACATCAACTCAATAAACTATTCATGTTGTGCAAAATGTTCAACAAGTTGTGCCTTTGGTTTCCGAGCCTCCTTGAGTGGTTCCTACTTTCACACCAGCTAATGTTCACACTCGGGTGCAACCTTATCTTAATGAGCCCGTTTATGAAATTCTAGATGATAATGATGAAGGGTATGAACGACGTGACTGACTTCGTGAAGAAGTTGTTACTATCGATAAAAGATTGAGAAAGATAGAAGGTGACTATATCTTTGGTGCTACTGCCAGAGACGTCTGTTTGGTTTCTGGTCTGGTTATTCCACCAAAATTCAAAACTCCGGATTTTGACTGCTATGAGGGTACTACTTGTCCTAAGAGCCATTTGATAATGTACTACCGTAGGATGGCTGCCCATGTGGATAATGATAAACTGATGATTCACTGTTTCCAAGACAGTTTGAAGGGTGCTTCATCTAAGTGGTATTTGACTTTAGACCAGTCTCGCGTCAAGTCTTTTCAGGATTTATCTGACGCTTTTATTAAGCACTATAAGTATAACATGGATTTGGCTCCTGACAGAAGGCAGTTATTTAGTATGACGAAGAAGAGTTCAGAATCGTTTAAGGAGTATGCTCAGAGATGGAGAGAGATTTCTTCACAAGTCGAACATCCTATGACCGAAAAAGAACTAGCTGATTGGTTTGTTGACATTGTTCGTCCTGAATTCTATGAGAGAATGGTAGGTAGCGTGACTCTAAATTTTGTTGACATTGTCGCGGTGGGTGTTAAAGTCGAATTGGCTCTGAAGAGTGGAAAGATGTCAAGTGCTTCTGGCAGTTCAAGCTCAAGGGACCAAGCAAAGAAGTCTTCCTTCAACTCTCAAAAGAAGGAGGGTGAAACCAATACTGTATCTTCAGGCAGAAGAAGAAATCCACAGTATCAACATCCACCACAGTATGCTCAACCTCAGGGTTACCCAGTTCAGTATGCTCAACAATCGTATGTGGCTGTTGTTGCTCCTACATTTAATCAACCAGCTCAACAGGCTCCGGTCTACCAGCCTCTGGTTTATCAACAAGTTCCACCTAACTATCAGCAAGCGCCCAACGCTCCTGCTGCTCAACAGCTAAGGAATCAGGCACCTCACCAGGGTGGTCAGACCAGGAGAAAGTACAAGCCTTATCCTCCAATTCCCATGACGTTTACCGAGTTGTACCCTTCATTGGTGCAACAAGGTCTAATTGTCACCCGAGCTTTGGGACCACCTCCCAATCCGTTACTTGCCAACTACAACGCTGCCGCTCATTGTTTATTTCATGAGGGTGCACCTGGCCATGATTTGGAGAATTTCTATGCTCTGAAGAATATTGTTAGAGATTTAATTGAGAAGAAGATTTTGTCTTTCGATGAACCTCAACCAAATGTCAATAACAACCCTTTGCCTAACCATGGGGCTGTTGTTGCACCCCAAAATTTGACCAACCGTTTCCCGTATCTGGTTTATGTTTCGACGCATTTTCGCATTCGCATTCGCATACCACATACAGTGCAATTGTCCAGTCATATTGATTTTATCGGGATTACAGCCCTGTTTTCACATTTCGGGCATTACAGACCGGTTCGGATAATCGGAGGTTATTTTTGAGAAGTCACGCGCTTCCTGGGTGTTTTCAGCTTACGCAGTTGTTTTTGAGGATTTTTGTGTATGGGTTTACTGATTGTTTCGATCTAGTCTCGCGTTCCCTTTTAATTGAATTAATTGCCTTTTTTGGATTTTAATAGCTTTTAGGGTTTATTAGATTTTAATGGCATTTTTTTTTAGAATTTTATAGATTTAATAGTTTTCTTAGAATTAACAGATATAGATCTTTATTAGAATATTAGGTTTAATAGAATTTAGAATATAGTTTCTTTTAATATAATTTTTAATATAGATTAATAGAATATTAGTTTTCTTTTTTAGGATTTAGAATATTAGTTCCTTTTTATTAAATAGATTTTTAATAGATTTTAGAATAAATAGGTTTTAATATAGTTTTTTTAGATATAGATTTAATAGATTTTCTTAATAGATTTTTTAATAGATATTAGTTGGATATTAATTGTATAGTTTTATTAATAGATATTATGTAGATATTAATTGATTAGGTTTAGTCTTCTTCCGTTAGTTTTAACTAGGACATAGTGATTAGGGTATTGTTTAGTTAGTATAGGTTAATTAACTGAGCTTTAATCATGCATAATATTGTTAATCAAGTCCATTATCCATTAATCCAGTCATTAGTTAATTGGGCCAATTATCCATTTCAAAAGCCCATAGTCCAGTTTCGCCACATGTCCTATAAAACCACTGCCACGCGTTCTATCTCAAGTTCTTCCACCTCATTTTCCACTATCAGACTCCAACGCCACTTGACTCTTTCTCTTCCCACCCCAATCCCCACGTGTCTCTCCTTCACCAATTCTCAGCATGCAAGCTTCAGCGCCGTGACACCTCACCACATGCAATCTACACCTGTCATCCACTACCACATCTCACCGGAAACTCTCCCACCGGCATGCAAACACCGTGGAAATCTAGCTGTGGTTCTCATGGCCAATTTCCACCAGAAATTCCAAAAACCCGCCGGTAACCACCATCTGAAACCCTAACGTTCGCCGGAAAACACATATTCACCAGAAACACCAAGCAATTTCAACGCAATGTTCATCTTTCTCCAGATTTTCCAGCAAGCATTCAAGCATGCCATCGTTGATTATCAAGATCTTCATCGCTCGTTCTTCATCGAGATTTCCAGACATCATCGATAATCATCAACAACTTTCAACGCCTGCATCATCATCAAGATCTTCAAACGATCTTTATAGAACCTTCAACAATCGTCATTGTCCGTTCATCAACAGATCCAATAACATTCATGCTTGTTCATCAGTTCTTCGTCAGATCCATAAGAACATTCATCAACACCTTCAAGTGTTCATCCAGATTTCCAGGAAGTCCTCAAGATCTTCAACCGTCCATCAATAATCTTCATGAGATTTCCAAAATTTCATCGTTCACTCACTCCACAGGAACAATCAACACCAAATCTTCAGGAGCCTTCATAATCTTCATCGAGTTCATCGATTGCTTTTTCCGGAAATCGTCATCGCTCATCATCAAATCCTTCAGGATCCACAATTCTTCATCAATATCCTTCATCTTCTCCCCAGATCGCGCGCAAACTTCATCGCAACCTCCAGATTCAACAACCTTGTCCAAAATCTTCATCACCGATTTGAGTCTTCAGCACCATGCAAGCCTCGGATCATCGTATTTCCAGGTTGGTGTTCGTTGTGATTTCGTTAATTATTTTCTTGTAAGAGTGAAACGAGTGTTGATTTGAGATGGTGAGAGAGAGTTTGTAAGGGAGACGAAGAGGGGTTTGAAACGAGAAATTGGAGATTGAGAGAGTTAGATTTGAGAGAGAGATTGGAACGGGGAGAGAGTGTTGTGAGAGGGAAGATGAAACGAATATGAGATTGAGAGAACGAGAGAGTTTGGGATAGTGAGGACGGCGGCTGAGGGTTAGGGTTTCGGAGAAGAAATGATGAACAGTGAATGGTGATAGTGAAGGCACTTAGGGTTTTGTTTGGCTATCAGAATGTGAAGAGTTTGGACGTGGCTGTGGACTGGGCATCAAGCCTAACGTTTTTTTTGGCAGCATCCCCCTGTAATAACTAGTAAACCCCCCCGCACATGTATTTTCTTTTAATGCATCTTAATTGTAATATTTTCTCTAGGATTAGTTTAATATCAGTTGGAATATTATATTTCTAGAATAAATTTAGTTTTAGATACTAATTTATTTTAGGAAATTTGTTAGGATTTAATATTTTTAGAATATAGTTAGGTATTAATTTCTTGTTAAGGAGATTTATAGATTTAATTCTTTTTAGGATATATTTCCCTTAGGACTTTAATTGCCGTATTTTAGGAGTAGACTTTTATTTCCATTTGTTAGTGGATTTGTCTCCTATTTTCTCTCCTATCTTATTTTCTATCCGATTTTATTCTCGATTTTATTTCTGGCTGGCCGTGTGACACGATTCAATTGGAGAATGATTTTCGATATCATTTCTCCATCTTGTCTTTGACACGGATATCAACACGCTACCTCTTAGAGTTTGATTTCTCGTATAAGTCGAACCATGACGGTCTAAGCGTTACATTGTTCTTGATTCAAGCGTCAGCATCATGGATCCAGAGAGGAGAAGATTGGAATGGAGCTTACTGTCGCTACTGCGAAAATCGGCGCCGGCTGACAGAAGAGTCGCCACCGTGCGTTATTTATCCCAACGGAGGGAAAGGAAACGCTCGAAGTAAACCTCACAAAAATGGGAAAAGGTATGGTCATCGCAACCAAAATTTGGGTTCGGGAGTCGGTAACGCAAGGGGAAGGTATTAGCACCCCTCACGTCCGTCGTACTCGACGGGATCCACGCTTGGTGTTTACAAGGAAAAGGGTGTGTTTATCTATCTACGCTAGTGGTCAGTCTGAAAAGAAAAGAAAAGGACAGGACTCGACAGAACATACGCTGTCCTGGGCCTACGTACTCCCTCGTGCAATGGGAAAGTCAGAGTCAACGTAGTTCGACTACCTACGTCTAGACGGGGGGAAGGTTGCTCGCCAGGACATCGCATCCTGTGCCTACGTACTTCCACACGGCATGGAAGATCAGAGCAAACGTAGTTCGGGCTACGCACGACACAAGCTGTTCAAGTGTTTTTTATGGTAAAATGCACCTTAACAAGGGTTTTCACAGTCCAGGAGGACAAAATGTTTTGACGTTTGTTCAAATCTTTTGACGGAAGAAATGAATTCACTTTTGTTTTATCCTTTATTAAATGTTTTTCTGTTGTTTTGAGAAAAGAAAGAGACACCCTAAAACTATGGTTGAAAGGGGGAATCTACCTAATGTTATCATGCCTGGTTAACCAACCTAGTGTCTATCATAACTCCTCCACAACAGAGAAGTTAGAGCTCCTAAGGGATCATGGCAACAACACTAAACAGCAAACAGGAATCACTGCAAAGTAAAGAAATTTTGGAAATATGCATGAATGCAACAACCAAACAAGCAAGGCACAAAGGCCACACACCACAGAGGCAAGGGAGCTCAGCTCTACCAAATACCAACAAGCAAAGCCACTCAATAACAATCAAGCAGAAGGAGGATCACCTCAACTTCTCATGCACACAAGCAGGCTTATTTCTAAGATGCACCTATCTCAGAAACGTCTATATGAACCCCTAAGTCTAATGCAGCACAGCACCACACAAGTCAATCAACACAAAGAGAAGGCTAACCAGCCTGACAAACTCCTATCCAAAAGCATGAAACTACCCTGAGCAAGACCCTAAGACAAAACCATAATCAAACCTATGAATAAAGCCCCTAATCAAACCCCTGAGCAAAAGCCCCTAATCAAACCCCTGAGTAAAAGCCTAAAGCAAAACCCTACACAAGAGAAATCAATCCCAGTCTTCAAGCTTCAAGACAAGCTTACCAAAGAAAGGGAGCTAAGTAGGCAGACTCATAGTGCCTTCCTCAGGAAATTACTAGGGGGCTTCCACTTAGGAATCATATCCCATGTGGCTCAACAACTGTGAACGGTTTACATTCCTCCTCAGGAGAAACTAAACTCACATGAAGGCTCCAACATCATCGGATACTTGAGAAATCCTACATGAACTAAGGGAACTAAGTGAACAGACCCATAATGCCTTCCTCTAGAAAATACTAGGGGGCTTCCACTTAGGAATCATATCCCATGTGGCTCAACAACTGTGAACGGTTTACATTCCTCCTCAGGAGAAACTAAACTCACATGAAGGCTCCAACATCATCGGATACTTGAGAAATCCTACATGAACTAAGGGAACTAAGTGAACAGACCCATAGTGCCTTCCTCTGGAAAATACTAGGGGGCTTCCACTTAGGAATCATATCCCATGTGGCTCAACAACTGTGAACGGTTTACATTCCTCCTTAGGAGAAACTAAACTCACATGAAGGCTCCAACATCATTGGATACTTGAGAAAGAGGTGAGAAGAAAGAATGAAAGACATCCATAGTGCCTTCCTCAGGAAAGTACCATAAATTTCCCTCAAACTTCAGGATCTCAAACCTCACAGAAAGAGAGCAAGCTCCTAGACTAGGTCTTCAATCCATGCATCCTTGCAAGCTCCATCAAGTCTTCATCCAGCCTCCATCTTCAAGAAGAAACCACAAGCCCTCAAACCAAAAGAAACTATCTCTGAAGTTCAACCACAGTTGAACTTCAAAGTCAGAAGCCCTCAAGACTTATCCTATTCTCAGGCTCAAACAAAAATAACATAACACCCTATAAAAATCTACCAAAAATCTAGGGGAAACCTACATGGCTCTATGATCCCAAGATCAAATCTCGAAGCCTAAGTCAACTTCTAAGGCTACTAAACAATCCCTAACATATGAATGGTCAAGGGTTAACCAGCAAGTTATGAGGTCTCTACTCTCTAACCCTAAAACAACATCAATCAATTCCTAAAAAAACCACAAAAATCCTATGGGGAGCATGCATCAGTCTAGTACAACATACTAAAAAAGAAAAGCAAAATTCATTACCAAATGAGAGAACTAAAATCAACAAGGCAGACACATCACAAACCAATTATTCAATACCAATTAAAATACAAAAATGCAAATAAAAAGGAAAATGCATGATCAATTCAATATTCTTGCACCATAAAATCCTAAATTGAATTATGAATCTATAGAAAAAGAAGGGAATTAATTGGATCATCCTACTATTTTTTATGAAATATTTCCTAACATGATACAAAATGAAGTTAAAAAGAAAATAAAACCAGGGGGGTGGCGATAGCAAAGCGTCCTAGTTATTTCCAGACTGGGCCCAAATATGGGGGTGCGCATAGCAATTGGGGCAAAGGCCCAGTCACCATTTCTCAGCATTCTTTCACATTCAGGGGGGGGGGGGGGTATAGCGAGTAACAGAGGTGTCCTTAGCAATCTCAGACTTGGGCTTAACCCAATCCAAAACCTAACCCAGCTTACCAATCAACAAAACCAATCTTCTCTCCCAAAATCTCGCCTACTGTTCATTACACAAACCCTAATGCGCCGCTGCTCTCCCAAACTCTCTCTCAAACTCTCTCTGATCTTCTCTGAAACACCTCAAACACTAACACCTCTTGAACAAAACTTATCCCAAAATCAACTATCAAACATGAAAAAAAATCTCCATCTCAAACTCTCGGTTCAAAAACCATCCTCACGGTTCTTGATCTAAACTCATCACCAAGGATCTAGCTAACCCTAGCTGCAAACAGATGAATGAGTCAAGAAGGGAGTGAACAAACCTGGAGACGATGAAGGCTACGACGCTTCTGGAATCACTGGCGAAATGCGAAAGAGAGACCGTCAAAGATCTTGACTGTTGAAGGTTCAGCTGACGACTTTGAAGATCTTGGAGGGATGCGTTGGAGCTCGCTTGAAGATTTCTGGACAAACAACGAAGAACACGGCGAGTTCTTGAAGATCTATGAATCGTGAGGTTTGTCCTTGATCTATGAAGATCTGGAAAAGTGCAAGAACGGATGAAGGTGTTGAAGGTTTTCTGGAGATGGTATGAAGAACGATGAGGGTTCTTGAAGGTTTTCTGGGAAATTATAATGAGACTGATGAAGGTGGTGACGAACACGGTGGCGATCTATGAGTATTGCTGGGACAACGAAGAACACGATCGAAGGTCCTGATGAATATTGCTGATAAATCTGGAAAAAATGGCCGGATGAAAGTTCTAGGAGTTTTCCGGCGAGTTGTTGATGAAGGTGGACGGAGAAGAGCGGAGGGTGTCTGATGAGTTTCTGGAGAAAACGGAGGATTTGCAGTCTCCAGCGACCTCAACAACCTCCGGTGGCAGTTGCGGTGGAGAAAGGCGTCCGGGCCGGTGGCTGCATGGCCGGCGGTGAGGGCTGGTTAGTGGGATGTGCGCTGGCACTGAGGAGTATGAGGGTTAGACGCGTGGATGGGAGAGAGAAGAGGTGAAGGCACGTGGCAGGAAAGCTGGCAGAGAGAGAGAGAGAGAGTGGAGGTGATGAGGTGTCAGAACGGGGGACCCAAAAGAGAGACGCGTGGGCAGGCTCTTATATAGCCACGTGGACACTCTGGGCCTTTGAAATTGGACTTTGACTGAAGACTGGCCCATTTACGGATTACACGGACTAAACACAATTACCAGACTGATTATGAATATTATCATGAATTAATACTAATTAACTGGATTAAAAACTGGTTAATCTAATTAAAATGGTAAACCTAATTTAAAGACTAATCAATAAAATCTAACTAACTAAACGAAAATCACTTAATTGAATTAAAATCTGAATTGAACTAATTAACCTAATCAGTTAGTTCTAATCAGCTAGACCTAATTAAATCTAACAATTAATGACTAATTAAACCTAAAAAAAAATCTAATTAACTCTAGGAATTAATATTCTCACAAATCTAAAAAACTATTAAAACTGATCAAATCTATTTAATATCTAAAACAAATCTAATGATATCTAAAACAAAATATTCTAAAAAATAGTAACAAAATCTATTAATCTGTTTAGTATTTATTAAAACCCTATACTATTTATCTAAAATAAAATCTATCTAAACCCTATATTAACAATAAAATCCATCAAATTCTAGTGAAAATAAAATCTACTTATTTATTCTATTTAATATGAAAACTATTGTCTAAAAATGCTAATAAAGTCCAATAAATGCCTAGAAAATTCTATAAAATTCTAAAAAGGATTTAAAGCTATTAAAAATATAAAAAAATCTATTTAAATTCTGAAAAATCTATAAAGCCTATTTAAAATCCACAAAAGGCTATTAAATCCTAACAAAATGCAGACAAAGGCATATAACCAACATAAAAGAGCGCGAGACCAGATCGAAGTATACAGTAACCCGGACACCAAGAATTCTCAAAAATCACTGTGTAAGCCGAAAACACCCCGAAGCGCACAATTTCCCGAAAATGGAACCCTGATTATCTAGACTGGATCTGAAATATCCGGTAGATGAAAACCAAGCTGTAACCCTGACATCCTCTGTCTGTGTACAAATGTCATGCATCTGATATGCGAATACGAATTAAACCACGAACCAGACAGGAGAACTGGTTGATCAAATTTTAGGGTGCAACACTTGCGCACACGTCAGGAGCCCAGGAGCTGCTTCGTCCAACATCATCATCGTCGTATTCAAGTCTTCAGGCAACCGTCGAGTGTTGTGAGTCGCGTCGTTAGATACGAAGGAAATGACAGTTGAGGAGTTACTTCTCAATCGTCTAGGATGTCTAGTATGGTACCCTTAGGATGCCATGCGACGCATTCGCTCCTACGTCTTAGGTTCTTGCGTGTGTGTCCCGAGTTCCTTCCCGTTTAGGCGTAAGCCTGCTTCCTCTTTATTCTCGCCCCGTGCGAGCGAAACCCCTTTTCTCTCGCGTTCAGGCGATCGAGACCCCTTCTCTTGCCCCCGTGCAATCGAGACTCGTTTTCCCGTCGAACTACGTTTGCTCTGATCTCTCGTGCCGGACGAGAGTACGTAGCCATAGCATGCGATATCCTAGCGAGCTCCCGTTTCCCTTTTTCCCCGTTTAGCTGTAGTAGGCTGAACTACAGCTGCTCTGATTTCTCATATCTAATGAGAATATGTAGGCATAGGATGCGATATCCTAGCAAGCACACTAACAACTAATCTCTCTGTTCTCTCGCTGTTGTGCGATCGAGACTTTCCCGCTGACGACTGATGTTTCCGTTTCTCTTGCCCTTGCGCATTTGAGACCAGACCGTAGTTCTAGTTCCCGTAGGTTCCCGTACCTTTCAAGCCAACTTAATCTCTTACCCCTGTATGATCGAGAACACCCTATCTAGTCGTAGTTAGCCTGAACTACGGAAGCTCTGATCTTCCACGCTGTGTGGAAGTATGTAGGCACAAGACGCGAAGTCTTGGCGAGCCAATTCCCTGTAGTTTCCCAAACTACGATGACTCTGACTTTCTCTCTTGAGAATACGTAGGCATAGAGTGCGATGCTCTATCGAGTCAGTTTCTTCCCGTTTAGACTTAGCAGCCGTAGATAGATTGTTTTGCATCCTTTAGACAAACCAAGCAAGCGTGGATCCCGTCGAGTACGACGGACGTGAGGGGTGCTAATACCTTCCCCTTGCGTAACCGACTCCCGAATCCAGGATTTGGTTGCGATGACCATTCCTTTCCCGTCTTTGCGGTAGGTTTACTTCGAGCATTTCCTTTCCCTCCTTTGGGATAAATAATGCACGGTGGCGACTCTTCTGTTTAGCCGGCGCCGATTTTCGCAGTAGCGACAGCTGTTAATTCCATTGATGATTCGTCTAATGAAAATCTTATTCTTGTTGTTGTTGAGAATATTCTATGGTGGAGAATTGGTTTTAGAATTGCAGAGAATTGGTTGAAAGAGAGAAAATTTAGGATTTAAGTAGCGTAAGTGTGTAAATTGTGAATAAAGTGGGTTTTATAAAGGTTTGAAATTATGACAAAATCTTGAGTAGTGCAACAATTGTTACAAAGGGGATGACGTAGAGAGATTTAAATTATTCCCGAGAAATCTCTTCTCCCAATGTGTCACTCAATTATTAGAAGCATTTAAGTTTAAAACAATTTTCCTTAATCTGAATTGCATTCTTAGGGTTGATTGACGGCTAATTAATATAACAACTTTTCGTAATCCAAAATGCAGAACTTTTTAGAAAAAGGTTTTGATATGATACTTCTGATACATGAAACTTTCTAACTTCAGAAGACTCACTATTCAGATCCAAAAAACCTAAGAGTCTCATTTAATCATTCTGAAAAGTTAAACATTCTGAGATATACATACTTTTCATTTTGGACATAAGTCCATTTTCAAATTCTTTAGAATGAAAACAAACTTATCTTTAGCAAGGGGTTTTATAAAGATATTAGCCTATTTATGGTTTGTATCAATGAATTTTAAGTTTAAAATTCCCTTTGAAACACAGTCTCGTACAAAATGATATTTAATCTCAATATGCTTACCTCTAGAATGTAAAATGAGATTCTTAGATGAATAAATAGTTGAGGTATTATCACAAAGAATATGAATGTTACTCTCATATATCTGAAATTCTTCTAGCTGACTTTTCATATATAGGATCTGAGTGCTACATTTAGATGTTGCAATATACTCAGCTTTAACTGTTAATTGTCTCTTGTTGGACCATGAAATCAAGTTGTCTCCTAGAAATTGACATCTTTCAGAAGTGTTTTTTCTTTCTAGTCTATCTTAAGTATAATCAACATCTCTATAACCTACTAGCTTGTATCTTTAGATTTTCTATAACGCAAGCTAAGGTTAGTGTTACCTTTTAGATATATAAAGATCCTCTTAACACCTGCTAAGTGGGATTATCATGATTTTATTGGAAGCGAGCACATAAACAAACACTAAATAAAATGTCAGGTCTAGAATCAGTTAAGTATAAGAGAGAACCTATCATACCTCTGTATACCTTTTTCTTTACCTTCTTGCCTACCTCATCCTTCTCCAAAATACAAGTAGGATGCATTGAAGTCTTAGCTACCTTACAATCTAATATGTCAAACCACTTTAAAAGTTCTTTGGTATATTTTCTCTAATTGATATATGTTCCTTCTGAACTTTGATTAATCTGGATATTGTCGTACCTAGAAAAAATACGATCCTCGTGATGGACGCGGAAAAAACGTTCGAACAGATTCACGACCAAACTTTATTCATTCCAAAGAAGGAATAGGAAAGTATCGATAAAAACTTTAAAGAGATAAGAACCTGGTCATCGCAACCAAATTCTAGGTTCGGGAGTCGAATATGAAAAGGGAAGGTATTAGCACCCTCTACGTCCGTTGTACTCAACGAGAACCTCTTGATTTAATTCGAGAGAAAAGTTAGCTAAGTTGTTTGTTTTCTATTAGTTCTTGATTGGCAGGAATTTTGGTAAAACTTGGTGATATCAAAAGATGTCCTATAGGATGTCTTGACATATGTTCTTAATATTCTGCAGCTGGTTATTTTTATTGTTGCAAGGTTTAGATCATGATGTCAAGTATGATGTCCTGATATTTGTGAATAGAACATTCAGTGAAAATGTTTTGGTTTGAATGTTGCTTTTTTGTGCAAATCTTTGCGTTGTTGTGATTAGAGTTTTAATGGTTCAAATCTACATGGAAATATTCCTCATTCAAAAGAGTTTCTGATGCATAATTCGTGGAGTAATTATGAAATCTTTTGTGCTACTTTCTGAAGAAAATCTTGATAAGATTTGAAGAGTAATTTTATTTGATTTGATAAAATCTGTTTTGGTTCTATTTCCTTGATGTTTATTATGAAAAGATTTGAAGAATTATCTGATTTGATTTTATCAGATCAGATGATGTTTTTGCCAAGCCCATGCCCGTTCAAAGCGTTACTATATAAAGTCTTCATAATCCTATTTTGAAGATTAGAGAAGCTAGGGTTAAGTTAGTGCATTGTGTAAGGAATAAGCTCTTAGCTTCGTGTGTTATTGCTATTTGTGAGCCATTCACTCATCACATTGATGTGTGAATTGGACTGAGTTTTTGTGTTTTAAGTTGTCAACTCAAAGCTCTTAAGAAAGAGTGTATTGTTCTTGATTGAAGCTTGTAAGCAAGATCAAGAATTGTCTTTGAAGAGTGTCATCTTTGTTTTATTAATCTGTTGTTATCACTGCTGTGATTGAGGGGGAGTGAAAGGTTTCTCATATCTATGGTGTTTTAGATAAAAGTTACAAGGGTAGATATTAGGTGCAAAGATTGTAAACTAGAGAGAGTTTATTGTGAATCTTCAAACTAATTCTATTTAATGAATTTCCTTTCTGGCTTGGTAGCCCCCGGACGTTGGTGTGTTTGCACCAAACTGGTTTAAAATTGCTTGTGTCTATTTACTTTTGTTAACAGCCTTTTATCTTGTTCATATATTGGTGATTGTTCAGATATTAGTGTCATGACATCTCCTTCGATATCTCATATCTGATACCAGAATTTCAATTTCTTCTAAATATTTGCTTCTAAGGGGAAATGGGTGGTTTATAGATAGGGTACTCGCCAAGGATTGGGGCCCTTGTGCCTACGTACTCCCTTGTGCAATGGGAAAGTTAGATCATCATAGTTCGTGGGACTATGGGTAAAGGTTAAAGGAAAGAAAAAGGGAATTGTGCTCGCCAAGATCATCGAAATCTTGTGCCTACGTATCTTACATTTAGGAGAGAATGAAAAATCAGAGCGCTCGTAGTTCGGACTACTACAGTTGGTTGGTTTGGGTTGAACGAGTGTTTAGGTCGCATTCTAACTGCTAAACGTTGTCTTGTCTGCTCGCTAGGGGAGGCCGAAGCACGAGTTTGTATGCGCGGAAGAAGGGACTAAACAATGTTCTTGGGAGAAGTTGTTTAAGTTGTAGATTGCACGGGGGCAAGGAATTAGTGTTTAAGAAGTTTCAATCGCACGGGGGCGAGAAAAGAGAATTTGTCTTGTTGGATGTTTCTGTTTGGAAAAGAGAATATATTTGAATAGGTTTTAGGGTTTCAGTCGCATGGGGGCGAGGAAGATGAGGTTTTTAGGTATTTTAATGGAGAATGATGACTATTCGATAAACGAGGCGTCAACCTCGCAACCATATAATCGAGATATCATTGGAATGCTATATTTCAACGATATTTTTTCATTCCATTAATTACGAAACTTGTGTTTGATGGACGGTGAAAGTACCATATAGAATGCTAGACTCCAATGAAATTTCTTCGTCCAAATAATTAAAGCAAGTATTTTAGGGATGAAAGGTTGAGCAACCCACAACCCAAGGCGTGCACCCCAAGAGCGGTTACTTCAAAAATTCAAGGAATGCGAGACTCTAAGAACCTAGTTCTTTTGTAATTTGATTAAGAAAAGTTTTTGCATTTGAATATGACTAGGTTTTTTTAGATTGAGAAAAGAGTTTGGTTTGCGCGGTTTAGGGTTTCGATCGCACAGGGGCGGGAAAGCGAAGTTAGATTGGTTGGAAATTTTGAAGGGGAATGACGATTATTCGATAGATGAGACGTCAGCCTCGCAATAAATTAGTCTGGGTATTATTGTGATGCTAGATCCCAAAACACCTTTTTCATTCCATTATTTATGAAATGTGTTTGTTGATGAAACTTTTTCCAAGTAGACAGGGTGGGTGTCTTAGGAACAAAAGTTCGAATGACACGCTACCCAAGACGTACGCCTCAATAATGGTCACTCAAGAATTCAAGGAATGATCGACTCCAGGAACTCGATTCTTTTGTAATTTAGCTAAGAAAAGATTTTGAATATGATGGCGTATTGATTAAATTAGGATATCTTGATTAGGCGCGTTAGGAAACTTAGAAATGCACGATCAAAAGGATCACAACTTAAGGCGTACGCCTTGAGAGCAATGTTTCAAGAATTCAAAAAGTGCTAGACCTCAAGAATTGGATATTTCCTTTATTAATTAATAAAAAGTATTTAATTAGGAATATAGTTTCAGACATTATGTTTTAATTTGGGAAAAGATATAGATTTTAATTATCGATTAACTCTTAAAATAACTAATAAACCAAAGAATAAATATTAATTATTAATATTAGAATTTTAGGTATTTGAAAAAAAAGGTTAGAAGTATTAGTCAATAGTGGATTATGATTTTGTTTTAAAATTAATTGTATTGAGAAGGGTTTTATTGAATTAAAAAATATTTAAATTTAGTTTAAAAATAAGTATTCTAAATGTTAAAAAAATAATTAAGTGCAGATTAATTATTTTAGAAACGAACGACGAAACAATCACAACTCAAAGCGTGAGCTTCAAGAGCGATTGCTTAAAGGTCCAAGAAGTGATAGACCTCAAGAGCCTACTACCTTCATAATTAATTAAGATAAGATTTTTGCTTAATCGTATTGAGAAATAATTTAATCAGAATTGCAAGTGTTTCTTGGTATTGGACCAAAGTTTTGCTTATTGAAAATGATTTGTTATAAGTTGTCAAATTTAAACAAACTAATTAAATAAGATTTAATTGAATTAACAAATTAAGGTAAATAAAGATAATCATTAAGTTTAATTGATAAAAAATAATTTCGTCAATATTAACCGAACTAACTAATCAATAAATAATTAAAAAATCTTATCGAATAACAATTGATTTTAAATTATTATTGAACTTTTAGCAAGCATCTAAATGCCAATGGTAAATTATTAAATTTAGCAACCAGAAGAATGTTCACATTTTATATATCAGAGGGTCATAAGTCTATGCATATATTTCTAATCCTAGCATGTTACAAACTTAACAGTATGCATCCCTCCCAACAGACCTTACAATACAACCACTCTATATATCTTGCAAAAATCCAAACAGAAAGCTTAGCACTCGAGATTAACGTGAACTCCGCGCACACGACATATAACTGAATCAATCAGAGTCAAGCATTTATTATTGGCAGAACTAACATGTTAGAGAATCAAATGAATCTTATTTAGCCTTTTTATTTAATGTTATTTATTTAAATAAACTCAGTTAATGTTGTTCCTTATTTTATGCTGAATATGTGGCCTGTAAGTTATGTTAGTGGGCTTTATGGAGAGATTTTAGCAAATCTTTGAAACCGTCATATTTACTGTGTATAAGTAGGAAATCTCAACTTAATGAAAGAAACAACTTCTACAATATATTCTCAACCTATATGGTATCAGCCGCTGATCTTGGAAACCTATCCCTTCTCCAAAATCCTATACCATGGCTGCTGAGTTTTCCACAACCATTATTAACCCAAAAGACGGCGCTCGCCCGTTCGTCATTGTGCACTTCACCAACACCATAAAACTTACCACTTCAAACTACATAACTTAGAAGTCGCAAATTCAGGCGACTCTCACAGGTTATGACCTTTTCAAGTTTCTCAACGGCGACCACCCTGCTCTGCCTACAACTCTTACTGCCGACAACGTCACCACCCCCAACCCGGCGTTTACTTCCTGGATGCTTCAAGATAAACTCCTTTATGGAGCTCTGGTCGGCACCCTCGACACTTCTATCGCTCTGTTAGTCACTCGAGCCACCACCTCCAAAGAAGCATGTGATATTCTCGCCCACACCTACGCTAACCCATCAAAGGGCCACCTTAATCAACTCAAAGCCAAGCTACGCTCGTCCACAAAAGGCTCTATGTCGATCACTAAATACATTCAATCGATCACTTCGACTGCAAACCTGCTCGCTTCGCTCGGAAAACCGGTTGACGCTGACGACCTTGTCTCCTTTTTCCTCCAAGGTCTCAACAGTAACTATCAGTCCATTGTTGATGCGATCAAGGCCCGAGATACCACCATCCATATTGACGATTTTCACGAAAAACTCCTTGTCAAGGAAATCAAACTCCGCTCTACAACAACCAACTTGGCCGCACCGGCGACAACCCTGAACACACAGTCTCGTCCACGCACCAATCGGCAACGACACCAGCTGCCATCCAACCTCTCACCCTCCACTCATTTCTGCACTCCTCCCATGGTTCCCCCGCCAGAAGCTCGCCATTTCTTGGTAAATGCCAATGGTGCCGTAAAACAGGCCACGTTGTTGCCTACTGTCCTCTCTTCCGCCAACAGCATCCAAATGCTCGTCCTCCAACAATGCCCAGAACTCTTGCACCTCCACCCCCACCTCAGGCTCACACTGTCAACACTGCATCCACATCTCAAAACTACATAGTCGACAGCGGAGCAACGCACCACGTTGTCAATGACCTCGACCAACTCTCCCTCCATTATCCCTACAATGGCTCGGACGAACTATTCATGGGAAGTGGTAAAGGTTTTTGAATCACTAACTTTGGAACTCTTTCATTTAGCACTTCTGCATCTTTGTTTAATTTACCAGATACTCTTTGTGTTCCACAAATGACCAAAAATATTATTTCTGTTTCTCAACTTTCAAATCAACAGAACTATGCTATTGTTTTCTTACCCCATTCTTTTCATGTTAAGTGTCTCAAAATAGGCAGGATTCTTCTTAATGGGCCTTGCAGAGACGACTTGTACGTGTGGCCCTCCTCTCCTACAGTTTTGTCTTCGTCCCGCACCTCCAGCCCACTATGGCACCATGCCTTAGGTCATCCATCTACTGCTACAGTTAAATTAATTCAACAACAACTTCGGATTAGCTCCCCCATGTTCCAGAAATCTGATTGCACCTCTTGTCAATTAAATAAGAGTCATAAGCTCCCATTTTACAATTCCAGTCTTTGTTCAAACTATTTTCTAAAAGTTATTTTCTCTGATGTATGGACCTCTCCAATATTGTCGTATGATGGATTCAAATATTATGTAGTTTTTGTTGATCATTTTACACGGTATTCTTGGATTTATCCCCTCAAACGTAAATCCGATGTCCACCACACATTTATTAAATTTTGATCACTTGTCGAAAATTACTTCAAAACAAAAATCAAAATCTTCTATTCTGATAATGGCGAAGAGTTTATTGCTCTCCAAAATTTCCTAAGTCAAAACGGAATAAGTCACTTTACTTCACCACCCCATACTCCCGAACACAATGGTATATCTGAACGTAAACATCGTCACATAGTCGAAACTGGTTTGGCCCTACTAACACACTCTGGTATGCCACTTGAGTTTTGGCCTTACGCACTTCTCACCGCGGTATATCTCATCAACCGTCATCCTACCCCAACCCTTCAAAACCGATCACCTTTTTCTATTATTTTTAAACAAAATGCAGATTATGCTAAGTTAAAAATTTTTGGTTGCTTGTGTTTTCCGTGGTTAAAACCATACACTGCTCATAAATTGGAATCCAGATCTGTTGTTTGTGTTTTTGTAGGTTACTCCACCACTCAACACGCCTACTATTGTATGGACCCGAAAACCCGACGAATCTACACCTTATGGCACGTCAAATTTGTCGAAAAAGAAATCCCGTTTCGGCAACAACCAAAAACCCCACAAAATTCAGCCCACCATACAGATTGGACCACCATATCACTACCCATCCTAACACCTCCCATGCCAGAGTGCGAAGAGTTGTTCGAACTGGTTGTTGAATCAATTGTTTGCAGAAGGAGTTTTGTCGCTCGTGATGATGTTGTTGTTGAGAAATGAAGAGCTAAGATATTGATATTATCACCTGAGTTGTGGTGGTCCGGAGAGTTCTTGTCGCACTACTGAACGGGAGCGCGAACGGAGGCTGTGAGTTAGGGATGCGGTTGACGGAGAAAGGAAGAAGAGTTTTTGTCGGAAATCGATGGTGATGATGATTGATGGTGATGATGGTAAAGGAGAAGAGGGTTGAGTCATGATGGGAAACAATGATGGTGGTGGCAATTTTGAGGAAGGTGAAAGAATAAGGGTCGGCTGAGGATGATGATGGTGTGGCAAAAAGGGAAATTGAAGGGTTTGGTGCGGCGATTTGATGAATTTGGTGAGGGTGGTGGTCGAGTGAGATTTCGAAGGAGAAGATGTAGATGGTTTGGTGATTGTGTGATGGTGGTGGATTTCACGATGGTGATGGAGAAATCAGAGAAGATGAGGGACTGAGTAAGGCGGATGGTGGAGACCCACTGAGTGAAGGAAAAACCTCTGCGAAGAAGATTCACAATCCTCACTTTTATCCACTTCCTTCTCCGTTTCTTTTTCATTTTCATTTTTTATTAATTATTTAAAATTTTCATATTACTAATATTATTATTATATATTATTTATTATTAAATTACAAAATTATAAAATAAAAATGCTAGGCGCCACTTGTCAAATCCATATTGCGCAGGGTGACAAAATTTTGAAAACCCACCACTTGGGGATGGCCATGTGGTTTAATGAGATGAAAAAGAGTTATACACATTTTCCTGATTTTATTATCAATTAATTCAAAATAAAACAAGGTGCTAAAAAGTTAATTGATTAATGGCAAAAAAATGAGGATAATGCTTGTGCACCCTTGATTAAATTTAAATCTGACGATCCATATTTAATCAAAGAAGCACACCTAATTTAAAATGTCAAAATTTCTCTTTCTAGAAGCTTTAATTAATTTAATAGAATTAAATCAATTAAAAACTAATAAAAAATTCAAAGTTTATTAAATAAAATGATAAAAATGAAATGCAAGCATGGAAAATTCTAATTAATTATTTTGAGCATGTTGATGAAAATAAAAAAATAAATTGGGGGAAAAAAACAGAAATCAGGCGACAGAGATGCCTGAAGAATTAAATTGATTGCACACAAAAGATTAACGCGAAATAAATAACTTGGAAAGATGTAGCACTCAGTCAACTTCGAAAATTGATTGGGACCAGTAAAAAAGCTCAGACTGGTCAAAAGTGATTGAAATTTCGTCAAGAGATAAGATGAGCGCGATAGGTCAAGTTTCAATGAAAAGTAGGTCTAATCCCTAACGCCTGCACGCTTAAATTCAAAAAAATTCAATCATTGATTTTTCTCGTATATTTGAAACACAATTCGACCAGTCTTTCTGTATATCCAAGAAATTTGTTTTGGCTAATCATTTTAGAAATTATTCATGCCGGAAAATACGTTATGTTGTACGAGCGATGCAAAAAATAAAGTCAGATAAATGAAAATTTGAAACAGGTAGGACAAATTTAGGGTATGACAGGTGCCCCTATCTAATTGCCTTGAACCTGAGAGAATAAACAGTTGCATGGCGTTCATTTTAGGGTGGAAGTCAAGTAGATATGAGAAGACCCCGAAATTTGTCCGACAAGAAAGTAAAATACAAAGACATACGATATACTAGAACGGGATAGTAGGATGCAAAAGATGAACAAGATAACCTGAGATTCTCTGGATGGTCGAAGCAGTCCCTTATCCATTAAGGTTCTTCGCGATACCAAAGTAGTACAAACAAGATTTCTTCGGGTGGTCAAAGTAGTCCCTTAAACATTAAGGTTCTTTATGATACCAAAGCAGTATCTCTAAATACTAACGAGATTTCTTCGGGTGGTCGATGCAGTCCCTTATCCAATAAGGTTCTTCGCGATACCAAAGTAGTATCTCTAAACACATGAGATTCTACGGGTTGTCAAAGCAGTCCTTTATCCAATAAGGTTCTTCGCGATACCAAAGCAGTATCTCTAAACACACGAGATTCTGAAGGGTGGTCGAAGCAGTCCCTTATCCAATAAGGTTCTTCGCGATACCAAAGAAGTATCTCTAAACACATGAGATTCTTCGGATGGTCGAAGCAGTCCCTTATCCAATAAGGTTCTTCGCGATACGAAAGAAGTATCTCTAAACACATGAGATTCTTCGGGTGGTCGTAGCAGTCACTTATCCAATAAGGTTCTTCGTAATACCAAAGCAGTATCTCTAAACACATGAGATTATTCGGGTGGTCGAACCAGTCCCTTATCCAATAAGGTTCTTTGCGATACCAAAGTAGCATCTCTGAACACATGAGATTCTACGGGTGGTCGAACCAGTCCCTTATCCAAAAAGGTTCTTTGTGATAACAAAGTAGTATCTCTGAACTCATGAGATTCTTCGGGTGGTCAAAGGAGTCCCTATTCCAATAAGGTTCTTCGCGATACCAAAGCAGTATCTTTAAACACATGAGATTCAATGGGAGGTCGAAGCAGTCCCTTATCCAATAAGGTTTTTCACAATACAAAAGTTGTATCTCTAAACACATGAGATGCTTCGGGTGGTCGATGCAGTCCCTTATCAAATAAGGTTCTTTATGATACCAAAGCAGTATCTCTAAACACATGAGATTCTTCGGGTGGTCGAAGCAGTCCCTTATCCAATAAGGTTCTTCGCGATACCAAAGCAGTATCGCTAAACACATGAAATTCTTTGGGTGGTCAGAGCAGTCCCTTATCCAATAAGGTTCTTCGTGATACCAAAGCAGTATCTCTAAACACATGAGATTATTCAGGTGGTCGAACCAGTCCCTTATCCAATAAGGTTCTTTGCGATACCAAAGTAGCATTTCTGAACACATGAGATTTTACGGGTGGTCGAACCAGTCCCTTATCCAATAAGGTTCTTTATGATAACAAAGTAGTATCTCTGAACTCATGAGATTCTTCGGGTGGTCGAAGGAGTCCCTTATCCAATAAGGTTCTTCGCGATACCAAAGCAGTATCTCTAAACCCATGAGATTCTTTGGGAGGTCAAAGGAATCCCTTATCCAATAAGGGTTTTCACAATACAAAAGTTGTATCTCTAAACACATGAGATGCTTCGGGTGGTCGATGCAGTCCCTTATCAAATAAGGTTCTTTACGATACCAAAGCAGTATCTCTAAACACATGAGATTCTTCGGGTGGTCGAAGCAGTCCCTTATCCAATAAGGTTCTTCGTGATACCAAAGCAGTATCGCTAAACACATGAAATTATTCGGGTGGTCAAAGCAGTCCCTTATCCAATAAGGTTCTTCGCGATACCAAAGCAGTATCTCTAAACACACGAGACTCTGCAGGTGGTCGAAGCAGTCCTTAATCCAATAAAGTTCTTCGTGATACCCAAGTAGTATCTCTAAACACATGAGATTCTGAAGGTGATCGAAGCAGTCCCTTATCCAATAAGGTTCTTCATGATACCAAAGCAGTATCTCTAAACACATGAGATGCTTCGGGTGATCGAAGCAGTCCCTTATCCAATAAGGTTCTTCGCGATACCAAAGGAGTATCTCTAAACACATGAGATTCTTCGGGTGGTTGAAGCAGTCCCTTATCCAATAAGGTTCTACACGATACCAAAGCAGTATCTCTAAACACATGCGATTCTTTGGGTGGTCGAAGTAGTCCCTTATCCAATAAGGTTCTTCGCGATACCAAAGCAGTATCTCTAAACACATGAGATTCTTCCGATGGTCTAAGAAGTCATTTATCCAATAAGGTTCTTTGCAGTACCAAAGTAGTATCTCTGAACATATGAGATTCTTCGGGTGGTCGAAGCAGTCCTTTATCCAATAAGGTTCTTCGTGATACCAAAGTAGTATCTCTAAACACATGAGATTCTTTGGAGGGTCGAAGAAGTCCCTTATCCAATAAGGTTCTTCAATGATTCCAAAGCAGAATCTCGAGCGATAAATTTCCTGGGGAATAGTTGAGCAAAATTCCTATCAGAGGAAAAGTGTTGTCCAAACTCTGCAGGGAAAAGCCTTCAAAAAACTTTTTAAGATAACCTCTGCTTGGGGATCCATAAGAACAAAATTGTTGGGGACTATCATTATCAACTGCATGGTTAAAGAATGACTTGCTGAGGAGTAAATTTCCTTGAACATATGGGGCATTAACTCTTTTCAGAGACATACTGCCAACTTTGATGGATGACTGACTAAGATGCTTGCAAATTGATCCTGGATTATGTTATGTTATTCTGCTGGGAACAATAATGCTATGCATAATGATGTACAAACATGCAACTAAAATGCAACTGCTAGGGAATCTAATGCACGTGAGAATCCAAATGATGTGTTAATGCTTGATATGGTTATGATATGATATTGTATGCCATGATTATGATAATACTAAAGACTAGGTACGCTGGGGATAAATTTCTTGTTGGGGATATCACTAAGGACGAGATTGGTAGTTTCCAAATGAATTAGACTTTATTTTTATGAGGATGCCATCGAGGGTGGACTTTTATTGGTTGCCAATGAAAACTGGACTTTGGAGGGTAAATTGAAGATGTCAACTTGAGTGGCTTTTTGTATTTTCCAATAAAATATTGGGCTTTAAGGATGTGCCAAGTGAGATTGGACTTTATTTGGTAAAAGGATTTGACTTCTCGGCACAGTATCTGACAGTGCCATGATCAGAAGACAGATGTGGATACTCTTGGTATCCCAAGTTGGATCCTTTGCAGCAGTTGTGTACTCTTTCCTGTAAGAACCTGACTTTTAGATGATATGTCATGATGGCTCATGAATGGTGGTATAAGTGCAGTGACGTGAACAAAGCATTTTGATTATGTGAGCGTAGCAACTTATCCAAAGCATGTTGACTGCGCGAGTGTAACACCCTTTTCTACCCATAATTAAAAGGCACATTTTTCACATAAATCAGAGTAAAATATTTAACTCAATAAAATTCACCTCAAAGGGTGTACGTTTCTCAATATCTCAAAATAAGTCAAGGCTCCGTGTACAACGGGTTTTCCCAAAATAATATCAAAAATTGTTCAAAGGCAACGGAACTCAAAAGGCAATCCAAAGTTTTCCTAATACGGAAAGATAATCAAAATAACTCAAATAAAACATAAACCCCAACCCGATGTTACACTATCAGAGAAAGACCCTCTAAGTTAACCAAAGGATAACAACTCTAAACTTCAAACATAATCCTCGACGGTGTCCACGGCTAAACTCGATCATCTGCACGTTACCCACATGGAGGTAACATTCAAACAGGCAGGGTGAGTAAAACAATTCATTATAATCAATGTATAAAAATCAACATATAAATGGATCATAATCATCTTCAACAATTCATATTCCTCAATATGCCTCAAAGGCCACAACATCATAATTCATACAAAAAGACTCAGAGATGCAATGCAACAAGACTCAATGCATGTGGTACCAATCCTCACAGCGCGATGGACACTGGGCCATCAACCCTCCATAGATCCCCATCAATAGGATCGACTCTACTAGAGAATCGGAGCACATCATAATACTTCACATCCGCACAGTGGGATTGAAGCCAAAGTAATCGAGGTCCTGAAACGAAGTCTGGATGCACATGAATGCATGATGCACACGTCACAAATCATCCTCATATTAACATCATAGGTGCATCATCATTCATCATATTCATCATCATCAAACGTCATAGCTCATCGTCATAATCATCATCATACGTCATATCTTCATAACTCATCATAATAATTATCCTCATACATCATGTCATCACAATTCATCACAATAATCATCATCATATGTCATAGAAATCATCATATAGTCATGTACAAATCACATAGCACTCGTAGTCATACTCATATTAATTCATCATATTTTCACATATTAATTCATAATTATACTCGCAGTCATCCTCATACTATCGCCTATTAATCACATAAACTTCACAGTCCCACTCATGCTAATCCGTCACAGAAATCACAAAATCAAACATCAAGGCATCGTTGCACACGATCAAAATTCGCGAAACTCTGCTACATTCGCTGGCATGTTCGCTAGGCGAGTCTGGGGCGAGTTTCTTCGCTAGGCGAGTCTGGGAACAACATGGTTCGCTAGGAGAAGCTTTCTTCGCTAGGCGAAGCATTCTTCGCTAGGCGAGTCTGGAAACAACATGGTTCACTAGGCGAACTGTGCGATGACAACAAATTCGGCTATGCACCAGAACTGATTTCCACCTAAATGGCCATACGATTCACTTACCCAATGCCCCCAAAACATCCCTAAATTATCCCTAAGGTCCTACGACAATAAAGGCACAAAACCTACAGTTTATTAGGCCAATCCTGTAACATATTCATGTCCTAAATCACAAATTTTCCTTCAATTATACCCTAAGGCATTAGAGTTACTCACTATCCAATATTTCTATCCCTTCAGGGTCAGACCTATAACAATTCAAGGTTTTGTCCACGAAGGCCTAAGGTTTCCTAATTCTCATATCAAACAGTCAGAAATACTTACCACTAACCACAACCATCAGGGTCTCACTATCAATTTTCCTATTTCCCACAATCAACCCAAAATCCCTTAAACCTAAAATCATCCAGAGTTACATTGAAAGGCATACATAGAAAATCATGAAAAGTTATACTCCCCATACCTTAGCCGATTCAAAGCTTTCACGATTATCTATGTGAATCTTCCGCCTCCAATCTTCTCCTCAGAGCTCTGACCATAATATTTTTCACAGTTAACCAAATGAATTCTAATTCCCTTCAGAACTCTATTTTATTAAACCTAGTCTTGGGCCTCACAATTGGGCTTTTACCATAATACTCTCACTTACTCCTCTTAATTGTCCAAATTGCCCTTATCCAACTTATATTTATTTTAATTCATAATAATATTAATATATCCATATTATATACTATTATTCAAAATAAATAACCCAAATATGCATAATTCTCCATATTCCACCAAACCATCCAAAATCACCAAAATACAGATATTCACAATTAAATAAATAAATTAAAATATTCCAATTAAAATTTGGGGTGTTACAACTCTCCCCCACTTAAAAGAATTTTCGCCCTCGAAAATTACCTCAAAGAAACAGAGTCGGATACGACTCCCTCAACTGATCCTCACGCTCCCAAATCCAACTTTCTCCCGCTGGTCCTCCCAAAACTACCTTTACCAAGGAAATCTCTTTACCTCGAAGTTGCTTCTCATTCATCAATCCGAACTAGCAATGCTTTAACAATCAAGTCAAATTATCTCCCATTTATACATCATCCGTATGAATCACATGCGACGGGTATAGAATGTACTTCCTCCACTGAAACTCATGAAACACATTATGAAAATTCGCAAACAACAGTGGTAAAGCAGTCCGACATGCTGCTTCTCCCACACTTCCGTTGTGCCACTCTGATACGGATCAACCAAACGCGGTGTAAGCTTTTGAGACTTCAAAGCTCGACCAACACCAGTTATCGGAGTAACTCTCAAAAACACATGATCTCCCTCTTGGAACTCAAGTATCGTCCTCCTCTTATCATGGTAACTCTTCTGTTGACCCTGCAAAACATCCATCTTTTCTTGGGTCCTCTTGATTTTCTCAGTCATCTCTTGCACATCTCGGTCCGAGCACAACACTTTGCCTGATTCATACCAACACAACGGAGTCCTACACCTCCTACCATACAAAGCCTCATACGGTGCCATTCTGATACTAGAATGGTAACTGTTATTGTAGGTAAACTCAACTAACGGAAAACGACTATCCCACGATCCACCTTAATCCAACATACAAGCTCTCAACAAATCCTCTAAAGACCGGATAGTTCTCTTTGTCTGTCCATCCGTCTGCAGATGATAGGCAGAATTCAACTTCAACATGATACCCAAAGCGTCCGGAAACTCTCCCAAAACCTCGATGAAGATCTCAGGTCTCTATCAAACACAATACTTAACGGTATCTCATATAACTTCACAACTTCCTCAATGTACATCTCAGCTAGCTTCAACATAGAATGATAAATCCTCATTGGTAAGAAATGAGTTAATCTTGTCAATTTATCCATAATCACCCAAATCGAGTCATATCTCTCTCGCCGTCTTCAACAAACCCGGTGCAAAATCCATGAAAATACTATCTCATTTCCACTCTGGAACATTCAATGGTTGCCTCAGACCCAACGGACTCCGATGTTCAATCTTTGACTTTCGACAAGTCTAACCATCATATACAAACTCGACCACTTCTTTCTTCATCCCTGGCCACCAAAACAATTTCCTCAAATTCGGGTACCTCTTCATAGCACCGAGATGGATATTCAATCTACTCTAATGTCCTTCCCCAAGAATACTCTTTTTCAACTCAACAATACATGGAACACAACCTCCATAACTACATCTCATGATACCATTCCCATTAATCCGAAAATCAGTTCTTCGACTTTGATTCATCAAATTCAACCGATCTACCAACTCAAATCAGATTTCTCACCTTCTCGAATCTCATCAAGAATTTCATTAGTAATCTTCAACATACCAAGCTTCACTCCATAAAAAGTCTCTTCACAAACCAAACTCATATTACGAAATTGCTCAATCAGTTCTAACTCTTTTACCATCATCATCGGTATATGCGAAGATTTCCTACCCAATGCATCACCTACAACATTAGCCTCACCAGGATGGTAACTCAATTCGAAATCATAGTCCTTCAAAAGTTCAAGCCATTCTCCTCGGCCTCATATTCAAAATTTTCTAATCAAACAAATACTTTAAGCTCTTAAGATCATTAAGCATCTCAAATCTCAAACCAAACAAATAATGCCTCCAAAGCTTCGACACAACAACAACCAACTCTAAAATTCTAGGTACCCAACAGTGGATGTTATCACGAATGTTATGACATCCACTATAGCACAGACTACAGAACTTAATAACAAACTGTAAATGAAAACAGTAAATAACACAGGTAATTGTCCACCCAGTTCAGTGCAAACTACACCTACATCTAGGGGCTACTAAGCCAGGGAGAAAATTCACTATTAGTAGAATTAATTCAAAGTCAAACAACCAGTTTGCAATCTTCACTTAAGACCTACCCAATGACACTTCATCCTAACACTAGACCTGAGTTACAAACTCACTCCCCCTCAATCACAGCAGTGATATCAACTAATTCAAAGTTACAAATGGAAATGAAGACACACTTCAAACAAATATTGATCTTGCTTCTCAGCTTCAATCAAGAGACACAACAATCTTGCTTAAAAGCTTAGAGTGACACAATTAACAAACATCTCAAAAAAACTAGACCAATGCAATCATACAGCAGATAATTGCTTGGCTCACAAGTATTCCTAAGACACAAAATTACACATGAAGAACATAGCTCTTCACTCACAAAGACACTCAATACACACTCTCTAAAACACTGTCAAGAACTACTGAATTAGGATTGCTACTTCTGTATATATAAGCAGCATACAGTCCTTGGGCCTTAGTGAAGAAATTAGGTTTACCCAAGATAAACCTCTCTTCATGAAGCTGCGCACTTACCATTAGGTCAGGGGCATTTTATGTTATCCTCAGCAATGCCTGGCATTTCATCTGAGATAACTAAGCTTCTTAAAATGTTTCCTGAAGTATAGCCTGAGCTAATACCAGAAACCTTAAACACGTGCCCTGATGTTATATGCTTGATGTCATAACATCCAGCATGACATCCAACATACTTGGCTCTTAGCTGTCCAATCTTACCCTGCAGAACACTCATTATGCGTGTCATAACATCAGTCATGACATTCACACATGCATTAATTTTTTGCCACAAAATGCAGCCAATCTAAAACATCTACAAACTCCCCGGTTGGAAAATTTTTGGCTAAAACACTCTGTCATCCTATCAGAGATTACAAGCAGCAGAAAATTTCATACCATATATCTAATCATGCAGGAAAGCTACTAGCTAACAACACACAGAACTACATTACCATAACAGAGTCATCTACACACCCTAAGTACTACCTGCTAGTCCAGACTGCAGGTATCACAATACTTTATGGATCATCTTGTGATACTCCCCCACAACTGATGCACATCACATCAATCCAAACACAACCTGCACAACCTGTAGTCACACAAATTCATCCAGACTGTTCTGGATTATGGATGTCAAGACATTCAGGATGACATCCTCAAGCACACCATTTCCACAACATAACACTATCACTTATTAGCCTAGACTACAAATGTCACAAATTTTTGTGGAACATCCTGTGCTACTCCCCTTGAAAAGATGCACACCACATACATTCTGCAAAAACACTACAGACATACACACTCCTAACAACAGCTAGGATAGCTACTCAGTTCCAACCAGGAACACACAAACTCTTAGAAGCTTCAGCAAAAACGCACACATTACTCACACATTTCTAACATACATTCCTACTCATATTAGGAACTCACACACACCAGAACAACAACAAAGTATCACCACACCTGCAAACATGTTCAGTTCAAACATGCACAGCAGCAACAACAACCAAGTATGCAACAACAACTAAGTCTTCCACCTGATCTTCCACCTGTGAGGGACACATATCTAACCACAACTAAACCTGCTGTTACTTAATTACTACTACTACTTCTCCCCCTTTTTAGCCACAAATTTAGATCAAAACTAATCAAATAGTATAGATCAAAATAAGTATGGAAACACATATAATAGGGGTTATTACAACACAAAGCTCATGAAGAGCAACACAAATATCCCATGTTGTCAAGGCACACATCAAAAGTAAAAGTTTAAACAAAGGAAAACTAGTCAAACCAACAGCACATCATCACCATTACACAATTAGTGAAGCAGACACATTAGTCTTCCTCCTCAGAGGAGCTGGAGTCACTGTCATCAGAATTTGTTGAGATATCCTAATCACTGTCATCAGAATTTTCCTCTGGCATAGCTGCACTATTGGAGCCATTAACAGTATCAGAATTGTGAGGTGGATCCATGCGAGCAAGGGGAATGGATATGCCACGCACAGGCCGCCCTGTCTGGAGAATCTTAGACGATTTCCTCAATGGATTTGTCCACATATGCCGAGCCTTCCCTATTTCTGATTCGCCTAAGTTCTTCAGCAGTGGGAGCAGGATACTTACCCTTAGGCTTAGGAGATGGAGGAACATTTTCACGAGATTTGAGATGGGTCTTGGATGAAGAGGCATCGTGAGAGAATGACATATTGTTGCTGAGCGAAGATGGAGAATGAAGGTCTGAGAGGCGGAGAACGTTGAATGCGCAGTGAGAAAATACGTTCGTGTAGAATAGAGAGCTTTAGCGGTCAAAGACGTGGAACACAATAAAGTCTTAAAACTCCCTCGTGCGAGTAATTGCTATGAGTCCTCATACATGCAAATACCCAATTTTACTCTTAGATTCTCAAATTGAGTAGCATCTAGAGCCTTTGTAAAAATGTCAGCTAGCTGTAATTCAGTGGACACATGCTCCAGGGTAATCACTTTGTCTTCCACAAGGTCTCTTATAAAGTGATGTCTTATATATATGCTTGGTTCTGCTATGTTGAATTGGGTTTTTGGAAATGTTGATAGCACTTAAATTGTCACGGTACAATGTCTTGACATCCTGAGTGACATTATATTCAATCAACATTTGCTTCATCCAGACCAGTTGAGAACAACTGCTACCAGCTGCTATGTATTCAACCTCAACAGTGGATAGGGAGACCCAATTCTGCTTCTTGCTGAACCATGATATGAGATTGTTTCCTAGGAAGAAACACCCCCAGATGTGCTTTTTCTATCATCAGCACTTCCAGCTCAGTCAGCATCACAGTACCCAGACAAAGTAGGGTCACACCCATGAGAATACAGTATACCATAATCACATGTTCCATTCACATATTTGAGAATCCTTTTGACTTGATTTATGTGACTTACTTTGGGATCAGTTTGATATCTAGCACACACACCAACTGCAAAGGCAATATCAGGTCTGCTGGCTGTTAGATACAACAAGCTGCCAATCATACTCCTGTACAGGCTTTGATCAACACTAGTACCACTTTTATCTTTAGATAACTTCAGATGTGTGGGTGCAGGTGTTCTTTGTTGGCTAGCATTATCCATGCCAAACATTTTGACTATGCTCTTGGTATACTTACTTTGGGAGAGAAAGATAGAATCTTCCATTTGCTTGACTTGTAGCCCAAGAAAGTAAGTTAATTCTCCATACAAACTCATCTCAAACTCAGATTGCATTTGATTGATAAACTGTTTAACCATTTTCTCTGACATTCCACCAAAACTATGTCATCCACATAGATTTGAGAAATCAAGAGTTTTCCACCCTCATTCTTCACAAAGAGGGTCTTGTCTATTCCTCATTTCCTGTATCCATTGGTAGTAGGAAACTCAGTCAATCTCTCATACCAAGCCTAAGGAGCTTATTTCAATCCATAGAGAGCTTTCTTCAACTTGTACACATGGTTTGGCAAGTTAGGTTCATCAAATCCCTTGGGTTGTTCCACATAAACTTCCTCATTCAAGTATCCATTTAGAAAAGCACTTTTCACATCCATCTGGAATAGTTTGAACTTCAGAATGCAAGCAATTTCTAACAAAAGCCTGATTGACTCAAGTCTTACAACACGTGCAAAAGTTTCATCAAAATCAATTCCTTAACCTTGAGTATAACCCTGTGTCACTAGTCTAGCCTTGTTTCTGGTTACAACTCCTTGTTCATCAGACTTGTTCTTGTAAATCCACTTGATTCCAATGATGTTTTCTCCTTCAGGTCTTGGAACCAATTCCCACACTTCATTCCTTTTAAACTGTTCCAATTCATCTTGCATGGCCTTGACCCAATATTCATCAGTTAAAGCCTCCTTCACATTTTTTGGTTCAATCTTGGACACAAAACATGAATTTGGTATAATCTCTCTAGATCTGGTACGTACGCCACTGTTGGGATCTCCAATGATCAGATCTTTGGGATGGTCTTTCAGAATTCTGATAGAAGGTTCTTTGTTGAGAACTTCAGATTCTGGATATACATTTTGAGAATCTTCAGTATTGACCATACCATCAGCAGACGTCTCAAGGAATGTTCCAACATCCTCAATGACATTGGTTTCTTCAAGCTGATCATCAATAGTAATATTAATGGATTCCATCAAGACTTTTGTTCTGGAGTTGTATACTCTATAAGCTCTGTTGTTGATAGAGTATCCCAGGAATATGCCTTCATCACTTTTGGGATCCATTTTCCTCCTTTGTTCACGATCTGTCAAGATGTAACACTTGCTCCCAAAAACATGAAAATACTTCACAATGGGCTTCCTTCCTTTCCATATTTCATACAGAATGGAGGAAGTTCCTTTTCTCAAGGTAACTCTGTTGTTAACATAGCAGGTTGTGTTCATTGCCTCAGCCCAAAAATGCATAGGCAATTTCTTTGCATGAATCACGACTCTAGTAGATTCTTGGATAATCCTGTTTTTCCTTTCCACTACTCCATTTTGCTGAGGAGTAATAGGGGAGGAGAATTCATGACTGATTCCTTCAGATGAGCAGAAATCAGCAAACTTAGAGTTTTCAAACTCCTTACCATGATCACTTCTGATCCTGACCACACCATATTATTTTTCTCTTTGAAGTCTGATACACAACTCTTTGAAGACTTCAAATACATCTGATTTTTCTCTAATGAAGCTTATCCAGGTGTATTTGGAGTAGTCATCAACAACTACATAGGCATACCTTTTACCACCAAGACTTTCCACCTGCATTGGTCCCATCAAGTCCATGTGCAACAGTTCAAGAACTTTGGATGTTGTAAGATGGCCAATTCTTGGATGAGACATCTTGGTTTGTTTGCCAACCTGATATTCACCACAGACCTTTCCTTCATCAATAGTCAGCTTTGGAATTCCTCTCACAGCTTCCTAAGATATGATCTTTTTCATCCCTCTTAAATGAAGATGTCCAAATTTTTGATGCCATAGTTTGACTTCTTTTTCTTCTTTGGCCATAGAGAAGATAGTGGGGTTACTTGAGACTTTAGGCTCCCATAAGTAACAATTTTCTTTAGATCTAGATCCCCTCATGATTTCCTCCATTTCTCCATTAGTGACCACACATTCTCCTTTAGTAAATTTGACATTGAGTCCTTGATCGCACAACTGGCTGATACTAACAAGATTGGCAGTCAGTCCTTTTACCAATAACACATTGTCTGGGTTAGGAACTCCAGGACAATCTAGTTTTCCAACCCCTTTGATTTCCCCTTTAGCTCCATCACCAAAGGTCACATAACTAGTGGAATAAGGTTTGATGTCCACCAAAAGATTCTTTAATCCTGTCATGTGTTTAGAACAGCCACTATCAAAGTACCAGTCTTCTTTAGCTGATACCCTTAGAGAGGTATGAGCTATTAGAGCAACCCCCTTAGCCACCCATTGTTGTTTCTTTACAGGAGCAACTTGTTTGGGTTTGTCTTGTTGCGTGTGACTAGGAAATCCATGCAATCTGAAGCAAAAAGGCTTTATGTTCCCAAATCTTCCACAGTAGTGACACCTCCACCTTTGGAACTTTCTCTTTGTCTGGTTCATGTTTCTGTTCCCTTGATGATGTGACATTGGTTGTGACATCCAATTTGATCTATGATTTTCAGTTTTTGGCTTCTTGAATCCCCGGGTGGGTCCTTGTTCACCAACAAATCCTAGTCCAGACATGTCTCCAGCTTTCTGACCACTTTGTAGAATTTTTTCTAGAGTGTCAGTCCCACTGTTTAACATTCTGATAGATTTGAACATCTGACCAAGTTTTGAATTCAACACACTGACCTCACTGTTGAGTGAGTCTATGGTTGCAAGATTCTCCTTCTTCTCAACCTCCAACTCCTTTATGATTTTCTTTTGTTTCTCCCCTTGTTGACATACTTCTGCACTTCTGATGCACAACTATTTATATGAGGCTGCAAGTTCATCAAACGTCAGCTCACCACCACTAGAATCATCATCACATACACTAGTTAGTGCAGTGACAAGTCTTGCAGATTCTTCTTCTGATCCACTCTCAGAATCTCCATCAGACCAGGTAACAGTTAGCCCTTTCTTTTGCTTCTTGAGATAAGTGGGAAATTCAGCTTTAATGTGACCATAGCCTTCACATTCATGACACTGAACTTCTTTACCTTGGTGGGCTTGTCTTCATATTTACCTCTTCTGCTGATGTCAGAGGAGATGTTCTTGCCATTTGGTTTGTTCTTCTGATCTATTCTTTTCACGAGTTTGTTGAATTGTCTACCAGGCATAGCTACAACTTCTGATAGATTCTCCTTACTTCCACCATTGTCTTCATCTGAGACCTCTTCAGCTTTTACCACAAGTGCTATGCTTTTCGTCTTTTCAGCCTGATCACACATTCCCATCTCAAAGGTTTGGAGAGAACCAATGAGTTCATCCACTTTCATGTTGCTTATATCCTGAGCCTCTTCAATAGCAGTGACCTTCATGGCAAATCTTTTAGGCAATGATCTAAGAATCTTCCTCACAAGCTTTTCTTCAGACATCTTTTCACCCAAAGCACCTGAGGTATTGGCAATCTCAAGAATATTCATGTAGAATTCATGAATATTCTCATCCTCATTCATTCTCAGATTTTCAAACTTGGTGGTCAGCATCTGTAATCTTGACATCTTGACCTTAGAGGTACCTTCATGAGTTGTTTTGAGAGTATCCCAAACCTCTTTGGCCAGTTCACAGTGATGCACCAGTCTAAAAATGTTCTTGTCTATTCCATTGAATAAAGCATTCAAGGCCTTAGAATTCCCAAGAGCCAAGGCTTCTTGCTCTTTGGTCCATTCTTCTTCAGGTATTAACACAGATAATCCATATTTATCAGTCCTTACTGGATGTTCCCATCCTGAGTTTGCAGCTTTCCATGCCTTGCTATCTAGAGACCTTAAGAAGGCTATCATACGAGGTTTCCAGTAGTCATAGTTAGAGCCATCCAGAATTGGTGGTCTACTTGTGAGTCCTATATCCTTATCCATAATACCAGAATTTATTTTCCCTAGATCTCACCCAAAAAATAACAGGCATGGTGCCTGCTCTGATGCCAATTGAAATTCTAGGTACCCAACAGTGGATGTTAACACGGATGTTATGACATCCACTATAACACAGACTACAAAACTTAATAACAAACTGTAAATGAAAACAGTAAATAACACAGGTAATTTTTCACCCAGTTCAGTGTAAACTACACCTACATCTGGGGGCTACCAAGCTAGGGAGGAAATTCACTATTAGTAGAATTAATTCAGAGTCAAACAACCAGTTTGCACTCTTCACTTAAGACCTATCCAATGACACTTCAGCCTAACACTAGACCTGAGTTACCAACTCACTCCCCCTCAATCACAACAGTGATATCAACTAATTCAAAGTTACAAATGGAAATGAAGACACACTTCAAACAAATATTGATCTTGTTTCTCAGCTTCAATCAAGAGACACAACACTCTTGCTTAAAAGCTTAGAGTGACACAATTAACAAACAGCTCAAAAACACTAGACCAATGCAATCATACAGCAGATAATTGCTTGGCTCACAAGTATTCCTAAGACACAAAATTACACGTGAAGAACATAACTCTTCACTCACAAGGACACTCAATACACACTCTCTAAAACATTGTCAAGAACTACTGAACCAGGATTGCTACTTCTGTATATATAAGCAGCATACAATCCTTGGGCCTTAGTGAAGAAATCAGGTTTACCCAAGATAAACCTCTCTTCATGAAGATGCGCACTTACCATTAGGTCAGAGGAATTTTATGTTATCCTCAGTAATGCCTGGCATTTCGCCTAAGATAACTAAGCTTCCTAAAATGTTTCCTGAAGTATAGCCTGAGCTAATACCAGAAACCTTAAACATGCACCCTGATGTTATTTGCTTGATGTCATAACATCCAACATGACATCCAACATACTTGGCTCTTAGCTGTCCAATCTTACCCTGCAGAACACTCATTATGTATGTCATAGCATCAGTCATGACATTCACACATGAATTAATGTTTTGCCATAAAATGCAGCCAATCTAAAACATCTACAAACTCTAAATCATGCATCATATAATTCCTCTCATGCACCTTAAGTTGTCTTAAAGCATAATCTAAAACTTGTTGATGTTGCATTAACACACCTCCAAATCCCACCAATAAAGCATCATAATATACAACAATGGTTCGGTCGAATTCGGCAAAATCAATACACGAGCTGCTGTTAGCCTCCTCGAAAGCTCTTGAAACTTTCTTCATATTTTATATCCAAAACAAAAGATTGAACCTTCCTAGTCCACTGCATCAATGGCAAAGATAACTTGGAAAATCCTTCAATGAATTTCCAATAATAATCTGCCAACCCAAGAAACTTCTAATCTCAAAAACAGATCTTGGAGCCTCTCATTGCGATACAACTTCAACCTTCGACATATCAAACACAATAACTCTACTCGAGATCACATGACCAAGGAAACTCACATCCTTCAACCAATCTCGCACTTTGACAGTTTTGCATCCAACTGCTTCTCTTTCAACGCTGATAACCCAATTTACGGATGCTCATTACAATCCTCTTTACTCTTCGAATATATCAAAATATCATCAATGAACACAACCACAAACTTGCCCAAATAAGTATGGAAAATCCCGCTCATATACTCCACAATCACACATGGTGTATATGACATCACAAAATACTCATCATGTCCCTACCTTGCTTTAAAAACAATCTCCTGAACACCTCCAGGCTTCACACGAATCTGATGATACCCAGATCTCAAATCTATCTCACTAAACACACTTGCAACAACCAACTGATCCATCAAATCATCAACCCTTGGAAGCGAACACTTATTCTTAATAGTCACCTTGTTCACTTATCTATAGTCCACCCAAAGCCTCACAAAACCTTCTTTCTTCCTAACCAACAAAACTGGTGCACCCCACAGTGACACGCTCTGACAAAAGAACCTTTCCCCAAGTAGATCTTTATGTTGACTCTTCAACTTTTTCAATCCCAACGCAGACATACAATATGGAGCCATCAATATCGGACTAGTTCCAGGAACTAAGTCAATCGCAAACTCCACTTCACGTTCCGGCGGTAAATCACTTATCTCATCAGGAAAAACCTCCGGACCATCACCATTAATTGGAAACCCACCAACTTCTCCACTTTTATTAACACTCAAAGTCTACATCAAAATAAACCTCTCAGCTCCATCCTGCATCGACTCATCAAAACAATTCGTAAGCACTTAGCTTAACTCAAAACAATTCACTGCACACGCCATCTAAGCTTGCAAGACACGTCTATCCCATCCAACACGACCCCGTCTACTATTAACAAGAGATTAAGGGTGATCCGTTCCTCAATTTGTCAATAGACAGTCGAAAATTATAATAGGGTACAAACCATCTTTACCAAACTATGAGATAATTCATCGACACACTGAGCCACTACTCCACACTTGCAGCATTCTGGAGAAGCACAAGCTTCTCCCCCACTTGATTCATTCCCACTTCTGCAGACAAAAGTTAGAAAATAAATTGTATCGACAGTGTTTTCACACACATGTCACATACAAGGGAACACACAACATTAGACAACTTCTTCGGACGGACTGACCTGCTCTGATACCACTAATGTAACACCCTTTTCTATCCACAATTAAAAGGCACATTTTTCACATAAATCAGAGTAAAATATTTAACTCAATAAAATTCACCTCAAACGGTGTACATTTCTCAATAGCTCAAAATAAGTCAATGCTCCGTGTTCAATGGGTTTTCCCAAAACAATATCAAAAATTTCTCAACGGTAGCGGAACTCAAAAGGCAATCCAAAGTTTTCCTTATACGGAAAGATAATCAAAATAACTCAAATTAAACATAAACCCCAACCCGATATTACACTATCAGAGCAAGACCCTCTAAGTTAACCAGAGGCTAACAACTCTAAACTTCAAACATAATCCTCGATGGCGTCCACAGCTAAAGTCGATCATCTGCATGTTACCCACGTGGAGGTAACATTCAAACAGGCAGGGTGAGTAAAACAATTCATAATAATCAATGTATAAAAATAAACATATAAATGGATCATAATCATATTCCTCAATATGCCTCAAAGGCCACAACGTCATAATTCATACAAACAGACTCAGAGATGCAATGCAACAAGACTCAATGCATGTGGTACCAATCATCACAGCGCGATGGGCACTGGGCCATCAACCCTCCATAGATCCCCATCAATAGGATCAATTCTACTAGAGAACCGGAGCACATCATAATACTTCACATCCACACAGTGGGGTTGAAGCCAAAGTAATCGAGGTCCTGAACCGAAGTCCGGATGCACATGAATGCATGATGCACACATTACAAATCATCCTCATATTAACATCATAGGTGCATCATCATTCATCATATTCATCATCATCAAACGTCATAGCTCATCGTCATAATAATCATCATACGTCATATCGTCATAATTCATTATAATAATTATCCTCATACATCATGTCATCATAATTCATCACAATAATCATCATCATACGTCATAGAAATAATCATATAGTCATGTACAAATCACATAGCACTCGCAGTCATACTCATATTAATTTATCATATTTTCACATATTATCACATATTATCATATATTAATTCATAATTATACTCGCAGTCATCCTTATACTATTGCCTATTAATTACATAAACTTCACAGTCCCACTCATGCTAATCCGTCACAGAAATCACAGAATCAAACATCAAGGCATCGCTACGCACGATCAACATTCGCGAAACTCTGCTACGTTTGCTGGCATGTTCGCTAGGCGAGTCTGGGGCGAGTTTCTTCGTTAGGCGGGTCTGGGAACAACATGGTTCGTTAGGAGAAGCTTTCTTCGCTAGGAGAGTCTGGGAACAACATGGTTCGCTAGGAGAACTGTGCGATGACAGCAAATTCTGCTATGCACCAGAACTGATTTCCACCCAAATGCCCATACGATTCACTTAGCCAATGCCCCTAAAACATCCCTAAATCATCCCTAAGGTCCTACGGCGATAAAGGCACAAAACCTACGGTTTATTAGGCCAATCCCGTAATATATTTATGTCCTAAATCACAATTTTTTCTTCAATTACACCCTAAGGAATTAGAGTTACTCACTATCCAATATTTCTACCCTTCAGGGTCAGACCTATAACTATTCAAGGTTTTGGCAACGAAGGCCTAAGGTTTCGTAATTCTCACATCAAATAGTCAGGAATACTTACCACTAACCACAACCATTAGGGTTTCACTATCAATTTCCCTATTTCCCACAATCAACCCAAAATCCGTTAAACCTAAAATCATCCAGAGTTACATTGAATGGCATACATAAAAAATCATGAAAAGCTATACTCCCCATACCTTAGCCGATTCAAAGCTTTCACGATTATCTCCGGGAATCTTCCGCCTCCAATCTTCTCCTCAGAGCTCTGGCCACAATATTTTTCACGGTTAACAAAATGAATTTTAATTCTTTTCAGAACTCTATTTTGTTAAACCTAGTCTTGGGCCTCACAATTGGGCTTTTACCATAATACCCTCACTTACTCCTCTTAATTGTCTAAATTTCCCTTATCCAACTTATATTTATTTTAATTCATAATAATATTAATATATCCATATTATATACTATTATTCAAAATAAATAACACAAATATGCATAATTCTCCATAATCCATCAAACCACCCAAAATCGCCAAAATACAGATATTTTTAATTAAATTAATTAATTAATTAATTAAAATATTCCAATTAAAATTTGGGGTGTTACAGCGAGCGTAGCGACTTAACCAATGCGTGTTAATCATGTGGGCGTACGACTTAACCAATGTATATGGAATGCTTTTGCTTTGCCCCGAGGTTTTCGACGCTTATTGACCTCAACAATTATTGGTGTCTGGTATGGTCGTCTCGACCAATTTGAAAGTAAAGAGGAGAAACTTCCCCTATTCCATTAGTCTCCCCCAATTCAACTAGTCTGCCCCAGTCTGTCGGGTGTTTGAAGGATTTCTTCCGGGATGAGAACTTTGGGAGCGATTATTCTAAGACAGGGCTTGAGCCCATTTGCCCCAGGGTCTGATTCTTGTAGTGGTCTACCCCTGTTTGAACCTCAGAAGGGCTTGCCCCAGGTTCAAAAGGTCATGAGAAAGTTTTGATTCAAGACAGTATCAGTGAATGATCAAGTTCTTCTTTGATTTCTCTTTGTTGGGATTTCCATTATGTCAAGTACTGATTTGCAGTTTAAAATTGTTCATTCAAAAATGGTATATTTAATGCGACATTCATGCAAGTTTTGAACAATCATTTATCAGAATGATGTGAAGGTGTGTGACGAGTGGACCGTTAGTCCAAATGTAGTGCTAATTTACTGGTGTGTGAAAGATATAGCAAGAATATGACACTAATTTAGAATATTAACACATATGTAGGAGTCAGTTTACACAACCTTGTTGTAGTATGCCTTCAGAATAAACCCTGCCTCAATTAGGTCTTTTGAGGGTTGTAACATGGTCTGGTTCATGGTTATAGAAACAAAAGGATATAAGGCTCAAAATTCATTTTAACCCATCCGTTCTTCGTGATGTTCTTCAGTCCTACATTCAATTAACATATACACTTAGGTTTTGACGACGTAAGAGTGAAAATGATGGTTCAAGACTTTAAAATGGCAGTCACTTTATTTTATTTTGTCATATAAGCTAGTGACCCTTTTGATTCTGATATAGTGGTCACTGAATTTTATTTTGTTTTTGTTGAGGATTTGAAGACCTCTTTCGTTTTTGCTTTTGATCCCTAACTTTTGCATGGACTGATTTTGCTCTTTGAGTCCATCGGGATTACCTTGATTTTTGCCTAAGTCACCTTTTGAGGTGTTCAACTTAGCAGGCTTTTGATTTATTGGAATTTTGTTGGAGAGTCATGATTGCCAAGTCAATGGTTATTGGTGAACAACCGTCATGTCTTTTGGATTCCGTCTTGTGACTCGAGTGCGTAATCAGGTTGAACAAACACTACCCATACCTAGGTTAAGTGTAAGGGTTTAAAAATCGGAAGGAAACTCCTACTTCTAGGCTCAAAGCAGTTAACTAGGGATTAACTCCTTATCTCTCCAATGTTTGGGGATTTGAAACAATGCATGTGCATCATCAGTGAGATTTTATCCAAAAGCATGCTATCAGCAATTATGGGTATTTGGTTTTCGTCATCCTCCCTCAAATCTTTGTTAAATAACAATATGATGAAGGAAGTGAAGTCTTTTGTGATTTTTGCGATAAACGAGAAAATGTGAGTGAATACGAGTGGATTTAATCAAAATATGCATAATCATTACACTAACAATACCATTAATAAACAACAACGTCTAAAAGCAAATAGCACTTAACAGAAAAAAAAAACTATAAATGTGAAGACATAACATGATCTAAAAATTGCCAGCATTGAGGAACTTGGCTTTTTTCTTGACTCGCTGTCTTTGAAAAGATGCATCTTGTAGTCTTCGAACTCATTCAGGTGTGAGGCGGATACGTACAACCAAACTCCCTTCTTGAAAGGATATATACTTCTCGTCAATCAATTGCTGCACCCTGGCTTGGAAGGCTTTGCAATCTTCAGTTGAATGTCCCATTGATCCAGCGTGATATCCACAATGCGCCATGGGATCGTACCCAGGAGGGTATGGTTCTGATACTGGATCGAGAGACTTAGGCTCCACTAGTGAATTTCGAATCAAATATGGTAGAAGTTGCGTGTAAGACACATAAACTGGATGAAGAGGAGCATTCCTTCTTCCCAAATTGTTCCAGACCTATGTTGATTCTGGCATGGACTCTGATCTCCTAGGCCATAATGTTGATGTCATGGACTCTGACAGGGTTCCCTAGGTATTGTTGATCATCATGGACTCTGACAGGGTTCCCTAGGTATTGTTGGTTGTCCTCTTGGGACCCAAATGTTGATGTCATCATCGTCATTAGCGTTAGTGGAATGCTCTCTAAAGTGTTTTTTCTAGGCTTCCTCAGCAGATACAACCCTTTTGGACGTTTCTTCTAGCTCTTCTTTTGAGGTGGTAGTATCTCAGGCCATGGTTTCAACATGATTATCAGAGGATAAAGACATCTTATCTACCACCAACTCGATCTTTTCCTTATGGTATATGATTTTGATTGGTTCATAAAACTCTTGTACTTTCTCTTTGCCAGATCTTTGTGTTGAACCAATTACGCTAGGGTCTTCCTTTCTGGTCAATCTTTGCAACTTTCTTCAAAATATTTCACACTCTTCAACAACATGCTCTATGGTTCTAGTGTGGTACCCACATTCTGCCCCAGGGTTGCCTTCCTCATCAAAGACTGGGCGTTTGTTGTTAATTAGCTTTCGAACTTTATTCTTGAATGACCAACAACCTTCAACAAAATGTCACCTCGGCCCTTTATGGTATTCACACTGCACATTAGGGTCATATCCAAGTGGAAGAGGAGTACGAGTTGGCAAAAGAGATATGGGTACCACCAATGAACTCTGAATTAGGTACAATAGCAGTTGTCCACACGGTATAGGAATATGGTCGAGAATAAGGCGCGACTGAGACTTCTTAATGCCTCTCCAATTTAGATTCCCATGATCTTGGGACAAAATAGGTGATGACCGTTGATTCCGATGTTTTGGAAGAATTGGTTGGGGATAAAACCCAAGAGGAGTAACACACCATAGGCTATTCACTGTAGGCTGCAGAGTGTAAGGAACTACAGGAGTAAAACTCCTAGTTGTGGCGCCTCCTTGAAGCTTCTCCTTTCTTCTTCCCAAAGTTGTTATAGCTTCTAGCGTCTGCTTCATCTTGCCTTTCTAACTGCTAATATTTGGCTTGTTTGCTCGCTAGGTGAGGCTGAAGCACGATTTTGTATGCACAGAAGAAGGGACTAAACAATGTTCTTGGGAGAAGTTGTTTGAGTTTTAGATCTCACGGGGTGAGGAATTAGTGTTTAAGAAGTTTCAATCGCACGGGGGAGAGAAAAGAGAATTTGTCATGTTGGATGTTTTGGTTTGGAAAAGAGAATAGATTTGAATAGGTTTTAGGGTTTCAGTCGCACGGGGGCAAGGAAGATGAGGTTTGTTAGGTATTTTGATGGAGAATGACGACTATTCAATAAACGAGACACCAGCCTCACAACCAATTAATCGGGATATCATTGGAATGCTAGATTTCAACGATATCTTTTTCATTCCATTAATTACAAAACTTATGTTTGATGGACGGTGAAATTACCATATGGAGTGCTAGACTTCAATGGCATTTCTTCGTCCAAATAATTAAGGCGTGTATTTTAGAGACAAAAGGTTGAGCAACCCAAAACCCAAGGCGTGTGCCCCAAGAGCTGTCACTTCAAGAATTCAAGGAATGCGAGACTCCAAGAACCCAGTTCTTTCGTAATTTGATTAACAAAAAGTTTTGCATTTGAATATGACTAGGTTTTTTTAGATTGAGAAAAGAGTTTGGTTTGCGCGGTTTAGGGTTTCGATCGCACGGGGGAGGAAAAACGAAATTATATTGGTTGAATATTTTGAAGGGGAATGACGACTATTCGATAGACGAGATGTCAGCCTCACAACAAATTAGTCGGGGTATTATTGGGATGCTAGATCCCAATGACACCTTTTTCATTCCATTAACTATGAAATGTGTTTGTTGGACAATGAAACTTTGTCCAAGTAGACATGGTGAGTGTTTTAGGAACAAAAGTTTGAATGACACGCTACCCAAGGCATACGCCTCAATAGTGGTCACTCAAGAATTCAAGGAATGCGCGACTCCAAGAACTCGATTCTTTCATAATTTAGCTAAGAAAAGATTTTTAATATGATGACGTATTGATCAAATTATGATATCTTGATTGGGCGCGTTAGGCAACTTAGAAATGCACGATCGAAAGGATCACAACTTAAGGTGTACGCCTCGAGAGCAATCTTTCGAGAATTCAAGAAGTGTTAGACCTAAAAAATTCAATATTTCCTTTATTAATTAAGAAAAATTATTTAATTAGCAATATAGTTTCAGACATTACGTTTTAATTTGGGAAAAGATATAGACTTTAATTATCAATTAACTCTTAAAAAGGTTAGAAGTATTAGTCAATAGTGGATTATGATTTTGTTTTAAAATTAATTTTATTGAGAAGGGTTTTATTGAATAAAAAAAAATTTAAATTTATTTTGAAACCGAGTTGTTGTTGATGTTGAGCTATTGTCGACTGCAGTTAATGTCGGAAACAATGACGAAAATTAATGTGAGGGGTGCGATGTTATTGATTATTAATATTGTCGTTGCAGTAGTCACGATTGAAGGTGGAACAGTGAAGATTGAGGCCTTGATTATCAGAGGGATTTAAAACGAACTCCATTAACTCTGTTGAACTGATGCTTAACTCAAACAAGACAAACTTCGACCTGAAAAAATGCAAAACAAGTCACGGATAACATCGTCGATGGAATGCTCAAGTTACCGTTGTCCTGAACGCTGTGGCTAAGCTCTTGGAATATGCCCTACTTCAAGTTTGTGTGGTCGAATACAATAATATCATAACAAAATAAATTAGATCCACACCTTAAATTTGGATCGCAATGAATCAAAAATGTTGAGTGCTTTCGTGAATTCGAGTTGACTTTATTGTCGTGATTTCAATCTCAAAACAAAGCGCAAAGAGTTGTTCAAAATGGTTGTTGAATCAAGTGTTTGCAGAAGGAGTTTTGTCGCTCGTGATGACGTTGTTGTTGAGAAATGAAGAGCTGAGATGTTGCTGTTATCACCCGAGTTGTGGCGGTCTGGAGAGTTCTTGTCGCACTACTGAACGGGAGTGTGAATGGAGGTTATGAGTTGGGGATGCGGTTGACAGAGAAAGGAAGAAGAGTTTTCACCAAAAACCGATGGTGATGATGATTGATGACGACGATGGTAAAGGAGAAGAGGGTTGAGTCGTTATGGGAAACGATGATGGTGGTGGCGATTTTGAGGAAGGTGAAAGAAGAAGGGTCGATTGAGGATGATGATGGTGTGGCAAAGGGAAATTGAAGGGTTTGGTGTGGCGATTTGATGAATTGGGTTAGGGTGGTGGTCAAGTGAGTTTTCGATGGAGAAGATGATGATGGTTTGGTGATTGTGTGATGGCAGTGGATTTCTCGGTGGTGATGGAGAAAACGGAGGAAATGAGGAAGGCGGGTGGTGGAGACCCAACGAGTGAAGGAAAAACCTCTGCGAAGAAGATTCATAGTTCTCACTTTTATCCACTTCCTACTACATTTCTTTTTCATTTTCTTTTTTTATTAATTATTTAAAATTTTCATATTACTAATATTATTATTATATATACTTTATTATTAAATTAACAAAAGTATAAAATAAAAAATTCTAGGGTGACAAAACTTTGAAAATCCATGACTTGGGGATGGCCATGTGGCTTAATGACATGAAAAAGAGTTATACACATTTTTCTGATTTTATTATCAATTAATTCAAAATGAAACAAGGTGCTAAAATGTGAATGGTTAGTGGCAAAAAATGAGGATCATGCATGTGCACCCTTGATTAAATTTAAATATGACGATCCGTATTTAATCAAAGAAGCACACCTAATTTAAAATGCCAAAATTTCCTTTTCTAGATGCTTTAATTAATTTAATAGAATTAAATCAATTAAAAACTAATAAAAATTCACAATTTATTAAATAAAATTCTAAAAATGAAATGCAAGCATGGAAAATTCTAATTAATTATTTTGGGCATTTTGATGAAAATATAAAAATAAATCGGGTGAAAATTAATAGAAATCGGGCAACAGAGATGCTTGGAGAATTAAATCGACTGCACATAAAAGATTAACATGAAATAAATAACTTGGAAAGATGTAGCACCCAGTCAACTTTGAAAATTGACTGGGACCAGTAAAAAAGCTCAGACTGATCAAAAGTGATTGAAAATTCATCGAGAGTTAAGATGAGTGCGGTAGGTCAAGTTTCAATGAAAAGTAGGTCAAATCCCTAACGCCTGCACACTTAAATTCGAAACTTTTCAACCGTTGATTTTTCTCGTATATTTGTGACACAATTCGACCATTCTGTCTGTATATCCAAGAAATTTGTTATGGCTAATCATTTTAGAAATTATTCATGCTGGAAAATACGTTATGCTGACAAGCGATGCAAAAAATAAAGTCCGACAAATAAAAATTTGAAACAAGTAGGACAAATTTGGGGTATGACAGATACCCAGAAAGAACTTGAGTTCTCCCATCTGACTCATCTCAAACTCTGATTGCATAGACTTAGCAAACTCCTTGCACAAGGTAGCATTAGCATAACCAAATATAATATCATCTACATAAATTTGAACAGCTAAAGCATCATTTTTGAATGTGTTACAGAACAAAGTAGTATAAACCTTTCCTCTGGTAAAATTGTTTTCCAAAATAAAATTGCTTAGTCTTTCATACCATGCTCTAGGATCTTGTTTTAGACCATATAAGGATTTCTTAAGTTTGAAAACAAAATTCGAGTTTTTATGATTTTCAAAACCAGCATGTTGGTGTACATACACTTCTTTAGTTATGTAATCATTCAGAAATGCACTCTTAACATCCATTTGATATAAGATGATATTATGATTAACAACAAAAGAAATTAAGATACAAATAGACTCTAACCTGGAAACTAGTGCAAAGGTCTCAGTATAGCCAATCCCTCTTGCTGACTATAGCCTTGTGCCACTAGTCTGGCCTTGTTCCTTGCCACTTCTCTTTTTCATTCAGCTTGTTTTTTAAGACCCATTTTGTTCCAATGACATGAATTCCTTTGGCTCTTTGCACAAGATTCCACACATCATTTATAGAGAATTGTTTTAATCCATCTTGCATAGCTAGAATCTACTCAGTGTCCAAAAGTGCTTCATCAACGAATGCAGGTTCTCTGAGGGACACCAATCCCAGAAGGGTCTCTTCAGAAGGTTTAAATGAGGATCTAGTTCTTATTGATTTAGTTTTATCTCCTATAATCAATTTTTCAGAGTGTGAAGATCTTTGTATGTTCTTCCTCAGAGGTGTCTACACATCAACAACTTCTGGTTGAACGGTTTCAGAGTCTTTTGCCTTAGATTCTTTAGCTTCTGATTCTTTACCTTCAGGACCTAAATAGGTAATCTCCATATCTGCAAACTTCTCAACTAGATTTGAATTTTCAGATTCAAGCTTATCATCAAATATGACATTAATCGATTCCTCAAATATTCGTGTTTCAGTGTTATATACTCTATAGCCTTTAGAGCGTTCAGAGTATCCTAACATTATACACTTTTGTGCCTTAATATTAAACTTGTTCATATTTTCCTTAGTGTTTAGAATAAAACAATTACATCCAAAAGGATGGAAATATGAAATGTTGGGTTTTCTATTCTTCCCCAATTCATAAGGATTCTTACCCATAATAGGTCTTATAGAGATCATGTTTTGAATGAAACAAGTTGTGTTAACTTCCTCTGCCCAGAAATTATTAGCCACATTTGTCTCATTGATCATTGTTCTAGCCATATCTTGCAAATTCCTATTCTTTCTCTCTACAACTCCATTTTGTTGTGGAGTTTTAGAGCAGGAGAAATCATGGGAAATACCATTCTCATCAAATAGTTTCTCAAAATCTTTATTCTCAAATTCACCACCATGGTCACTTCTGGCTTTAACAACTCTAAAGTCTTCCTCGTTTTGTACTTGAGAGAAGAAGGTAGAAAACAAAGAATGTGACTCATCCTTGTGTATTAAGAATCTGACCCATGTCCATCTGCTATAGTCACCAACAATTACTAAACCATACTTCTTGCCACTGAAAAAAGTAATTTTCACTAATCCAAAGAGATCAATGCGCAGATGTTCCAAAGGCCTAGAGGTGGAAATAACATTTTTTCTTGCCTTTCTAACATGCTTCACAAAGAGCATCTGAAGATAACTTTAGATTTGGAAGCCCTATGACTAAATTAAGCTTATATAGCTGAGAAATTCTCCTCATGCTAACATGGCCCAATTGTCTATGTCAGACCCATTGCTTTTCATTAACAAACATGAGACATTTTACATTCTGATTTTTAAGATCACAAAATCTAATTTTATAAAAAAAAAATTTCTCTTTCCATTGAAAATAATGGAGTCATCTTTCTGACTAAGAGCTTTACAAGACTTTTGATTAAAGATTATTTCATAACCATTGTCACTTAATTGACTTATGGATAATAAGTTATGCATTAATATGTCAACTAATAAAATATTAGTAATATAATGAGAGAAACATTGCCAACTGTTCCGGAGCCTATGATCTTCCCTTTTTGATCACCTCTGAAACTCACAAAGCCACCTGGCTTAAGTTCTAGATCTTGGAATATATGTCTTCTTCCCGTCATGTTTCGTGAGCAGCCAGAGTCTAGGTACCATGATTGGTGTTTTAATTGTGTTGTTATGTATGTCTGCAACATATATTATCTTGTCCTTAGGTATCCATATCTTTTTGGGTCCTTTCTTATTAGTTCTCCTAGACTTCTTAGATAAGTTCGGTCTTTATGACGTATAATCATTTTTTGTATGTGCATAAGAGAAATGAGAATAAAGAGCTTTTGGTTTTACCTTTTCTTTTGAAATATTTTTTTCTTTAGGAACATAACCAATTCCTCTTCTTCCATTTCTTCTAACTCCATAGATCATTAAAGCCAATTTTCTTCTATCTATGTTTCTAGCCAGAAATGTCTAAAAATATTTGAAATTCTGGTATGCAGATCACATGTGTTCCAAGAACAATGATCTCTGCTCAACAAGGATGAGGACAGACCATGGCCAATTTACATTTCTTTAAATTGTCCCAATGTCACGACCTCTATTGTGACATCTGCAGTCTGTCATACTATTTATCTAACCATTTAAAGTACAAAATTGTAAATGTAGAAAGATAAATAGCACAGTAATTGTTCACCCAGTTCGGTATCAACAACACCTACATCTGGGGGCTACCATGCCAGGGAGGAAATTCACTATTAGTAGAATCAATTCAAAGTCAAACCTCCAGTTTGCACTTCTCACTTAATCTCTACCCAATGACACTTCAACCTAGAGACACTCTTGTATCTGAGTATACCCACTCACTCCTCCTCAATCATACAACAGTGATATCAAACAATTACAAAAACAATATGAAGAGACACTTCATACTCACCTTGATCGTGCTTCACAGCTTTGATCAAGGAACTCACACACTCTTGCATCACAACTTCGAGTGAGACACAACCTAGAATCTACCTATCCAATGCAATCATCCACCAGACAATTGCTTGGAGTACAAGTATTCCTAAGCAGAATTCATACGTGAAGACTAGCCTTCTTCACTTACAAATATGTCTACCACAATGTATCAAATGATACAAGGGGTGACTTACACACAAGGGACTCTCAAACCCTAGACCTCTATTTTACACTCTGGTTTTTCCTGGAGTGAATGCTTGCTTTTCCCTTGCTTCTGCGCCTCCTTTTATAGCACTGTAGACTGGGCTTGGGCTATGCAGAAGTAACAAATATTAGTTTTAACAAAATAAAACCAATTTCCACAATTCAAGGTGTTGTCCAATTAGGTCATGGCATGGTCAGCATTGCCTTGAATCTCTCCTGAGATAACTCAAGGGTCATAACAAGTCTCCTGAAATCTAGCCTGAGATAACAGAAAACCAACATGCCTGCACGACTGATGTCATACGATCAATGTCATGACATTCAGTATGACATCCACTCTTCTGCAGATTTTTCTTTACACCAGACCTGGCTTCACCTAATCTTCTGCAGAATAACATTAGAAACAAGTATTTTAAAGTTTCCTAAAAGGTCTCCAAGATCCTTTTATGAATACCAATACAATTTGTTCTTGTTCCTAAAAAATATCCTTGACATATTTACTAATGAGGTATTTTCAACATGGTCTCATCAATCCAAACCAATTCTGTCGAGAGATATATACTAGCAGTTCCTTCTGTTGTCATGCAACGATGTTCTGCTTAAGACACATGACAACACACCTCACTCATTACCTGTGAGGAACTTCATCACAACTTAACCTGTTGTGGCTGCACACCTCACACTTCCTGTGAGGAACTGCATCAATGCTCAACCTGTTGTGGCTGCACACCTCACTCTCTACCTGTGAGGAACTTGGCTACTGCTAACACATAGCAGTGCCTGTTGTGCCAGACAGTTATGTCATTACTTTGGTAATGACCTCCATGACAGCAGTTCTTTCTTCATATGTCATTTCTTTGGTAATGACATCCATGACAACAGTTATTTCTTCAGCCTCTGCTAGCTCCTGTTGCACCAGACAATGATGTCATGACTTTGGTAATGACATCCTGTTCAAAACACATGCCAGCAGTACTATCATTAGCTCCTGCTAGCTCTTGCTGTACTAGACCTTGATGTCATGACTTTGGTAATGGCATCCTGTATAACATTAGTGCAGAATCATGTTTTACCAAAATTTAGCCAATCATAGAACCATAGACACATGGTACTAACAATCTCCCTCTTTGGCAAATTTTGGCTAAAACACCCAAGCAACTTATCAAGTCATTAGCAGTAGTTTACACAAATTATCGTGCTCCCTGTTGCACCCCAAAATTTGACCAAGCAATTATCGCATTTGGCTTATGTTTCGACTCATTTTGCATTCTGCATTTGCATACCGCATACCTTGCATTTTTTGGCTAGATTGATTTTTATCGGGATTACAGCCCTCCCCTGGCATTGCAGGCATTTCAGGCCAGTTCGAATAATCAGGTTTTGTTATGGAAGATGTGCTCTTCCCAGTGTTTTCAGCTCTTGTTGTTGTTTTTGAGGACATTTCGGTGTCCGGTTTTTACCGTTTATTTCGCTATGTTCGCGCATCCTTTTTTAATCGATTTAATTGACCTTCCTTGCATTTTTAGATTTTTTCCTTATATTTCTAGAATTTTAAATAGTCTTTTAAATAGATTTTAATAGATTTAATTGCTTTTCTAGATTTTAATAGATATTAAATAGATTTTTTTAATAGATTTTAATAGATAATTCTTTTCTAGATATTAAATAGATTTTTTAAATGAATTTTACTAGAATTTTAAATAGATTTGGAATTTAATAGATTTAATTGTTTCTAGATTTAATTTGGTTTAGAGTAATAGATTTAAGTTTCTAGATGATAATCATGAATTAATCAATTTTAGTTAGTTTTAATTAACAGTTCTTAATTAGGAAGTCTGAATTTTCGTTTGTTTTGTTATTAGATTTTAATTAGATCCATTAGTCATTAATTGAGGTCATTTAGTTAGAGTTAATCGAGTTGTTAATCATTGAGTCATTAATTGAAGCCAGAATTAATTGGGTTTTTTATCATGTTAATCAATTTCCGTTAATTAGTCATTAATCATCATATTCAGTTTTAATTGCAGCCTTAAGTGAGTCAATTAATTCAGTTACTTAGTCTTAATAGCCATTAGTGGAGTTAACTGAGTCTGAGTAATTTAATTTCAATCTTTAATCCATTTTCGTCTAGTGGGCCAGGTGTCATTGTGGGGGCCCAATCCTAGTCAGCGATGACACTTGTCAATATAAGAGAATCCCACATGTTCACTCTCTCTCTCCGCCAACACACACTTCTGCCACCACCTCATTTCTCCATATCACACACACGTGTACGCCTCCCACTTTCCCCTCCCATGCGTGCTGACACCTCACCCCACACGCGTCTCTCTCTCCATCTCTCAGGCTGCCACGCGTGTCTCCACCTTCACCCCTCACCGCCGGCCATGCAGCCGCCACCGGTACCACCACAACCGTCGCCAGAAGTCCAACAACTCGCCGGAAAATGCATCACATTCATCATTCTCCGATCAATTTCTCCAGAAATTCGTAGATCTTCATCTTCTTCGTGAAGATCCCCAAGAACATTCATCTAGATTGTTCATCATTCAATAAAATTTTCTAAAAAATCCTTCGAATGTTCATCGTTTTCGCTCAATGTTCAGCAAATCGGCGTCCAGATCCTCATACTTTTTCCAGGAAATTTCAAGAATCTTCAATGAACTTCAGAGATTCATCAATCCTCACGATCTTCGTCCAGATCCAGGATCTTCATCATCTTCGTTCCACCTTCATCACGTTCATCACGAACTCTAGATCTACATCCTTCAAACCTCTCCATTCGTGTCCTTCGTTTATTCATAACTTCCTGTTTCCAGATCTCATCGTCTTCGTTCATCTAAACTTCGTTGATGTTCATCAGACTTTCTTCGAAGATCTTCAAGCCAATTTTCCATTGTTCATCAATGTTTTCCACACTTCATCACCACTCTCCATCCAATCTTCGTCATCATCAGATCGTAACCGTTTTTCCAGAATCTTCTCACCTTCAAGAGCATTCATCAAGATTCTCCAGAAACTCCAACTTCCAAACACCATAGACCTTCATAGCAACTCCTCAGAATTTCAAACGAACTCCACAAGAACCAACTCTTCACTAACAGATCTGCGATTCACACGAACTTCTGGAGGTAACCGGTATTTTGATTTCGGTTAGTGTGATTTCATGATGAACGGATTGTGTGGTGTTTAACATAGGCAAAAGAGCTGAACTGGATTGATGAGGTTTGAGGATAAGACGGAGGACGGTGGAGGTTGAGGGAGCTGAACTGAGAAGGAAGTTGAGAACGTCAACGGCGGCGGCTAAGTGGAGAAGAGAAGAGGAAAGCTAGGGTTTCAGAGAGAGTGGGAGAAGAGGAGACCGTGTGGATCGTGGGCTCTGTTGGGCCCAATCCATTGTCTCTCAGTCCACACCCCCCGTTTTTTCTTTTCACCCTCCCTGTGTTGTTTCTTTTTTTTTTGTTATGGTATTGGGCTGGGCCCAATTGGCCTTTTTGAATTACGCCTCCATTTCCCTGCGCGGACCCCCCCCCCCCAGTTTTTTTATTTTGTTTTCTGATTGTATTGTGGGCTGGGCCCAGAGTGGTGATTTCTGCATTTTACACCCCTGTTTCAGAATGTACCCCTCTCCTTTGTTTTTAATTTTTCTCTTGTATTGAACATGTGCTTGTAATAATTGTTAATTTTTTCTTTTAGGATTATAGTTTTATTTTCCTAGGTTATTATTGCATATTTTTTTAGTTTAGAATATTTTTACTATAGATTTTAATATAGAATTTATATTCTATTGTTTTTAGAATATTATAGAATATTGCATAGTATAGAAATTTCATTCTATTTTCTTATAGGATATTATTAGAGTTAGATAGATTTTATATGCTATTTTCTGTATGCATTTCCTTATTTTTTCTTTAGAATATTTTCTAGTAGAAATTAATTGCTGTATTTTAGGAGTAGACTATTATTTCCATTTGTGATTGGATTTCTCTCCTATTTTCTTTTCTCTTTCGATTTTATCTTCGAGTTTATTTTTGGCTGGCCACGTGACATGATTCAATTGGAGAATGATTGTCGATATCATTTCTCTATCTTGTCTTTGACACGAATATCAATACGCTACCTCTTAGAGTTCGATTTCTCGTATAAGTCGAACCATGACGATCTAAGCGTTACATTGGTTCTGGTTCGAACGTCCTCATCAAGGATCCAGAGAGGAGAAGATTGGAATGGAGCTTGCGCGCATGTCAGGAGCCAACGAAGCCGCTTCGTTCAACATCATCTTATTCAAGTCTTCGTGCAACCGTCGAGTGTTGTGAGCCGTAACGTTAGATACGTAGGAAATGGCAGTTGAGGGGTTTCCTCTCAATCGTCTAGGATGTCTAGTATGGTACCCTTTGGGTGACGTGCGACGCATTCGCTCCTACGCCTTAGGTTCTTGCGTGTGTGTCCCGAGTTCCTTCCCGTTTAGGCGTAAGCCTGCTTCCTCTTTGTTCTCGCCCCCATGCGATCGAAACCCTTTTCTCTCGCATTTAGGCGATTGAGACTCCTTCTCTTGCCCCTGTGCAATCGAGACTTGCTTTCTTGTACCGCCGAACTACGTTTGCTCTGATCTCTCGTGCCAGACGAGAGTACGTAGGTATAGGATGCGATATCCTAGCAAGCTCCCTTTTCCCTTTTTCCCTGTTTTGCTGTAGTTGGCTGAACTACAGCTGCTCTGATTTCTCGTGCCAGACGAGAATATGTAGGCATATGATGCGATATCCTAGCGAGCACACTAAACAACTAACTTCTCTGTTCTCTCACTGCTGTGCGATCGAGACTTTCCCGTTAACGACTGATGTTTCCTTTCTCTTGCCCTAGCGCAATCGAGGCCAGACCGTAGTTCTAGTACCCGTAGGTTCCCATACCTTTAAAACCCGACATACTACGTCCGTTCTACCGCAAACAGGTAACGCCTAAGTCTCCGTCGAGCGAGCAACATACACCTAACTGCTAGAATGCGTACGCTAGTATCGTCAATCCTTTCTCTCACCCCTGTGTGATCGAGAACACCCTGTCTAGCCGTAGTTAGCCCGAACTACGTAAGCTCTGATCTTTCACGCCATGTGAAAGTACGTAGGCACGAGACGCGACGTCTTGGCGAGCAAATTTCCCCCGTAGTTTCCCGAACTTCAATGACTCTGACTTTCCCATTGCACAAGGGAATACGTAGGCATAGAGCGTGATGCTCTATCGAGTCAGTTTCTTTCCGTTTAGCCTTAGAAGCCATAGATAGTTTGTTTTTCACCCGTAGACAAACCAACAAGCGTGGATCCCATCGAGTACGATGGACGTGAGAGGTGCTAATACCTTCCCCTCGCGTAACCGACTCCCGAACCCAGACAATGGTTGCGATGACCTTGTCTTATACCTTTTCGTCAGGTTTTTTCCGATCGTTTCCTTTCCCGTTCTGAGGGATAAATAACGAGAGGTGGCGACTCTTCTGTTTTGCCGGCCTCGTTTTTCGCAGTAGCGACAACTGGCGACTCTGCTGGGGACTCTGGTTCTCTAAGCGAGTCTTGTCTTGGATTCTCTTCCTAGCTGCCTGGGTCATCCCCAGCAGATAGTTTCCTGGGGATCCAACGTCCCTATGCGAGTCAATCAAGGGATCCAACGTCCCGACGAGAGTCAATCCTAGTGCTTGTTTGCTTGTCTGTGGGTGTTTATTTTTGTGCGTTTTATGTTGTATATTACTGCTGTATTTACATTTCTCGCACTGTATTATTATCTGTTGCTATTGTGCTATTGTGGGAGGGGAACTCTGATGAGGGGTAAGCCAGACCCAGGCTTGAGTGTACTTAGCGTTAGTTGTGGAAATTATTGGGCGCGTGCTTGCTTTGCAGGCACTAGTGTCTCATGAAATCCACGCTCAGACGAGGTTCTCCCGGTTGACTTCTTTTCCAACCCTTTGGGCTTGAGGGGTTGTTGGTTTGGAGGATTGTCGACTCTGGGACTGATCACTTGTGATTCAGCCGAGTGAGGCCGCTTCAAGATATGATGATGCCACACCTTTTGGGTATCGTATCATCGTTCTTGAAAGTCTGTGACGCTGATGATCGCATAGGGTGCCGAACCTGTGTCAGTTTAGGTCCATACCCGTGAGTGGGAGGGTTTTTACAGGAAACTTGACTTCCAGCCTACCCGGTATTTTGGTTTTCTCTCGTCAGAGCAAACTTATCCCGTTAGCAGCGCAACATTATTCATAGCTTTGTGGGGCTGTGGTCCCGTATCTGTTGCATTTTGCATTGCATTTCATGTGCATCTCATGCTTACATATCCATCCTCGTCCGGAACAGAGAGCTTACCCGTCTTTTGTCCAACTCACAGTTGACTTCCTGGCATTCACATTAGACTTGAGTTAGTTTCTGGAAGGATCATGGACTCCGAAGAGCAGAATCAGTTTGTTACCAGGGCCGAGTTTGAATTGTTGAATAACCAGCTGAGTCAGGTCATGAAAGCCATAACAACCATGACTAGAGGAGAGGACAATGTTCAGAGGACTCAGGTGAACAATGTTGCTCCAGCCCAGAATGTGCAGATTCTCATCGGAGACAGAGATGCATCTTCTCTCCGTGACACAGACTATCAGCGTTTCACTTTCCCTGTGCCAGATCGTCAGAGGGCTGCTCCGAAGGCTAATGCTGAGGACCCGAGGACTGTTGAGGATATGAGAAGACTTCAGCTATTGGAAGATCAGATGGCTGCCTTGATAAATAAGAATACTCTCAACCTGAATGCTGCAAGCATGTGTCTGGCGCCTGGTCTTGTGTTGCCTCCGAAGTTCAAGATAACCAATTTTGAGAAATACAAAGGGGATGGTTGTCTGAAGTTACATTTGGTTATGTTCTGCAGAAGAATGACTTCGCATGTTGCCAATGACAAGCTTATGGTTCACCGTTTCCAAGATAGTTTGCTCGGAGCATCTTTGGATTGGTACATGCAGTTGAAGAGTGGCAGTATCAAATCATGGTCTGATTTAGCCAATGCCTTCGTGAAGCAGTACGACTACAACCTGGATATGACTCATAGTCGCGTGCATTTGCAAGAATTATCTCAGGCGGAGAACGAACCCTTTAGAGGATATGTGCAGAGATGGAGAGAATTGGCTGCTCGTGTTCAACCACCGCTTGTGGAGAGAGAAATGGTCGACCTTTTCGTGGGTACTCTGAAGGGCCGTTACTATGACACATTGTTCAGTTGTGGAAATGCAAGCTTTGCGGACTTGATAAGAGTAGGAGAACATGTTGAGAGCGGAATCAAGAGCGAAAATATTCAAGACATCCCTTATACTTCAGTTTGTGAAGATGAATCAATTGCCAGTTCTCAAGAAGAATGGGAGAAAGAAAGTGATGTCATCCCGGAATCTCCCGTACCTCAGATTCAGTATCCAGACACTTCGAGTGCTCAGAGCCAGCAACCTGTTGCGCCTGTCTGTCAGATCTCTGTTATCCGCCAGAGTCAACAGCCATATCATCGTCAGCCGCGTCAGCACGCCCGACGAAGACCAAGGAAACCTGAAAGGCAGTTTACTCCGCTACCGGTATCGTATAGTCAGTTGTTGCCGGATTTTGTCAAAAGTGGGCTGATAGTGCCGAAAGAGACTGATCCAATGATCCCGCCTTACCCTCCAGGTTTTGATGCCAACGCTCGCTGTGAGTACCATGTTGGGGCACATGGGCATTCAACAGACGACTGTAAGGTGCTTCAAAGCCAGATTCAGACCTTGTTGGACTCTAATAGGATATCTGTCACGCCTCAGGGTGTCGACCTTCCTTTATACAGCCAAGTGGGTGAATCAGTTCAGGTTATGGAAGAGTTCACTGAAAGCAGATGTTCAGAAGAGTATCATGATGACTTCGACGATCAATTCTGAAGATGGCTGGCTCAGCAGCAAATCAAGTTCGAAAAGCCCGGTTCCCAGGAACTGGCAATCTGTGTTTTATCATGTCATTTCTTTGCATTTGTAGATTCTTTTCTGTTAACACGCAAATTGCATTCGTAAAAGTTGTATTGTTTTCAATTGATATTGATAATGAAATGAGTATGCATGTTTTGATTTAATCCAGTCGTGTTCACTCAATTTTTTTACAGATATCCAACGCTTGGTTAAGCGGAACCCGGGGAGGATGACGAAGTTTAAAGACGCGTAAGCTTCTGAAAGTATGCTTTTGAAAATAAAACCTGCTGATGATGTATATGCATTGTTTCAAATCCCTAAACACCAGAGATATAAGGAAGATAACCCCTTGTAAACCCCTTTGAGCCTGATAGTAGGAGTTTCTTTCTGGAAACGAAAAACCCTCAATCTTAACCCGGGGCAGGGTAGGTGTTAGCTAATTTGACCAAGCGTCCAAATTGCAGAAAGGAGTGTCCGTTCGAGGATCAATCACACCTCTAGAGGTCGTGCCTAAAAAAACCACAGTGGTTAAACATCAGGAGTGAAACAGTCACATTATTCCCCAAGGAGTCAGACAACCAGTGTCACACGACTTGTTCAAAAAAAAAAGAAGAAAGCAAAAAGAATTAAAAGCCCGCTAAGTCAAAAATTGAAAACAAATGACTTAGGCAAAAATGAAGGCATCCCTCTGGACTTCAAAATTGAAGAAGCTCAAAAGAGCCAGTCCGAGCAAAAATTAGGGAAAGCGAAAAAATGAAAAGGATTACAAAAGAGAATTCCTCAAACAAAATACAAGTCGTGTGACCCCAAGTGGCAAAGAAGAAAAGTGAGTGGCTGTCACTCCAAACACTCATGGTTTCTCGAACTATCACTCATACCTTTCAACCTCTGAGAAGCGAGCGCTAAGGTCGAATTAGCTAAACGTAGGATTGAAGAACATCACGGAGAACGGGTGGGTGAAAATAAATTTTGAGCCTTTATCCTTTCCTTCAAAACCGTGAACCTGACCACGTTACAACCAAAAAAAAGTCCTAATTGAAGCAGGGTTTGTTTCGAAGGCATACATCGGTAAAGATCGCGTCGAAACTGACTCCTAAAAGGGTTCTTATTACCATGTTGGTACTGATGTTGATATTCTGATAAATGACTTGTCCATTATATGCCATAAACTGTTTTTCCTTTTCCAGTGAACAGATTGGATGTCAAAACTGTCATATGCATTGCATTAATATATCTTTTATGCAGAACAACTTGTTTTACTTGCAAGTAAGTGCTTGACAGCAGGAAAGTTTCCTACAGTGGAAAGTCTGATCATTATAGAATGCGGAACGCCCTAATACTCCGTGGACCGGGGCAAGCTATATCGAGTAATCCCTAGTGAAGTCAGCCATCTGAAGTCGGTTATTCTGAAGTAGTCAGGTCGAGATTTGATGAATCTCTCGAGGACAACCAGTGTATTTCCCCGCAGATCATCCCATCAGGGGAAAAGTCGTTGTAGACAGGGGCAAGACACTCAAAGAAGTGCAGAAGTTGTTTCTTGCCCGAGGGGCATTTGATCCGAAGCATCTCTCCGAGGTTCAGAGTGCTGGGGAAGATCATGTCAGACCATCAGGGTACAGATTTTCAGATTTCCTTTTGAGGAATATCCCCACAGAGATCCCACAGACTGGGGCATATCAGAAGCGAAAGAATTGTTCCTCTCCGTGTCATCAGAGCTACTCAGAGCTACTCGAGCAGGTTCAGCCAATCTACAAGTGTGAGACGAATGTCGGGAAGTCGTGCTGTTATCCCTCGACCCTTCAACCAGAAGCCGTGAACTCAGACAGGATGTTTTCCAGTGGCATTCGTACATGACCCATCACGGGCAGCCTAAATCCCAATCATTATTGGCAATCGTCAGGAAGCCCAATCCTTGTTGGCGCGTCATTCCTAAAGCCCAATCCATATTGGCAATCACTGTGAGGTCCAATCCGTGTTGGCGCATCAGTTTCAAAATCCAATCTTCATTAGTATGCAGGAAGACTCTGTCTGTTTTCTCCAGCAAAAGTCCAATTTTCATTGGCACGTGTAAGCTATCCCCAGGGAAGTCTAATCAGACTCAGCACATTTGGTTATCCCCAGCGGAGTCGGTTTCACTCTTCCAGCATTTATTTTGCTGGAATAATTCTGTGATACCCGGTTATCCCCAGTGGAGTTGGCTTTGTCTTCAACATTTACTTTGCTGAAGCGGTTCCATATCCAGTTTCTCCAACAGCGGGGTTGGCTTCACCTTTCCAGCATTTATTTTGCTAGAATGGTCCTTCTGTGTACAACTTTTCTCCAGCAGCCCGAGCCTGCATTTGCATCTTGCATATATCATCATATTTGCATCATATTTGCATTTCATCGCCAAATGCGTAGCATTCCATCTTATATGGAGTATTTACGCCATAGAAAAATTCAAACATATGCATATGCATGCAAAGCATAAGCCAATTTTTCTATCAGCCTTCTGTGGCAACGTGAAGCACTCTGTAATCAGTTCAGGGGCAATTACCCAGCATCTTTGTTCAGATAGTTCTGTGGTTTATTTGATTCTCAGATCATACGACGGTTATGCTTTGTCCATCAATCATTTAATGACGACAGACTTTTCTTTCTGTCAATTCATATTGACGACGTGTACCTCCGAGCAGGTTTTCTTTCCGTCAGTTCCTATTGACGATGTGTGTCCCCAGCAGGCATTTTCTCCGTCTACCTTTAGACGTCGTGAGTTCGAGTATGGTTTTCTCCGTCTATCTTTAGACGTCGTGAGTTTGGATATGGTTTTCTCCGTCTATCTTTAGGCGTCGTGAGTTTGAGCAGATATTTTCTCCGTCTATCTTTAGACGTCGTGAGTTTAGATATTTTCTCTGTCTATCTTTAGATGTCGTGAGTTTGGATATGGTTTTCTCCGTTTATCTTTAGACGTCGTGAGTTTCGGTATGGTATTTTCTCCGTCTATCATTAGACGTTGTGAGTTTGGATATGGTATTTTCTCCGTCTATCATTAGACGTGGAGAGGTTTCAAGGCGATCTTTCAGATATTGGCTTTCTTTTGGTTTATTGGATGAGATGACATTTCAAGAGGTGTTTTTCTGACCGTTGATTCTTATTGACGTCGAAGCTCTTTGAAGAATGTTTGGTTTTCCTAGTTGTTGATCCTTATTGACGACAAGACTATTTGAAGGTGGTTTTCTTCCTGTCAATCCTTATTGATGATGTGGCCCCTTTGAGGATATTTTTCTTTCCATCAATTTCTGTAGACGAAAGGGTTCTGAAATTTGATGGGTGGTGTTGAAGTTTATATGGTTTTCTTTCCGCTAGTTCTCCCTGACGATGTGGTTCTTTGGACAAGGTTTTTTCTCTCGTCTATCATTAGACGATGCGAGATTTGAATATGATTTTCCTCTCGTCTATCATTAGACGATGTGAGATTTAGATTGATTTTCCTCTCGTCTATCATTAGACGATGCGAGATTTGAATATGATGTTCCTCCCGTCTATCATTAGACGATGCAAGATTTTAATTGTATGTTCCGTCTATCAGTAGACGAGGTGAGTACGAATATTGTTCTCTTTCGGGATGGTGTCTTTCCGTCTTCCTGTAGACGATGTGAGTATTTCTCTTCCTGTCTATCATTAGACAACGTGAGAGGATCAAGTGCATGTTGATCCAACCTTCAGGTTTGTTATATGTGGCGTCATGCAGGTAACTGGTGCTAAAGTCAGTTTCTTTGTCAGATGATTGATCAGTTTGTTACCGTGACAACTGGATTCAGTTTTCTGGATATTTGTGCCCCAAGCAGTTTTAGCAGTTTATTTCTGCAGGTTGGCAAATTTCTGGGTTTCATTTATATTCAACCGTCTTCTACCTATGAATGGTTGAAAGCCGTTCGCTTCTCAACCCTTCAGATCCAAGCCGTTTGAATAGGGGCAGCTGTTGCACCCCAAAATTTGACCAACCAATTATCGGATTTGGCTTATGTTTCGACTCATTTTGCATTCTGCATTTGCATACCGCATACCTTGCATTTTTTGGCTAGATTGATTTTTATCGGGATTACAGCCCTCCCCTGGCATTGCAGGCATTTCAGGCCAGTTCAAATAATCAGGTTTTGATGTGGAAGCTGTGCTCTTCCCAGTGTTTTCAGCTCTTGCTGTTGTTTTTGAGGACATTTCGGTGTCCGGTTTTTGCCGTTTATTTCGCTATGTTCGCGCATCCTTTTTTAATCGATTTAATTGACCTTCCTTGCATTTTTAGATTTTTTCCTTATATTTCTAGAATTTTAAATAGTCTTTTAAATAGATTTTAATAGATTTAATTGCTTTTCTAGATTTTAATAGATATTAAATAGATTTTTTTAATAGATTTTAATAAATAATTCTTTTCTAGATATTAAATAGATTTTTTTAAATGAATTTTACTAGAATTTTAAATAGATTTGGAATTTAATAAATTTAATTGTTTCTAGATTTAATTTGGTTTAGAGTAATAGATTTAAGTTTCTAGATGAAAATCATGCATTAATCAATTTTAGTTAGTTTTAATTAATAGTTCTTAATTAGGAAGTCTGAATTTTCGTTTGTTTTGTTATTAGATTTTAATTAGGTCCATTAGTCATTAATTGAGGTCATTTAGTTAGAGTTAATTGAGTTGTTAATCATTGAGTCATTAATTGAAGCCAAAATTAATTGGGTTTTTTTATCATGTTAATCAATTTTCGTTAATTACTCATTAATCATCATGTTCAGTTTTAATTGCAGCCTTAAGTGAGTCAATTAATTCAGTTACTTAGTCTTAATAGCCATTAGTGGAGTTAACTGAGTCTGAGTCATTTAATTTCAATCTTTAATCCATTTTCGTCTAGTGGGCTAGGTGTCATTGTGGGAGCCCAATCCCAGTCTGCAATGACACTTGTCAATATAAGAGAATCCCACATGTTCACTCTCTCTCTCCGCCAACACACACTTCTGCCACCACCTCATTCGCCACATCACACACACGTGTACGCCTCCCACATTCCCCTCCCATGCGTGCTGACACCTCACCCCACACACGTCTCTCTCTCCATCTCCCAGGCTGCCACGCGTGTCTCCACCTTCACCCCTCACCGCCGGCCATGCAGCCGCCACCGGAACCACCACAACCGTCGCCGGAAGTCCAACAACTCGCTGGAAAATGCATCACATTCATCATTCTCCGATCAATTTCTCCAGAAATTGGCAGATCTTCATCTTCTTCGTGAAGATCCCCAAGAACATTCATCCAGATTGTTCATCATTCAACAAAAGTTTCCAGAAAATCCTTTGAATGTTCATCGTTTTCGCTCAATGTTCAGCAAATCGGCGTCCAGATCCTCATACTTTTTCCAGGAAATTTCAAGAATCTTCAGTGAACTTCAGAGATTCATCAATCCTCACGATCTTCGTCAAGATCCAGGATCTTCACCATCTCCGTTCCACCTTCATCACGTTCATCACGAACTCTAGATCTACATCCTTCAAACCTCTCCATCCGTGTCCTTCGTGTATTCATAACTTCCTGTTTCCAGATCTCATCGTCTTCGTTCATCTAAACTTCGTTGATGTTCATCAGACTTTCTTCGAAGATCTTCAAGCCAATTTTCCATTGTTCATCAATGTTTTCCACACTTCATCACCGCTCTCCATCCAATCTTCGTCATCATCAGATCGTAAACGCTTTTCCAGAATCTTCTCACCTTCAAGAGCATTCATCAAGATTCTCCAGAAACTCCAACTTCCAAACACCATAGACCTTCATAGCAACTCCTCAGAATTTCAAACGAACTCCACAAGAACCAACTCTTCACTAACAAATCTGCGATTCACACGAGCTTCTGGAGGTAACCGGTATTTTGATTTCAGTTAGTGTGATTTCATGATGAACGGAGTGTGTGGTGTTTAACGTAGGCGAAAGAGCTGAATTGGATTGATGAGGTTTGGATCGTGGGCCCTGTTGGGCCCAATCCATTATCTCTCAGTCCACACCCCCCGTTTTTTCTTTTCGCCCCTCCCCGTGCTATTTATTTTTTTGTTGTTATGGTATTGGGCTTGGCCCAATTGGCCTTTTTGAATTACGCCTCCATTTCCCTGCGCGGACCCCCCCTCCCCAGTTTTTTTATTTTGTTTTCTGATTGTATTGTGGGCTGGGCCCAGAGTGGTGATTTCTGCATTTTACACCCCTGTTTCAGAATGTACCCCTCTCCTTTGTTTTAATTTTTCTCTTGTATTGGACATGTGCTTGTAATAATTGTTAGTTTTTTCTTTTAGGATTATAGTTTTATTTTCCTAGGATATTATTGCATTTTTTTTAGTTTAGAATATTTTTACTATAGATTTTAATATAGAATTTATATTCTATTGTTTTTAGAATATTATAGAATATTGCATAGTATAGAAATTTCATTCTATTTTCTTATAGGATATTATTAGAGTTAGATAGATTTTATATGCTATTTTCTGTATGCATTTCCTTATTTTTTCTTTAGAATATTTTCTAGTAGAAATTAATTGCCGTATTTTAGGAGTAGACTATTATTTCCATTTGTGATTGGATTTCTCTCCTATTTTCTTTTCTCTTCCGATTTTATCTTCGAGTTTATTTTTGGCTGGTCGTGTGACATGATTCAATTAGAGAATGATTGTCGATATCATTTCTCTATCTTGTCTTTGACACGAATATCAATACGCTACCTCTTAGAGTTCGATTTCTCGTATAAGTCGAACCATGACGGTCTAAGCGTTACATTGGTTCTGGTTCGAACGTCCTCATCAAGGATCCAGAGAGGAGAAGATTGGAATGGAGCTTGCACGCATGTCAGGAGCCAACGAAGCCGCTTCGTTCAACATCATCTTATTCAAGTCTTCGTGCAACCGTCGAGTGTTGTGAGCTGTAACGTTAGATACGTAGGAAATGGCAGTTGAGTGGTTTCCTCTCAATCTTCTAGGATGTCTAGTATGGTACCCTTTGGGTGACGTGCGACGCATTCGCTCCTACGCCTTAGGTTCTTGCGTGTGTGTCCCGAGTTCCTTCCCGTTTAGGCGTAACCCTGCTTCCTCTTTGTTCTCTCCCCCGTGCGATCGAAACCCTTTTCTCTCACATTCAGGCGATTGAGACTCCTTCTCTTGCCCCTGTGCAATCGAGACTTGCTTTCCTGTACCGCCAAACTACGTTTGCTTTGATCTCTCGTGCCAGACGAGAGTACGTAGGCATAGGATGTGATATCCTAGCGAGCTCCCTTTTCCTTTTTTTCCCTGTTTTGTTGTAGTTGGCTGAACTACAACTGCTCTGATTTCTCGTGCCAGACGAGAATATGTAGGCATAGGATGCGATATCCTAGCGAGCACACTAAACAACTAACTTCTTTGTTCTCTCGCTGCCGTGCGATCGAGACTTTCCCGCTAACGACTGATGTTTCCTTTCTCTTGCCCTAGCGCAATCGAGGCCAGACCGTAGTTCTAGTACCCGTAGGTTCCCATACCTTTAAAACCTGACATACTACGTCCGTTCTACCGCAAACAGGTAACGCCTAAGTCTCCGTTGAGCGAGCAGCATACACCTAACTGCTAGAATGCATACGCTAGTATCGTCAATCCTTTCTCTCACCCCTGTGTGATCGAGAACACCCTGTCTAGCCGTAGTTAGCCTGAACTACATAAGCTCTGATCTTTCACGCCATGTGAAAGTACATAGGCACGAGACGCGACGTCTTGGCGAGCAAATTTCCCCGGAAGGTTCCCGAACTACGATGACTCTGACTTTCCCATTACACAAGGGAATACGTAGGCATAGAGCGCGATGCTCTATCGAGTCAGTTTCTTTCCGTTTAGCCTTAGAAGCCGTAGATAGATTGTTTTTCACCCGTAGACAAACCAACAAGCGTGGATCCCATCGAGTACGATGGACGTGAGGGGTGCTAATACCTTCCCCTCGCGTAACCGACTTCCGAACCCAAACAATGGTTACGATGACCTTGTCTTATACCTTTTCGTCAGGTTTTTTCCGATCGTTTCCTTTCCCGTTCTGAGGGATAAAAAACGAGAGGTGGCGACTCTTCTGTTTTGTCGGCCTCGTTTTTCGCAGTAGCGACCCTCCCCCTTAATAGTTGCACCTACATTTTACTCCCCCTTGGTTTAGTCAAACGTTTGACACCAAATGATGTAATTGTACAGTCATCTCACCATCTCCCAAGACATACATAATCTGCTTGACCTCTACCAAAGGCTGAACCTCTTCTGCATCAATCCAAGGACAGAGCCTTAACTCCCCCTTTATGAGCTGACTCAGCAGTGTAACACCAGCCCTGAATCATAGCTCCTTGAGAGTACCCCCTGAACAGTCTTGAGTCTTGAGCTCTTGCCTTGTCTGAAGCTGCACCTTCAGGAAAGACACTTTTGACATCTGTCGCTCGCGCGAAAATAAGGTGCCGGCATGACAAAAGAGTCGCCACCTTTCGTTATTTACCCCTCAGAGCGGGAAAGGAAACGATCGGAAAAACCTGACGAATAAGGGTAAGACAAGGTCATCACAACCATTGCCTGGGTTCGGGAGTCGGTTACGCAAGGGGAAGGTATTAGCACCCCTCACGTCCGTCGTACTCGACGGGATCCTCGCTTGTTTGTTTACTCGGACGGGTTGGCTATAATCTATCTACCTATCAAGGCTGGCTGAAAAAGAAAAGAAAAATGACTCGGCAAAGCGTCGCGCTTTATGCCTACGTATTCTCATCAGAGAATGAGAAATCAGAGTCCACGTAGTTCGGCCTACGAAGGGTTATGGGGGAAGGTAGCTTGCCAAGACTTCGCCATCTTGTGCCTACGTACTCTCAACAGGCCTGAGAGATCAGAGCTCACGTAGTTCGGGAAACTACGGTTTATTTCCTGTTTTTACGAAAGAAGTGTTTTTTATTGTGTTTGCGATTTCAACCGTACTAGAGACTATGACCTGAGAGTGAATGCGTCACATGTCACCCAAAGGGTACCATACTAAACATCCAGACTGTGGAAAAGAAACTCTCCCACAATCCTTTCTCAGATAGCTTAAGGCTCGTAACGTACGAAAGAAATCATTCATGATTACTGTATCTTAAACTGTTTTGAGATGAGAAGAGAACAGGCCCAACTAGGAGGGAGACTATCAAGTCCTACTGTTGTCATGCCATGGATTCATCCTATGGTTGAGGTTTGAAAAGGGAACTCCTAGAAGTTGTCATGCATAGGTTTCAACCTAAAAGTCTATCATCAAATCCTTATCAAAGGAAATGAGAGTCCTAAGGGATCATGTCAATGATACACCAAACAGACAAAGCATCAGCTTAACGGTAAAATGCATGCAATGCAAGTGAGGGAGGAAATGTGTGTGGGGCTTCAGCCTCCACAAGCTCGTCTCAACCTCAAGCCAGTCATGAAATAACAGTAATCATACTGAAAAATAAACAACATGCTATCAAGCAATATACAGTAAACTGCAATCATACAGATAAAAGAAATGAAATGCCATCAGGCAAACAAAACACTTGGGCAAGGGAGCTGGGCTCTACCGAATACCCGCAAGCAAAGCCACTCAATAACAATACAAGCAGAGGGAGCAACTCAACCTCTAGTGCAATCATGCTCCTAGTCTGAACTTATTCTAGATGGACTTATTCTAATGCAACAGACAAATCAGACAAAACACACAATACAGAAAAGAAAAAACAGAAGAAAGCTTCAGCTCCTCCAGCAGCACCTCAGTCTTCAGACTTCAATCATCAAATGCTTTCCAGGTATCAACCCTACAACATGAGTATCAACTCATCTTCTCCATTAAGCTTCAGCTTCTTTGATCAGCTCCACCTTCAGGCTTCACTATCTTCAGGGATATTCAGGTATCAACTTGATCTTCACAAAATCTTCAGACTTCAACAATCTCCAAGGAATCATCCTCTTCAAAGCTTCAGCTTCTATCTTCAGTGGCTTTTAGACCTTCAATCAAATCTTCAATACTCTTCATTGCTATCTTCAACAACCCAAATGCTCCATCAAACAAGACTCAGTCAACAAGATGAGATGAGGATGTTAAAGTGCTCACTGACTTCCAAAGGATGCCATTGAGGACTTAACATCAAAGGGAAAGGCTCTCTCAAAGTTCCATATCATAGGGCAAGGTCACTAATCCCTCCAAAGGAGAGAGGTGAATACCCTTAAGGGACTTTATATCATAGAGAAGGAAGGAGGTGAACAAGACACTCCTTGTTTATTGAATGGAATTATTCTATCTAAAGCTCTACCTATGTACTTATGATCCTATAAACAGAACAAACAAAAGCTAACTAAGCTCCTCCTCAAGGTCTTCAAAGTCTTAAATGATGATCCACAAGGTCTTCAACTCAATCTTCAATGCTCACACACTCAAAGGAGAAGGAAAGAAAGCAAAACAATGCAAACTATGCCCTTAAGCAACACACATACTATCCATACATTCAAAAATCAATTAAAAATACTAAAATACTATATAATATTCTAGTAAAATTCTAGGGGATTCTATACATACTTACCCTTAACCCATATATTCCCCATACACTAATTTTGACCTAAAAACCCAAAACAAAATTGTTCAAACCTACTCATGGTGAATAAAACCCTAATTTTGTTATGCTAATGCTAGCCTAAACAAACTAATCAAGTTTTAACCTAAAAATCATGAATTAAATCCTATAGGAACTATGATTCAATACCTAAATATGCCAAAAAGAATGGCTCAAAAATCCTAAGGGAAAGTCCTAAAAGAAATTCTACAAAATTGAGCAACAACTAAAATCAATTAAAAGGCTATTTAAAAGAATAATATGCTAAAAATATTAAAAGAAAAATAAAATGGAATTTTATTTATTGATATTTTTCTAGACAAAATTATGAGCATGTGAAAAAAACAAGAAGTGAAAAATAATCATTTTTGAATTTTATATGAATTTTATAAAATGCAAGAAAATTAAAAGAAATAAAAAATAGAAGAAATGAAATAAAGGGGAGGGGGGTGTCAAACTGAACGCGCCTTAGTTACTTTCTGATGGGCCCATAAACCCAGGGGTGCGCGTAGCAATTGGTAGGCCCAGGTGCGCTCAGAAAAATCAAAAGAAAAATTAACAGAAAATAAATACACAAGCGGTGGGAATAGCAACAATTTCAAGTTAAAAATTGGATTGGGCCCATGGTGGGGGTGTGAGTATCACAAATTGCATTCAGCCCAGGATTCACCATTAAATGAAACGGCAACGTTTAGCTTTTGGAATTTCCCTCCGTTTTGAAATTGAATTCTGGCCGTGCGATTAGATGAAAGAGTCAATTAAACCAGGATGATCCAACGGTAAAGAACCCATCTTCTCCAAACACATGCTAGGGTTTTCAGTTTTCACTTCCATGCACAAGATTTCAGGTCCCTCGGTCTCCCTCCATGCGCGATGAAAATCAAAACTTCCAAGAGCAAAAATGCTCTACTAATCACCAAGAACACGATGATACCCATGATTTTTACTGAAACCTCTTGTATCACTCTAACAGAAAGCATGAACATTAGGGTTCCACCATAATTCTCTGAGATCAATCACGATAGAGCTTCAATCTAATGATGTGAACGTGCTCTACATGTTGCCCTAACCACACTATGATATACCATATCCATTAAAACTCCATGAACAGCCCATTCTTGAATCTTAAAGAACCTAACACCTGTCATTGATCTTCATGAAACTCTCTGAAATTCTATGGAATCGATCACCTAATCAAGCCTATCCATCCTACACCAAAGATCTAACCTAACTATGCATAATTAAGGAGATATGGGATAATCCACCAACCTGTCAAGTATCAATGGTGGAGGTATGAACAGCTCGATTTGGTACTTGAACCTGCTTCAAAATACTCCTCTAATGGTGGATAGGGTTCTGTTTGCAAGAGTTGTGATGGATGAGGCTTGCAATGATGAATTCGAGCTTGACTTGCACTTGAAGGAAATCTTGGATATCTCTTTCTCCTCTCACTCTTTACCAATGGATTCAGCAACTTTCACCAACCTTTTCTTCATGGTGATCTACTCTTCTTATAGCAACCAATGGAATAGTCTAGAAACTTATGGAAAGAGCTAGAATGTTATGGAACTTCTCTTGTAATGACATATTGGATCATCTCCTTTCATGCATTAAGACATTCAATTTTGTGTCAAAAACTCCTTACATGAGATATTGGGATTGAATGAGTGAAAAAACAAGCTAAACCTTGCCTTATGCCAAGTTTCTCAAAGGTTCCTTAATATGCAAGCATGAACTTTACAAAGTAGCCCCCATTTTAAGACCTCAAATAAAAATTCTACTTGAACCATTGTTTTTAAAATTATGTTTGGAGTCAAAATTACATATTGGATGACCTATTTTGGATTTGTGGATCTCCCAAACCAAATTCCAACTTGGATTCATTTAACTTATAAGTCATTTTTAGGTCCTTTTTTACCCAATCTTGTAAATCCTTGCTACAAGCTTTTTCAACAACTCATGACCACTTTTATAGGCTTAAAATCCCATTTTGAACAACTTTTATGTTTTGAGTTTTTTCATTTGAGGCTTAGAAATAGGAGATATGGCCTTTGCTTAAAATGACCTATAATCACCAAATGACCAAAATACCCCTGTCTTGTTCAGACCATAAGTTGAGTTCTACAAATCCTATCAAGGAATTATAGTACTCTATAGAAAGCTAAGAAGATGCTCTTCAACATTCATGTTGACCAAGAAATCATAGGAATCATTCTACTAGGGCAAACGTTGTCTGCAAGTTGGGTGACTTTCAAGGACCCAGATTCACATACCTCTGATAACCTGTAATTTGTCAAAACCATAACTTGAGCTCTGCACATCCTATCAAGGACTTCTACCACTCAAATTAAATCTAAGAACAAGCTCTACAACATTAATGTTGTGGGGAAGATGAGATATCAATCACATCTTGAGCTAAAACTGCCTGGAAGATAGGGACCAAATTAGGGTTTTTTTCACTGACAATCCTTGGAAACCCTAACTCAAAACTTCTCAAACTCCTCAATCATGATGAGTTGGTCTAGGAATCATCTTTATAACATCTCCATACATCATTACATGATCTCATGGCCCTTGGATTAGGTCTCAACCTTCTCCAAATCTTCAGCTGATCTAGGATTGACCCATCCAAAACCCTAATTCTACCATTCATGGTTGAATCTTCTGAATTCTTGCATAATGACCTCTCTGGGCTTCATGATGGCTTTCAAGACATCTCATAAACTTTCTCAAAGCTTCAAGTTCATTCTCAAAGTCTCAGAATCATCTGAGGAGCTCCCACAACTCTCAAGCTATGAAGCACACAACCTGGGTTTCAACCAATTCTTCTGAGGATCTCCTGAACTTTCTGATGAAGGTATCAACTTTCAAACACTTGATGGGTGAATAATTGTTGGTCAAATTTTGGGGTGCAACAACATCCCCAATTAAAGGATAATCAATTAAATACTTGCCACAAGTAACAATTGATCTTAAATCCCCAATTTGAGACACAAATATTCTGTGGAGAAAAATAAATTCTCCCAGACAAAACTAATGTTGTTTCCTAGGTCAGTCATCACAATCCTAGTTCAACCCAACATCAGTGGCCCCAAGAAAACAAGCTTGCCTATGTACAGGGCTCCATGTCAATAGCTACACAACAGACAAGTACACATCTTCCCCTGTCATGCATAAACCTTACTCCCCCTGAAAGAGAGAATCCATCCATATGAAGATTTACTTCAACATCTTCATATTCACACACTGGAAGCACATGCAACTTTACACTCCTTGATTCACAACCCATACTGGAACCAATAATAGAAGTAGTTGCAGGATAGACATAACTATCTGAAAACTCTTCAGGGTGAAAGTCCTTCCATTTGCACACGATCAAGGTTGCTGATGTCTTGATCTTCATCTTCATTTGTCATACACAGTACTTGGGTAGAGGCCCAAAACCTGACTTGATCCATTGATACCCAAGGATATCACCAAGAGCAGAACCACTGTTAAGTTCATTCTGAACATTTAAGCCAATGTCACAGCACCTGGTATGACATTGAACGTATGACTTTTCACTCTCCTAGAGGTATACAGTCACAAACTGCTTGAAGTCACAAGCAATCTTGAAACTGTACTATTGCAGCAACAGATCCTAGATAGAAGTATAGCTCCCCATATCAATGGTAACCAATGCACATGAATGGAAAACATAAGACGCATCTTCTTGTCTTCAAGAACTCATTCTCTGTTCAACACACATGTCGAACACATTCACTTACTGCTTAAACCACAAGCAAGTAGTACACCCATCAAACAGAAGCTCTCCCCCTATCTTTGATAACAGCTGCTCCAAGGTCCCCACATTATCTCTCATGACTAACTACATGCTCATACAGAGAGAAGGCACCAAACTGATTCACCTCTTCCTAGAGTTACTTGTAGCAGAAGAAACCACTTCTCCACAAGTATTCTAGCCTTAGGCTGAGTACAAGATAGACACCGCATATGGACTTTATCACATCAGAATGCACTCAATACCTTCACATCAAACTCCAAGACAATCCTTTTACCTTATCATTCTCCCGTATGACAAGATAGAGTACTTCTTAGCCAAAAGGTGAATCACAAGTTCCACAAGAGATCTTCATATATCAGATGGTTCATATCACAGACACACCATCCCATGGTTCTTTATGTGCCCATACTGGACTTACTGTTGTCTAGTAATCCAACTGAAGATCTTCACAGCTCCACCAGCTTTGATCAGCTTGATCAACTACATCTCCAAAAGAGGATAATCTTCCATACACACTTTAGGGCTTCTACCACAAGCTCTAATGTATGAACAGAACCAGAACCTCCTATGGTCCTTAACCAACTACCCTTCTGCACCAGAGTAATTAGTTCCAAGCATGAACAGGCCCAGACCCTTCTTTGGTCTTCAAATAACTCCCCTTCTGCACAAGAGTAGTTTTCTAAAGGCACACTGCTTAAATAACCAAATGCCACAGTTTGGTTACTCAGCATCTTTCAGAGCTCTGGAGAATCTGCTAATTCACCAGGCCACTTTGATCTTCAAGTCTCAACCTCTTCTTGCTTCAAAGCAAGGAATCTACTCCTTCATACAGCTCCCGCAAACTGCATGATATGAAGCATTAATTTCATTCATACATGAGAAGATCAACTTATCTTCAAATGATGTGCCACACCATCACTTGAGGCCTTGAAGTTTCTGCTTGATGTCACAACTTTGGTTAAGACATTCAGCAGGAGAGTTCAGGCTTTCATTCTGCCACTTAAAGGATATCAGTGCATAGGCTTGATATCAAGTAGAGTCAACTACCTTTATTCTTCTTTGTTGTACCACAACAGTTACCTTGAAGTGCTTTTACTTTAAGAGCTCTGTCACACCCTAATTTTTGACCTTAAGATTCCACCTCCTTATTCTCATCTTTGTTCTCTTTCGTGTGCGGATTTATTGTGGCTAACAAGTGTGTGCAGTTTCATTTTGCCTTTTAACAGGTTTTAGTGTAAGATAGAGTGGATTCAAATTCAAGGATAATGTTTGAAATCCAGTAGGTGCAATCTAATCAATTGGTGTTTGATTTACAACGACAAGAGTTTAACTCGTTTTACGTGAGATTCAGTTTGACCAAATCAAAAGTTTAAACTTACAAGAGATTGTCAGCTTTCAGATTATACATGTCAAGCATAGCTAATTTTGTTCATAAAGTGGGGTTATCACTTTCAACAAGTTTCTAGATGAAGAAACAGAATTCTCCATTTTGCTCCAAGAGCATTTCAGATGCAGCATGTGATACCGCAAGAAGTAAATGATTCGGCGTCAAATTTAGAACTCCAAATTCAAGGTTGTTTGCTTAAGTGTGAATTATGCATAATAGAGTTACATCTCTCCAGGGAAAACGAGATAGAAGTCATTGCAAATTTCGGTAGAAGACCATTATGAGAATTTAATTCATGTTCTTTGGAATCATTACAAGAGAAAGAATTACAAAATATACGTTTGACTCGATGGTTACAATCCTTCATGGTACATCTGCCAAAATCATCTAATTCTGCTACTACTACCTAGAAAACAAACTAAAGCTATCGGAAGAGTGACACATTCAGCCAAGCACCAAATGAGCAGCTTCAAATTACAATCTAGAAAAATAGAACTCCTGATGCTAAGCATTGATTTCATTCATTCCGAGCTTCTTCAAGTGAGGAAACCGTTAACAATGAACTCACATACAACCCTCCTTACATATTGAATCTTTAGGCTATCATTCCAACCAGTACCTGCAGAGAAACTCAAACGGTAATCAGAATTGACTTAACAAAAATAGAGTGAAGATCAGAGAATTAAGAGAATATTTGAAACAGCTGTGAGCCCTCAGTTTCGAATCATCATCGGGCTGAACTTCGAGCAGCCGGAAGGGCAATAACCGGGGTTGCCACCAGCTTCCTACCAGGCGCCGAAGACTATGGAATTTCGGACAAGAAGAACAGTTAATTTCAGACAGCTTTCAACATTAATTTGTAAGTGTCTTAAAACACCAAAATTTGAAGGCAACAACAACATTTCCAATCTCCTCGTGGTTCATACTGTTAGATCATCATCACCACTTTAAACCTTTCCGGACAGTGGCATAGAATCGGCAGCTTCGGAACTGCTAACGGTGTCCTGAAAGAAGAAGAGAAATGTCAGCTCAACAACCTCAGTAACACAGCAGGCAAGCTTTCACAAGCATAGCAACAGTAAGCATTCAACAGCAACAACAGAACGTCGGCTGCCGGTATTCCCGCATCAGCTGCAAACGTATCAGCAACAAGCAACAACATCATTCGCAAGCAGTATCAACACATCACATCAATATTTTTGCCTCAATATATTTCAGCAAGCACCAGCCACAAATGCATAAGCTACAGTTGGAGACCAATCTGGATGAGATTTTTTCAACACCCCTAACAACGCTATCATGATAAATCCTCCTCCCTATCACAGCAACGACCTATGACCTGCTCGAGAGAAATAAGGAAAATAAACATCAAAATGAAGTTCAGAACAGGGCATTCAGAGAAGAACTAATTTGAGTTAGCTTCAAGAACATATCACCATCATCATTAGCCTTTATTACAAATGAGCAAGAGATCAAGGAAAGAACGAGTTTCAAAACATTTCCGGATACGGTGACTTGAAGAATAGAGTTTTGTCACCATTTACCTGCTACATTCACAAGAGCTTTCCAATTGAAAGTTTTTCAGCTGCATCTGGAAGCGAGCAACCGACATTGAAACTGAAGCCACCTCTAAGTGGAATAACCACCGCTTCTACTCGTCGAACTTGAAGCCTAAAACAGAACACATCAATCTTCTTTCAAACCCTATCAAGCAAACTAGCAGACCATTACAACACATTGGATTATAGAACAAATTCAAAACTGCAAGGGGTTTAACCAAATACACATAACTACCCAACTACAATGTTATCAAAGCTACTGCTACTCTGAGCCAAAACTCAACTCGGTTTGCTCAAAACTATTGTGTTCCAATCCTGCATTCGAAAAACAGATGTAGAATCTGATAAAATTGTCACAAACTTGTTTGGATATGCTTGAAGATACCACTTCAAACCAAAGGCAACGATCACCTTGCAACAAGAGGAGTCAAGTTTTAGTTTTGAAGCTCAAGAAACAACTCACGTAGTCAATGATTTAAGAAAAGAAAGAAGATAACCGCATAAGGAGAGCTTTCAAATCCAAGCCATCATCATTCTGCAACAACACATTACGACACGTCAGCACAAATTCGAAAATGATAAATAGAGAAAGAATCAAACATTTATCAACACAATCAGACAACGATTAAAATTTCCAAATTAAGGTTGACAAAGTCTTAAACCATTTTCCAAAACCAGGCAAACATGCTTCAGAGAGAGCTAAACCGAAAGGGGAAAGGAATTCATTGTCAAATTAAAGTCTTTTGGATCAAGAACAACCTATAAAAAGAGGTCTCGAGATGAAGGAAGGGAAGAACTCAACAATCGCAAAGTCCCCAAATGAAACCCTAACCGACGAACAAGAAGAAGGAGGAAGAACTTATCTTTGTTTGGAGGTTGTTGCTTTTCAATCCCTTTGTGCACCCCGCCGAAAATCACACACACCATACACCTTCACGTCAACGCCATGGCTACTCCCGCCGCCAACTACTCTACCGGGAACTCGTTGTAAAACTCATTTGCATCCGCCATTTTCCTCCTTTAGACGCCGCCACGAGATCACCGGTGAAGTCGTCGTCATCGACACCATGGGTAACGTTTCCTTCAATTGACATTTCAATTCTCGATTAATGTTTGTTTTTGTATAATTTTGATAGGTTTGGTGAGGAATTTGAGAAGCGGGAGAAGAAGGATCGTTGAGCAGGAACATAGAGGAAATGGACGAAGAGATTGGCAAGAGAAGCTCCGGCACGAGGAGAGAGAACCAGATTAGGGTTTAGGCTTTCTTCTGTTTGTGTTTGTTTTGTTTTTGTTATATTGTAATCTAATGCAGCACACCACACACACACTGCCATACACCCTCAGACACGAACCACTGGATCCCCAACAGATCTCACCGTACGATCCACACCATTAGTAATTTCTGAATCAGCTTTTTTTAAGGTTAGACCACCCTTTAATTCTTTTAAAATTAAACTAATCTTTTTAAAATTAATTAAGTATTTTCTTTAATCATCTTTTTAATGACTAATAAACCATTTTCTTTTATAAATGATAATTTTCTTTTTAGAATCATTTCACATTTAAAACAACCTTTTTAAAAATAAATTATAACAAACCTTTATTATCTAAAATCTTTTACTAATAAATTAATTATTATTAAAATCAAATCACAACCAAACCTTTTATAAATTATTATTAAAACCAAACTTTTATTTAAATAATCAAAAGTCAAATAAGTCAACAATTTTTCCAAATCAACAATATAAACTTTTTTCTAAAATCAACTTCATCAATCAATTCAAACTTTTATTAAAATAAATAAGTAACCGAGTCACCTTTCAATAATTTCCTACTAATCCTTAAAATCAATCTTTTCTTAAAGACAATCAACGTCGCCTAAAAACCGTTCGCCTCTCTCCGTTCACTCACCCCACTCGCACTCACTTAGCGCTTTCATGCGTTTGTGTATGGATTTATATTTTCCGCAATTTATCATTACCGCATTTATATTATTGCACTGCATTCTGTCCAAAGGAAGAACCTGCGCATAACTTAAACAATTGTGCGTATGCATTACATTTGCATCATTTCCCCATGATCCTTGATCCCATTCAAGTTGATCTTCTAAGATAGATCCTACCATATAGGAAGGAACTTTTATCTTTACAACTTAGACAAATCAAATCAATTCAAATATCATTCAAGCACATTAGAGAATAAGATGTTAATCATCTTAAGTGGGATAAAACTTCTACCCCATAACAACATAATCAATTTTCCTACAAAGATGTGGCGGTAAAATCAAAGTAATCTCCCTTAAAATGACAACTCATCTTTTCTCCTAAAATCAATCAATCAACTACCCTAAACCCGTAGGAACTTTGACCGCAGTCAAAGAACTCCTCAAACCCTTTAGGGGAACTACAGATACTCTGATTCCACTCCCGTCAGGATATGTAGGCATAAGATGCGATATCTTATCGAGTATACTTAGAAATAAACCCCTAGGTCTTTTAACCATTAAGCATATAAACCTTAGCAAATAAACAAACATAAAGCAAGAGGTTCCTGTAGAGTACTACAGAAACTTAGGATGCTAGCACCTTCCCTAAGTTTAACCAACCCCCGAACCTATAACTCTCTAGCTTGCATTTGCATTGCATTATGGGTATTTCGATCTTTATCCCTTCCTTTGGACAAATAAAATTTCGGTTTCAAATGAATTAACATTCAAGTTAATCAATAACTTGGTATCCAAATTTCACCGCGACAAGCTCCTCTTTAAAGAAAATCAAACATGCCAAAGCTTGATTCTTTAGAGAAGGAGGATCACAAAAGTCTTTACAAAAGTATTCCCGCTTTCCTTAGGTAGAGACTTCTTTTAGAAAGTCAAAGATAACTGCCACTTATCCTTGTCCTCCAAGATGAGTAAGGTCACATGCTCATATGCACTTAGATCAGAAATAAACTGATCCAAGCAGTGCTATTTCCAGCACCATCTTCTAGACCGGTTTCTTGCCAAGAAACTCTCTAGATCCAGATCATATGTTGCTGCACTCCAATACACTGACCCAAGAAGAGTGTCTTCATCTGTGCTTCCACCAGCACCACATTCTATTCTTAGTTTCTTGCCAGGAAACTTACTAGAATAATGACAAATCCTACCACACTAGTATATGGTACCAAGATCATCAGCTATATCTCCTTTGATATAGTGATTCATTCCTTCCATCAACAGAATTCTGCACAATCTCTGCTGATGAATTGTCTCAACATTTGGTTGAACACCAGACCTTTGAAGTTGACCACACACAACAAGGCCCGGATGCTTTGTGCAATGACAGAGATTCTTCTTCTAGAAGCCAGACTTGGATCATCCACCTGATGAACCAATAGAGCTTTGACAATGTTGAACATTATGGATAATCAGTTAAATACTTGTGCATTCCACAAATAGAGATTGATCTTAAATCCATACAACTTGTCGAGAAGGTCAGATGATTACACTTCAATAATACCAAGAGTATTCTTTAGTATAACTATCTTTACTGTTGAAATACCAAGGCTGCCACCCTTGACTCAACCTCTCTATGACTTCCTCTGCTGAGTGGTGAAAATAAATCACCTCCCATTATCTTCTCTAGCACAGCTTCCAGCAATCTGTAGTACACAATAGAACAGCCCAGGTACACAGCCAAACACATGTGCAAACACCATTTTCCAATAATCTACACAACTGCCACAGTCATGCATCAAACTGAATATAGGCCAGTCTTCTCCCAGGGGCATCAGAGTTCTTTTATCAGAGAACTATGCAGCGGAAACACCAAAAGAACGTGCCCTAAACATGATGTCAGATCATTCAACAGGTCATAGCAGCTCCTTATATCAGAGGGCACAACAGTAGATGCATGAACTCCTTCACTCCATAAGCTGTAGCTCAGCAAGATCATCAAATCAGCTGCAGCTTCTCCTTGTTTAAAACACCAGAAAGTATCTCCCAAGATCTCATCCAGAACAGACAGGATGCCTGCTCTGATACCAATTGAAAATCTGGTATGCAGATCACATGTGTTCCAAGAACATTGATCTCTGCTCAACAAGGATGAGGACAGACCATGGCCAATATACATTTCTTTAAATTATCCCAATGTCATGACCAAAGTCACGACCTCTGTTGTGACATCTGCAGTCTGTCATACTATTTATATAACCATTTAAAGTACAAAATTGTAAATGCAGAAAGATAAATAACACAGTAATTGTTCACCCAGTTCGGTATCAACAACACCTACATCTGGGGGCTACCAAGCCAGGGAGGAAATTCACTATTAGTAGAATCAATTCAAATTCAAACCTCCAGTTTGCACTTCCCACTTAATCTCTACCCAATGACACTTCATCCTATAGACACTCTAATACCTGAGTATACCCACTCACTCCCCCTCAATCACATAACAGTGATATCAAACAATTACAAAAACAATATGAAGAGACACTTCATACTCACCTTGATCTTGCTTCACAGCTTTGATCAAGGAACTCACACACTCTTGCTTCACAGCTTCGAGTGAGACACAACCTAGAATCTACCTATCCAATGCAATCATCCACCAAACAATTGCTTGGAGTACAAGTATTCCTAAGCAGAATTCATACGTGAAGACTAGCCTTCTTCACTTACAAATATGTCTACCACAATGTATCAAATGATACAAGGGGTGACTTACACACAAGGGACTCTCAAACCCTAGACCTCTATTTTACACTCTGGTTTTTCCTGGAGTGAGTGCTTGCTTTTCCCTTGCTTCTGCGCCTCCTTTTATAGCACTGCAGACTGGGCTTGGGCTGTGCAGAAGTAACAAATATTAGTTTTAGCAAAATAAAATTAATTTCCACAATTCAAGGTGATGTCCAATTAGGTCATGGCATGGTCAGCATTGCCTTGAATCTCTCCTGAGATAACTCAGGGGTCATAACAAGTCTCCTAAAATCTAGCCTGAGATAACAGAAAACCGACATGTCTGCATGACTGATGTCATACGATCAATGTCATGACATTCAGTATGACATCCACTCTTCTGCAGATTTTTCTTTACACCAGACCTGGCTTCACCCAATCTTCTGCAGAATGACATTAGAAACAAGTGTATTAAAGTTTCCTAAAAGGTCTCAAAGATCCTTTTATGAATACCAATACAATCTGTTCTTGTTCCTAATAAATCTCCTTGACATATTTACTGATGAGGTATTTTCAACATGGTCTCATCAATCCAAACCAATTCTGTCAAGAGATATATACTAGTAGATCCTTCTGTTGTCATGCAATGATGTCCTGCTTAAGACACATGACAACACACCTCACTCATTACCTGTGAGGAACTCCATCACAACTCAACCCGTTGTGGCTGCACACCTCACACTGCCTGTGAGGAACTTTATCACAGCTCAACCTGTTGTGGTTGTACACCTCACTCTCTACCTGTGAGGAACTTGGCTACTGCTAACACATAGCAGTGCCAGACAGTTATGTCATTACTTTGGTAATGACCTCCATGACAGTAGTTCTTTCTTCATATGTCATTTCTTTGGTAATGACATCCATAACAGCAGTTCTTTCTTCAGCCTCTGCTAGCTCCTGCTGCACCAGACAGTGATTTCATGACTTTGGTAATGACATCCTATTCAAAACACATGCCAACATCCTGTTCAAAACACATGCCAGCAGTACTGTCATTAGCTCCTGCTAGCTCTTGCTGCACTAGACCTTGATGTCATGACTTTGGTAATGGCATCCTGTATAACATTAGTGCAGAATCATGTTTTACCAAAATTTAGCCAATCATAGAACCATAGACACATGGTACTAACAATATTTGTCATATTTCTTTATGACATTTTCAGAATTCGTAGGAGCTTTTGAAAGAATTTCTTCCTCAAGTTTAGAACTCTTGCTTTGAAAGGCAGAGTTTTCATTTTTCAGAATAAAGTTTTCTTCATTCAGAGTGGAGAAATATTTATTAATATTACTAAGTGCTTCAAATTCAGAGACATGGGATTGTTTCAAATCGTTATATTTCTTCTCAAGCAATTGATATTTTTCTAGAATTTTAGAATGACAAGATTCTAATTCAGAACGAGATAATTTAGGGAATACCTCTTCAGAGTCTGACTCAAATTCTGATTTTAATAATGACTTTGTATTATCTTCATATGCTTATGTGCATTCCATCAATGCCACTTTTGCTTGCTATTCCTCAGAGTCATCTCTTTAGGATTCATAGTCATCCTAGGTATCCATAAGACCTTTCTTCTTTCCTCTGAGGTCTTTCTTCTTGGGTCTGTTTTTCTTCAGCTTGTGACATTCACTCTTTTAGTGACCTGACTCCTTGCACTCAAAACAAGTAATTTCTTTGGCAGTACCTAACTTCTTCTGTCCAGATGTAGATTCAAAGCGACCACTTGTCCTTCTTGATCCTCTAAAATTTCCTTGTCTTTTCTTCTAGAGTTGAATAACTCCTCTGAAGAGAAGACATAGTTCATCTTCTTTTTCAGAATCTTCTTCTTCAGCTTGAAAGGATTTAGTCTTTTCAGAGTTTCCCATGGATTTCAAAGCCACATATTTGGTTTTCATTTGAGGCTTATCCTCTTCAAGCTCTATCTCGTGAATTCTCAAAGAGCTTATAAGTTCTTCAAGAGTAGTATTGTTCAGATCCTTAGACATCTTCATCGCAGTTACCATAGGCCTCCATCTCTTAGGTAAGCTTTTGATAATCTTCTTAACATGATTTGCAGTAGAGTAACATTTTTCCATAACCTTTAGTCCTGCAACTAGAGTTTGAAACCTTGAGAACATGTTCTCAACTATTTCATAATCCTCCATTATTAAGGCTTCATACTTCTATATCAAGGAAAGAGCCTTGGTTTCTTTCACTTGAGCATTTTCTTCATTAGTCATCTTCAATGAGTCAAATGTAGACTTATTTTTTTTCTCTATTTGGGATGTTCTCATACTCGGCATAAGATATAACATTCAACATAATAGTTTTGACTTTATGATGATTCTTGTAATATTTCTTTTGTTGCTCAGTCATCATTTTTCTTTCTAACTTGTTACCAATGTTATCAACAGGATGAGTGCAACCATCAACTACCATATCCCATAGATCCACATCATGGCCAAGAAAGAAACTTTTAATTTTATATTTATAATAGTCAAATTTTTCTCCATAAAAAATTGGGGGTTTGGCTCTACAGTGATCTCTGTCAGCGGGTGCAGCTGGTGGAAGGACTCTTGCCATTGTGTTTCACAAAGTAGATCTTTATCTGACATGGTGAAGTAATTGATAAACAATCAATACCAGAACCAAAGCTCTGATGCCAATTGAAGGTAACGAAAACACGAAAGGGGGTTTGAATTAGGTTTCTAAAAACGAAAACTTTTGCTACCCAAAACAATAAGGAGAAAACAAAGAACAAAAATAATAAACACAATTATTTTGATCATGGTTCTTTGTTAACAAAGCTACCTCCAGCCAACCCACCAAGGAGATTTTTCCTTATCACAAGGACTTAATCCACTATAACCAAACTTGATTACAACCACAAAAATTATCCGTCAATGTATTATTCAGTAATTCTGACTAAACCCTAGTCACTCAAGGAAATACAATCACAAAGATTGAGATACAAAGTGTGTTTACAAAATGCTTCTAATAAATAAAAATACACAAATGAATTACAAAGTACTTCACACAAAATATTTTCTATGAACAGTATGAACAAAAGTTCCTTGTGTGTTTGTTTCTCTTTCTCTCAAAGATATTCACAGTATGCAATGTTCACATAAATGATATTCTCTCAAAGTTAACATTGTTCCATTCTTCGAAGTCTCCTTTATATAGGCAATGAAATGATCCATTGGAGGGTAGAATTGGAATCCAAAAATGTAGTTGTATTCTTGCATAACGGTCTGTGAAAATGGGAGACACACTGGTACAATAGTTAAGTCTTTTTCCCACTAAATCAGTGTATTGGAATGAATATTTAATCTTGTACTATGTATTATTTTCTCACATAGAACCTTTTTATATCATTTTCAAATATTCAGTGGATTCAAATAGAGAGATGATGAAGCATGCATAGAAGAAGATTCAGAGTCTGTATGACATAGTCTTCAGAAACTTGGTCTTCAGAGTCTTGATCCATTTCATCAAATGCTGATCTTCAGAGTCTTGTGACCCGGTTCATCAGAGTTATTAAATGCAAGACTTCAAAGCTTGAAAACGTCAGAGGCTTCTCGTGTCAGAGTAATAAAGCTTTGGATGAGTAATGTTCGTAAGCGTTAAGTAGAGTAGTTCAAAGCTTGATTATCTTGTAAAACACATTTCTCAGAATCAGGATGTACTAGATTTAGAATCTTATGACGTTACACGTCACTTCTTTAGAGTCAAAACTTATATCTAGTATCTGCACACTTAACAAAACCATTAGGGTAAAAAATTATTCTCTAAGCATCAATGTATTGTTACCATCAAAACATAAGGCCAGTTGCATAATTGAATCTTGTTCTTACACAGTTCCTGTATTGTAGCCTAAATTAAATCCAATTCTCTTCTAGTATCCTTTTTAAGTCTGTTCTTGTATGGCAGTTAAATCAATTCCAGTTCTCGTTTGGAAATTAAGTTTCAAATCCAGTTCCTGTCTGGTGGTCATATTTTAAAGTCCAAAATTCATTTTGGCAAACATATCCATTAACCCATTGAATGAATTGATCAATCATCGCATAAATTATCGTCATGCATTAATCACATCACTTCACTCAAGCTTATCATGCAATGCATAAACACATTCCACATCATACATAGAGCATATATGCATAAGCCTCATCCACGATTCAACGACCTCTTAAGGAAGTCCAATTTAATCCTAAGCGGAACCAAGAGTTGTTCTTATAGGAGACCTAGTCCTTCTTCAGTGCAAGTTGCAAAAGCCGTTTAGAAGTTATGACAACAGTGATGTTGATCTTAAAGACAAGGTTCTTCCCTAACAAAGTGATTGATATTTCCCCAAGTGAGCTCTAGGTTCAACATAATTTCTGCTTGGTTTCCCCGGCAGATATCTCCCCATAGAGTTTCCATTAGAAATTTCTCCAGTAAAGCTCCATGAACTCCCAAGGTGAGTTTCATCTCAACATGATTCTTTAGAAAGGTATCCTCAATAAATTTTATCATTAGTGATTCCCTTTCAAGTGTTTTTCTAAATTAAACATATATTTACAAAGATATCTCAAGTTAATAATCTCCCCGGTGAGTTTGATTGGCAAGCGTTACCCAACTGATAAGTTTCACTGAATGTTCCCAATATATCTCCAGCGAGTCTCCTATATGTTTATTCCCCAAAGAGACTCTTGTATATCCCCAATATGAGTCTACCTTCTGTGATAGCATGTCAATATGGTTTCTTGAGAACATCTTCTACCTTCAGTGAGAAGCATATGAACATGATCTTTTTCCTCAAGAGTCTACCTTCAATGAAGAGACAACTGAATATGACATCTGCCTTCACTGATAAGTGGTTGAATATAATGTTACTAGTAATCTACCTTCAATGTAAGCGGTTGGACATGATTACACCCCCAACAATTGCAATTGGATTATAATTCTTGTGAAGTAATCTACCTTCGATAAAGAGTGATCGAACATGATACTTTTTTATGAATCCATCCCCTACAGGGATGTATAAAATGTTAAAATTTTGTGATCCACCTTCAGTGAGAAACAGATGAACATGGTCTTTCAACATAAAAATAATCTACCTTTAGTAAAGAGCGACTTAATATGATCCTTTTAATTCTCAAAGGAATCTACCTTTAATAAGAAGCGGATGAATATGATTCCTTAGTGGATATACCTTTGATGTAAGCAGCCAGATACGATCACATGTTCCCCAGAGATCTACCTTCAATGAGAGCGGTTGAACATGATCATCCAAAATCAATTGTTGATGAGTTTTTTTGTTTTGGAAACGGAATGCATGTAAATGTGGATATATGCTGATGTATGAAAACATGTTTTTATGTTGATGTTTAGTTTTAGGGGAATCTTTAGACTCACTAGTTTTTAAACATTCAAAAGTGTAAGAGCAATAGAGAAGATAACAACAACAAGCAAGCTTTTCATTGATCATAAGCAAGTACAATGTTTGAGAATACAAGTACAAGATCCACTAGCTGCTATCATTGGCTCTCATCTTTTTTAGTAGCTCTAACTCGGCTTGAAGATCTTTTGTCATGATTCTACAAAATATTATAAAGTCAAACACAACTGGAGAAGTGTTCTTAGGCGTCATATCATCAAAAGCGTCCATCGGCTTCAAAGGCATGTCCCTGATTAAGTCATTATAAAATTCTACCACTTGGACGCACTTCCTATACCACATCGTTGAATCTTGGTGGATGTGTCAGATAGTATCTTGTTCTTATTATACGATACCCTCCAAATGCTTAACCTTATCCTCCAATTGTATACCTTAGCATTTCAAAGCTTCGCATGCATCCTTCAGATGATGATTGTAGGCTTTAAGGTTTTTAAGATCTTCTTGGGCTTTCTTTATAGTGGCAGGGATGTTTCTAGGCGCCCATTCAGCCTCTTCCCGAAGATGAGACTCATGAGATGCATGGGCTTGGACTTTTTTGAGCAACTTAGTTAGATCTTGGATTTGTGTCTTGAATTTTTCCGTCATCGTTTTCTGGCCCTCTAGTGTCTCTCCCAAATTCTTTTCCATTCACCATTTTTCAGTTGAGCTTCTTTGACTTGTTAGTTTTGGTGATCAATATCCAACCCTGTCCCTGATAGGCATTCATCAACTCTCTGTCTCTTTCTATTCTCATATTCAGTCATTTCTTCACTCTTGTTGAGTTATTCTTCTCTTTGGATGAGATTGAATCTGTGCTCATTTCTTTCAAGGGTAACCCAGTTGAGTTTCATATGTAACTCTTTGTTCTCCCTCTAATCTTTTGAGATAATGACGTTAAGTCCCTCAGCTTCTTGTATAAGAACATGTGTAGGCTCAGGTATCTGGGTTGGAATAGGGATTTCAAAGATGAAGGGTAGCTTGATTTGTTGCACCCTTTTCTTCACCCACTGGTAATAAGGTTTTTTAGCCACATAGTTCCTCTTGCCAAGCTCATTTTTCCTTTTATGGTTGATTCATCACCAAGCTCTTCCAATCCTTCTTAACATGACTGGGTCTTCTGCTCCCATGTCATGTAGGATGAAGTTTTCATACATTCTGTCTTCAGGTGGGCCTTCCGTTTGATACCCGAGTTGCCTTAGAGAAATGATCGTGTTATGGTTGATACACCTCTGGGATCCGATGAGAGGTAGATTAGGAAAGTCTCTGCAGCTCAGGAGAATTCTTTCTACTTCCCAATACCACTTATACCAGATGACAAAATTGGAAGAAAGGGATTCTAGCTTCTGAAGCCGCTTGAGTTTTTCTGCCATGAATAGACCCTCTCGAGGCATGTACGATATGAGCCATGTGAATAGTAAGGGATCACAACACATGATCATGCCCTTCTTTTTCTCGTTCCTGACATGGAGATAGTAGTAGACATAAATGAGCAGAGTTGGGCATGTTTCTTTTCCAGGAAGAAGTTAATAGCTAAGAAGTCTACAAAATCATCAATGTTTAGGAAGAAGACAATTCCATAGATGAGCAAGGCCAGAAAGGTGTTGAATGCTTTCTAGCTTTGACTTTTTTTCTAGTGTTAGGGCTTTGGTTTCCAAGAATTTCCTCGATAACCCTTGAAATACCCCTTTGACCTCTAGATTTTCTGCCACGTCTTTCACAGTAAGGTTCAGAGTGAATGATATTATTTCTGGCGAATGAGTCTCTTCTAAGCTTGTGAATGGGTTGTGATATTCCAGGGAGCAACCCAAGATTCTTTCAAACTCTTCTATGGTCGGGGCTAATAGAAATTCTTGAAAGGTAGGTGAATCATCAGAGTGAAGGATTGTAATATTGAGCCAAGGAGACAAGAGGTCCTACATTCACATTCACTGTTAGCAAGCCAAGTGTCTTCCCATGGTTCTTTATGAAGGCTTATTCATTGATAGTGGTCAACTTGGTACTTAAGGCTATCAAGCTCTCAACTTTAGGTACTTTGAACTTTGGTGGTAGTGTGCTTTTTCTTTCAGAACTCATTCTAGCTTTGAATGCTCAAAATCTCAGTTCTAAGATTCCTTGGAAAATAAAAACATATGCTAAGTTTTTTTGTATGCAAGGGAAATGCAATGCATAAATGTTAGGTTTATGGAGCCAAGTCGTTCCAATCAAGTTCAGTTAGAGATTTTAGGATGGTTCTCATTTCTTTCCACATAGTGATCAAGATGACTCTGGGGTTTGAAGGTTCCTAAAATCATAGATCTTTCTTGAGAATATTTCCCCCATTAGCAAAATTACTTTCCAGACAAAAATGCCCTTAACAGGACCTCCTCTAGGTGTGGTTTTTGCATTAACCCAACACGACATGTATGTCCAACAGGCCAACCTATGCAACAAATGGTGTATCAGGTTCTAAAATATTTTTAGAGTCACAGACCCAACACGAACATATTGCCTCCTACGACAAATTATTTGTCGGACAACAATATCCTCAAGAGGGTCTAATCTAAGTGAGGTTTTCATTCTACACCAACAAGACAAGTATGCCTAGTAGGCGCACATTACGTAACCATCATCTTATCTTATGTTTCTTCTTGAGACTCGAATGTAGAGTCTATCTCACAATGTGCTTCAAGCAAACAGAACATCCACCATGGTACCATGAGAACCAATAGCAGATAAGTAATGGCAATAACACAATAAGATAAATAAAATAAGATAGAAGGAAGCATGTAAACAAAGCTAGCGTACATCATAGATCAAACTAAACTAAGCTTAACTCTTTAGCTGAAGCAGTCCTAAGTAGAGTCGCTAGATGTCGCCAAGCGAAAAAATGATCACGGGCGTTTGCACACTCGATATGATAACATAGTCGCCACCAAACTTTATTTATTCCAAAAGAAAAGGTAAATATCGATAAAACCCTTGAAAGAAAAGGAAAATAGTCATCCCAACCAAATTCGAGTTCGGGAGTCGGTTATGCGAGGGGACGGTATTAGCACACCTCGCATCTGTTGTACGCAACATGATCCATTTAGTAATATTTGCGAATAGAATGTTAGCTTTCATTTTTTATTTTTTTCTTATCATTAAAAGTTTAAAAGGAAAAAAAAAAGGTCGCAAAAAGGTTTTTACTAGGATGTTTGACAAGATTGCGAGTCTTGTTCCTACGTATCCTTAGGTCCGATGAGAAATTCAAAGCTATGTAGTTTTGGGCAAGACAAAAGTGTTTTTCGTTTTTTTTTTTATAATTTTTTATGAGAGTTGAACCTCGCACCTACGTATCCCCGAGTGCAATGGAGAACTCAAAGCTACATAGTTCTTGGTAGAAAATAATATATTTGTTGGTTGATTTTTAATGAAAGAATATATACGTCACATTCTAGTGATTAAATGTTACTTGTATGGATGTGGACCTGTGTGATAATTTGAGAACTTTTAATTGCATCACTTTAGTTTTAGAAATTCACCAAAAGTACAAAAAAGGGAAAAGTTACAAGTTTAAACCTTTTGTTTAAACTAATACTCTTTGTTTAATCTTTCCTTAAGTCTTCTCATTCATACCTAAAATGATACAAAGTTTTTTTCATTTCAAGAAACTTTGTGTTTTTGCATTATAAAAAACTCTTAGAAATTTCAAGTTCTAGTATAATTTGAAAGTTGTTCCATGAGTACAAGCACGTCACAAAAGTTCAACTTGAACCAAAAAAGAAAATGTGCAAGTTTGGACTTATTACTTAACTTGAGGCATGGGACATTTGGTTATATTTCCTAACTTTCTCATTCATGCTCAAAACAAGGATATCATTTACTTCCAGTAACATTGCGTTTAGGCTTTTGCCAAAAAGAAAAGAAACCTTTAGAATTTACAAGTTCTTTTCATAGTGAACTTGAAATTCGTTACTCGAGTACAATTTTTTTGTAGCTTCTTACAATATTTTGGAATTTGAGGTACAAATATATCACAAAAGGTCTAAGCATAACCAAAAGAAAAGGAGAGAAATTCAACAGACAGTCATAAGGCCTAATGTTTTCTCTCCAAGTTTCCATTAAATCCTTTGGTTTCCTGCAGCTCCAAACATCACCATCATCTCAAGAACCTGCCATGATAATCTTCCCCAAGCAACTAGACACTGAACACATCACCCTTTTTGCTTTCCCTAACCTGTCCAAAGAAGTGAACCAAGGTAGCATTCAATAGTTGTTGCAGCAGGAATATAAAGCAATGTTGTTTGAAAATATTTTGTTCCAATATAACACTATAAGGTGCGAGAAAATTCCATTAAAAAAAAGCAAAGAGAACCAATACCATTTCCATGAAGGCAATGACATACATTCAACACCAATCCATCTCAATCCTTCATACAAGCCTTGTTTTAAATATCCTTGCTACAACCACAATAGGATGTTTTGCAACCAAAGCCAAGGCTAGAGAGAACATTTCAAAGCATTCCAAGCATGCCATTATTCCCCACCTATTGCCGAAATCAAATTCACAACATAACTTAAGTACTGCAAGAAAAGAAGTAGTAAGCAATATAATATTTGAATATACGAATAGCAAGACATAAGGTCAAAGTCATATTGCTATTTTTGACCAAGTTTTAATTGAAGAAAAAGTGAAAATGAATTTTTCATCAGTAAGTTCTGTTTTACTAAAGTTTAACCCTTGGGACCACTTGTATTCTAGAAGGATAATCAAATCACACTATAAACAAAATTAAACATTTGTCACTACAAATAATATCTTAGAGTTATGCCAAGATCTTTAATGCATTGTGATGTTCTAACCTTCCGTTGAATCTTCAGCTTCCTTTTATAGAGGTAGAGAAAGATCTTTTGGAGGTTTAAACAACAACAAACTTAATGAACAAGAATACTAAGAGAGACGTTGGAGAGTTGTATCTGGTTAGAAGTATTGTCCACTGAATAAAGGGTTTGTCCACAACACCTTTTGAATAACTAGGTATCTACCAAAAGTTCGAACAGACTGAAAAGGTCACATTACCATCCTTGAGTCTTGCAAAACCAAATCCTAGTTTACTCTGTCACCTTGACAAGACTGGTCAGCTTTGGTGCAAAGTACGAATCAAACGTTCCTTAAGCCTTACATGTCTAAGCTGTCACTAGAGGCTAAAAGAGTATACCAAAGTCTGAACCTTCAGATGGTGATGAACATGTTCAGAGTTACCAGAATCTGAGTAACATTGCTTCTTCATAAGCTCTCAACAGGATTAATTCATGATGAATTCTTAACTTGTGATCCTGCACCGTTGAACATATGTTAGTATACCCGTTTGTTCTCTAAATACTTTGTTATCATCAAAACCTAAGGAGTATGAACAATCTTGTTCTAACAATCTCCCCCTTTTTGATGATGACAAACAAATGTATTTAAGAACAATGGTTGGTCAGTTTTAACTAACTTGACAACAACATATTCTGAGATTTGTAAGCTCCCCTTGAGTCTAATAGTCCATATTTTAAGTTTTGTAAGTTCCCCCTAAATTCTATCCAAGTTAATTTAAACTTTATCTTTGATAAATAATATGTTTAGAAGAAAATCATTACCAAAATAATGAATAATTAAGGTTCATGTAAATTAAAAGCATTAAAAATTAACTTTAACCTTCTTAAATATTTCCATGTATCTTCTCCCCCTTTTGTCATCAACAAAAAGATAATAAATGCAGATACTGATGAGTGATAAGCATAAGAATCACAATTTTCAAGATGGTTAAAGATAGACTCTGACTACATGGATTCCAAGAAAAGGTAATTTTATAGGCACAAGACTCAATGAACACAGTCTTCAAGATAAAGGAGATTCTATCTAGATTCTATAAAAACAGGCATATAGCATAACAACAAAACACATAGCTAAATAGAATCACAAGAATGGGCAGGTAGAAGAAAACATTCAAAGAAGATAAGCGTGATTTTGCAAAAGAAATATGCAACTCAGTTATAAAGAATGCAACAGAAGAGAGAAAGAACTAGAAGAAAGAAGATGAAGATCTTACAAATACTCAGAAAATCACAACAGCAAGCGAAGAAAGCACTTCTGGTGAAACTGCTGAGAAGAGCAAGACTCCAAGACTCCAACAGCAGGTGAAGAGTGGGATGCAGATTACAAGATTTTTATTGAGACTTACAAGTGAACAGAAAATCAAGAAGATCAAGATTAAAGACCCATGTAATATAGTTTAGCAATTGATCTTGTAATATCCCTATGAATAAAGTTTCATTTTCTTTCCAGTGGTCACAAACTATCTTTTAGATCCTTCAAATATGGTTATGCTTATGAGTCAATCAGTAAGATAAACAAATCAAGATAAAATATGCACAAAACAAACATTTTATTAAAATGAACAAATGAGCTACAGAGATAAAACACAACAAAAAAAAACTAATAAGAAGAAGATCCATCCACAAAAATCACATTGACCTTAAAAGCTGTCATGCCCCAAATTTTACCCCTAGATTCCATCATAATTTGCCTAGAATCCAACACATTTTATGTGTATCATTCATGAATAACTAACCCTCAAATTATCAAATATTGTCTTTTTTTTTTCTTCGTTTAACTTAGGATTTGCATCAAGGAGATTATTGGTCGATCAATAAACGTCTTGGATTGATCATCAATATATCAAGTTCTCGTGATCAAGAGCTTCTCTACATCGAAAATCAAGTGTATTGTGGCCTCATTACAAGTCTGTCAAGTTTCAAATTCTTCTGGTCCACAAATTAGGGTTTCTAAGCCAAAGTAAACTGCACCTTTGACTTTTGACCAAGACATGATCTCAAGCCTTGGGGAATGATTCAAGATACTCAAAGAAAACTTTGAAGTCTATCCATAGTGTTCAAATATATCAAGGGTTTGATTTCATTGAAGTATGCACTTTGGGTTTCATCTGATATAAAAGTCAATCATTGATCAAAGTCAAGTTTGACTTTTGACTTTTTTTGTTAAACATGGCCTCCTCAAGGTGAATTTCATAAAAATATGCTTGATGAGTGAATTTGATCAAGAGAAATCAAGAAATTTGAGGCTACTTGCAAAAAGGGCAAAAATGAAGAAATTGAAATTTTTTCTAAGTTATGGAAGTTCATGATTTTTACCCAACTTCTCAAGCTTGTAACTTCCAATCCAAGCAACCATTTTCTTTGCTCCAAATACCAAATTGAAGAGTTTGATACATACTAAAACTTTTTCCTATGGGATGATTTCCAAAAGATGTATGGTTGAGAAGATATGAAGCCATGAAGTGGAGGGTTCAATGCCTTTTGAACAAAAACACTTTGAATATTTTTCAAAAAAATCTGCCTTGTCATGTAGCTCATTTGTTGGCCATTTTTCACCATGATTCCTTTTGATTTAACAAAAACTCAAAACATGAAAGTTGTATAGGATGTTTCAAGCTTTTCAAAGGGTCCAAGAACACAAAATTATCATACTTGAGATAGGAGTTTCAAAGAGATGAAGTTGGCACTTCAAACTTAAATTATAGGTCATTTTCATGACATGTTCTTGATCAAATCTTGAGCGAAACCTACTCAATATCATTTTTCAGGCATTCTTGATTCTAAATCTCAATAAAATATGAGCTTTACACAGATTAATGATGCATTATCCAAGTGGTTAAGACATTGTTAAAAGAATTATTCCATTTAGGGTATAAAGATCACACTTCCATTTTCATAAAGAGGCTTTAATCACAAGTTAACTTGTATGGAGCTTTGCAATTGTTTTCTCTACCCACACTCCATTGCAGAACTCAGAAAGCATCACCTCAAAAGTGTTCAACCACCCTAGATACTTGTACTATGTCTTGGAACCACAAAATCCATGAAACTATCACTTGGAATCAAACCAAGCCATTTTGCAAAAAAAATGGTTCTGCATAATCCTCAATCTCTTAACCTTTCCCTATAAATATAGGACACTTCCTCAATCCAAAACACACATAAAAAAACACCTAAAAGCATTCCAAACACCTCTGCGTCATAATCACACCATTGTCACCATTTGCAAACCTCCATTTTTACAAGATTGTCCAAAACATTCCATAGCCACAAAAACCTCAAACCAATCATCCACACACATCACAAAACACCTAACACAGATGTTCAAATCATCATCTTTTTCAAATTCCCTCAAGATCATAAATTCAACCTTCAACACCAAGTTTGTTGACTTTTTGCATAAAATACTTCAATACCTCATTTTGACCTTTTCCAATCCATCCAAACATTCAAATATCATCCATAAACATGTCTTAAGTTGTTCATATCATCATTTTGCAACTGCAAAATCATTGGCATCAAGTTCCATTTCTCATTTTTCATCTTTGCAAGAAGGATTGTGCAGAAAGTGGTGAAGTTGTTCCAAGTCAATCTAGGCATTCCAAAAGCATCAGGGAGGTCATAGAAGCTTTCTGGATCATCAAATAACTTCTGTAACCAGTAGAATGAGGCATTGGACCTTGCTCCAATAGGTAAGTGCATCCTAACTTGGAACTATGTGATTTTGGTGCCATACTCATTCTTGTGGATTACTAATTTGTTTGTTATATAAAGATCATTTCCCCTTATCTATTGCCCTGAATATGGTTTGTGTGGAATTTTATTTTGGATTTTAGTTCTAGGGTTCTTTCTGATTCGTGCATGATTATTTCATGTATGATGAAAATTAATAAGATTAAATGCTACCATCATATTCCTTGTGGAAATACAAGCAAATTCCATGTTTACAGTTTTGCATTTCATTGAGAATTAAGGAAGATACAAATTTGAAAAATCTGAAAATGGAGGATGTTGATCATGAAGAAGATGGTGCGTGATTTCTGGGTTTTAAAACTTGTTTTATTATTTTCTTTTCAGTTTCCATACTACTCATAACTGAGGCATTGCGCCATGGTGGTTGGGTATTGTGTTTGAGAGTGTTAGCATGTTCAAGGTCTAAGGTTCAAATCCACCTCTCCCCAGACCTTTTGGTTATTTTAATTATCAATGTTTTTCATGTTAGTTTCTCATATAATATAACATGCACATGTTCTATCAATATCAAGCAAATGGCCTAGTGGCTAGGTTTTTAAGCCTGCAACCAAGGGTGCGTGGGTTCAACCCTTGTGTGGACTAAAACCTTTATTTTTATCACTTGTTTTCACAGCCATTATTTGTTATGTCTATTTTATGAATATGTGAAAAAAATTCAAAAAATATTTTATTTTCAATCATTTTTGTTTAGTCAAAGTGGGTGACTCTTTAATATATGTTTAGGCCTTTAATTGATTTTCTTTGGTTTATTTATTGATTCCACTTGATCTTGATGATTATTGTGAATATGATACACCTTGTTTGAACCTTTTTTGATGTTGTTAATGTCATTCAATTGATTATATCCCAAGTTTGGCGCACTTTAATACTTGATTTTTAAGTGTATATGCCTTGAACTTTTAATGTTTAAACCATGAACATTTTCCTTGCCTTTGATGTGTGGTGTAAATACACTTGCTAGCTTTTTCATACCACATTGAACCTTTGATGATCATTTGATACATGATTTGTTATATCTTTTATAACATGTCCGTATTGTTTAAAGCTTTGATATCATGCCTTTGTTGGATTTTATGTTCATTATATTCAAAACCTTTTGAAATGCTTAGACTGGTTGTTATCACAATGAACCTTTGACGTGGACCCTTGGTTGTTACCTTTATGTCTTGAACCATGTCTAGCTTGTTTTCATTATTAAGTGATTCTTAATTTGTTTTCATAATTAAGTGGTATCTTAAACTTATCCATATTTTGTTTGAAATCTCAACTTGTATTCAGGATTAAGTGGTGTTAGTGTCAACCCTAAGTCATGTCACAATCTTGACCTTAGTTCATGCTTACTCTAATTGTTCATACTTTAAATTTTCATCTATGATTTATACATGTTTGATATTGTTATATCCATGATCACATGTTGATTTGAACCTTTGTTTGATATCATTATATCCTTCATGTCAATGGTGGTGATGTTAATGCTGTTACATTTTTTACCATTCTCATATGTTGTTACTTATGTGCTTATATTCCATGCTCACATGTTATTGTTAAGAACATGCTATGATATGCCATACTTGTGTTGTTACTTGGATCTTGTTAGAACCATGTCTCATGTATGCTTTAATTAAGCATCATTCATGCTTATGTATTCATGATTTGGTTGTTACCATGATGATCTTTGACGTTTTTAAGTATTACCTTGGATGTTGTCATATTTATATTTATGTGTTCTTTACCTTGGTTGTTACCATGTTTATTTGTGACTTTGTTAAATTTTTGTATTAGACGTTGTCACATCCACATTCATGTGTTGGTTGTTACCATGTTCATTTGACTTTGTTATATCTCATTTCATCTCATTTGATCCTTTGATTGACATCATGTTTGAATGTCATATTTACCGTGAGTTGTGTGTATTTGTTTAATATCATGTTTGAACATCATCTTTGTCACTTATTATTTTCTTTGATTGATATCATGTTTGAATATCATCTTTGTCACTTATTATTCACCTTGATTAATATCATGTTTGAATATTTTCTTTGTCACTCTTTATCCACTTTAGTTGATATCATGTTTGAATGTCATCCTTTGTCATGTGTTGTTTACTTTGATATCATGTTTGAATATCATTCTTGTTCATATCATCCATTATCACCCATATACTCATGTTTATTTTGACTTTGTCAAGTCATCTCCTAGTGATGTTAGCTTGTTATCTCTCTTTCTTCTCTTTTTCTTTTGTTACCTAAATCCAAGGGAAAGATTTATTTTGTTGACTTATGTCATAGGTAGTATAACATTCCCTCAACAACCCCTTTTGACTTTGTTACGTCATTAACCTTTCAACATATCCTTAGGATCGAATTTGTAAAATCTTTGACTTTGTTAAGTCATGTAAGTGTTATTTGTTATAAACATTTACCTTCCCCTTTGGAACCTTGATCAATATTAAGTGTTCTTTACCCATAGTTAGGTGAACTACGATTGCTCTGATCCCATCCTTGTTAGGATACATAGGCAAAAGACTGTGAAGTCTTGGCGAGCACACTAGCAATAAACTTCTTTAGGTTTCCTATCTCATAAAACCCCAAAATAGAAAATTTCTAAACATTAGCAAGCAAATTACCATAACATAAATACTTTCAAGAGGTCCCCCGAACCTTTAGATCTCTTTGTATTGTTGTTACATTGCACAATTATGGTTTTATTCAATCTTTTCCCTTTCCTTTGGATAAATTAAAGTTTGGTGGTAAACATTCGATGTTTTGTGATTCAAGTTAATATAATAGCTTGATATCTGACTCTCACCGTGACAGAAATGGCGACTTCAATGGGGACTTCCCAAGAGGGTTAAGCTTATCTTGCTTGAATTTATGTTATTATTTTTGCTTGCTCATATTGTTTGGTTTTTTCTGTTTTTGAGGGTGGTGACCTTTGTGTGGTGAGGTAAGTCCTAACCCGGACTTGAGTGTACATAAATAAGATAGGATTGTGGTATAATCAAAAGTTAACTGTTGGGAGTAGTCCTAACATGATTAACATATGATATAATCATGCTCAGTAGAGGCCCCTTTGGGATTACTGATGTCATGCGAGTAGTCGCATTGACATTACTTTTTCGGACCTGGGAGTCTGTGAAGCTGAGGACCTTAGTATCCCTTCACCCCTCTTGGCCTTTTTAGGATGTATTGCAATGATTATCCAGGTGTAGACCTAAGTTAGTTTTCATGTGATACTACACTCAAACGAGTTATCTTTAGAATATTATTAGCCCGCATGAGTAGTCGTGCAAGCTGATAATATCTGAAAGATGAATCGATGACTCTAGAAACTTTGTAGAACCTGTTGTACAGGTACAATAAACCCATATTACATATCCTCGTGGGAGGGTTAAAACTTGGCTCCATGCTCTTTGTTAACCCTTAAACATGTGTGTAACCTTGTTTCTGTGCATTGCATCAATATACATTCATGCATTCATTAAAAGTGTTTTTTGGTTTTAAGGAACTCAATTGTCCATTTCTTTACAAAAATTAATAGGTATCATGGATTATGGGAAGAGAAACACCAAGAAGTAAAAATTTAAGAAACTTGATGTGATATAGTTGAGAAAGTTAGGGGCTATGGTTTCCAGTCCTGAGGATTTTAGAAAACATTATGGGAGACTTTTGGGTATTGTCAAGGCCAAGATGGAAGATGGAGTTCTTGACACACTTGTGCAGTTCTATGATCCCCTCTACCAGTGCTTCACATTCCATTACCAACTTATCCCTACTTTGGAAGAATATTCATATTGGGTTGGTCTGCCATTGTTCGATAAAAAGCCTTTCAGTGGTTTAGAAAATATTCCCACACCTCAAGACATTGCAGATGCCATTCACCTAGAAGCATCCAAGATCAAAGCTAATCTTACTACCTAAGGAGGAATCAAGGGTTTTCCTTCCAAATTCTTGATAGAGAAAGCCACTTTCTTAGCCAAAGGAAAATAGTATGGACTCCTTCGAAGCTATCCTCGTACTACTCATTTATGGTTTGGTTTTGTTCTCAAACATTGACAATTTTGTTGATATTAATGCTATCTGAATCTTTCTGATTAGAAATCTAGTACCTACGCTGCTTGGTGACACTTATCACTCCATCCATCATAGAACTCTTAAGGGAGGGGGAACTATTCTGTGGTGTGCTCCTCTACTCTACAAATGGCTTGTTTCACACTTACCTCGAACCAGACTTTTTAAGGAAAATCCAGACAAGCTCAGATGGTCTTAAAGGCTCATGGCTCTTACTCCCGCATATTTGCATTGGTATGATCCAACTTATGACAAGGGAGTAATCATTGATAGTTATGGCCAATTTCCTAATGTACCTCTTCTTGGTATCTGAAGGGGAATTAATTATAATCCTATTCTTACAAGGCGTTAGTTTGGGTTCCCTATGAAGGAAAAACCTAGCGATATTATATTGGTAGGTTTCTTTTATCTTAACAAGGAAGCTAGTGCAGATTTGAAGGACAGAGTTGTGTATGCTTGAAACACAATTCATAGGAAGAGTAAGGACCATATTTGGAGGAAAATTTTTACATCCTTTGAGCCTTTTACTCAGTGGGTTCTATCTAGAGCTCGTGACCTCAAGATGCCTTATCTTCTTGAAATACCTTCACAGCCAATTGTTGCATCATGATCTACCATTCCTATTGAGCGTATGGAGGAGTGTCAAGAAGTGTTAGCAAGGATGAAGCTATAGAAAGATCCTTGGGAAAGAAAGTATCATGCCATCAGTGGTGAGAAGATAGAGTTAAGAAGAAGCTGAAAGAGAAAGACGACTTGATCGAGATACTTAAGAGGCGTGCTATGGAGAGACATGAGGCGCAATAGAATTTATTTTTCTCTAGCGTGCAGCCAGTTGCTAGCATTCATGAGTATTTGACATTCCTCCCACGTAAGGTGCTTGGAAGAAGATCGTCGACAAGCTTGTGTTGGAGAATACACAGTTGAAGAAACAGAAGAGGAAGCATCGGCAAGGAGTAGGCCTCCTTTAGATGGGATTCCTTAGGATCCATTAGACTTGGCTTTTTCCTCTTGTATTTTTGGTATCTTGTATTGTACTTCAAATACGTAACCTTCCTATTATCAATGAAATAAAGTTTTTCAGTTTCTTCCAAAATGTGTTATTCCTTTTAATGTTTGCAACTTACTTCTCGAGTTCCTTGAAACCGTTAAAATTGCATTTCCATTGCATTCATGTATATGTCATCACATTTTCATTTCATTTGAATCTCTCTAGCTTATTTTGTTGTCTCCTCTCCAATTTCCACACTGAGTCCCTTACACTAGAGCTCAAGCCTAACAAAAAATGGATAAGTTGGAATAGGAAAACCATGCACTTCGCAAGGAGGTCTTCACTCTGAGAGACCATATGGGGAGATTTTCTACCATGATGAAGACTTTAGTGGATAATCAAGAACAGGAGAATCAAGAACTCCGTGAAGAGATCACAAAATTGAAGATTTTTAAAAAGTGCCTGATTGATTTGGTCAAAGACCTAGTCATTTCTCAATGTCAGACTAATCCTTCTTCTACTCATCAACATCCTAATCAGAGGGATGAGTCTGAAGACATTCCAGTGTCCTATGCTAAGTTGTTTCCTGTCCTATTATAGAAGGGTTTGATGAAGAAAGAAGTGCCACCTTCCATCCCAATGATTCATAGAAGTTACTTCAAGGCCGACTCCTTATATGCATTCCATCAAGGGGCACCGGGACATGGCATTGAAGAATGTTATCTCCTCAAAGAAAAAGTGAAAGAGCTGGTCCAAGAGGGCATTCTGTCCTTCAAGATGTGTGAACCCAAGGTTCAAGTCATCTTGGTGCTAAAACATGGAACAAGTTCCTTTGTGCACATGGTGGATTGATTTTGTAGAACATGAAGACTGTTCTTTAGGCCTATGCCCTTTCAAATATTTAGCTCATTTGCTGCTTTTTCATTTGTAGTTTTCTTTGTTTGTTAATGCATTTATTTTTGCATGTAAGAACTTGTTTATTTTGAATGATTAATGCAATGAATATGTTTATCTTGAAGAAATCTATTCACATTCACTCATTTAAATGTTTTTCTACTTTATAGTGCCAACATTGCCCCATATCTTGATTAGAAAAAGAATTGGAGGGAGGATGACAAAAGTGAAAACGTAAGATTCCTTGTTGTATGCTTTTGAGTAAAACCCTGTTGATGATGTAAGACATTATTTCAAATTCCCAAATAGTGGAGATATAAGAAAGATAATCCCTCGTTAACCCCTTTGAGCATTGAAGAAGGGGTTTTCTTTTCCAAATCAAAAAACCCTCAATTTTAACCCGAGGCATGATAGTTCTCAATTAAGCTGATAAGCGCCCAAACTTTCAAAAAAGGAGAGTAAACATTCGAGGAACCATTTCACCTATCCCTCACGCATTAAGAGGCTAGGAGTCAAATCCATAATGATTATCCCTCAACTACCTAAAAAAGGATAGGCAATCACAATCCTTTCAATAAGTCAAAACGACTTAGAGTCAAACGATTTGGTCAGAAAAATGAATGAAAAAGAAAAAGCCCGCTAAGTCAAAACCTATGAAGGAGAATTAGGAAAAATTAGGGCATCCCGCTGGACTTTGAGGTCAAATCCAAAAAACTCGATCCAGGAAAAATTTAGGGAATCAACAAAAATGTGAAATGCAAAAAGAAAGGATTACAAAGAAAATTCCTCAACAAAGAAAAGTCGTGTGATCGAACACCAAAAGCAAAAAGGTAGGTGACTTCCATGTCCAAAGCCTCAGTGTTTCTTAACCACATCCAAACTCCTATTGAGAGATGAGTTCTCGTATCAAGTCACCTAAATGTAGGATTGTAGAACATCACGAAGAAGAGGTGGGTACAAATAAACTTTGAGCCTTTTATACTTTGTTTCATACACCGTGAACCAAGCCACGTTACAACCCTCAAAAGTCCTAATTTAAGCACTTTTATTTCAAAAGCATACTCAATGTGATAATTTTTCCTGACTCCTATGAGCTATGCTCAAAATTTGTGTTGGCTTTGTAAAAAAAAATTAATGACATGTCTTAACTAGTGGTTCGGTCACAAGTTATTTTGATATCTTTTCAATAAAAACTTCAAGACTAACATGTGTGTTGCATTAGTGATAGGGTGTGAATCTAACTGCAAGTGCACAGCCTATCGTGTAGTTTTAAAAGTAATCAATCCCACAGAGACCAATATTCAAAAATCTATCGTTACTGATTGTTACGGTGTTTATTTAAGGCAAACAATAAGGAAGTTGAATGCGATAATAATAAAAATTGTGCTAAGATAAGAACTAAATAAAATTAGACAAACAGTGCGCAGATGTGGGGATCTATTAATTAACTGTACTCTTATTTTTTCTAGAAAGGAATTTTTTTCAATGGGAAAATATTTTCTATTTCAAAAAGAATCAATTTAACGGGACATGTTGCTTTCACGCATGCAGAATCGAACTTACTCTCTAATTTATACCTCCCATCGTCACTCATGGTAGGTGCTCAGTGCGTTAAAGTATTTATCCTATTTTTAAGAAATCACACTCTTTACTAAATAGAAAAATGATTTTTGATTGGAAATTTTAATTTAAAAAGGTTTCTTAAGCCTTCGCTTAAGTACCGGATCCTAAACCTATAGACGCGCACGTTTGTGAATAGTTTCAAAACCAACATGCTAGAAATATTAGACTTTCCTGGTTAGTTAATTAAAGGCTTTCGCGGAATTTAATAACTAAGAACATAACAATTTAAATCATTTGTATCAGAAGACTTTCAATCTTACCAGATGTTTTCACTGTCACACTTTTATAGAGACAGGTTAAAATAAGACTTAGTAAAATTGTTTAAAAACCAAAACATCCTCAAAGGTAATTCTACTAGAACGAAAAAGATACTTTTAATTAAAGTCCTCACATCCCAAAAAAAATAAAATTAGCTTGACATAATGACATAAATAAATGCGATTAATTTAATAACAGGATAAAACATGGCGGACGTATTTAAAAGGTGTGGTTTAAGGGAAAGTAGAAGATAAATGGGACATTCAATAAAGGCGACAAAAAATAAATAAAGCAGTTAAATAAAAACCTGCTTTGAAGATACTTTGGTCTGGTACACAAACAAACTTGAAACTAGTACAATAAATGCTAAAGAAATCTTTGACGAAAATAAAACTTGTATAGGGATGATCCAAACTTGATACTGACTCAATTCGTGACGCGATAAGTCTTCGGTGTGAAGGGTTATGCTTACAATTGGATATAATATGACCTAAGTGTGCACAAAACTTGGATACCCTACCATTAAAATAAGAAGCCTATTTATATGGAACTAGGAACCCTAAGGTCATGATGCTAGTTGCTGAAGTTCGTCAGCAAATTTTTAGCAGAGAAAACGACACTTGGAGACCATGAGAAACCCTTTTTGTGACTATTTGACGTCCATAACATGTTGAGACCGCCACACCTTTATGGTGAGCACCATGCATTCAAACTGGGCTTAACTCGGTCTTTTGACCGTTCATGCGTGGACCACTCATGGCCACCTCATGGTGAACGCCATGGTGATCGCCATCAGCATGAACCAATCTCATTTCTTCCGCTTTTTGTATATTTTGCTTCGTTCCTTTGCACAAGGCTCTTGAGTAGATAAATACCAAGAAACATATAAAATACCAATATAACAGTACAAATGCAAATCAAAACAACTCTAAAACATGCACTAACCAAGTCAAATAAACGATGAAATCTCATGTCACCAAACACTCCCTCAATTGAACCTTTGCTTTCCCTTTAGAAAAATGAAAGTAAACAGTGGCACTCAGATAGTTAGTCAAGGTGTTAAAGACTTTGCTTTGAACCAGGCTATGTCAATATGTACTAATTCACAAAAACAAGAGCATCGTAATAACATATTCCACATTTTTGCGGTCATAAGTCTCCTTCATATACAAACCAATATGGATCATATCATTATGCTTTAGCCTAACTTACTCGTCCTATTTTTTCATCCTTTTTCATTCAGGAGCAATCACATTAAGCCCGTTATCTGTACACACTCATAGTAAGCCGACCGGTTAGTGATTCCGATCCTTTGCACGGGGTTCTGATGCCTATGGTGGCGTAACCCCTTTGTTTCCCAATTGTAATTGCGGGCGATCGAACCGCAATCTGCCCTACCAAGTTCAGCATTACATACCTCTGAACCAATTGACAACGGGTTTTTATTCTTGTTTTGCAGGTTCCACAACCATTGGGTTAAGCGACCAGGTGAGGGTCACCAAACTTAGAAGGTGCATTCCCTATTTTCAATTAATTAAAGTAGAGAATTTTGGACCATTCATTTATATTCTTCGGCTTCCCAACATAGAGCATGCTTAAGATGGTGTTGACTTCTAAAATAAACTACTTAAGGACTTATTTAGGGGTGATATTTTAAGGTTAAGGCATAATAATTATCGAGATCGATTTATATAATTAAGAGACTTACGGTGTTAAGACGTTACTGAAGTTTCAGAATATTTCCCAAGTCTTTATAACTTGTCTCAAACTCGTCTAATAGCCCACAAATTTAAAACAAACACTATTTTTATTTTAAATTTTTTTCTATATGGCTCAAAAACGAGGGAAAGTGAAATAAACAGTAGAAAACACGCACTAATGACTCAACAGCTCATGTAATGACTCGACAACAAACTATGACTTAACAACAGACTGAAAAAAATAAAGAAAGCAATAAATATAACTAGAGAGCAATTAAAATTTCCCCTCCCACACTTAAACTAAATATTATCCCCAATGTTTGGATAAAAGGTGAAAAAAGGATAGGAAAAACCTGGTGAGAGTTAGTGTGTGCCCCTTGGTTGTCACTCTTCCTTCTACGTGCTCTGCTTTGGCTTCTGAATGTGTCTGCGACAATCAACCACTCCACTCGTTATACCAATGTAGTGTTTTGTTCTCTCAGAAGGCAAATATGACCTAAAATATCTCCTTGATGGCCTTGCAAAACATTAATGGTACCAAACATATTTTCCAAAGAAGTAGCCTGTGAAATCTGAGTTGCCATTATCTGTTGAATTGATCTATGTGTATCGGCATGTAAATCTCTCATGAATGTCATTATTTCTTGTTGTTGCCGATAAAGTGCGGCATAATGCCCGTCTTGTACGACTCCTCCAGCTTGTCCTGAGGAGGTACTTACAACATGGTCAGAAAATATGGTGCAGTGTGTGTGTCCTGTGCAGGTGATACATGAGGTGAAATGTGATCCTGCATATCATAGTCATAATCATTTTCTTCTACCATATTGACAGGGACTACCCTAGGTGGTGGGCCAACATAAGCTGGGGCATTTGGATCATATATCAAATTGGCTCTTACTCGCACATCAGTTCGTGAAGGCCTTGGCAAAACAATACTTGTAACTGCATCATTATGAATCATAAGGTGGTACCCCTCTCTTTGGTTTCTACAAAACTGTATGGCTCTGGAACTATCAAGATCGAGAGAGCAGGGTAGAACGGCTCTAAAATATCCATCTTTAAATAAAGGAGACAAAAAATAAATAAAGCAGTTAAATAAAAACTTGCTTGGAAGATACTTTGGTCTGGTACACAAACAAACTTGAAACTAGTACAATAAATGCTAAAGAAATCTTTGACGAAAATAAAACTTGTATAGGGATGACCCAAACTTGATACTGACTCGATTCGTGATGCGATAACTCTTCGGTGTGAAGGGTTATGCTTACAATTGGATATAATATGACCTAAGTGTGCAAAAAACTTGGGTACCCTACCATTAAACTAAGAATCCTATTTATATGGAACCAGGAACCCTAAAGTCATGATGCTAGTTGCTGAAGTTCGTCATCAAATTTTTAGCAGAGAAAACGACACTTGGAGACCATGAGAAACCCTTTTTGTGACTATTTGACGTCCATAACATGTTGAGACTGCCACACCTTTATGGTGAGCACCATGCATTCAAACTGGGCTTAACTCGGTCTTTTGACCGTTCATGCGTGGACCACTCATGGCCACCTCATGGTGAACGCCATGGTGATCGCCATCAGCATGAACCAATCTCATTTCTTCCGCTTTTTGTATATTTTGCTTCGTTCCTTTGCACAAGGCTCTTGAATAGATAGATGCCTAGAAACATAGAAAATACCAATATAACAGTACAAATGCAAATCAAAACAACTCTAAAACATGCACTAACCAAGTCAAATAAACGATGAAATCTCATGTCACCAAACTCTCCCTCACTTGAACCTTTGCTTTCCCTTTAGAAAAATGAAAGTAAACAGTGGCACTCAGATAGTTAGTCAGGGTGTTAAAGACTTTGCTTTGAACCAGGCTATGTCAATATGTACTAATTCACAAAAACAAGAGCATCGTAATAACATATTCCACATTTTTGCGGTCATAAGTCTCCTTCATATACAAACCAATATGGATCATATCATTATGCTTAAACCTAACTTACTCGTCTTATTTTTTCATCCTTTTTCATTCAGGAGCAATCACATTAAGCCCGTTATCTGTACACACTCATAGTAAGCCGACCGGTTAGTGCTTCCGATCCTTTGCACGGGGTTCTGATGCCTATGGTGGCGTAACCCCTTTATTTACCCAATTATAATTGCGGGCGATCGAACTGTAATCTGCCCTACCAAGTTCAGCATTAGATACCTCTGAACCAATTGACAACGGGTTTTTATTCTTGTTTTGCAGGTTCCACAACCGTTGGGTTAAGCGACCAGGTGAGGGTCACCAAACTTAGAAGGTGCATTCCCTATTTTCAATTAATTAAAATAGAGAATTTTGGACCATTCATTTATATTCTTCGGCTTCCAAACATAGAGCATGCTTAAGATGGTGTTGACTGCTAAAATAAACTACTTAAGGACTTATTTAGGGGTGATATTTTAAGGTTAAGGCATAATAATTATCGAGAACGATTTATATAATTAAGAGACTTACGGTGTTAAGACGTTACTGAAGTTTCATAATATTTCCCAAGTCTTTATAACTTGTCTCAAACTCGTCTAATAGCCCACAAATTTAAAACAAACACTATTTTTATTTTAAATATTTTTCTATATGGCTCAAAAACGAGGGAAAGTGAAATAAACAGTAGAAAACACGCACTAATGACTCAACAGCTCATGTAATGACTCGACAACAAACTATGACTTAACAACAGACTGAAAAAAATAAAGAAAGCAATAAATATAACTAGAGAGCAATTAAAATTTCCCCTCCCACACTTAAACTAAATATTATCCCCAATGTTTTGATAAAAGGTGAAAAAAGGATAGGAAAAACCTGGTGAGAGCTAGTGTGTGCCCCTTGGTTGTCACTCCTCCTTCTGCGTGCTCTGCTTTGGCTTCTGAATGTGTCTGCGACTATCAACCACTCCACTCGTTCTACCAATGTAGTGTTTTGTTCTCTCAGAAGGCAGATATGACCTAAAATGTCTCCTTGATGGCCTTGCAAAATATTAATGGTACCAAACATATTTTCCAAAGAAGTAGCCTATGAAATCTGAGTTGCCATTATCTGTTGAATTGATCTCTGTGTATCGACATGTAAATCTCTCATGAATGTCATTATTTCTTGTTGTTGCCGATAAAGTGCGGCATAATGCCCGTCTTGTACGACTCCTCCAGCTTGTCCTGAGGAGGTACTTACAACATGGTCAGAAAATATGGTGCAATGTGTGTGTCCTGTGCAGGTGATACATGAGGTGAAATGTGATCCTGCATATCATAGTCATAATCATTTTATTCTACCATATTGGCAGGGACTACCCTATGTGGTGGGCCAACATAAGCTGGGGCATTTGGATCATATGTCAAATTGGCTCTTACTCGCACATCAGTTCGTGAAGGCCTTGGCAAAATAATACTTGTAACTGCATCATTATGAATCATAAGGTGGTACCCCCTCTCTTTGGTTTCTACAAAACTGTATGGCTCTGGAACTATCAAGATCGAGAGAGCGGGGTAGAAACGGCTCTAAGTTATCCATCTTTCAATAAAGGCGACAAAAAATAAATAAAGCAGTTAAATAAAAACTTGCTTGGAAGATACTTTGGTCTGGTACACAAACAAACTTGAAACTAGTACAATAAATGCTAAAGAAATCTTTGACGAAAATAAAACTTGTATAGGGATGATCCAAACTTGATACTGACTCGATTCGTGACGCGATAACTCTTCGGTGTGAAGGGTTATGCTTACAATTGGATATAATATGACCTAAGTGTGCAGAAAACTTGGATACCCTACCATTAAACTAAGAATCCTATTTATATGGAACCAGGAACCCTAAGGTCATGATGCTAGTTGCTGAAGTTCGTCAGCAAATTTTTAGCAGAGAAAACGACACTTGGAGACCATGAGAAACCCTTTTTGTGACTATTTGATGTCCATAACATGTTGAGACTGCCACACCTTTATGGTGAGCACCATGCATTCAAACTGGGCTTAACTCGGTCTTTTGACCGTTCATGCGTGGACCACTCATGGCCACCTCATGGTGAACGCCATGGTGATCGCCATCAGCATGAACCAATCTCTTTTCTTCCGCTTTTTGTATATTTTGCTTCGTTCCTTTGCACAAGGCTCTTGAATAGATAGATACCTAGAAACATAGAAAATACCAATATAACAGTACAAATGCAAATCAAAACAACTCTAAAACATGCACTAACCAAGTCAAATAAACGATGAAATCTCATGTCACCAAACTCTCCCTCACTTGAACCTTTGCTTTCCCTTTAGAAAAATGAAAGTAAACAGTGGCACTCAGATAGTTAGTCAGGGTGTTAAAGACTTTGCTTTGAACCAGGCTATGTCAATATGTACTAATTCACAAAAACAAGAGCATCGTAATAACATATTCCACATTTTTGTGGTCATAAGTCTCCTTCATATACAAACCAATATGGATCATATCATTATGCTTAAGCCTAACTTACTCGTCCTATTTTTTCATCCTTTTTCATTCAGGAGCAATCACATTAAGCCCGTTATCTGTACACACTCATAGTAAGCCGACCGGTTAGTGATTCCGATCCTTTGCACGGGGTTCTGATGCCTATGGTGGCGTAACCCCTTTGTTTACCCAATTGTAATTGCGGGCGATCGAACCGTAATCTGCCCTACCAAGTTCAGCATTAGATACCTCTGAACCAATTGACAACGGGTTTTTATTCTTGTTTTGCAGGTTCCACAACCGTTGGGTTAAACGACCAGGTGAGGGTCACCAAACTTAGAAGGTGCATTCCCTATTTTCAATTAATTAAAGTAGAGAATTTTGGACCATTCATTTATATTCTTCGGCTTCCAAACATAGAGCATGCTTAAGATGGTGTTGACTGCTAAAATAAACTACTTAAGGACTTATTTAGGGGTGATATTTTAAGGTTAAGGCATAATAATTATCGAGAACGATTTATATAATTAAGAGACTTACGGTGTTAAGACGTTACTGAAGTTTCATAATATTTCCCAAGTCTTTATAACTTGTCTCAAACTCGTCTAATAGCCCACAAATTTAAAACAAACACTATTTTTATTTTAAAATTTTTTCTATATGGCTCAAAAACGAGGGAAAGTGAAATAAACAGTAGAAAACACACACTAATGACTCAACAGCTCATGTAATGACTCGACAACAAACTATGACTTAACAACAGACTGAAAAAAATAAAGAAAGCAATAAATATAACTAGAGAGCAATTAAAATTTCCCCTCCCACACTTAAACTAAATATTATCCCCAATGTTTTGATAAAAGGTGAAAAAAGGATAGGAAAAACCTGGTGAGAGCTAGTGTGTGCCCCTTGGTTGTCACTCCTCCTTCTGCGTGCTCTGCTTTGGCTTCTGAATGTGTCTGCGACTATCAACCACTCCACTCATTCTACCAATGTAGTGTTTTGTTCTCTCAGAAGGCAGATATGACCTAAAATGTCTCCTTGATGGCCTTGCAAAATATTAATGGTACCAAACATATTTTCCAAAGAAGTAGCCTATGAAATCTGAGTTGCCATTATCTGTTGAATTGATCTCTGTGTATCGACATGTAAATCTCTCATGAATGTCATTATTTCTTGTTGTTGCCGATAAAGTGCGGCATAATGCCCGTCTTGTACGACTCCTCCAGCTTGTCCTGAGGAGGTACTTACAACATGGTCAGAAAATATGGTGCAATGTGTGTGTCCTGTGCAGGTGATACATGAGGTGAAATGTGATCCTGCATATCATAGTCATAATCATTTTATTCTACCATATTGGCAGGGACTACCCTAGGTGGTGGGCCAACATAAGCTGGGGCATTTGGATCATATGTCAAATTGGCTCTTACTCGCACATCAGTTCGTGAAGGCCTTGGCAAAATAATACTTGTAACTGCATCATTATGAATCATAAGGTGGTACCCCCTCTCTTTGGTTTCTACAAAACTGTATGGCTCTGGAACTATCAAGATCGAGAGAGCGGGGTAGAAACGGCTCTAAGTTATCCATCTTTCAATAAAGGAGACAAAAAATAAATAAAGCAGTTAAATAAAAACTTGCTTGGAAGATACTTTGGTCTGGTACACAAACAAACTTGAAACTAGTACAATAAATGCTAAAGAAATCTTTGACGAAAATAAAACTTGTATAGGGATGATCCAAACTTGATACTGACTCGATTCGTGACGCGATAACTCTTCGGTGTGAAGGGTTATGCTTACAATTGGATATAATATGACCTAAGTGTGCAGAAAACTTGGATACCCTACCATTAAACTAAGAATCCTATTTATATGGAACCAGGAACCCTAAGGTCATGATGCTAGTTGCTGAAGTTCGTCAGCAAATTTTTAGCAGAGAAAACGACACTTGGAGACCATGAGAAACCCTTTTTGTGACTATTTGACGTCCATAACATGTTGAGACTGCCACACCTTTATGGTGAGCACCATGCATTCAAACTGGGCTTAACTCGGTCTTTTGACCGTTCATGCGTGGACCACTCATGGCCACCTCATGGTGAACGCCATGGTGATCGCCATCAGCATGAACCAATCTCATTTCTTCCGCTTTTTGTATATTTTGCTTCGTTCCTTTGCACAATGCTCTTGAATAGATAGATACCTAGAAACATAGAAAATACCAATATAACAGTACAAATGCAAATCAAAACAACTCTAAAACATGCACTAACCAAGTCAAATAAACGATGAAATCTCATGTCACCAAACTCTCCCTCACTTGAACCTTTGCTTTCCCTTTAGAAAAATGAAAGTAAACAGTGGCACTCAGATAGTTAGTCAGGGTGTTAAAGACTTTGCTTTGAACCAGGCTATGTCAATATGTACTAATTCACAAAAACAAGAGCATCGTAATAACATATTCCACATTTTTGTGGTCATAAGTCTCCTTCATATACAAACCAATATGGATCATATCATTATGCTTAAGCCTAACTTACTCGTCCTATTTTTTCATCCTTTTTCATTCAGGAGCAATCACATTAAGCCCGTTATCTGTACACACTCATAGTAAGCCGACCGGTTAGTAATTCCGATCCTTTGCACGGGGTTCTGATGCCTATGGTGGCGTAACCCCTTTGTTTACCCAATTGTAATTGCGGGCGATCGAACCGTAATCTGCCCTACCAAGTTCAGCATTAGATACCTCTGAACCAATTGACAACGGGTTTTTATTCTTGTTTTGCAGGTTCCACAACCGTTGGGTTAAGCGACCAGGTGAGGGTCACCAAACTTAGAAGGTGCATTCCCTATTTTCAATTAATTAAAGTAGAGAATTTTGGACCATTCATTTATATTCTTCGGCTTCCCAACATAGAGCATGCTTAAGATGGTGTTGACTGCTAAAATAAACTACTTAAGTACTTATTTAGGTGTGATATTTTAAGGTTAAGGAATAATAATTATCGAGATCGATTTATATAATTAAGAGACTTACGGTGTTAAGACGTTACTGAAGTTTCAGAATATTTCCCAAGTCTTTATAACTTGTCTCAAACTCGTCTAATAGCCCACAAATTTAAAACAAACACTATTTTTATTTTAAAATTTTTTCTATATGGCTCAAAAACGAGGAAAAGTGAAATAAACAGTAGAAAACACGCACTAATGACTCAACAGCTCATGTAATGACTCGACAACAAACTATGACTTAACAACAGACTGAAAAAAAAAATAAAGAATGCAATAAATATAACTAGAGAGCAATTAAAATTTCCCCTCCCACACTTAAACTAAATATTATCCCCAATGTTTTGATAAAAGGTGAAAAAAGGATAGGAAAAACCTGGTGAGAGCTAGTGTGTGCCCCTTGGTTGTCACTCCTCCTTCTGCGTGCTCTGCTTTGGCTTCTGAATGTGTCTGCGACAATCAACCACTCCACTCGTTCTACCAATGTAGTGTTTTGTTCTCTCAGAAGGCAGATATGACCTAAAATATCTCCTTGATGGCCTTGCAAAACATTAATGGTACCAAACATATTTTCCAAAGAAGTAGCCTATGAAATCTGAGTTGCCATTATCTGTTGAATTGATCTCTATGTATCGGCATGTAAATCTCTCATGAATGTCATTATTTCTTGTTGTTGCCGATAAAGTGCGGCATAATTCCTGTTTTGTAGGACTCCTCCAGCTTGTCCTGAGGAGGTACTTACAACATGGTCAGAAAATATGGTGCAGTCTGTGTGTCCTGTGCAGGTGATACATGAGGTGAAATATGATCCTACATATCATAGTCATAATCATTTTATTCTACCATATTGGCAGGGACTACCCTAGGTGGTGGGCCAACATAAGTTGGGGCATTTGGATCATATGTCAAATTGGCTCTTACTCGCACATCAGTTCATGAAGGCCTTGGCAAAATAATACTTGTAACTGCATCATTATGAATCATAAGGTGGTACCCCCTCTCTTTGGTTTCTACAAAACTGTATGGCTCTGGAACTATCAAGATCGAGAGAGCGGGGTAGAAACGGCTCTAAGTTATCCATCTTTCAATAAAGGCGACAAAAAATAAATAAAGCAGTTAAATAAAAACTTGCTTGGAAGATACTTTGGTCTGGTACACAAACAAACTTGAAACTAGTACAATAAATGCTAAAGAAATCTTTGATGAAAATAAAACTTGTATAGGGATGATCCAAACTTGATACTGACTCGATTCGTGACGCGATAACTCTTCGGTGTGAAGGGTTATGCTTACAATTGGATATAATATGACCTAAGTGTGCAGAAAACTTGGATACCCTACCATTAAACTAAGAATCCTATTTATATGGAACCAGGAACCCTAAGGTCATGATGCTAGTTGCTGAAGTTCGTCAGCAAATTTTTAGCAGAGAAAACGACACTTGGAGACCATGAGAAACCCTTTTTGTGACTATTTGACGTCCATAACATGTTGAGACTGTCACACCTTTATGGTGAGCACCATGCATTCAAACTGGGCTTAACTCGGTCTTTTGACCGTTCATGCGTGGACCACTCATGGCCACCTCATGGTGAACGCCATGGTGATCGCCATCAGCATGAACCAATCTCATTTCTTCCGCTTTTTGTATATTTTGCTTCGTTCCTTTGCACAAGGCTCTTGAATAGATATATACCTAGAAACATAGAAAATACCAATATAACAGTACAAATGCAAATCAAAACAACTCTAAAACATGCACTAACCAAGTCAAATAAACGATGAAATCTCATGTCACCAAACTCTCCCTCACTTGAACCTTTGCTTTCCCTTTAGAAAAATGAAAGTAAACAGTGGCACTCAGATAGTTAGTCAGGGTGTTAAAGACTTTGCTTTGAACCAGGCTATGTCAATATGTACTAATTCACAAAAACAAGAGCATCGTAATAACATATTCCACATTTTTGTGGTCATAAGTCTCCTTCATATACAAACCAATATGGATCATATCATTATGCTTAAGCCTAACTTACTCGTCCTATTTTTTCATCCTTTTTCATTCAGGAGCAATCACATTAAGCCCGTTATCTGTACACACTCATAGTAAGCCGACCGGTTAGTGATTCCGATCCTTTGCACGGGGTTCTGATGCCTATGGTGGCGTAACCCCTTTGTTTACCCAATTGTAATTGCGGGCGATCGAACCGTAATCTGCCCTACCAAGTTCAGCATTAGATACCTCTGAACCAATTGACAACGGGTTTTTATTCTTGTTTTGCAGGTTCCACAACCGTTGGGTTAAGCGACCAGGTGAGGGTCACCAAACTTAGAAGGTGCATTCCCTATTTTCAATTAATTAAAGTAGAGAATTTTGGACCATTCATTTATATTCTTCGGCTTCCAAACATAGAGCATGCTTAAGATGGTGTTGACTGCTAAAATAAACTACTTAAGGACTTATTTAGGGGTGATATTTTAAGGTTAAGGCATAATAATTATCGAGAACGATTTATATAATTAAGAGACTTACGGTGTTAAGACGTTACTGAAGTTTCATAATATTTCCCAAGTCTTTATAACTTGTCTCAAACTCGTCTAATAGCCCACAAATTTAAAACAAACACTATTTTTATTTTAAAATTTTTTCTATATGGCTCAAAAACGAGGGAAAGTGAAATAAACAGTAGAAAAGACACACTAATGACTCAACAGCTCATGTAATGACTCGACAACAAACTATGACTTAACAACAGACTGAAAAAAATAAAGAAAGCAATAAATATAACTAGAGAGCAATTAAAATTTCCCCTCCCACACTTAAACTAAATATTATCCCCAATGTTTTGATAAAAGGTGAAAAAAGGATAGGAAAAACCTGGTGAGAGCTAGTGTGTGCCCCTTGGTTGTCACTCCTCCTTCTGCGTGCTCTGCTTTGGCTTCTGAATGTGTCTGCGACTATCAACCACTCCACTCATTCTACCAATGTAGTGTTTTGTTCTCTCAGAAGGCAGATATGACCTAAAATGTCTCCTTGATGGCCTTGCAAAATATTAATGGTACCAAACATATTTTCCAAAGAAGTAGCCTATGAAATCTGAGTTGCCATTATCTGTTGAATTGATCTCTGTGTATCGACATGTAAATCTCTCATGAATGTCATTATTTCTTGTTGTTGCCGATAAAGTGCGGCATAATGCCCGTCTTGTACGACTCCTCCAGCTTGTCCTGAGGAGGTACTTACAACATGGTCAGAAAATATGGTGCAATGTGTGTGTCCTGTGCAGGTGATACATGAGGTGAAATGTGATCCTGCATATCATAGTCATAATCATTTTATTCTACCATATTGGCAGGGACTACCCTAGGTGGTGGGCCAACATAAGCTGGGGCATTTGGATCATATGTCAAATTGGCTCTTACTCGCACATCAGTTCGTGAAGGCCTTGGCAAAATAATACTTGTAACTGCATCATTATGAATCATAAGGTGGTACCCCCTCTCTTTGGTTTCTACAAAACTGTATGGCTCTGGAACTATCAAGATCGAGAGAGCGGGGTAGAAACGGCTCTAAGTTATCCATCTTTCAATAAAGGAGACAAAAAATAAATAAAGCAGTTAAATAAAAACTTGCTTGGAAGATACTTTGGTCTGGTACACAAACAAACTTGAAACTAGTACAATAAATGCTAAAGAAATCTTTGACGAAAATAAAACTTGTATAGGGATGATCCAAACTTGATACTGACTCGATTCGTGACGCGATAACTCTTCGGTGTGAAGGGTTATGCTTACAATTGGATATAATATGACCTAAGTGTGCAGAAAACTTGGATACCCTACCATTAAACTAAGAATCCTATTTATATGGAACCAGGAACCCTAAGGTCATGATGCTAGTTGCTGAAGTTCGTCAGCAAATTTTTAGCAGAGAAAACGACACTTGGAGACCATGAGAAACCCTTTTTGTGACTATTTGACGTCCATAACATGTTGAGACTGCCACACCTTTATGGTGAGCACCATGCATTCAAACTGGGCTTAACTCGGTCTTTTGACCGTTCATGCGTGGACCACTCATGGCCACCTCATGGTGAACGCCATGGTGATCGCCATCAGCATGAACCAATCTCATTTCTTCCGCTTTTTGTATATTTTGCTTCGTTCCTTTGCACAATGCTCTTGAATAGATAGATACCTAGAAACATAGAAAATACCAATATAACAGTACAAATGCAAATCAAAACAACTCTAAAACATGCACTAACCAAGTCAAATAAACGATGAAATCTCATGTCACCAAACTCTCCCTCACTTGAACCTTTGCTTTCCCTTTAGAAAAATGAAAGTAAACAGTGGCACTCAGATAGTTAGTCAGGGTGTTAAAGACTTTGCTTTGAACCAGGCTATGTCAATATGTACTAATTCACAAAAACAAGAGCATCGTAATAACATATTCCACATTTTTGTGGTCATAAGTCTCCTTCATATACAAACCAATATGGATCATATCATTATGCTTAAGCCTAACTTACTCGTCCTATTTTTTCATCCTTTTTCATTCAGGAGCAATCACATTAAGCCCGTTATCTGTACACACTCATAGTAAGCCGACCGGTTAGTGATTCCGATCCTTTGCACGGGGTTCTGATGCCTATGGTGGCGTAACCCCTTTGTTTACCCAATTGTAATTGCGGGCGATCGAACCGTAATCTGCCCTACCAAGTTCAGCATTAGATACCTCTGAACCAATTGACAACGGGTTTTTATTCTTGTTTTGCAGGTTCCACAACCGTTGGGTTAAGCGACCAGGTGAGGGTCACCAAACTTAGAAGGTGCATTCCCTATTTTCAATTAATTAAAGTAGAGAATTTTGGACCATTCATTTATATTCTTCGGCTTCCAAACATAGAGCATGCTTAAGATGGTGTTGACTGCTAAAATAAACTACTTAAGGACTTATTTAGGGGTGATATTTTAAGGTTAAGGCATAATAATTATCGAGAACGATTTATATAATTAAGAGACTTACGGTGTTAAGACGTTACTGAAGTTTCATAATATTTCCCAAGTCTTTATAACTTGTCTCAAACTCGTCTAATAGCCCACAAATTTAAAACAAACACTATTTTTATTTTAAAATTTTTTCTATATGGCTCAAAAACGAGGGAAAGTGAAATAAACAGTAGAAAAGACACACTAATGACTCAACAGCTCATGTAATGACTCGACAACAAACTATGACTTAACAACAGACTGAAAAAAATAAAGAAAGCAATAAATATAACTAGAGAGCAATTAAAATTTCCCCTCCCACACTTAAACTAAATATTATCCCCAATGTTTTGATAAAAGGTGAAAAAAGGATAGGAAAAACCTGGTGAGAGCTAGTGTGTGCCCCTTGGTTGTCACTCCTCCTTCTGCGTGCTCTGCTTTGGCTTCTGAATGTGTCTGCGACTATCAACCACTCCACTCGTTCTACCAATGTAGTGTTTTGTTCTCTCAGAAGGCAGATATGACCTAAAATGTCTCCTTGATGGCCTTGCAAAATATTAATGGTACCAAACATATTTTCCAAAGAAGTAGCCTATGAAATCTGAGTTGCCATTATCTGTTGAATTGATCTCTGTGTATCGACATGTAAATCTCTCATGAATGCCATTATTTCTTGTTGTTGCCGATAAAGTGCGACATAATGCCCGTCTTGTACGACTCCTCCAGCTTGTCCTGAGGAGGTACTTACAACATGGTCAGAAAATATGGTGCAATGTGTGTGTCCTGTGCAGGTGATACATGAGGTGAAATGTGATCCTGCATATCATAGTCATAATCATTTTATTCTACCATATTGGCAGGGACTACCCTAGGTGGTGGGCCAACATAAGCTGGGGCATTTGGATCATATGTCAAATTGGCTCTTACTCGCACATCAGTTCGTGAAGGCCTTGGCAAAATAATACTTGTAACTGCATCATTATGAATCATAAGGTGGTACCCCCTCTCTTTGGTTTCTACAAAACTGTATGGCTCTGGAACTATCAAGATCGAGAGAGCGGGGTAGAAACGGCTCTAAGTTATCCATCTTTCAATAAAGGCGACAAAAAATAAATAAAGCAGTTAAATAAAAACTTGCTTGGAAGATACTTTGGTCTGGTACACAAACAAACTTGAAACTAGTACAATAAATGCTAAAGAAATCTTTGATGAAAATGAAACTTGTATAGGGATGATCCAAACTTGATACTGACTCGATTCGTGACGCGATAACTCTTCGGTGTGAAGGGTTATGCTTACAATTGGATATAATATGACCTAAGTGTGCAGAAAACTTGGATACCCTACCATTAAACTAAGAATCCTATTTATATGGAACCAGGAACCCTAAGGTCATGATGCTAGTTGCTGAAGTTCGTCAGCAAATTTTTAGCAGAGAAAACGACACTTGGAGACCATGAGAAACCCTTTTTGTGACTATTTGACGTCCATAACATGTTGAGACTGCCACACCTTTATGGTGAGCACCATGCATTCAAACTGGGCTTAACTCGGTCTTTTGACCGTTCATGCGTGGACCACTCATGGCCACCTCATGGTGAACGCCATGGTGATCGCCATCAGCATGAACCAATCTCATTTCTTCCGCTTTTTGTATATTTTGCTTCGTTCCTTTGCACAAGGCTCTTGAATAGATAGATACCTAGAAACATAGAAAATACCAATATAACAGTACAAATGCAAATCAAAACAACTCTAAAACATGCACTAACCAAGTCAAATAAACGATGAAATCTCATGTCACCAAACTCTCCCTCACTTGAACCTTTGCTTTCCCTTTAGAAAAATGAAAGTAAACAGTGGCACTCAGATAGTTAGTCAGGGTGTTAAAGACTTTGCTTTGAACCAGGCTATGTCAATATGTACTAATTCACAAAAACAAGAGCATCGTAATAACATATTCCACATTTTTGTGGTCATAAGTCTCCTTCATATACAAACCAATATGGATCATATCATTATGCTTAAGCCTAACTTACTCGTCCTATTTTTTCATCCTTTTTCATTCAGGAGCAATCACATTAAGCCCGTTATCTGTACACACTCATAGTAAGCCGACCGGTTAGTGATTCCGATCCTTTGCACGGGGTTCTGATGCCTATGGTGGCGTAACCCCTTTGTTTACCCAATTGTAATTGCGGGCGATCGAACCGTAATCTGCCCTACCAAGTTCAGCATTAGATACCTCTGAACCAATTGACAACGGGTTTTTATTCTTGTTTTGCAGGTTCCACAACCGTTGGGTTAAGCGACCAGGTGAGGGTCACCAAACTTAGAAGGTGCATTCCCTATTTTCAATTAATTAAAGTAGAGAATTTTGGACCATTCATTTATATTCTTCGGCTTCCAAACATAGAGCATGCTTAAGATGGTGTTGACTGCTAAAATAAACTACTTAAGGACTTATTTAGGGGTGATATTTTAAGGTTAAGGCATAATAATTATCGAGAACGATTTATATAATTAAGAGACTTACGGTGTTAAGACGTTACTGAAGTTTCATAATATTTCCCAAGTCTTTATAACTTGTCTCAAACTCGTCTAATAGCCCACAAATTTAAAACAAACACTATTTTTATTTTAAAATTTTTTCTATATGGCTCAAAAACGAGGGAAAGTGAAATAAACAGTAGAAAAGACACACTAATGACTCAACAGCTCATGTAATGACTCGACAACAAACTATGACTTAACAACAGACTGAAAAAAATAAAGAAAGCAATAAATATAACTAGAGAGCAATTAAAATTTCCCCTCCCACACTTAAACTAAATATTATCCCCAATGTTTTGATAAAAGGTGAAAAAAGGATAGGAAAAACCTGGTGAGAGCTAGTGTGTGCCCCTTGGTTGTCACTCCTCCTTCTGCGTGCTCTGCTTTGGCTTCTGAATGTGTCTGCGACTATCAACCACTCCACTCGTTCTACCAATGTAGTGTTTTGTTCTCTCAGAAGGCAGATATGACCTAAAATGTCTCCTTGATGGCCTTGCAAAATATTAATGGTACCAAACATATTTTCCAAAGAAGTAGCCTATGAAATCTGAGTTGCCATTATCTGTTGAATTGATCTCTGTGTATCGACATGTAAATCTCTCATGAATGTCATTATTTCTTGTTGTTGCCGATAAAGTGCGGCATAATGCCCGTCTTGTACGACTCCTCCAGCTTGTCCTGAGGAGGTACTTACAACATGGTCAGAAAATATGGTGCAATGTGTGTGTCCTGTGCAGGTGATACCTGAGGTGAAATGTGATCCTGCATATCATAGTCATAATAATTTTATTCTACCATATTGGCAGGGACTACCCTAGGTGGTGGGCCAACATAAGTTGGGGCATTTGGATCATATGTCAAATTGGCTCTTACTCGCACATCAGTTCGTGAAGGCCTTGGCAAAATAATACTTGTAACTGCATCATTATGAATCATAAGGTGGTACCCCCTCTCTTTGGTTTCTACAAAACTGTATGGCTCTGGAACTATCAAGATCGAGAGAGCGGGGTAGAAACGGCTCTAAGTTATCCATCTTTCAATAAAGGCGACAAAAAATAAATAAAGCAGTTAAATAAAAACTTGCTTGGAAGATACTTTGGTCTGGTACACAAACAAACTTGAAACTAGTACAATAAATGCTAAAGAAATCTTTGACGAAAATAAAACTTGTATAGGGATGATCCAAACTTGATACTGACTCGATTCGTGACGCGATAACTCTTCGGTGTGAAGGGTTATGCTTACAATTGGATATAATATGACCTAAGTGTGCAGAAAACTTGGATACCCTACCATTAAACTAAGAATCCTATTTATATGGAACCAGGAACCCTAAGGTCATGATGCTAGTTGCTGAAGTTCGTCAGCAAATTTTTAGCAGAGAAAACGACACTTGGAGACCATGAGAAACCCTTTTTGTGACTATTTGACGTCCATAACATGTTGAGACTGCCACACCTTTATGGTGAGCACCATGCATTCAAACTGGGCTTAACTCGGTCTTTTGACCGTTCATGCGTGGACCACTCATGGCCACCTCATGGTGAACGCCATGGTGATCGCCATCAGCATGAACCAATCTCATTTCTTCCGCTTTTTGTATATTTTGCTTCGTTCCTTTGCACAAGGCTCTTGAATAGATAGATACCTAGAAACATAGAAAATACCAATATAACAGTACAAATGCAAATCAAAACAACTCTAAAACATGCACTAACCAAGTCAAATAAACGATGAAATCTCATGTCACCAAACTCTCCCTCACTTGAACCTTTGCTTTCCCTTTAGAAAAATGAAAGTAAACAGTGGCACTCAGATAGTTAGTCAGGGTGTTAAAGACTTTGCTTTGAACCAGGCTATGTCAATATGTACTAATTCACAAAAACAAGAGCATCGTAATAACATATTCCACATTTTTGTGGTCATAAGTCTCCTTCATATACAAACCAATATGGATCATATCATTATGCTTAAGCCTAACTTACTCATCCTATTTTTTCATCCTTTTTCATTCAGGAGCAATCACATTAAGCCCGTTATCTGTACACACTCATAGTAAGCCGACCGGTTAGTGATTTCGATCCTTTGCACGGGGTTCTGATGCCTATGGTGGCGTAACCCCTTTGTTTACCCAATTGTAATTGCGGGCGATCGAACCGTAATCTGCCCTACCAAGTTCAGCATTAGATACCTCTGAACCAATTGACAACGGGTTTTTATTCTTGTTTTGCAGGTTCCACAACCGTTGGGTTAAGCGACCAGGTGAGGGTCACCAAACTTAGAAGGTGCATTCCCTATTTTCAATTAATTAAAGTAGAGAATTTTGGACCATTCATTTATATTCTTCGGCTTCCAAACATAGAGCATGCTTAAGATGGTGTTGACTGCTAAAATAAACTACTTAAGGACTTATTTAGGGGTGATATTTTAAGGTTAAGGCATAATAATTATCGAGAACGATTTATATAATTAAGAGACTTACGGTGTTAAGACGTTACTGAAGTTTCATAATATTTCCCAAGTCTTTATAACTTGTCTCAAACTCGTCTAATAGCCCACAAATTTAAAACAAACACTATTTTTATTTTAAAATTTTTTCTATATGGCTCAAAAACCGTAAGTGTGTGTCTTGAGGAGGTACTTACAACATGGTCAGAAAATATGGTGCAGTGTGTGTGTCCTGTGCAGGTGATACAAGAGGTGAAATGTGATCCTGCATATCATAGTCATAATCATTTTCTTCTACCATATTGGCAGGGACTACCCTAGGTGGTGGGCCAACATAAGCTGGGGCACCTGGATCATATGTCAAATTGGCTCTTACTCGTATATCAGTTCGTGAAGGCCTTGGCAAAACAATACTTGTAATTGCATCATTATGAATCATAAGGTGGTACCCCCTCTCTTTGATTTCTACAAAACCGTATGGCTCTAGAACTATCAAGATCGAGAGAGCGGGGTAGAAATGGCTCTATGTTATCCATCTTTTCTTCAAGGCCAATTGCACGGGCCAATGAGGTAATCAAACCTCCAAACAAGATAGGACCTCTAGACACTCTCATGTTTGTTATCATAAATGGTGCAGAATTTACTAGGCTGGTGTTAAGGGAATTTTGAAGATAAAACATCTCATTTTCATTAGTCTTATTGCAATTTTCCCAGTCGAATATAGTGTCTGCCTACATTTGGCAAAAATAGCAAACGGTCGGGTTGTGGATTAAGGAGGCAAGGTTGCCCTCAAAAGAAGTAGTTGTAAGACTTGTAATATCTCTTCAGAACTCAAAAGCATCCCTTCCCACTCTGACTCAAGTGAAGCCTCACAGGGTATTCCTTTCCCATGGGCAAGGTCTAACATATCAGCAATTTCATCAGTAGTAAATGAGTATTGGTGTTAAACATGCAAAATTGAACGGTACCTATAGTGTTAGCAGAGTCGGGTCTAACTTTGTAATTCCAATAACTTATAAATTTATGGGTTAATAACTCATAAGTAGAATCCTTTCGATCAAATAAACTCTGCAATCCTAAGTTATTAATCATAAAGTAAACATGGTTGTAAATGCCTAAAGCATGAAGATAAGAGTCATTGAAATACCTTGTAGGATTTATCTCCCGGTTCAAAAGCGATTCAAATTTGTCTCTTTTCCATTCTCCAATAGCTCCTGCTCAGAAGATTATCTCCATTTCCTCCGCCATTATTGTGAATATGAAGTTTTTAGTGAATTTGGGGTTTTTCCTCAAAATGAAAGGGTTTATGAATTTATGGATGAAAAAGAGTGAATTTATATGGGTGGAAGATTTAGAGAATGGTGGAAGGTTAAGAAGTTTTGAGGATTATGGGAAGTTATGTGAGTGGGTGGAGCAATGGTGGGTGTTAATGGAGGAAGAAATTGGGTTTTGGGAGAAGAAGGTTGGAGAAAAACAAGGTACAATGGTTGTCTTGTAACTGCCATTTTTTTCTTTTTCCTGATATCATAGTGACCGCCATGGGGTGTGTGGTGACCGCCACGCTTCACACCTTCTAGGTCTAGGCCTAACGTGGATCATTGGGCCTAGTTTGGATAATTTGGAGTGTGTACTCCCCTTTTGCTTTGCCTAGACAACATAATTTTTAAAATAAATGGGTTATTCAAATAAATGATTAGCTGATGAATAAATATTGATAACCAAGATGGGGCAAAAATCACCGAAAATAAAATAAATAAATCCTAAATGAAAAAAATTGAAAATGCAAGAAGAGTTTCAGCAGAAAAACTAAATCTAGCCAAAATAATAAGAAAATAATAACGGTGAAATAAATATAATAGAAGATAAGTGGAGTGATAAATAGGATTTGGCATCTATCGTGGACAGGATGCATGAGCCTCTATGAGCTGACGTAGAAGATCAAGAATTTCCTTAGAGAGATAGTTCTCTGCCTTAGTATGAATGGCACTATCTATCTCTGCCCTTTGCCTCAAATCGTTAATTTCTCTTCGGAGTGTAAAAATCTCCTGGCGCAATAAAGTAAGTTCGTCATCTTTGCCTCGTTTCCTACTGGGACCAGAAGAAGAGATCACAACAGTCCTATCTAAAGAAAGTACAAGTGATGGGTGATACTTTGGTGTAGGAGGTGTAACAGGTCTAAAAGGTGTCTCGTCTTGCGCCTCTAAAGCATAAGTCCAATTCTCCCTGTTTTGGATATTAGTTCTTTCTGGGTTAGACAGGTAGAAATAGTGGATGACTTCATTATTAATGACAAGTTAGTTTTCATTCATCCTAAAGTATGTTTTACGTATCAAACCCTTTTCAAGGCAATGGTCCATGTCCAAAAGTGTATAACCACAATATGAAATTAGGTGGGAAAGCTTGTTTTGTAATTGAAGTGCATAGGCTATACGGGTGACTATCCCCTCTACATGAATAGGTCCTACCAAAGATTGGGTTATACCTGTTAGATTTTGAATGAGAAGGGTACCAGATGCAACAAAATCGTCTTCGGTGATGCAGAAAAGAATGAATAGCTCATCTGCACTTACTGGCTCACAGGTTTCACTCCTACCAAAGAATGTCTGGCCTAGAATCATTTTTAAGTACCTAATGATGGGTTATGGATTCGGTTTGAAAACTAAGTGGCTGGGTTGGGGTATGCATTTGGGTGATTTCCTTCCAAAAAATTTCCAAAGTATCGTCTTGGTAAAAACATAGTGGAATTTCTAGATGGGCATTCAAACCAGTCTGGAATCCTAAAAGGTTTCCAAATCCTCGGTGTGTTAGATTATACTTCTACCCCAACAACCTAAAGGATATGCAGCCACGGTGGAGTCCACATCCTAGATGGGGATCATAGATAAGTGAACTGAGGAACTCATGGGTGAGTTTTATATAGGTATCATGCTTAAACTCTGAAAATTTCTCCCAATCAACTTGGCTAACCGTATAGAAAATACTTTTTTCAATTCCTAGGACAGTCATGCAACTTGTGTCAGGATATTTGGTGGGTAGCATGGGTCTTTCAGATAGGACTGTGTAGCATCTTCTCTGGTCATCATCTATGAACCTGATTTCCATGTCATCAATGTTCTGCATTCTGAAAATATGGTTAGAATAAGCTATGTAAAATCCTGAGCTATAAAACATTCGAAATCAAATAAGTTAGCCTTGTTAGACGAGATAATTCACCTTTTAAAAAATTAATCAAAAATACATAATCATGGGTTGCCTCCCATACAACGCTTCGTTTAATGTTGGTAGCTCAACTTATTAAAACAAAATTACGGAGGGAAGTTCCAATCAATGGGTTGTTTCCAAGACCATTTATCGAGCCATCTCTTATATACTTCCACCTTTATTTTCTTTCCATTATAGAGTGGATCATATCTTAAGTAAGGCGGGATTAGATTTGGCTCGCTCTTTGGTGTTGAAGTTTCTGGTTTAACGTTAATTTCTTCTCTAGTTTTATGATTCCTTGGTTTTCCTCTTTTAGTTGTAGTAGAATTCCCTTTTGACCTAGGTTCTAACAAATTTAGTAGAAAAAAATTTCTATTCTTTTCTATATTATGACTCTCCTTGATTAATTTATTTCTTTCCTTAGAGTTTCCTACAGGGTCAACCTCATAGGTTGCTGTGCCAATAGGTATTTGTGTAAGCGATGCTACTTTTGTTCCTAATTCCTTATTACTAAGTACTAAGAATTGGATATTTTTGTTTAGTCTCTTAAAGGTTTTATTAGCAAGAAGTTTATGGTTTCTAAATTCCCTATTATAGGCAGTTTGCGTTGATACAAACCTTCGCACCATGGATTCTAACCTAGAGTGAGCTTGTGAATTAACAAATTTTTCTACCAATATTTCAATTTTTAATTTATAGAAATATTGTGGGCCCTTGAAATGTTTATATTGGTGATTGAAAAAGGAATTTGGGTGATCCATCTAAAATGCCTAAATCTAAACGAATTGACAACTAGTTTACGATATTGTGACATAATTGATCCCCGACAACGGCACCAAAAACTTGATCGGGTGTGAATCTAACTGCAAGTACACAGCCTATCATATAGTTCTAAAAGATATTGATCCCACAGACACTAATAGTCAAAAATCTATCGTTACTGATTGCTACGTTGTTTATTTAAAGCGAACAATAAGGAAGTTGAATGCGATAGTAATAAAAATTACGCTCAAATAAGAACTAAATAAAATTGGACAAATAGTGCAGAGATGTGGGGATCTACTAATTAACCGTACTCTTACTGTTTCTAGAAAGGAATTTTTTTTCAATGGGGAAATATTTTCTATTTCAAAAAGAATCAATTTAACAAGAATTGTTGCTTTCACACCTGCAGAACCGAACTTAATGTCTAATTTATATCTTCCATCGTCACTCATGATAGGCACTCAATTTGTTAAAGTAGTAAGCCTATTTTTAAGAAATCACACTCTTTACTAAATAGAAAAGTGATTTTTGATTGGAAAGTTTAATTTAAAAAGGGCTCTTAAGCCTTCGCTTAAGTACCGGATCCTAAACCTATAAACGTGCGTGTTAGTGAATAGTTTTAAAACCAGCTTGCTAGAAATCTTAGACTTCCCTGGTTAGTTAATTAAAGGCTTTTGCAGAATTTATTAACTAACAACTTAACAATTTAAATAGTTTGTACCGGACGACTTTCGACCTTACCCGATATTTTCACTGCCCCACTTTCGTAGAGACAGATTAAAATAAGACTCAGTAAAATTATTTAAAAACCAAAACATCCTCAAAGGTAATTCTACTAGAACGATAAAGATACATTTAATTAAAGTCCTCATATCCCAACACAAATAAAATTAGCTTGACATAATGACGTAAATAAATGCGATTAATTTAATAACAGGATAAAACATGGCGAACGTATTTAAAAGGTGCGGTTTAAGGGAAAATAGAAGATAAATGGGACATTCAATAAAGGCAACGAAAAATAAATAAAGCAATTAAATAAAAACCTGCTCTGAAGATACTTTGGTCTGGTACAGAAACAAACTTCAAACTGGTGCAATAAATGCTGAAGAAATATTTGACAGAAATAAAACTTGTACATGGATGATCCAAACTTGATACAAACTAGATTTGTGACACGATAACTCTTTAGTGTGAAGGGCTATGCTTACAATTGAATAGAGTATGGCCTAAGTATTCACAAAACTTGGATACCCTACCATTAAACTAAGAAGCATATTTATATGGAACCAATAATCCTAAGATCATGATGTCGTTTGCTAAAATTTATGGGCGAATATTTAGAAGAGAAAACCAACACTTGGATACCAAGAGAACCCCTTTTTGTGACTATTTGACATCCATAACGTGTGGCGATCGCCACACCCTCATGGAGAGCGCCATGCATTCAAACTGGACTTGACTTGGTCTTTTGGCCGTTAGTGTATGGACCACTCATGGCCACCTCATGGTGAACGCCATGGTGATCGCCATCAGTATGAACCAATCTCATTCCTTCCGCTTTTTGTCTGTTTTGCTTCGTTCCTTCGCACAAGTCTCTTAAATAGATAAATACTTGAAAAAATAGAAAATACTAGTATAACAATACAAATGCAAATCAAAACAACTCTAAAACATGCACTAATCAAGTCAAATAAACGTTGAAATCTCATGTCATCAATTAGAAATTTCAGAGTTAACATTTTGTTGCTTGCGTATGAAAGTTAGTGATGGGTTTAATCTTTTGAGACTTGAAACTCTGATGAGTAAATGGTCAATCATTTCAAAAGGATGATCATATCCAAAGGCATTTTGCTTGAAGACTTTGCTAAACAGGGGCAAGTTGTTTCCCAAATGTTGCTCTCATAGTCTGACCATCCCTAAAGGACAAGTTTGAAGACTCTGTTGTGCAAAATACAGTCAATCTGGGGTAGTTACGTCGAGATTCGATAAACCCTTCCTAGAGTTTGAAGACACTAGGGCATTTTGGATGCCAAATATTCTGTAAAATCCTCTTGAGTTGACTCTTTCTCATAAACCATGTGATATGGGGCATTTGAGAATTGAAGCTTATTTTAATCACAAGAGTTGTTGTTGTCCATCGTGCAGCTTTTCAGTGTAGACCTAAGTATTCTCTAACCAAGTGTGTCCTCGTGATCTGCCTTACACGTATCCCTAATGAGTCTCTACCCCGGGTAGCTCTGACATGTTCGAGTGATTCCCCAGTAAGTATCTACTTCAGGTGGTTATGATAATTCCCCGGTGAGTATCCACTTCAAGTAGTTATGACATGTTTTGTGCAAGATTTCCCTAGTTGGTGACCTAAGAATTCCCAATGAATTTCCTTGGCTTCTTACTTCCTGAATGAAGTGGATATTTATTTTATCCCCTGTGAGGCCTCAGCTCTGGCATCTCCAACTACAATTTCCATTCAAAATATTTCAGTTCGTAGTGGATGTTTATTTTATACCCTATGAAGTCCCTCTAATCACGGGTGATCCTTTCCTAGTGGATCTTTCCCATCCAACAGGAAACCACATTCATTGTGGCAATCCCCTAGGTGAAGTCATGATGTTATATCCCCAAGTGGAGTACTCTCTTTCCCTAGAGAAGTTTGAAGCCTTTAAGTAGGATTGTGGTTCCACATGTGACTTCCTATTCATCCCTAGTGATGTTTCTATCCCGCGAAAGTTGGCCGAGTATCCTTGTCGAGATGTTTATTTCATCTCCAGTTTACTTCTCCTTGTTTGTTTTGTCTGCATAAACATAACATGACATACATATATTCATACAGATATACATGGCTGTCATACCCTAAATTTTGACCATAAGATTTCACATATTTTTGCAAATCATCACCACAATATGGATGTACCTTCATACCTCACTAATTCTTTCAAAGATTGTTGAGTGTTCACCTTGACCAAGAATTAGGGTTTTAAGCCCTATAGAGGATTCAGGCAAATGATCAATCCAGAATCGGCATGATCTTTAACTTATAAATCCTATTAAACATCCATGGATATCAAGAGATCCTCAACATCAAGAATCAAGCACAATATTGCATTATTCCAAGTTGGTCAAACCTCAAGATCACCTGTGTCACCAAATTAGGGTTTTGGTCGACCAAGGCCTCTAGAGAGAAATTTTCATCTGGACATGACCCAATACCTCAATACATGATTCAAGAAGCTCAAAAGGACCTCAAGAGTACATTCATAAATCCAAAATAGCCTTAGAGGATGCATCTATCAAAAATCAGGAATTAGGGTTTCACTGCACAAAATTAATCTAAGACCAAAAGTCAAAGTTTGACTTTTTGCCTAAAATTGATCCTCATGAGCTATAATTCAAGAAAATATGATCCATTGTTTCATTTTATCAAATAATAATCAATAAATTAAGGTTACTTGTAAAAGGGGCAAAGTTGAAGAAATTGAAAAATTCACTAAGTTATGAAAAAAAGTGTTCAAGTACCCACCTGCCAAAGGCCATAACTTAGTGATCTAAGCAACCAAATTTTCATTTTCAAATCTTGAATGATATATCTCACCACATACTACGAAAGTGCTAGACTAAGCCATGATCAAAAAATGCTTGGATTTTAAGTTATAATTGATCAAAATCAAAACAAAAAATAGAAATGAGTTTCAACACTTTGTGAAATTTCTGCCAAGTTTTTCAGCACGAAACATCAATTTTCAAGGACATTTTTCATTATGATCCAAGTTGAGTAAATGCAAAATATGAACATAAATGTTGTAGTACATCATATCATCTTTCCAAGAAGTACAATAACATCCACTAATTCAACTTGAGAAAGAAATTATGTACCTCAGAACATGGCATAACACAACTGATTTTTCCAAGATAGTTTTTACAATACCACACGATTTTGTCATTTTTGATGAATTTGCAAGCCTTGTCATCATACAAGATCAACATCAAAGATACAATGCACTTTTTCTCTGCAGAAGAATCATAGAATAGAGCCATATAAGTCAAGAATCTATCTATAGCATGTGCAAACTCATCATTACAAAAGCCTTGAATTTTAATTTTGGCATTGGGCATTTATGTGGTACATAGAGGTGGCATGGGTTGTGCAAAAACCATTCAAGACATATTCAAGAACAAGAAGACTTCAGACCTGCAAAATTGATGGGAGTCAATGCATAGCTATGCTAGGAGGAGAATTTGGATACCTAGCTATATCCATTGGATAAAAGAGTGATCCTTCATCCATTCATTATTCCTCCAAAAACAAACTTGTTCTCCTATAAATAGGAGGTATTTATGTTCATTTAAGACACACCAAAACAACTTTAAGCATTGTTTCTCACTTTCACTCTTTCATATCAAAGTTCTAATTTTCAAAGAATGAAAATCGAATTTCTCAAACCAGAGCAATTCCATCCAAACCAATGATCCAAACACCTCACATACATCATATATGAGTGATCCAAACACCTCACATACATCATATATGAGTGATCCAAACACTTAAACATCATATGTAATATCAAATTCATAAAGATCATAGTTCATCCCAAGCAAGTTGTAGTTGGATTTGAACCCATCAATCTAGAAGGTTTCAATTCATTCTAAGCACATCAACACACCCCTTGAGGTCCAGGGAAGTTATTCAGATCATTAAAACACTTCTATAACACCTATAATTGAGGATTCAAATTCCTCTTAGAAGGTAAGCATGAACTTTTTAAACTCCATGAATCATGTACCATAAATTTTATTTTAAGTTATCAACATGTTTTTGGATGCTCATAGATCATTAACCCTCAATCAATTGCTACTTATCATTCGCGTATGGAATTTCATATTATTTTTTACATAGTTAAGGTTCATTTGTTCATCATATAATAACTCACTCCACATTTAAAATAAATGAAATTAAATGGTATCATTGTGTTCCTTGTTCAAAAGCAAGCAATTTTCATGTTTACATCATGCAATTTCATTACGAATTGAGTGAAATAAGATGGATTTTGCATCTGGCTAGCACGAGGAAGAAGAAGATGTTCTTCGCGCCATTTTTCAAACTATTTGAATATTTGAATATTTTCTTATTTTTCATAATTATTTTCAAAAATTAATTTCTATATTCAATTTTAATTATTTTCAAATGATTTTTTTGAACAAATATCATTTACATATTTAAATATTTTACTCACCAAAAAAATAAAAAATATTTTTTTATTTGATATGTTTTTTTATATATTTAAAATATTATTTTAAATTATTTTAAATATTTTAAAATAATTTATTTTCTTGATTTTTCTTAAACCAAATTGTTTTCAAATATTCATGTGAACAAAATATCTTTTTATAAACCTTAATCATTGTTCATGACATGGTTAGTGGATTCATTTGATAATTATACCATTTTTTATTATTGATATTTCTTTGAAAAAAATATCTTAAAAAATGAAATTAGGGTTTTTACTTTGATTCAATCTTTCAAACTTCATAACAACATCTTTTGGGCCTGTGATAGAGTGTAATTCTCATCCCTTTGTACACAAACAACAAATAACCAGCAGGGCCTCTTCCATAGTATAAGTCCCACTACATTTTTCAAAATTAATCATTTGTTTTCAAATACACTTGGGCCTCTGCTAAGAGTGTAAGTCTCATCCCTCTTTCTCTTCTAATTTTCAAAATCTTCACACCTTTTTCAAAACTTCAATCAATTTGGGCCTCTCCCTGAGTATAAGACCCAACACCTTTTGTAAATAGAAAATATTTTAGCCTCATTCATCTTGGGCTTTGTATAGGATACAAACAATCATCTAGGCCTCTATATAGAGTGTAAGACCCAACACCCTTTCTCCCCTCCTTTTCAAGATTAAAATGATCTTCTAATTCAATTTCAAATCCAAAATCATTTCAAAAATTTCTTCAATTTCTCAAAACCCTAATCATTCAATCAATGTTAATCTCAAATCATTCAATCAGTCATAATACACCTGGGCCTCTGTTTAGAGTGTAAGACCCACCACTTTTTCAATTCAATTAATACTTATTTATATACTTGTTCATATATATATATATATATATATATATATATATATATATATATATATATATATATATATATATATATATATATATATATATATATATATATATATATATATATATATGTATATATATATATATATATATATATATATATATATATATATATATATATATATATATATATATATATATATATATATATATATATATATATATATATATATATATATATATATATATATATATAAACTTGTGCATATCTTGTTAAGTTTCTCTTAGCATTTAAGTCATCCTTAGTTTATACTAGGTCAAACAATAGGATCTTTTTAATCAATACAACTTAGTTCAAACAACTAGTTCCCTCTTGTACAAAGGAATATTTTCCCCAATACAGTTAGCCTCCTCTTGGGCTTCATACAAAGACTTTCCCCAACTAAGTTAGCCTCCTATTGGGCTTCATATAAGGAGACTTGGAAAGTCTCATCCCTAGCCTTCTCTTAGGCTTCATACAAAGACTTTCCCCCACTAAGTTAGCCTCTTATTGGGCTTCATATAAGGAGACTTGGAAAGTCTCATCCCCAGCCTCCTTTTAGGATTCATACAAGGACCCTCAGGCTTCCTAAAAGCATAGGTCAAATCTTAGTTATATATCAATAAACAAACCTTTCAGCCTTACATCCTGGGCTTTATACAGGATACAATAAAATCAATCCTCAAAAGATTCAAATCTCTTCTAACCCTTAGCAATAGTCAGTCTCCATTTGAATTTCCCCAGTCAATCAGCCTTTATCTTGGGCTTTGTATAAGACAGATAAAACTCCTCCAGTTGAGTTAGTTTTCAACTTTTTCAGCTTTAACCTTGGGCTTTGATCAAGGCACTAAATTCAACTTCCCCACAGATGAGACTATGAGTCCTCTCTGTAGGAAGGTCTCTCTTCTATACATCATATTTCAAATAAAATCAAATTGTTTTGCATAAAGGAGGATGTGGCATTGCTCTAGATATTTCAAAGTCCAAGTTTAAAGCTTATTCCCTTATGATAAAACTCATGAAGAAAGATGTGTCATTGCTCTGGATATTTCAAAATCCAAGTTTAAAACTTCTTCCTTCATGATATTTCACTTTTCCCATAAAGAAAGATAAGACATTGCTTAGGATGACAAAGATCGAAGTTAAAGCTTCTTCTATTATGATTTTACTTCTCAATGTTTATGATGAATCGGTGAGATATCTCCCTTTAGAGATGACAAATTATCAAAATCTCAGTCAAACCTTTAGCTTCAATCTTGGTATTTGAACAAGACACAAATACTCTTTTAGCTTCAATCTTGGGCTTTGAGCAAGACACCAAGCAATTTCCTCTCATGGATTTAGGAGGAACTACGAATGCTCTGATTTCTCAATTTCCTTTTTGAGAATACGTAGGCATAAGATTGTGAGATCTTAGCGAGCACACTTATCAAAAATTCTTAGGTTCCGATACCTTCAAAAATAATAGAAAACCATAGAAATACCAAATAAAAACATTCCCTCAGTTTTCACAAAGGAGAAACTTTCTCAATTAAACAGCAAACAAACCTAAGCAAGCAAGTCATTCAACAGTAGAAATATACAATAAAGGTTCCTATAGATTACTATAGATACCCAGGGTGTTAATAGCTTCCCTTAATATAACCAACCCTCGATTCCAGATGTCTTAGCATTTGTAGGAAAAACATTTGCAAGTAGGGTTAGTTTAATTTCTTCCTTTTAAGCATCATAGGATAAATATTAGAAATTCGAATGTAGCACTAAATGCGGTAGTGGTCGCGTCACAAAAACCGGAGCTACAAAAAAATGGAGACTTCTGTTAGAAGATGGCACGGATCTAGAAGGGGGGTTGAATAGATCCCCAATTAAAAAATCAGTCGGCGCAACCAAATAAAATTGATTTTAAAAATTTGTTTAATTTGCGGAAGCGGCCGTGAACCGTCTATAACAAACCGTTACTAGAAAATCGGATATGCGTCTAGCCTATGGATGTTGATAATGAGCAAAGAGAATCGCCATGCTAGTCACACTATCAATTGACTTAAATCACTAATTGGTATGACTAGTTCCAATGCCTCAAAATGCCAACAAATTATATGGACAATACAAGTGAATTTTGGTGTAGAAAAGTTATCGAACACTTGGCGTGCATAGCACTCCAAGTGAGTTTTGCCTTGAGTAAGTGAGTCTAGCTTCCTTGTACAATAAACTATTGTACTAGAGTTTAAAAAAATGTTCAACACTTACTCAAACCAATACTAAACTTGATAAAATTGCTTATTATTGCGGTGAGAATTGTGATACCAAGCTATTGATTAACTTGAATCTTAATTCTTAAATTCACAACCGGGCTTTAATTTATCCAAAGGAAAGGTCTAAAGAAAGAAAAACCCTTTTCACGATGTTACAACAAAGCTAAGAGATTCGGGGATCGGGGGTTGGTTATGCCTAGGGTAGGTATTTCACATCCTAAACATCTGTAGTACTCTACAGGAACCTTTTGTTTGTTTGCATGCTAATACTTGCTAAATATTTTCTATGGATTGGGATTGGGTAAAAGGTGTAGGTAAAGACCTATGGATAGTTTTTAATTTTGCTCGCAAGGATATCACATCCTCTTCCTACGTATCCTTACTAGGATAGAATCAGAGCAATTGTAGTTCACCTCACTAGGGATAGATGAACACTTGATTATGATCAAGGTTCCAAAGGGAACAAACATATCCATGCTTTTGTAGATTTTATCCAAACTCTCTAGATCTACATTGTACACTCAAGAAAGGGGAGTAAGTAATCATTTCCATGATTCTTACATAGAGTTAACTAAACTCTACCTATCTCTATGTTGTAAGACCAATTGGTTCTATCCAGACCAAAAGGAGGGGGAAGGCTCTATCCAGGCCTAAAGTCCAATTGGTTCTATCCAGACCAAAAGGAAGGTTGATTGGTTCTATCCAGACCAAAAGGAAGGTTACTCGTCAAGATATCGCATCTTGTGCCTACGTATTCTCATTATCCAGTGAGAAATCAGAGCGGTCGTAGTTCAGGCACGAACTAAGGAATAAGGATCAATTGGTTCTTTCTAGACCAATAGAGGGAAGAAGGGGAAGGTTCTATCCAGACCTAAGTTCTAAAAGGGTAAGACCTATTGGTTCTATCTAGACCAAAAGGGGGATAAGGTTCTATCCAGACCTATGAGGTTAATGAGCTATCTATGACCCAAGAGTCAATAGAGATACTTTCCTTTGGAAGGGGAAAGATGAGGCAACATGGATGAGACCTAAGGATAGTTCCATCACTTGGGGGGATAACTTGACAAAGCAATAACATTCAAATATGATGAATACAAGAGATATGGTTACAACCAAGAACAAGCAAGCATATTACAATATCAAGCAATGATTTCAATCAAGATAAATGGTTACTACCAAAGCAAACATCAAGATGTTATAATATTAATGAGGGGATAAGTTCTTTCAAGACTTAATGAAAGGTAAAAACCAAAGCATGTCTTAACAAAGACGGGGATATTTCTTAACAAAGATGTGGTCTTCCTAGGGCTTACAAGATGTCATGTATACTTACAAACATCAGGCCTAAACAAACAATGTCATAATAGATGTAAGTGAAGTTCAAAAACTTCATGGGAGAAAACTTTCAAGTTTTCATGATGATTAAACATAAATTCTTACAAGTAAGGAGTTTTAAGTCAAATCAAGTACACAAGGATGCTAACAAGCCAAAATCATAACTTTAAAATAAAACTCAAAAGAGAATGAAATTAAAGTTGGAAATGAGAGAGGAAAAGTAAGAGGTTGAAAACCCTAAAACGAATCGTAAATTCCTCATAATGCAAAGTGTTTCTAAAATAAAAATTTTAGAATTCTTTAAGCATTATATGAAATTATTTACTAATACAAGAATTTAGAAAAAAGAATCACTACAAAATGATTAAAAACGAAGGAATTATGAATTTTTGAATTTTAATGATAATTAAAATAAATCAAATAAATCCACTTATTAAAAAAAATATAAGAAATGCCTCCCCCAAGGCTTGAACCCAAGACCTTGGGGGCATGGGCTTAAAACTAAGCCAAGTCAACCACTTGTGGCGCGTGTTGAAGTGATGAAGAAAAAAATAAAATAGTAAAACTGTAAAAATCATGAAAATGAAGCAAAAATGCCCTCACAGAGGGTCGAACACGGGTTCTAATGGCACGACAAGTTCTTATGGGCGAGGCATTAACCAATGGGGTGGCGATACATCCATTGTATCACGCCACCCTAAATGGATATGTACCAAAGGGTGCATGATTTTCTGGGCAAGCCAAGGCCAAAACCAAGTGAAAATTTGAGAAACGGTTTGAATCCAATCTTCCTCAAAACTTAATCAATTTTCACAAAATTAAAGTCAAACATGCTTGAAATTTTAAGAGGAATGCAATGGTGAAAACCAACTTTTCAAATAGTGCACACAAAATGAAATTCAAATGGAAATGCAAAGTGGAGCTTTGAAATGCATCTTTGAAATCAATGATCAAAACTGGTGAATTTAAGAACAGGTGAGGGTCTGCACATGTTCTAAACATGTTGTTCATGGATTATGTCCGAAGAAAAGCCTCAAATTCTCAGGGAATTAAAAGGTGACTAACAAGTTGCTAATTAATGAAATGGTGTTAGAGAAACAATGTGTCAACCAAATGCCAAGACAATGATCCATGACAGCTACTGTTCATCAATCCAAGTTGCAACATGTTATGAACTTATCACACAAATTGAAATGGTTTTAAAAGAGAAACTTGAAGGTAACAAAGGTTAGCAAGCTCAAGGTAGGGAGCTGAGAGAAACTTGCCTTTTTTCATATGAAAATGCAGAACAGTAATACAAGTTACAAAGTAAAAGCAGTAGTGCATAGAGAGTCTAACAACAAGGGTGCTCACAGGATTCACACACCTGATGTTTCTCATCTTAGCAGCCTGTTCCAACCATACAGTTTTGACAAACTCAATGCTTCTAACATTTTAAATGGTATTGCAACAAAACATCATAATAACTCAAACAGAAACATTAACTTCAAATGAAATTCACAGCACAACCAACTTTTATCAAATGAGGAACAGATACTGATAGTAGCAAGGTATGAGTCAACAACTCAGATTTCAAAACAATGTTTGACAATATATTTGCAACTGTCATAATCCATGACTACTCCAAGCATATATGAAGTCACAAATACCTAATCAAAACAAGGAACCACACTTATGCAGTTCCACATTCTGACATTACAATGCCAAGTCAAACTAGTGTATGCTTAAATAAAAGGTTAATAACTCCAAGCAAGTCATCACGAGTTGACAAATTCCAACTCAAAACAGTTTTGGTGGACAGCAGCAAAACATAAACTTGTCATAACAATGTCAACCCTAAACCTCATCATATGTTTCAACAGCAAGTAAAAAATCAAGGTGACAACTAAATCTAAGCCACAACTGTTCCATTCATACATGGTAGAACAGTCACCTTTGTGCAATTGTTAATATGGCAAAAATGCATGACAGCATAGTTCAAACTCAACATAGCAATTTCATAACATACCAACTGTTTCAACAGCAAAACCTGCCAAAATGGCAACATGTCCATATTGCCTTAATATCAGTTATCTATCTAAAGCTAAAACCTAGCATGAAGGACAAGTTCTAACATCAATAGTCATGAGTTGATAAAGTCAAACTTCAAAACAGTTTTGGACAGCATAGTTATAAGTTCAAACATGACAATGTTAACATACATTCAAGCCTACTTCAAATGAGAATAACTAATCCATGATAGCAAACATGACAAAATAGATGCAAACTTCACATGGCAACAACAAGATCAATCACATTCTTTCATGAGTTACAACTCATCAAGCAAATATAGATAAAATTCCACATATTATGCATATCAATGAGAGGTTATAGAATCACATACCTCTTGTAGACTTTCCAAAGTAAGCTAGCTGATGGATATCCCACCTTTGAAGCAAGCCTTGAGTTTTCTTCCTTTTGGAGCGACAAGTGATCTTTTAGGACAGATCTAGCAAATGAAGTTCCAGTTGCTTTTTAAGGTTTTAGATAGTTAATATGACTTTAATGGAAGGTGTTTAAAGTGTCAAAGTGGTTCAAACTAATCTAAGCAGTGAATTTCTCCATTTTGTGCAAAAAAGTCAAACTAGAGAGTATGAGGAGTTGACTTTTGGTTTTCTGGAGTTTTTGATGAAACTAAATATTGGAACACCTTCTAATGATGATTTTAAGGTTTTGTGAATGGTTTCTATGGTGGTTGAATGATTGGAAATGGAGCTGGTATGAAACTTGCACAAGGCAATTTTTGGTGGTTTTGTAACTTTCTTCACTTACAAGCAAAGCAAGGTAAGAATGAGAGCTTGATTTTCTCTTAGGTTTAGAGGGCTCTGGTGTCAGTTTAGCATAGAGGGAAACTCTATTTATAGGAAAAATGAAAGGTGAGACAGATCTGCACAAGTGGTTTTGCAAGATGGTTTTTGTGAAAAATCTTTGTGAATCCAAGTGTGATTTACTTTCTGCAGATGAGGCTTGTTTACAAGGTGTTTAAACCCCTAAAAGCAGCTAACATTGAGTTGTGTGAAGTGACTAAAGAGTGAGCAAGGAAAGCCCACCTACTGCAGCCACCAATGCTCTCTCTCTCCTTGTGTAACTTTTGCATTTTTTTCTCATTAAAATAATGTGTCTTGTCAAGAACTTGAGATTTACTTGGATTCTTGTCTGATCCAGTCCACATTACACCCTAATACATCTCATCAGAGGTCATTCCATGGTTAGAGATGAAGTTCGTAGTTGGAAATCAAGTCCATGTTGGGTTTTAACAAGTTGACAAACTAGTGCACGGGCCCAACTTTCTCAATTCGAAACTCTCAGCTCACAAGGGCCATGGAAGAGTTCTAGTACTTTTTGAAAAGCCCTCATGGAGCCCAACTTTCTCCCTCTTGTGATGATTTTGGCTATAACTCCAAATTTATGCATTTTTTGCACATTTACCACTGTGAGACTTTTGTAGGAATTGTCAATGCCTTTCCAACAAGCTTTGAACCAACTCAATTGGATGTGTGGTTAGGAAGTTATGGTCTTGCCCCTTTCAAAACCCTAATTCCCGATTTTTATGATTACTCCCCAATCCTTGACCCAATGGTCATGAAACTTCATGGACAGGTGTAATATGTTACTAGGAACATTTTTTCTTCATACTTTGAGGTCAAATTCCTTATGATTGAAGAGTTGACTTTTCGGTCAACCGAACGATCGATCGATGACTACCGAGTCGACTATTGATGTTATGGGTCTTCTGAGGCCTTGAAACTCCTTGAGTGGACTTCTTTAAGCCATATGAACTTCATGGACCATAATTCCCTCATTGGAACACCTTTTACATCAAAAGTCAAACTACAGTTGACTTTTCCTAATCGAAAACCCTAATCGGGGATCCTGACCTGCATTGTCTTTAATCTTTGGGTGACAACCTCAAATTGGATTCATACATGACACAATGGAGTATCTTTGATGAAGTGGAAACTTATTTCATGTAGAACCACTCCAATACATTGACTGATTAAACCGTCGAGACTTTGATTCCTGACTATACGGAACCCTAATTCACCTGTATCTTGACAAAGACAAACTTGTAATAGGTTATGGTTAGATAATCAAATGAAAATGATCCTAGAATGATGATGAAGATCTAAGGGGTCAAAATTTGGGGTGAAACACTTATACTAAAATTACTCAATTATCAAGCAAAAACGAAAGTGCAGAAAATAAAAGGCACAAAGATTTGTTAAGGCAGTTCCCCCGTCGTCCTCGCTTCGGGGTACGTCTGCCCTGAATTCTAAAAATAGAATTGAGCTATTATAATATAGATATCACATGTTATATTTGAAATGTTTATACAAGAATTGACAAGCAAATGCACAAACAAACTCTCTTGTTGTTGAAGATGCTTTCTCTCCTTGTTCCTTGATTCGAGTCGAATCAAGTTCTTCGATAGTTTGTGGATAGACCTCCGATTACAGCCCCTTTGTTGAACAACCTTACCTTTTCAAGCCCCAGCTCGACTGATATCAAACACACACAATCGAGCCTGAACCTCTCTTTCAAACTTCATCGATTATCGCTACTAGATCGACGGAACCCACAGCTCCTCGATCACCTTCGCTCAGTTGAAATTATGATGAGACGATTCGTACCAAAAACCCCCCAAATTCAGAGAATCTTGGAGGACAAAACCCTCAAGGTTTTATTCAAGAAAAACCTACCAAAAACTCAACCCGAACCAGATTCCCAATCAACGGATTCAGACGTTATCACCTTGAGCAATCCATTAAGCACAACAAGAATTATTGTGTGTAATTGTTGTGATATGAAATGTGGAAGATGAAGATGATGAGAACTAATGACACCTATTTCACTTTTCTTGTTTATGCAATTGACTCAAATGTTTCAATTTTTATTGATGAAAAAGAGAAAAAATCTATTTATAGAATGCCAAAAAATAACAAACAAAACCACTTTTCGAAATAAGTGGAAAGTCTGAAAACTATGCAGAAAACGTAGCGAATGGTCGACCAACCCAAGACTATGCGTCGATGCATAGTCTGCAGTTTTAGACAAACAGAAAATATCATCAGTGTGAGTCGACCGCAGGTCGGCGTGCGCCAACCCATCAGAAATCCACTTTCTAGACACCTTCTATGAGTCGACCAGAACACAAGGAATGGTCGACTCAAACCCTTGTATTTTGCAAAAATGCCTATTTTTGTGATTTTAACACTTCTAGACACAACATATGATCTACCAATGATGTTGGACTCAATTTTGCTCATTTAATAGACACAACATGTATGCAAGAAAGACATGAGAGATGTGATATGCATATGCCTTGTGATTGATAAAGTCGGTTGTCGATTCTTTCATATGCTTGCGTTTTGACATTATTGAAACCCGTATGTACCGTATTTGAGTCTTTGCTTTCACATACTCCCCCTTATTTATGATGGCAAAACATGCGAAACCGGCTTGTGTGCTATGTGCATGATCATCCCCCTTGCTTAATTCCCTTACTTGCAACGGCTTCATTTGTGTCTCTTCATGATTTTGCGTATTATCTTGGCACGCTCTTCTCCCCCTTTGACAACATCAAAAAGAAAGAGAGCATGGATAAGAAACAATGCTCACTCAATAAATATACAACAGGTAATAAACATCATTTACCAATTATCCACACACGATAATGAAAATGATCAAGAGATGAATAAGATAAACACACCATATATTAATAAAACAAAGAACAATTATAGCTAAAGAAGTCATAAAACAGTTGAAAAAGCACAATATTATCACAAGTAGACATTAGGTAATACAATGCAAAATAACAAAACAAGATAAAGAGTGAAATGCGAGGATGCTTCAATGTCTCCTCCCGCTGAGAGGATGGCCACCGGTACGGGATGGATCTGCCATGTCGGTGAAGTCCAAAACAACATGATTCAAAGTGTTGAGACTGTTGGCAATAATCCTCTACTGATTTTCAGATGCATTAACTAGAGTATCAAGCCATTCATTAAAATTTGAAAAGAAGGTGTTGAATGCCTCAGTATTTGTTGTGAATTGGTTCTGAATTTGGGAGAATCGCTCTTCTTAAGCATTCATGAAAGTACGCTGCTCTAACTGCATCGACCTTATCATATCGAGAATCTCTGAAGACTATGGCTGTGGTGAATTTTCTTGCTCTTCATATCCCCACTGTGAAGGCTAATAGCATTGACGCATTGTTGTCCACCCAGTGTGTTGCCACTGACCCCAACCTTGGTCATTTTCATCTTCTGTTGAAGGTGTATGATGAACCCAATCCTTATTGACATGATCATCAACCTCCATTGGTTGACGATCATCTTCTGCCTCTTGTTCTTATTCTTCTTCATCATCTTCTTCGCTTTCTTCCTCACTCTCATCGGATACTTCTTCCCGAGTAGAAGTGGCTTTGACAAATCTTTTGTACCGCATTTCATCCTGAGACTAGAAGTAGCCCATCATGGAAAGAGTTTTCTGACCAAACTCTTGATCTAAGTAATTGATTTATATGGAAATTATGGAAATACAACTTCAGCAACTTTTAGAATCTCTTGAATGAAAGAACCATACGCGAGAGCGGTACCATGACCAGAATCTCTTAGAGCATACATCCGACTTGCAATATAGTGAGGCCAGTTTATCTTAATTTTGTTCCGCAAAATATACATCAAATGTACTTCCGCTTGATCAACACAAGAAAATCCTCCTTTCTTGGGCTGTAGAATGCACGCCACTATCCACTGCAATATTCTATCTTGTGGTTTCAAATTTCCGGTGGTGACGGTTTTCAGAAAAACGTCGCTTGTCACAATGTGAGCCGGATAAGGCTTTCTCAACATGGAGTTCAATGCTGTTTTAAAATCATATCCTTCCATTTTTCGTGCATCAGTGACCTCATAGAGAGTTTTATCCTCATCAAGAGCTAGATCAAAATATTTTTGCCAAACAGCAGGAGTGATACTAACCTTTGTTGCTCCAATCTGAGTGTGAAATTGAGAACCCTGAAATTTGTCGTGAAGACATGTGTAGAAGATACGGACCAGATCTTCACAATATTTTTCATTGCATTCCAAGAAGTTGTTGATTCCTTGAAAATTGAGCAGTTCGATGATGTGAGGAAGGTGCATACGTTCTGCCGTGAGACGATAATATGCATGTTGCTTGACCACCGCTCTTTTACTAAAGTTCTTGGTGAAACTTTCAGTAAACACCGGAGGTACCAAGGACACGGCAGAAATAGGAATGGAGGCAAATGAAAAGGCCCTTGAAGTTCTTTTACTGGTTACTCTTCTAGCAGCCATGGTGGTTGAGTTGGAAGAGAGGATAGGAGGAATGGGTTGATGATGATTTGCAAGAATTTGAGGAGATTTTGAATGTGTAGAGAGATTGAGAAGTTTGCCCCTTTTTGTAGAATCTAGTTAGGTTTTGGGAAGAGGAGAGGAGTAGGTTATAGGTGTGAAATAGTGTCAAGTTACAATGCATATGTAATGATGCACAATTAGTGAGTCATCAAGAATTTGAATACATGAGAAGTCTGAACGTTTTCAAAAAAAATTCAGAGTTTTCGCGCGATGCGTCGACTGGTCCTTTGTATGCGTCGACGCATACTGTGTTTAAATTGACAATTTCAAAACCTCACATGTGTACGTCGACCGTACCCTGTTTTGGTCGACTCATGCAGACAAAAATAGCATTTTTTCATGTTTATGCACACATAAGCAACAATTGGTACATAAATAACCAGCCACAACAACTATCAAGCATTCAAATATACATGATACATATAATACGTCATATGTGAAAGATTTAACACATAATATGATGCAACTTGCGAACATGAGAATCGAGAGAGATAGATAGAAAGAGAGTTAAAGAACGACATCACCTTCATGCCAAAGGTAGCTCGATGAATCATACAAATAGACTTACAACATCTTCAATTTGTTAAATATCCGATAATCAAAGTATTTATAATCATAGATGAATAAGAGATGTGCAAGAGATATTATTAAACATGATTCGAAATATCGAGAATACCAAGTTCTCGTCGGATATTAAAGAAAGGTTCAGTAGCTAGCGGTTTTGTGAAAATGTCCGCTAGTTGATTTTTAGTGTCAACGTGTTCAAAAACAATATCGCCTTTCTCAACATGATCCCTAAGAAAATGGTGTCGAATTTCGATATGTTTGGTGCGTGAATGCAACACGGGATTTTTGGTAAGATTAATGGCACTTGTATTGTCACAAAATATCGGAATACGCTCAAGTTTGAGGTTAAAATCCAACAATTGTTGCTTAAGCCATAAGACTTGAGTGCAACAACTGCCGGCGGCAACGTATTCTGCTTTGGCGATTGACAAGGCAACAAAAACTTGTTTCTTACTATGCCAACTAACCAAAGATTTTGAAAAAAGTTGACAAGTACCACTAGTACTTTTCCTATCCGATTTACACCCGGAAAAATCGGAATCAGAGAAACCTACCAATGAACAATCGTTTCCTTTGGAATACCATAGTCCATACTTTGGAGTACCCGAAAGGTATCGAAGAAAGCGCTTCATAGCTTTTAAATGGGGTTCCTTAGGAGAAGATTGATATCGAGCGCACATGCAAACACTAAACATAATATCGGGTCTAGAGGCGGTAAGATAAAGAAGAGAGCCGATCATACCTTGATATCTTTTTACCTCTATGTCCTTACCACTTTCATCTTTATTCAGATTCGCACATGTCGGCATCGGTGTGTCAATGGCTTTGGAATTTGCCATGTCAAACCTCTTGAGGAGCTCAAGACAATATTTTTCTTGACTTACAAATGTTCCTTCCTCAAGCTGTTTGATTTGTAATCCGAGAAAGTAAGTGAGTTCCCCCATCATACTCATCTCGAATCCCCCTGCATTAGGTTAGAAAACACTCTTACGAGATTCATGTTAGTTGATTCGAATATAATATCATTAACATAAATTTGCACCAAGATTAAGTGTTTTCCTTGACGCTTAATGAAGAGGGTTGTGTCAACTTTGCCTCTTGAATACCCTTAATCAAGAAGAAACTTGCTTATGCGCTCATACCAAACCCTAGGAGCTTGTTTGAGTCCATAGAAGACTCGTTTTAACTTGTATACATGATCGGGATATTCATGAGACTCAAAACCCGGAGGTTGTGCAACATAAACTTCTTCATTAATATAACCATTAAGGAATGCAATTTTTACATCCATTTGAAATAGCATAAAGTTTTTTGCACAAGCGAAGGCGAGTAAAAGGCGTATAGCATCGAGTCGGGCAACCGGCGCATAAATTTCCTCATAGTCGATGCCTTCCTCTTGGTTATACCCTTGCGCGACTAAACGCGCCTTATTGCGGGTTATTACCCCGTTTTCGTCCAACTTGTTCCTAAACACCCATCGGGTTCCGATTACTCGATGACCTCGCGGAGGAGGGACAAGGTCCCAAACCTCGTTTCTTTTAAACTGATTAAGTTCCTCTTGCATGGATAAAAACCAGTGCTCATCGAGTAAGGCTTCTTTAGGGTTCTTAGGTTCCATTTGTGAAATGAAAGCGAAGTGATAACAAAAATTACTTATCTTAGAACGAGTTGAAACACCCTTTGATATATCCCCGAGGATATTGTCGATTGGATAATATTTGGAAGACTTCCAAGATGGAGGTAGATCATATTTTGTATATGGATGAACTTCCTCGATTTCCTCATGGCGGTCATCTTTCTCCTCCTTAATTTTGACTTTGTCGAGTTGATCAATTCCCGGCTCGGCACTATTGAGTATGTCTTTTGAAGATACACCTGCACCATGAACAACACTACCTTTTCTGACATCTCTCGGATAAGACTCATCAAATGTTACGTGTACAGACTCTTCAACGGTAAGCATTCTCTTATTATAAATTCCATAAGCTTTACTTGACTGAGAGTATCCGAGGAAGATACCTTCGTCAACCTTGGAGTCAAATTTTCCTAAGTTTTCCTTTCCATTATTCAACACAAAACACTTGCAACCAAAGGCATGTAAGTGAGATACATTAAGTTTGCGCCCTTTTAAAAGTTCATACGGTGTTTTGTTTAGAATAGGGAAGATGAGCACCCTATTCAAGACATAACACGTCGTACTTATGGCGTCGGCCCAAAAATATTTAGGTAAACCACTTTCATTGATCATTGTTCTTTCCAACTCTTCTAAAATTCTATTGTTGCGCTCCACAACCCCATTTTGTTGCGGAGTACGTGGAGCGGAGAAGTTGTGATCAATACCGTGTTTACTGCAATATTTTTCAAATAAGTGATTCTCAAACTCACCTCCATGATCACTTCTAATTGCTATGATATTTGTGTTCAATTTATTTTGAGAAAGCTTCGCAAATTTTTCAAAGGCATCAAAAGTATCGCTCTTGTTACTCAAAAATATAGTCCAACAGAATCTAGAAAAGTCATCAACTATCACGAAACTGTAATAATTTCCACCTAGGCTTTTAATTCTAGATGGCCCAAATAGGTCCATATGGAGAAGCTCGAGAGGTCTCATAGTTGAAACAATATTTTTGGATTTAAAAGAGATCCTCGTTTGCTTTCCCATTTGACAAGCATCACAAAGGTGATCCTTGGTAAACTTTATTTTGGGCAGACCCAAGACTAGATCTTTTGAGACTACTTTGTTGAGCATGTCAAAGTTAACATGTGCTAAACGTCTATGCCATAACCATGAGTCTTCACTCATTGTCGTGACACATTTGTCACTTGTTAATGATACTTCATTCAAGTCTAACATATAGACATTGTTCACTCTTAGGCCATTAAACACACTCTTCATTTTGTCATTATACACAATTTTGCAACAATCTTTTGAAAATGATACATTGTATCCTTTGTCGCATAATTGGCTAATGCTAATGATATTATGTTTAAGACCCTCGACGAGCAATACATCAGATATAGTAGTGGAAGAAGGGTTACCTACACTATCTTTTCCAAGTATTGCACCGCGATTGTTATCTCCATAGGTTACACGCCCCTTCTTCTTTGCCACGAAGTCGATGAAGAGAGATATGTCTCCTGTCATGTGTCTCGAGCAGCCACTATCGAGAACCCATCTTCTCTCGGTGGTCTCAAGACGTTGTACCTATGAAAAAAAATTAACAAGAGTAGGTACCCAATGGCTTATTGGGTCCTAGGTTGTGAGTGACAAAATGGTGGCATTTGGGCAACCATTGATAAATGCCTTTAGGAACAAGAAATCTCCTAAAAAGGCATTTAGCAATGGAGTGACCTTTCTTGCAACAATATAAACAAGAAAAATTAACTTTTGCATTTCCTTTGCTATTGTGATCTCTTACAACATATTTGTATTTTTGATATGGATTAACCATACTCTTTTTAAAATCAGGTTTATTGATGGCAAAGGTAACTTTGGGCTCTAAAGCCTTGTTAAGTTTGGCATTTAGGTTTTTCACTTCACTTTGCCAAATGTAACAAGTGTCACACTCATAGTTAATTATTCTACTTCTTAGATCCTCACAACCTGCTTTAGTACTTTCCACTATGGAAGACTTAAGTGCCTCAAGTTTCCTTTCGGACTCACGGATTTTTTGCTCTAAGTGAAAAAAAATTGATTGTTTGAGGAAAGCCTTTTAAAGGCTTCTTTCACAATGCAAAGTATTAAATGCAGTTTGTAATTCAAAATGAGACATTTTAGAAGAATTTTCATATTTAGCATGTCGTACCTGTTTCTTCTTATTCTTTTGGTGAGCGGCAAGACAAAGATTCACGGATTCATCTTCATCACTTGAGCTTTCATTCTCGGAGGAATCGCTATCGCTTTCCCAAGCTATGTACGCTCTCCTTGGCTTTGATTGCTTCTTGTGTGATCTACTTGTTTCTTTTTCTTTGCCCTTTTTGTTCAAGGGACAATCCGGTTTGTAGTGTCTGGTCTTTCCGCAAGTATAACATGATCCTCTTGTTTTATTCCCCTCGGTGTCATCATTTCTCGAGTACCTAGATTGCTTTTTGAATTTGACAAGGTTCTTCTCGGAGTGTTGGATGCCATTCTTTTTAACATAGTGGTTGTAACGCTTTACAAATAGCCCCATGTCCTCACTCTTGTCATCTTCTTCGTCGTCACTCGACGTGTAATCACTATGCTCCTTAGATTGAGACTTTGAGGAAGAAGTCTTGAGAGCAATAGACTTCTTTTCAATATTCTTTGTTTTATCCTTCTTTTCTTTCTTTTCATGTTGCTCTAGGCTTAGGAGCACTTACTCGTGCTCTTGTAGCTTTCCAAACAATGTTGTTAGATCCAAAATTGTGAGGTCGTTAGCTTCTTTGATGGCGGTTACCTTCGGTTGCCATTCCCTGTTAAGACGTCTCAAAATTTTATTAGTAGCAACATCATTGGCCACTGGCCTACCTAGTGAATGCAATCTATTGATGAGATGAGTGAATCTCTTTTGCATGTCCGCAATGGTTTCCCCTTGCTCCATGTAAAAGAGATCGAACTCTTGTGTTAGCGTATTGATTCTCGCTAGCTTAACGTCATTTGTTCCCTCGTGGGCAACTTGCAATGAGTCCCACATAGCTTTTACCGTTAAACAATGAGAAACCCTATAATATTCATCAACTCCTAATGAGGAGATCAAAATATTTTTGGCTTTCCAATCGTAATTGTATTTCTTTTCATCATCATCAGTCCATTGTGCTTCGGGCTTTGGCACAACCACATTATTCTCATCGGTCATAGTTATTTCCATTGGACCGTTAAGAATAACATTCCACACTTTTCTATCTATGGAATTAATGTGCACCCGCATATAGTCTTTCCAGTAACTGTAATTTTCTCCATTAAAAATGGGAGCTCTATTATAGGCCCCTTTAGGTTTGTTAGCCATTTTCTACAAAGTTATACTTGAAGCACGAAGTGAACCGGTGCTCCTGATACCACTTGTAAGACGATGGCACGGATCTAGAAGGGGGGGGGGGTTGAATAGATCCCCAATTAAAAAAATCAGTCAGCGCTACCAAATAAAATTGGTTTTAAAATTTTGTTTAATTTGCGGAAGCGGCCATGGAAAAATTACCGTCTATAACGAACCGTTACTAGAAAACCAGATATGCATCTAGCCTATGGATGTTGATAATGAGCAAAGAGAATCACCATGCTAGTCACACTATCAATTGACTTAAATCACTAATTGGTATGACTATTTCCCATGACTCAAAATGCCAACAAATTAGATGGAAAATACAAGTGAATTTTGGTGTAGACAATTTATCGAATACTTGGTGTGCGTAGCACTCCAAGTGATTTTTGCCTTGAGTAAGTGAGTCTTGCTTCCTTGCACAATAAACTATTGCACTAGAGTTTAAAAACAATGTTCAGCACTTACTCAAACCAATACTAAACTTGATAAAATAGCTTATACTAAAATTACTCAATTATCAAGCAAAAACGAAAGTGCAGAAAATAAAAGGCACAAAGATTTGTTGACGCAGTTCCCCCACCGTCCTCGCTTCGGGGTACGTCTGCCCTTAATTCCAACAATAGAATTGAGCTCTTATAATATAGATATCACCTGTTGTAGTTGAAACTTTTATACAAGAATAAACAAGCAAATACACAAACAAACTCTCTTGTTGTTGAAGATGTTTTCTCTCCTTGTTCCTTGATTCGAGTCGAATCAAGTTCTTCGATAGTTTGTGAATAGACCTCCGATTACAACCCCTTTGTTGAGCAACCTTACGTTTTCGAACCCCAGCCTGACTGATCTCAAACACACACAATCGAACCCGAACCTCTCCTTCAAACTTCACCGATTACCACTACTAGATCGACGGAACCCACCGCTCCTCGATCACCTTCGCTCAGCTGAAATTATGATGAGACGATTCATACCAAAAACCCCAAAATTCAGACAATCTTGGAGGACAAAACCCTCAAGGTTTTATTCAAGAAAAACCTGCCAAAAACTTAACCCGAACCGGATTCCTAATCAACGGCTTCAGACGTTATCACCTTGAACAATCAATTAAGCACAACAAGAATTATTGTGTGTAATTGTTGTGATATGAAATGTGGAAGATGAAGATAAGGAGAACTAATGGCACCTATTTCACTTTTCTTGTTTATGCAATTGACTCAAATGTTTCAATTGTTATTGATGAAAAAGAGCAAAAATCCATTTATAGAATGCCAAAAAGTAACAGACAAAACCACTTTTCGAAATAAGTGGAAAGTCTGAAAAGTATGCAGAAAACGTAGCGAACGGTCGACCAACCCAGGACTATGCGTCGATGCATAGTCTGCAGTTTTAGGCGAACAGAAAAGGGGGACAAGGGGGATAAAAGGGTAAGACCTATTGGTTCTATCCAGACCAAAAGGGGGATAAGGTTTTATCCAGACCTATGAGGTTAATGAGCTATCTATGACCCAAGGGTCAATAGAGATACTTTCCTTTGGAAGGGGAAAGATGAGGCAACATGGATGGGACCTAAGGATAGTTCCATCACTTGGGGGGATAACTTAACAAAGCAATAATCATTCAAATATGATGAATACAAGAGATATGGTTACAACCAAAAACAAGCAAGCATATTACAATATCAAGTAATGATTTATGTAACACCCTTCAGAGTAAAATTAACATGCATTCACAAAGTGTGTCACACATATACTTCCAAATTACTTAAAAACCACCTATCATGCTTAATAACACTGAAATAATTAATCATACTTTATAAAATTTCATTTGCATGTAACAGCGGATTCATTTACATCACATATTTTTCATAAAAGAAATATTTGCATTTATCACATAAATCACATCACTTAGGCACTAAGGCCAACATCACAAAATACATCTGAAACATAACCCAAACGATCCCAGTGTTACATGACCAGAGCACGACTCAACCCAATAACATAAAATCACTAAACAGCTACACCAATAGCAACCTCGCAACTACGAGCAGTACTACACCTTGATACCTGCACGATGTCATGAAGGACATCATTCCAGCAGAAGGGTGAGAAATATTATCATAATAACAATACATATAATCATATATATATATAAATGCACAAATACCGAATACATATACTCCACATTTTTTCACCACAATACATTTACCTACTTAAACACATTCATCAATTCACATGCACACACACAACATGTTCATTTTACCAATTCACACAAACATCTATATTCATGTTTATTTCACCAATGCATCATATAAAGATGATAATGCAACTCATAGAGACTGACTCACGACTCTATGCAGATGCAAATGCGGTACCGACTTATTCAGCAGGTTCAATTGAAGAACCAAAGGAACCATCGCTCGTTACCGAAGTAACTACCCGTCGGGCCTACGATATTCACCCATCGCTCACATCCCACATGAGGACACGATGTTTCAGGATTGCTCACACCCCACAAAGGCACACAATCGTTCTGCGATTCTCCACAGAATCAAAAATAAACCATCGCTCACAGCCCACAAGGGCACACGAGGTTTCTGCAGATCCTTCACGGGATCAAGACACAAGAATGCAATCATGATGCTTCACATGAAAAACGACTACACACACTCTTGAAATGCATACATCTACGCAAATATATATAATTAAGCATTACACCTCACACAAGTACGTACAACTATACACATAATTGCCAAACGGCCACATCTCACACTTTCATACAACAATCACATATACATACCCTATAACTCATATAAACTTATCATTTCTCACAAATCCTCATTTGGATTATGGGTACATCGCTTATACCCCACCAGGAACAACTCCACAGTTATTCTACCCCGATGATTACTACACTAGGAACGACACCTTGTCATTCTACCCTAGTGAGTAAGAATCTCGCACGTTACATATCCTCAACATCATTATCATATTACCAAGCATTGCACATATATCATACATATATTCTCATGCATACTTCACACATTAACACATTCATCATGCATTCATGTTTAATTCAAACAATGCATATAATTGCCAAAAGGCCATGTTACACAATCTAGGATTCACACCATAAGGCTACCCACAACACGTCTCATCTTAACAGTACACAAACCATTCACAAATATATAAGGATTAACATTATTGAACCAAACAACTAACCACTGGATGGAACACACAAGAAAACAACATGTTGTCACACTCGCTACCTTGCTCACCTAGCGAGCTCCTAGCGAATCCTCGCTACCTGTTCGCCTAGCGAACAAGCTTGCGAAGGCAAACAGAAGCCACTGACTTGATTTGCTACCCCACTCGCCACAACGAATGCTCGCTACCCCTTTCGCTACCAGCGAAGAGCACCCAAAACCATTCTGCCCAAGTCTGGGACCGTTCGCTACTGGCTCGCCACAGCGAATGCTCGCGAACTGTTCGCCTAGCGAACATGCTAGCGAGGGTCTGCGAACTCAGAAATCCCCACTGTCCAAAACTCCGAAACTCATTGAAATCCAACCGATTCCATCCCAACTCGTCCTAGCAGCCTTAGCCCAACATTCCTCGACTAAACTCTACTACTTATCCTCATTCTTAACCGTTAAAGCTCGGTTTCTATCGATTAAACTCATTATGCCCTAGAATGGAAGATGAGGAAGAACAACCAAACAAATCCAAGCAAAATCATACATAATCACATACATCGGTAAGATAACAATATTTCACACCCTTACCTCGATTAATCGGAAGCCAGAAGTCGTTCTTGAGCTTTCCAAGCTTTCCCTTCTTTTTCCTTCTACTTTCTCTTCTTCCTCCACTTTCCTTTCATGTTTTCTATTTTACATTTTCGTTCCGCTTCCCTTCATATATCCTTCCCTCCTATTCTCTCCAATATATTTCTCCTCTTAAAATATTTGCCAACTCATTTTCTCATAAAATATCCCATCTCATCCTTAATTAGAGAATATCTAGTAAGTCCATATTATTCTATCAAATAGAATAAATCAGTTAAATTCAATAATTCACTTAAATCATACAAACCAATTAACTAGTACCATTAATCAGTTATTGAAAATTAGGTTGTTACAACTCTCCCCCACTTTAGGAATTTCCGTCCTCGAAAATGTTATCCAACTCGAATAACTCTGGAAACGACTCTCGCATACCAAACTCCCAACTACTCCCGCCAAAGGAATCCCTTTACCTCGAAGTTGCTTCTCGTTCAATCTCAGGTCCGACTACAACACTCTCGCCGGACACACATCAACTCATAGGAGCCTTACACCCCTTGCCAAACAAAGCCTCATACAATGTCATTTCGATATTAGAATGATAACGATTGTCGTAGGTAAACTTCATCAACAACAATTAACTATCCCATGATCCACCTTGGTCCAATCACACAAGGTTTCCAACAAATCCTCTATATACGGGTGTCGCTTCCGCGAAAATAAGGTGCCGGCAAAACAGAAGAGTCGCCACCTTTCGTTATTTATCCCTCAGAACGGGAAAGGAAACGATCGGAAAAACCTGACGAAAAGGTATAAGACAAGGTCATCGCAACCGTTGTCTGGGTTCGGGAGTCGGTTACGCAAGGGGAAGGTATTAGCACCCCTCACGTCCATCGTACTCGATGGGATCCATGCTTGTTGTGTTTACTAGATGGGTTGGTTTATCTATCTACCTATCAAGGTTGGCTTAAACGGAAAAGAAAAATGACTCGGCAAAGCGTCGCGCTTTATGCCTACGTATTCTCATCAGAGAATGAGAAATCAGAGTCAACGTAGTTCGACCTACTACGGGTTACGGGGAAAGTGGCTCGCCAATACATCAGTATTGTGCCTACGTACTCTCAACGGATATGAGAGATCAGAGCTTACGTAGTTCGGGATAATACGGATTACGGGGATTCAGATTCATCTGTTTTTTCGAGTGGGGTTAAGCAGCAGTTCCAGCAGTTAGGGACAAAGCCTGTTTGCGTTGGCGCTGAAGTTTAACGACACTCTTTTCTTCAGAAAAACTTCCTTTGAATTATGGGCCCACGGGGTAAAAAGGTTTGAAGTTTGTTTTCTGTCTTTTACGGAAGAAGTGTTTTTTATTGTGTTTGCAATTTCAATTGCACTAAAGACTATGACCTGAGAGTGAATGCATCGCATGTCACCCAAAGGGTGCCATACTAAACATCCAGACTGTTGAAAAGAAGCTCTCCAACAATCCTTTCTCAGATAGCTTAAGGCTCGTAACGTACGAAAGAAATCATTCATGATTACTGTATCTTAAGCTGTTTTGATATGAGAAGAGAACAGGCTCAGCTAACGGGAGACCATCAAGTCCTACTGTTGTCATGCCAAGGATTCGTCCTATGGTTGAGGTTTGAAACAGGGAACTCCTAGATGTTATCATGAATAGGTTTCAACCTAAAGTTCTATCATCACTTCCTTATCAAAGGAAATGAGATTCCTAGGGGATCATGTCAATGATACACAGACACAGATGGAGCCTCAGCTCAAACAGTAAACAGTAATACGATCAAATGCATGCAATGCAAGTGAGGGAGGAAATGTGTGTGGGGCAGCAGCCTCCACAAGCTCATCTCGACCTCAATCCAGATATGAATAACAGTAATCATACAAAGGAAATAATATGCTATCAAGCAAGATAGAATAACAACTGCAATCATACAGAAGGAATAACATGCTATCAAGCTAAATAAACCACATGGGCAAGGGAGCTAGGCTCTACCGAATACCCGCAAGCAAAGCCATACAGTAACAATACAAGCAGAGGGAGCAACTCAACCTATAGTGCAATCATGCTCCTAGATTAAAATCAGTCTAGATATGAACTTATTCTAATGCATCAAGCAAGTCAAACAAGGCGCATCAGCACAGAAAAGAAAACAGACAAGAAAAGAAACAGATCAACCCCTCTTTCTTTCAATTCCAAGCTTCAGCTCTTCTAACAGCAATCCAGTCTTCAGACTTCAACCATCCTTCAAGGCTATCAGCTTCACTAACAAGCATCAACTTGCTCCTCCAAGGTTTCAATCCACCAAACATAAGTGTCAACTTATTCTCTCTTCTCCAAGCTTCAACTCCTCAGTCAATTCTACCTTTAGGCTTCACTCTTAACTACAAGTATCAACTTGATTCCTTCAGGCTCTCCAAGCATCAATGTATAAGTATCAACTTGTCCTTTATTCCTCAAGCCTCAGCTCTACACTCAATCTCAATTGAATCCTCTTCATAAGTATCAACTTAGTCTTCAAGCTTCAGCTCTCTTTGCTTTACCAGTATCAACTTGGTCTTCTTCTCCTACAAGCCTCAGCTTCTCAGAGCAGTCTTCAATCACATGGAAGTGTCAACTTCATCCTGCAATCTTCAAGCCTCAGCTCTTCACTCAATCTTCATTGAATCTTCAAGTATCAACTTGTTTTTCTTGCTCTTCAAGCTTCAGCTGCAATGGCAATGCTCAAGGAATCATCCTATTCCACACTCTTCAGTGAAGTCCTCATCTTCAAACTCAAGTCCAACATCTTTCAAGATACTCAAACCAGAAGACAATTGATTCAACAGGATGAGTGGAAATGATAAACAACTTATTGACAACCAAGGGAAGCCTGTAAGGGTTCATCATTATGAGAGACTGGTTCCCTCAAAGTTTTACTTCCCAGATAAAGCCACTCATCCCTCCAAAGGAGAGATGTGAATATCTTAGAAGGACTTTTAGTCATTGGGAGGAATGGAAGCACAAGATGCTTTCCATATTTGTGAAAGAAATCATTCTAGTTCTAAGGCTCTCCCTATGTCTCCTATCTCCTAAATCTTCATCAGACACCTTCAGGCACAAGCAACTCCAAGCTACAAGCAACTTCAAGCATCCTCACCTTGTCTTCAACTTGTCTTCAATCCCAACCAAAGGTAAACAAAGCAAAACCCTAATCTAAGGGGACTAAAGCAGTTAATCTAGTTGAATTAGTAAGTTAGGATCACCTAAAACCTAGTACTAAAGTTAGTCCTAACTAAAATACTAAAACCAATTTTAAAATCCTACAAAAATAACTATGGGAACCTAGGTCAATCATGACTCTACCACATTAATTTCAGAGATCAACTCATCAAATTAGACCTAGAAATAAATTCTACACCATAAGGTACTAAACCTAAACCCTAAAAGGAAGCATCTAAATCTCAATCTAGAAAGCACACCTATTTTCATCACAAAAATGTGATAAATATTCTATGGGAGCATAAATGTCTAACCTAATAACACACTAAAAATTAGGATCAAAATCATCACCACATGATCACACAAAATTCCACAAAATTAGGTATCAAACATAACCATTTTAATATCAATTAAAATATAAAATTCCCATAAAATCAGAAAATATATGAAATGAAAATATTTTTTATCTAAAAAATACTAGACTCAATCATGAGTAAAATGCAAAAAGAATGGGATTAATTGGATTAATTTTCAATTTTATATGATTTTTCCAAGAACCATGAACAAAATGAAAAAATAATGAAAATCCAATTAAAATAAACACACGCGCGGTGCAAATAGCAATGACAATCAGTTCATTTAATGGATTCGTCTCGCTGGGGGTGCTGATATCAATCTTTCCACTAAGCCCAGAGCCACTGATTAAATGAAACGCTGCGTTTCATAATCAGAACTCCTTCACAAATTGAAATCAAAACGTGGCCGTTGGATGAGGGTCCTAGTCCAAGTCAAACCAAGATCTGATGGTCCTGGGGTCATCTTCCCCAATTCAAACCTCTGAAACTCGCGCGCAGCTCCGGCCACCACCGGTGGTGCTCCGGTCGTCGTCCCCAACCCTAACTCTCTCTAGGATCATCCATTGCAAATGGTCTATACATGAAACATGTCCCAAATTCCCTCACGAACTCATTCATGCCCTTAATTCTCTCTGAAACCTCAAGATTCACCATAACCAACTTTCAACCGAAAATGGTAACATCCTAGATTGGTCACTAATTCTCAAATTAATGGTCTGAAATCATTCCTACACCATTCTACAATGCATCTAACACCTTAATTCATCTTGATTCTACCTAATTCATGCTAGAGGAAGAAAGTTACTAACCTGAAAATCTTGGATGAACAGATGCACTAAACCTTCAATTCAAGCTCTCCAACCTTCCAGACACGATCAATGGATCATTTCCTTGCTTCTGTATGCAAAAGTACCAGTTGAAAGCTCCTGAATCTTGAAATCCGATGGTGAGTTGCAGGTGGAAAAATTCAATTGCTCATACATGATTCAGCCACGAATTCTCTTGGATTATGATCTGGAATCAATCCCTTGCATCCATGGAAGAAGTTTCAATCAAGAAAATGGATGGAAAGTGAAGAATTTGGTGAAACCGAATTCAATTGCAAGCCAAGAAATCTCAATCTCAAGCTATGATCTCTCCTTCAATCATCACCAACCTTTGCATTGGATCACCTCTACTAAATATATAGATGATGTATGAGTGATCTAGAACCCTCTAGATCCTTCTAATGAGAGTTTCAATCTCTCATGTCATGAGATTTTCAATCACATATCATGATATGCATAGCTCTGTAAACAAATTGAAACCAACCTCATTCACTTCCAATTTCTCCCCTAGTGACATTTTGAAGGTGTTTAGCTTGCAAAGGGCCTTGGTTATGCCTTGATTCTATGTTTTGCACATGTTACTTATGATGTAAGTAATCACTTTTCAAAGCAAGTCCCCAAATTAGACCTCAAATAAAAAATGTGGCTAAACCAATGTTCTTAAAATGTTTTCTAGAGTCAAAATGATATATTACATGCCATGGTTTGGATGTGTAGATTGAAAATATCAATTTCCAACTTTGATTCATTTAACTTATACCCTTATTTTAGGTCATTTTTGCAACTTTGAGCTACAAGCCTTTCCATCATCTCATGACCTCTTTACTAGCCTTAAAACATCATTTTGAACAAGATTGATGTTGAACATTTTCCCATTTGAAGCTTGGAAATGGGAGTTATGGCCTTATGCTTGAAATGACCTGTAATCTCCAAATGACCAAAATGCCCTTGACTTGTCAAAGCCATAACTTGAGTTCTACAAATCCTATCAAGGACTTCTAGTACTCTATAGAAATCTAAGAGGATAAGGAACAACATTCATGTTGACCAAAAGTCCATAGGAATCATCCTTCTTGGCCAAAAGTTTGATGCAAGTTGGGTAACCTACAAGCCCCCAGATTCACATACCTCAGATGACCTGTAACTTGTCAAAGTCATCACTTGAGCTCTATAAATCCTATCAAGGACTTCTAGTACTCAAATTAAAGCTAAGAACAATCTCTACAACATTCATGTTGGGGGAAAGATGAGATGACAATCACATCTTAAGCTAAACTGCCTTGAAGATGGGGGTCAAACTAGGGGATTTTACACTGTCAAGCCTTAGAAACCCTAGCTTGAAACTTCTCAAACTCTTCAATCATGATGAGTTGACCTTGGAATCATCCTTATAGCATCTCAATGCATCAATCCATGATCAAATGGCCTTTGAATTAGGTTTCAACCTTGTTCAAATCATCAGTTGACCTAGGGTTGACCTAGTCAAACCCTAATTACACCACTCATGGCTGAGGCTTCTTAATCTTGCACAATGACCTGTCTAGGCTTCATGATGGCTTTCAAGACATCTCATAAGCTCTCTCAAGGCTTCAAGTCCACACTCCTGGCTTCAGAATCATCTGAGGTCTTCCCACAATTCTCAAGTTAGAAGACACACCCTCTTGGTTTCAACCACTCTCTCTGAGGATCTTCTGACTTCTCTGACAAAGATATCTACCCTTGAACACTTGAATAGCCTTCTTGGCTAGCTTCATAGTCTTGTATAGCTCTTGATTGGTAATCATACCTCTTGATCTCCTGCATATATGTCAATGAAATGCAAATGATAATGCTAATGTGAATGAAATGAAACATAAGCTAGGTAAAGAAATGTTGGTCAAATTTTGGGGTGCAACAACGGGGTAATCCTCTTTGTCTGTCTATTCCTTCCACGGACGCTAGTCTGAGTTCAACTACCACATGGCACCCAGAAGTGCCCGCAAACCTTCCTAAAATCTCAATGAAAAACTCAGATTCCCATCTAACAGAATAATTCATCCTTACTGGTAAGTAACGAGTTACTCTTGTCAATCCATTCTTAACCATCCAAATCGAATCATATCTCATCAAATTCTTCGAAAAACCCGTCACAAGATCCATGGGGATACTATCCCATGCCACTCAGAAATATTCAACAGTTGTATCAGGTCCAACAGTGTCTGATGTTCACACTTCGACTTCTAACAAGTCTAATCAACATATACAACTTCAACCACTTCTCTCTCTCCATCCATGGTCACCAAGACGATTTCTCAAATTCGGTCATATCCTCACAGTACCTAGATGGATACCCAATTTATCTCAACGTCCTTCTCCCATGGTACTTTTATCCAACTTCCACCATTGGAACACAAACTTTATCACGACACTCCTGGTACCATTTCCATCAATCCGAAGATCAGCTCTTCGACTTTTATCCATTAAATTCAATCAATTTATTAACTCAAATGAATTTTAACTCCCTCGGATCTCATCGGGAATACCAATAGTCAGTCTCAACATACAAAGCTCAACTCCACAAGAAGTCTCTTCACATACTAAACTCATATCCCGAATTTGCTTCCTCAGTTCTAGCTCAATACCATCACCATCAGTATATACAGGAATTTCCCATTTGATATCTCAGCCACCACGTTGTCTCACCCAAATGGTAATTCAACCAAAACTACATTCCTTCAAAAATCCCAATCATTTCCCTTGCCTCATATTCAACTTTTCCAAATCAAACAAACAACTTAAGCTCTAAAGGTCGGTAATCATTCCAAATCTCAACTAAACAATTGAGGTCTCCAAACTTCGGCACAGACACACAACAACCAATTCCAAACTACCTGTCAGATGATCCCCTTATGTAGCTTGAGTTGCCTTAAGGCATAACCAAAACTCGCGGATGTTGTACTTGACATATCTCTCAATCATATCAACCAAACATCACGAAACACAATAAGTAGTTCCGTCAAATTTGGCCAACCAATACACGAGATATTGACAGCTTCTCCCAAGAACTCTTTAAACTTCTTCCCAGTGGCATATCACTACTCTTTCTCAAACACTGATAACTCAAGTCTCTGATGTCCAACATGATTTTCTATACTCTTCGAATATCCAAATACCCTCGGTTACACAACTATCAACTCACTTAATTAAGTATGGAAAATGCCATGTCAAACGGACACTCAATTTGCGAGTTATGGCGGAAACACAAACCACACTTCCCGTACTTATTACAACATCCAAACGTACTCCATCAAGAAATAACTTAATTCCATGTTACTACTTCACCATCACATAGAGTACTGTAGCGACTTCCACACTTCTAATCCTGCATCATTCCGAGTTACGGTTCTCTCATTACGACAGAATACGAAAACAACATCCCCACACTTGGAAGACCATTTACACATCTTCAACTCTTGAAATACTTAGAGGCCTAATCATACCAAGATTGTATTCCACCTCTTACTCCCTTTAATAATCACCAGAAATCACCATCCACCCCTTTATATACTTGACCTCATAAACCGTTGCCGTAACACACATAGACACAAGTCTCAAAATTACTCCATCAGTTTAATTCCTTGGCTAATCAATTAGACATATAACATAGAGCTCTCAACATCGGAGTAGTTTCCGTAACTAAGTTTATCACAACTCCACTTCACGCCCTGGCTGTGTATCACTACTTCATCAGGACAACTTCTAGACAATCACGACTGATCGGTAAACCGCCAACTCCCCACTTTTGTTAATACACAAAACTCCCAAGTACTTGGCCTTACTCTAAACAATTCACTGCTCGTGCCATCTAAGCTTACAAGACACGTCTATCCCATCCAACACAATACCAACTATTATCAACAAGAGATTAAGGGTGATCAGTTCCTCAATTTGTCAATAGACAGCCGAAATCATGATGGGGCATAAACCATCTTTACCAAACTATAAGAGCGTTCAACCACACACTGAGCTACAACTCCACACTTGTAGCATCCTGGGGAAGCACAACTTTCTCCCCCACTTGGATCACTCCCACTCCTGCAAACAAGGTTTAGAACAACAAACGCGTACCGACAATGTTTTCACACACGTGTCGCATACAAGGGAACAAACAACGTTGGACAACTTGGCCGGATGGACCGACCTGCTCTGATACCACTAATGTAACACCCTTCTAAATCCCATGGAAAATAAACATAATCAGAGTAAAATTTACATGCATTCACAAAGGGTGTCACACATATACTTCCAAGTTACTTAAAAACCACCTGTCATGCTTAATAACGCTGAAATAATTAATCATACTTTACAAAATTTCATTTGCATGTAACAGCGGATTCATTTACATCACATATTTTTCATAAAAGAAATATTTGCATTTATCACATAAATCACATCACTTAGGCACTGAGGCCAACATCACAAAATACATCTGAAACATAACCCAAACGATCCCAGTGTTACATGACCAAAGCACGACTCAACCCAATAACACAAAATCACTAAACAGCTACACCAATAGCGACCTCGCAACTACGAGCAGTACTACACCTTCATACCTGCACGATGTCATGAAGGACATCATTGCAGAAGAAGGGTGAGAAATATTATCATAATAACAATACATATAACCATATATATAAATGCACAAATACCGAATACATATACTCCACATTTTCTCACCACAATACATTTACCTACTTAAACACATTCATCAATTCACATGCACACACACAACATGTTCATTTTACCAATTCACACAAACATCTATATTCATGTTTATTTCACCAATGCATCATATAAAGATGATAATGCAACTCATAGAGACCGACTCACGACTCTATGCAGATGCAAATGCGGTACCGACTCATTCAGCAGGTTCAGTTGAAGAACCAAAGGAACCATCGCTCGTTACCGAAGTAACTCCCCGTCGGGCCTAAGATGTTCACCCATCGCTCATACCCCACATGGGGACACGATGTTTCAGGATTGCTCACACCCCACAAGGGCACACAATCGTTCTGCAGATTCTCCACGGAATCAAAAATAAACCATCGCTCACACCCCACAAGGGCACACGAGGTTTCTGCAGATCCTCCATGGGATCAAGACACAAGAATGAAATCATGATGCTTCACATGAAAAACGACTCCACATACTCTTGAAATGCATACATCTATGCAAATATATATAATTAAGCATTACACCTCACACAAGTACGTACAACTATACACATAATTGCCAAACTGCCACATCTCACATTTTCATACAATAATCACATATACATATCCTATAACTCATATAAACTTATCATCTCTCACAAATCCTCATTTGGATGATGGGTACATCGCTTATACCCCACCAGGAACAACTCCACAGTTATTCTACCCCGGTGATTACTAAACTAGGAATGACACCTTGTCATTCTACCCTAGTGAGTAAGAATCTCGCATGTTACATATCCTCAACATCATTATCATATTACCAAGCATTGCACATATATCATACATATATTCTCATGCATGCTTCACACATTATCACATTCATCATGCATTCATGTTTAATTCAAACAATGCATATAATTGCCAAAAGGCCATGTTACACAATCTAGGATTGACGCCATAAGGCTTCCCAAAGCACGTCTCATCTTAACAGTACACAAACCATTCACAAATATATAAGGATTAACATCATTGAACCAAACAACTAACCACTGGATGGAACACACAAGAAAACAACATGCTGTCACACTCGCTATCTTGCTCGCCTAGCGAGCTCCTAGCGAATACTCGCTACCTGTTCGCCTAGCGAACAAGCTCACGAAGGAAAATAGAAGCCACTGACTTGATTTGCTACCCCACTCGCCACATAATGCTCGCTACCCCTTTCGCTACCAGCGAAGAGCACCCAAAACAATTCTGCCCAAGTCTGGGACCGTTCGCTACTGGCTCGCCACAGCGAATGCCCAACGAATGCTCGCGACCTGCTCGCCTAGCGAACTTGCTAGCGAGGGTCTGCGAACTCAGAAATCCCCACTGTCCAAAACTCCGAAACTCATCGAAATCCAACCGATTCCATCCCAACGCGTCCTAGCAGCCTTAGCCGAACATTCCTCGACTAAACTCTACTACTTATCCTCATTCTTAACCGTTAAAGCTCGGTTTCTACCGATAAAACTCATTATGCCCTAGAATGGAAAATGAGGAAGAACAACCAAACAAATCCAAGCAAAATCATACATAATCACATACATCGGTAAGATAACAATATTTCACACCCTTACCTCGATTAATCGGAAGCCAGAAGTCGTTCTTGAGCTTTCCAAGCTTTCCCTTCTTTTTCCTTCTACTTTCTCTTCTTCCTCCACTTTCCTTTCATGTTTTCTATTTTACATTTTCGTTCCGCTTCCCTTGATATATCCTTCCCTCCTATTCTCTCCAATATATTTCTCCTCTTAAAATATTTGCCAACTCATTTTCTCATAAAATATCCCATCTCATCCTTAATTAGAGAATATCTAGTAAGTCCATATTATTCTATCAAATAGAATAAATCAGTTAAATCCAATAATTCACTTAAAACATACAACCCAATTAACTAGTACCATTAATCAGTTATTGAAAATTGGACTGTTACAACTCTCCCCCACTTTAGGAATTTTCGTTCTCGAAAATGTTATCCAATTCAAATAACTCTGGATACGACTCTCGCATCCCAAACTCCCAACTACTCCCGCCAAAGGAATCCCTTTACCTCGAAGTTGCTTCTCGTTCAGTCTCAGGTCCGAGTACAACACTCTCGTCGGACACACATCAACTCATAAGAGCCTTACACCCCTTACCAAACAAAGCCTCATACAATGTCATTTCGATATTAGAATGATAACGATTGTCGTAGGTAAACTTCATCAACAACGATTAACTATCCCACGATCCACCTTGGTCCAATCACACAAGCTTTCCAACAAATCGTTTATATACGGGGTAATCCTCTTTGTTTGTCTATTCCTTCCACAGACGCTAGTCAGAGTTCAACTACCACATGGCACCCAAAAGTGCCTGCAAACCTTCCTAAAATCTCAATGAAAAACTCAGATTCCCATCTAACAGAATAATTCATCCTTACTGGTAAGTAACGAGTTACTCTTGTCAATCCATTCTTAACCATCCAAATCAAATCATATCTCATCAAATTCTTCGGAAAACCCGTCACAAGATCCATGGGGATACTATCCCATGCCACTCAGAAGTATTCAACAGTTGTATCAGGTCCAACAGTTTCTGATGTTCACACTTCGACTTCCAACAAGTCTAATCAACATATACAACTCCAACCACTTCTCTCTCTCCATCCATGGTCACCAAGACGATTTCTCAAATTCGGTCATATCCTCACAGTACCTGGATGGATACCCAATTTATCTCAACGTCCTTCTCCCAGGGTACTTTTATCCAACTCTCACCATTGGAACACAAACTTTATCACGACACTCCTGGTACCATTTCCATCAATCCGAAGATCAGCTCTTCGACTTTTATCCATTAAATTCAATCAATTTATTAACTCAAATGAATTTCGACTCCCTCGGATCTCATCGGGAATACCAATAGTCAGTCTCAACATACAAAGCTCAACTCCACAAGAAGTCTCTTCACATACTAAACTCATATCTCGAATTTTCTTCCTCAGTTCTAGCTCAATACCACCACCATCAGTATATACAGGAATTTCCCATTCGATATCTCAGCCACCACGTCGTCTCACCCAAATGGTAATTCAACCAAAACTACATTCCTTCAGAAATCCCAATCATTTCCGTTGCCTCATATTCAACTTTTCCAAATCAAACAAACAACTTAAGCTCTTAAGGTCGGTAATCATTTCAAATCTCAACTAAACAACTGAGGTCTCCAAACTCCGGCATAGACACACAACAACCAATTCCAAACTACATGTCAGATGATCCCCTTATGTAGCTTGAGTTTCCTTAAGGCATAACCAAAACTCGCGGATGTTGTACTTAACATATCTCTCAATCATATCAACCAAACATCACGAAACACAACAAGTAGTTCCGTCAAATTTGGCCAACCAATACACGAGTTATTGACAACTTCTCCCAAGAACTCTTTAAACTTCTTCCCAGTGGCATATCACTACTCTTTCTCAAACACTGATAACTCAAGTCTCCGATGTCCAACATGATCTTCTATACTCTTCGAATATCCAAATACCCTCGGTTACACAACTATCAACTCACTTAATTAAGTAAGGAAAATCCCATGTCAAACGGACACTCAATTTGTGAGTTATGGCGGAAACACAAACCACACTTCCCGTACTTATTACAACATCCAAACGTACTCCATCAAGAAATAACTTAATTCCATGTTACTACTTCACCATCACATAGAGTACTGTAGTGACTTCCACACTTCTAATCATGCGTCATTCCGAGTTACGGTTCTCTCATTACGACAGAATACGAAAACAACATCCCCACACTCGGAAGACCATTTACACATCTTCAACTCTTGAAATACTTAGAGGCCTAATCATACCAAGATTGTATTCCACCTCTTACTCAGTTTAATAATCACCAGAAATCACCATCCACCCCTTTATATACTTGACCTCATAAACCGTTGCCGTAACACACACAGACACAAGTCTCAAAATTACTCCATCAATTTAATTCCTTGGCTAACCAATTAGACATATAACATGGAGCTCTCAACATCGGACTAGTTTCCGTAACTAAGTCGATCACAACTCCACTTCACGCCCTGGTTGTGTATCACTACTTCGTCAGGACAACTTCCAGACAATCACGACTGATCGGTAAACTGCCAACTCCCCACTTTCGTTAATACACAAAACTCCCAAGTACTTGGCCTTAGTCCAAACAATTCACTGCTTGCGCCATCTAAGCTTGCAAGACACGCCTTTCCCATCCAACACAATCCCAACTATTATCAACAAGAGATTAAGGGTGATCAGTTCCTCAATTTGTCAATAGACAACCGAAATCATGATGGGGCATTGTCGCTACCGCGAAAATAAGGTGCCGGCAAAACAGAAGAGTCGCCACCTTTCGTTATTTATCCCTCAGAACGGGAAAGGATACGATCGGAAAAAACCTGACGAAAAGGTATAAGACAAGGTCATCGCAACCATTGTCTGGGTTCGGGAGTCGGTTACGCAAGGGGAAGGTATCAGCACCCCTCACGTCCATCGTACTCGATGGGATCCATGCTTGTTGGTTTGTCTACGGGTGAAAAACAATCTATCTACGGCTGTTAAAGCTAAACAGAAAGAACTGACTTGATAGAGCATCGCGCTCTATGCCTACGTATTCTCTCATGTGATGGGAAAGTCAGAGTCAACGTAGTTTGGGAAACTACGGGGGGATTTTTCTCGCCGAGATATCGCATCTCGTGCCTACGTACTTTTGCACGGCGTGAAAGATCAGAGCAAACGTAGTTCGGGATAACTACGGCTGAACCGGGGTGTTCTCGATCACACGGGGTGAGAGAAAGGATTGACGATACTAGCATACGCATTCTAGCAGTTAGGTGTATGTTGCTCGCTCGTCGGAGACTTAGGCGTTACCTGTTTGCGGTAGAACGGACGTAGTATGTTGGGGTTCAAAGGTACAGGGACCTACGGGAACTAGGATTACGGTCTGGTCTCAATTGCGCTAGGGCAAGAGAAAGGGAACATTAGTCGTCAGCAGGAAAGTCTCGATCGCACAGCAGCGAGAGAACAGAGAAGTTAGTTGTTAGTGTGCTCGCTAGGATATCGCATCCTATGCCTACATATTCTTGTCTGGCACGAGAAATCAGAGCAGTTGTAGTTCAGGTAACTACAACAAAAGTGGAAAGGGGAAAAGGGAGCTCGCTAGGATCATCGCAATCCTATGCCTACATACTCTCGTCTGGTACGAGAGATCAGAGCAAACGTAGTTCGGCGCACTATGTAAAATAAGTCTCAATTGCACAGGGGCAAGAGAAGGGGTCTCAATCGCCTGAACGCGAGAGAAAAGGGTTTCGATCGCGTGGGGGCGAGAACAAAGAGGAAGCAGGCCTAACACGCCTAAACGGGAAGGAACTCGGGACACACACGCAAGAACCTAAGGCGTAGGAGCGAATGCGTCGTATGTCACCCAAAGGATACCATACTAAACACTCTAGACGATTGAGAGGAAACCCCTCAACCACCATTTCCTACGTATCTAACGCTACGGCTCACAACACTCGACGGTTGCATGAAGACTTGAATAAGAAAGATGAATATCGAACGAAGCGCTCTGCTGGCTCTCGACATGTGGGCAAGCTCTATTCCAATCTTCTCCTCTCTGGATCCTTGATGAAGGCGTTTCAAATCAGAACCAATGTAACGCTTAGACCGTCATGATTTGACTTATAAGATAAATCAAACTCTAAGAGGTAGCGTATTGATATCCGTGTCAAAGACAAGATAGAGAAATGATATCGAAAATCATTCTCCAATTGACTCATGTCACACGGCCAGCCCAGAATAAAATCACAGTAAAATCAGATGACGGGAGAGAAATAAGGAGAGAAATTCACTAACAAATGGAAATAAAAAATCTACTCCTAAAATACGACAATAAATCCCTAATAGAATAAAATCCCTACGGAAATAATAAAAGGAAATTGCATATGAAAAATAGAATAAAAAAATCCATCTAAAACTCTATAATATCCTAAAAGAAAAATAGAATATAAAAATTCTATATACAATGCATAATATTCTATAATATCCTAAAAGAAAAATAGAATATAAATTCTAAAATATGAAATCTATATTAAAAATATGCTAAGAATATTCTAAAGGAAACTATAATCCTAAAAGAAAAATAGAAAAATCAATCTACAATCTATTACAAGCACACATCCAATACAGCAAAAATTAAAAAATAAAGGGGAAGGGTACATCAGCATAACAGGGGTGAAACCTGAAAAAACACACTAGGGCCCAACCCACAATACAACAAGCACAAATAAGCCAAAATAAAAAAACAAGGGGGAAAGTAGGGGTGTGATTAGAAACTCGTTGGGCCCAACCCAACAGTCAACAAAAATCTCCCACAGGGATGCGTAAAGGAAATAGGGTGCGCAGGCAGAAATGCTCTGGGCCCAGGCCCACAATCACCAAAAATTCCAGCAGGGGGGGTTGCAAAGTGGAATGGGAGGTATGAGTCTCAACAAAACATCATTGGGCCAAAGGCCCATTAACTCACTCCCAGGGGTCCACGAACCTTTCCTCTCCTTCGTCCAAACCTCACTCAGAACCCTAGAACTCTTCTCTTCTCCACTCAGCCGCCGTTACCCCCAACCTCACTGTCTCGTCTTGCTTCGAGCAAACAAGGCCAGAATCTTACCTCCTTCACTATCTCTCTTCCGTCGCCATTATTGAACCACGAGAGACATTCTCCAGAACATGTGAAGAAGCTCGGAGATCTTGAAGATGGTGATGATTGAGGAAGTTTCTTAATGAACATAGCCATGTAGTTGATAAATCTGAATGAATGTTTGATGATTGATTGAGCTTCTGGAAAAATGTTGAAGATCCTGAAGATCTTGTTGATGGATCTTGAAACTAACGGTTGAACGATTGAAGAGGATCTCGTATGAATCTAAGGCAGTTCCTGGAAAATGCTTGAAGAACGATGAACACGATGACTCCTTGATGAATCTAATGAAGGTTTTGTATGTTCTTGCACAGTTGAATGCAAATCATGATGAACACGATGATTTCTGGATGGTGCTGGAGAACACGATGAAGGCTTAAAGGAATTTTTGGAAACACTTTGAAGACGATGATGGTGATCGATGAAAGTGATGAAGTTCTTGAGGATCTGGGAAAACATCTTGACAATCTGAGGATTTAGGTGAAGAACTGATGATGTTCTTGAATGGTGATGAACGGAGATCTAGAAAATCTTGATGATCTGAGGAATTAGGTGAAGAACTGATGATGTTCTTGGTTGAAGATTCTAGCGAGAACATAGGGTGAAGGTTGATGGATCTTCATCGTTTCTGGGAGATTTGGATGAAGTTTCCAGTGGCTGTTGCTGTTTTCCGGCAACAGTTATGGAGTTCCGGTGACAGTTACCAATTCCGGCGAGTGGTTCCGGCGGTTCCAGCGGTGGCTGCATGGCCGACGATGGGGAGAAGCTAAGAGGCACGTGGCGGGCATGCACGAGAGAGAGAGAGAGAGAGAGAGAGTGAAGTGGGGACAGGTGTGGGTGAGGTGGCGCATGCAGAGTGTATAACGTGGCCCATGAGAGTGAGGTGGAAGCCAGAGAATGAAACGTGTGGCTGGTCTTATATAATGACAAGTGGCGTAGTGGACTGGGCCCCCATAATTAGACATCTGGCCCACTATAGACGAAAACTGATTCAATTAACCTGATTAAAGTCTAATTAAAAAAACTGCTTCAATTAACTTCAAATAATGACTATTAGACTCAATTAATGACTAAAACTAATTAAAACTGAATTAACACTAAACAAAAGTTAATACTAGCTAATTAAACTGCTAATTAAAATTCTAATTAAAATTGATTAAAACCCAATTATCATCTAGAAATTTAAATCTATTACTCTAAACCAAATAAAATCTAGAAAAGATTAAATCTATTAAACTCTAAACCAAATTAAATCTAGAAAAGATTAAATCTATTAAACTCTAAACCAAATTAAATCTAGACAAATTCGATTAATATCTAGAAAGAATTAAGTCTATAAATTGCTAAAACAAATTCAATTAATATCTAAAAAATGAATTCAATCTAGAAAATGAATTAAATCTATTAATTGCTAAACAAATTCAATTAATATCTAAAAAATCTAAAAAGAGTTAAATCTATTAAAATAGAAAAAACTATTAAAACCTAATAATATCTAAAAATATTCTAGAAAAACAAAATCTATTTAAAATCTATTTTCTAATATTCTATTTAATATTCTAGAAAAAACAATTAACCTAATTAAAAAATCTATTTAAAATCTATTTTCTAAAGAAAAAACATTTAAAATCTGAAATAATTTCTAAGCCAACCAATTAACAAAATAAACCTCAGGAAAAAGCCAATAATTCCATAAGGAACAAAAACATCAATTAAATCGGCGAGCCAAACTGCGAGAACGCAACGAGATAACCGGTAAAAATACGGACACCAAAATATCCTCAAAAACAACAGCAAAAGCTGCAAACACCGGGAAGAGCACAACTCCCAAAATAAATCTCCGTACTCGAAGCGGTTTGAGCTGCCTGAAACGCGAGAAGAGGGCTGTAATCCCGATAAAATCAATCTGGTTGCAAAAATGCAATGAATGCGATATGCGGATGCAAAATGCAAAATGAATCGAAACATAAGCCAAATACAAGAAATGGTTGGTCAAATTTTTGGGTGCAACAGCTGCCCCTATTCAAACGGCTTGGACCTGAAGGGTTGAGAAGCGAACGACTTTCAAACATTCAAAGGTAGAAGACGGTTGAATACCAAAGAAACCCGAAAATTTGCCAACCTGCAGAAATAAACTGCAAAAACTTCTTGGGGAACAAATACCCAAAAAACTGAACCCAGTTGTCATGGCAACAAACTGATCAATCATCTGATAAAGAAACCTGATTTTACCATCAACCACCTGTGTGACGCCACAGGCATTAAATCAACATACTAAATCAACAACAATCACTCTTCGAGTATACGCTACAATAAGCGGGCACCGAGCCATAGGACTATATCGAAATATTATCCTTGACCTTCCATCTCCGAAGAAACGGGCAAAGCACTACGTAAAAGTGTGAATCGTCTATATCTTTGACCTTCCATTTCCGCAGAAACGGGCATACACTAAATAAAAGCGAGTATCGTCAATATCTCTGACCTTCCACTTCCGTAGAAACGGGCATACGCTAAATAAAAGCGAGTACTGTCAATATCTCTGACCTTCCATTTCCGCAGAAACGAGCATACGCTAAATAAAAGCGAGTATCGTCAATATCTCTGACCTTCCATTTCCGCAGAAACGGGCATACGCTAAATAAAAGCGAGTATCGTTAATATCTCTGACCTTCCATTTCCGTAGAAACGAGCATACGCTAAATAAAAGCGAGTATCATCAATATCTCTGACCTTCCATTTCCGCAGAAACGGGCATATACTCAATAAAAGTGTGAACTGTCAATATCTCTGACCTTCCATTTCCGCAGAAACGGGCATACACTAAATAAAAGCGAGTATCGTCAATATCTCTGACCTTCCATTTCCGCAGAAACGGGCATACACTCAATAAAAGTGCGAACTGTCAATATCTCTGACCTTCCATTTCCGTAGAAACGAGCATACGCTAAATAAAAGTGCGAACTATCAATATCTCTGACCTTCCATTTCCGTAGAAACGAGCATACGCTAAATAAAAGTGCGATCCGGGCATCTGAAGACTTGAAGAAGCAACTCTGCGGGGAAAAATTCCGACACTACGGATATTTGCGCTACGTAAAGCGTGAACTTGACATCTTTTTCCGAGGAAACAGGCGAAGCACTAAATAAAAGTGAGAATCTGGCATCCGAATACTTGAACAAACAACTCCACGGGACCAACTCCGTCAACACGGGTGATAACTCTATCAACACAGGTAACAACTCCGTCAACACGGGTGATAACTCTATCAACACAGGTAACAACTCCGTCAACACGGGTAAAAATCTCCGTCAACACGGGTAACATCTCCGTCAACACGGGTAACAAATCTCCAAAGGTTTAATCCATGAGATTTTTTAACACTGACGTAACAGCAATCCAAGGAAAACTCTACTGGGGAAATTCTGACGTCAACTGCCAGACACCTACTTTGACAACAAGTAACGATTTCAAAGCTCTAATCCCTGAAATATTTTAATGCTGACGTAATAGCAATCTGAGGAAAACTTCGCTGGGGAAGAAGGGAAACTTAACCAAGTAACTCTGATAAAGGCACACATGACAGGACGAACGTTATCATCATATATCTCATGCCAAAAATCTGAATATTCGGAAACCATCCTAAACAAGAATCCCAATTACCCGCAGGGAAAAACACCTGAAAACAAAGAGGTAACATGTTTGAAAAAATGGTGTAATGCTCCATACGGCATGGAAATGCTACGCGTTTGGGTAAATGCTATGCCCGATGCAAATGCCAAGAGGCGTTCCCGCAAAATAAATGCTGGAGGAACGAAACCAAACTTCCGCAGAAAAACCTGTCGTCACCAGATGATTGATGGACAAAGCGTAACTGTCGTATGATCTGAAAATCAAATACCAAAGAGCTGTCTGAACAAAGCTGCTGGATAAATGCCCCTGAACTAATTGCAGAGTGCTTCACGTTGCCACAAAAGGCTGATAGAAAAACTGGCTTATGCTTCGTATGCATATGCGTATGTTTGAATTTCTCTATGGTGTAATGCTCCATATAAGATGGAATGCTACGCATTTGACGATGAAATGAAAATATGATGCAAATATGATGATATATGCAAGATGCAAATGCAGGCTTGGGCTGCTGGAGAAAAGTTGTACACAGATTTGCTTCAGCAAAATAAATGCCGAAGACAAGGCCAACTCCGTTTCTAGAGAAACTGGATACGGAACCGCTTCAGCAAAATAAATGTTGAAGACAAAGCCAACTCCGCTGGGGATAACCGGGTATCACAGAATTATTCCAGCAAAATAAATGCTGGGGAGGTGAACCGACTCCGCTGGGGGATAACCAAATGTGCTAAGTATGATTGAACTTCCCTGGGGATAGCTTACCCAGGCCAATGACAAATGGACTTCCGCTGGGGAAAACAGACGGAGTCTTCCTGCATATTAATGAAGATTAGATCTTAAGATTGATGCGCCAACACGGATTAGGCCTCACGGTGATTGCCAATATGGATTGGGCTTTAGGAATGGCGCGCCAATGAGGATTGGGCTTCCTGACGATTGCCAATAGGAATTGGGCTTTCAGGCTATCCGTGATGGGTCAAGTACGACTGACGCTAGAAAACATCCTGTTTGAATTCACGGTTTCTGGTTGAAGGGTCAAGGGATAATAGCACGACTTCCCTACATTCGTCTCACACTTGAAGATTGGCTGAACCTGCTTGAGTAGCTCTGAGTAGCGCTGATGACACGGAGAGGAACAATTCCTTCGCTTCTGATATGCCCCAGTCTGTGGGATCTATGTGGGGATATTCCTCGAATGGAAATCTAAAAATCTATACCCTGATGGTCTGACAGGAAATGCCCCAGCACTCTGAACCTCGGAGAGATGCTTCGGATCAAATGCCCCTCGGGCAAGGAACAACTTCTGTGCTTTTCTTAGAGTGGACTGCCCCTGTCTGCAACGACTTTGCCCCTGATTGGCTGATCTGTGGGGAAATACCTCCGATTGTCCTCGAGAGATTGACGGAATCTCGACCTGACTGCTTTAGATTAATTGACTTCGGATGGCTGACATCACTAGGGATTACTTGATATAGATTGCCCCGGTCCACAGAGTATTCGGGCATTCTGCATTCTATCCTGATCAGACTTTCCACTGTAGGAAACTTTCCTGGTGTCAAGCGCTTACTTGCAAGTAAAACCAATTGTTCTGCATAAAAGATATATTAATGCAATGCATATGACAGTTTTGACATCCAATCTGTTCACTGGAAAAGGAAAAACAATTTATGGCATATAATGAACAAATCATTTATCAGAATATCAACCTCAGCACCAACATGGTAAGAAGAACCCTTTTAGGAGTCAGTTTCGACGCGATCTTTACCGAAGTATGCCTTCAAAACAAAACTGCTTCAATTAGGACTTTTCCGGTTGTAACGTGGTCAGGTTCACGGTTTTGAAGGAAAGGATAAAGGCTCAAAATTTATTTTAACCCCCCCCCCCCCCCCCCGTTCACCTTGATGTTCTCCAATCCCACGTTTATCTAATTCGACCTTAGCGCTCACTTCTCAGAGGTTGAAAGATAGGAGTAACAGTTCGAGAAACCATGAGTTTTTGGAGCGACAGCCACTCACTTTTCGTCTTTGCCACTTGGGGTCACACGACTTGTATTTTCGTTTGAGGATTTTTCTTTTGTGATCCTTTTCATTTTTTTCCAGTTTTTTCCGCTTTCCCTAATTTTTGCCTGGACTGGCTCTTTTGAGCTTCTTTTGATTATTAATTCCAGCGGGATGCTCTCATTTTTGCCTAAGTCGTTTGTTTTCAAGTTTTGACTTAGCGGGCTTTTGATTCTTTTGCTTCTTTTTTTCGAACAAGTCGTGTGACACGGTTGTCTGACTCCTTGGGGAATAATGTGACTGTTTCACTCCTGACGCTTAACAACTGTGGTTTTTTTAGGCATGACCTCTAGAGGTGTGATTGATCCTCGAACGAAAACTCCTTTCTGCAATTTGGATGCTCGATCAAATTAGCTAACACCTACCCTGCCCCGGGTTAAGATTGAGGGTTTTTTTGTTTTCCGAAAGAAACTCCTACTACTAGGCTCAAAAGGGTTGACAAGGGATTATTTTCCTTATAACTCCGGTGTTTAGGGATTTGAAACAATGCCTGTACATCATCAGCAGGTTTTATTTTCGAAAGCATACAATCGGAAGCTTGCGCATCTTTTAAACTTCGTCATCCTCCTCGGATTCCGCTTAACCAAGCGTTGGATATCTGTAAAAACAATGAGTGAACACGAATGGATTAAGTCAAAACATGCATATTCATTTCATTATCCATATCAATTGAAAACAATACATTTTTTACGAATGCAATTTGCGCTTTAACAGAAGAGAAACTACAAATGCAAAGAAGTGACATGATAAAACACAGATTGCCAGTTCCCGGGAACCGGCTTTTCGAACTTGATTTGCTGCTGAGTCAGCCATCTTCAGAATTACTCGTCGAAGTCATTCTGATACTCTTCTGAACATATGCTCTCAGTGAACTCTCCCATAACCTGAACTGATACACCCACTTGGCTGGATGAAGGAAGGTCGTTAATTTGAACACCATGAGGCGTGATTGAGATTCTGTTGGAATCCAGCAGAGTCTGAACTTGGCTTCGAAGCACCTTGCAGTCATCTGTTGAATGCCCCTGTGTCCCAACATGGTACTCACAACGGGTGTTGGCATCAAGACCTGGAGGATAAGGCGGGATCATTGGACTAGTCTCTTTCGGCATTATCAGCCCACCTTTGACCAAATATGGCAACAACTGACTGTGCGACACCGGTAGCTGAGTAAACTGCATTTCAGGTTTCCTTGGTCTTCGTGGGGCGTGCTGACGCGGCTGACGACGATACGACTGTTGACTCTGGTGGGGAACAGATATCTGACATACAGACTCAACAGGTTGCTGACTTTTAACACTCGAAGTATCCGAACACTGAATCTGAGGTGCGGGAGATTCTGGGGTAACATCACTTCCTTTCTCCCATTCTTCTTGAGAACTAACAACTGATTCATCTTCATAAACCGAAGTATTTGAGATGTCTCGAAATTTTCCACTCTTGATTCCGCTCTCAACGTGTTCTCCTACTATCACTGAGTCAGCAAAGTTCGACACTCTACCACTAATCAACTTGCCAAAGTAATGGCCTTTCAAGGTACCCAGGAATATGTCAACCAACTCTCTGTCCAGAAGTGGTGGTTGAACACGAGCAGCCAATTCTCTCCATCTCTGCATGTACCCCCTAAAGGATTCATTCTCCGCATGAGATGATTCTTGCAAATGCACGCGACTAGGAGCCATATCCAGGTTGTAGTCGTACTGCTTCACGAAGGCATTGGCTAAATCTGACCATGATTTGACGCTATCACTCTCCAACTGCATGTACCAATCCAAAGATGCTCCGATCAAACTATCTTGGAAACAGTGAATTATAAGCTTGTCATTGGTAACATGTGAAGTTATTCTTCTGCAGAACATAACCAAATGTAGCTTCGGACAGCTATCCCCCTTGTATTTCTCAAAATTGGGCATCTTGAACTTTGGAGGCAACACAAGGCCCGACACCAAACACATGCTCGTAGCATTCAGATTAAGAGTATTCTTACTCATCAGGGTAGCAATCTGATCTTCCAACAGCTGGAATCTTCTCATAAACTCAACAGTCCGCGGGTTCTCAGCATTAACCTTGGGAACAACCCTCTGAGGACCTGGCACAGGGAAAGTGAAACGCTGATAGTCTGCGTCATGGAGAGAAGATGCGTCTTTGTCTCTGACAGGAATCTGCACAGGCTGGGCTTGGGCAACATTATTCAACGGGATCCTCTGAACATTGGCCTCATCCCTAGTCATAGTTGTTATGGCTTCCATGAACTGACTCAACTGGTTCTTCAACAACTCGAACTCTGCCCTGGTAACAACCTGATTCTGCTCTGCGGAGTTCATGATCTTTCTAGAAACTAACTCAAGTCCAATGCGAATGCCGGGAAGTCAACTGCGAATTGGACAAAAGATGGGTAAGCTCTCTGTTCCGGCTGAGGATGGACATGCAAGCATGAGATGCACATGAAATGCAATGCAAGATGCAACAAACACGGGATCACAGCCCCCACAAAGCTCTGAATACTGTTGCGCTGCTGACGGGATAAATTCGCTCTGACGAGAGAAAACCAAAATACCGGGTTGGCTGGAAGTCAAGTTTCCTGCAAAAACCCTCCCACTCACGGGTATGGACCTAAACTGACACAGGTTCGGCATCCTATGCGTTCATCAGCGTCACAGACTTTCAAGAAACAATGATACGATACCTAGAAGGTGTGGCATCATCATCTCTTGAAGCGGCCTCACTTAGCTGAATCCCAAATGATCGGTCCCCAGAGTCGACAATCCTCCAAACCAACAACCCCTCAAGCCCAAAGGTCTAGAAAAGAAGTCAACCGGGAGAACCTCATCTGAGCATGGATTTTGTTAGACACTAGTACATGCAAAGCATGCACGCGCCCACTACTTTCCACAACTAATGCTAGGTACACTCAAGCCTGGGTCTGGCTTATCACTCATCAGAGCCCCCCTTCCACAACAACACAATAGCAATAGATAATAATATAGTGCGGAAAATGTAAATACAATAATATACAAAATACAGCACAAAAATAAACACCCGAAGACAAGCAAACAAGCGCTAGGACTGACTCTCGTCGGGACGTTGGATCCCCAGATTGACTCGCATAGGGGACGTTGGATCCCCAGCAGAGTCGCCAGCTGTCGCTACCGCGAAAATAAGGTGCCGGAAAAACAGAAGAGTCGCCACCTTTCGTTATTTATCCCTCAGAACGGGAAATGAAACGATCGGAAAAAACCTGACGAAAAGGTATAAGACAAGGTCATCGCAACCATTGTCTGGGTTCGGGAGTCGGTTACGCAAGGGGAAGGTATTAGCACCCCTCACGTCCATCGTACTCGATGGGATCCACGCTTGTTGGTTTGTCTACGGGTGAAAAACAATCTATCTACAGCTGCTAAAGCTAAACGGAAAGAACTGACTTGATAGAGCATCGCGCTCTATGCCTACGTATTCCCTCGTGCAATAGGAAAGTCAGAGTCAACGTAGTTCGGGAAACTACGGGGAGATTTTGCTCGCCGAGATATCGCATCTCGTGCCTACGTACTTTCACACGGCGTGAAAGATCAGAGCAAACGTAGTTCGGGATAACTACGGCTGAACCGGGGTCTTCTCGATTACACGGGGGTGAGAGAAAGGATTGACGATACTAGCGTACACATTCTAGCAATTAGGTGTATGTTGCTCGCTCGTTGGAGACTTAGGCCTTACCTGTTTGCGGTAGAACGGACGTAGTATGTCGGGGTTCAAAGGTACGGGGACCTACGGGAACTAGGATTACAATCTGGTCTCAATTGCGCTAGGGCAAGAGAAAGGGAACATTAGTCGTCAGCGGGAAAGTCTCGATCGCACAGCAGCGAGAGAACAGAGAAGTTAGTTGTTAGTGTGCTCGCTAGGATATCGCATCCTATGCCTACATATTCTTGTCTGGCATGAGAAATCAGAGCAGCTGTAGTTCAGCTAACTACAGCAAAAGGGAGCTTGCTAGGATCATCGCAATCCTATGCCTACGTACTCTCGTCTGGTACGAGAGATCAGAGCAAACGTAGTTCGGCACACTACAGAAAACAAGTCTCGATTGCACAGGGGCAAGAGAAGGGGTCTCAATCGCCTGAATGCGAGAGAAAAGGGTTCCGATCGCGCGCGGGCGAGAACAAGGAGGAAGCAGGCCTAACACGCCTAAACGGGAAGGAACTCAGGACACACACGCAACCTAAGGCGTAGGAGCGAATGCGTCGTATGTCACCCAAAGGGTACCATACTAAACACTCTAGACGATTGAGAGGAAACCCCTCAACCACCATTTCCTACGTATCTAACGCTACGGCTCACAACACTCGACGGTTGCATGAAGACTTGAATAAGAAAGATGACTATCAAACGAAGCGCTCTGCTGGCTCTCGACATGTGCGCAAGCTCTATTCCAATCGTCTCCTCTCTGGATCCTTGATGAAGGCGTTTCGAATTAGAACCAATGTAACGCTTAGACCGTCATGATTTGACTTATACGATAAATCAAACTCTAAGAGGTAGCGTATTAATATCCGTGTCAAAGACAAGATAGAGAAATGATATCGAAAATCATTCTCCAATTGAATCATGTCACACGGCCAGCCCAGAATAAAATCATAGTAAAATCAGATGACGGGAGAGAAATGAGGAGAGAAATTCACTAACAAATGGAAATAAAAAATCTACTCCTAAAATACGACAATAAATCCCTAATAGAATAAAATCCCTACGGAAATAATAAAAGGAAATTGCATATGAAAAATAGAATAAAAAAATCCATCTAAAACTCTATAATATCCTAAAAGAAAAATAGAATATAAAAATTCTATATACAATGCATAATATTCTATAATATCCTAAAAGAAAAATAGAATATAAATTCTAAAATATGAAATCTATATTAAAAATATGCTAAGAATATTCTAAAGGAAACTATAATCCTAAAAGAAAAATAGAAAAATCAATCTACAATCTATTACAAGCACACATCTAATACAAGCAAAAATTAAAAATAAAGGGGGGGGGGGGGTACATCAGCATAACAAGGGTGAAACTTGAAAAAATACACTAGGGCCCAGCCCACAATGCAACAAGCACAAATAAGCCAAAACAAAAAAACAAGGGGGAAACTGGGGGTGTGATTAGAAACTTGTTGGGCCCAGCCCAACAGTCAACAAAAATCTCTCACAGGGGTGCGTAAGGGAAACAGGGTGCGTAGGCAGAAATGCTCTAGGCCCAGGCCCACAATCACCAAAAATTCCAGCAGGGGGGGGTTGCGATGTGGAATGGGAGGTATGAGTCTCAACAAAACATCATTGGGCCAAAGGCCCATTAACTCACTCCCAGGGGTCCACGAACCTTTCCTCTCCTTCGTCCAAACCTCACTCAGAACCCTAGAACTCTTCTCTTCTCCACTCAGCCGCCGTTACCCCCAACCTCACAGTCTCGTCTTGCTTCGAGCAAACAAGGCCAGATTCTTACCTCCTTCACTATCTCTCTTCCGTCGCCATTATTGAACCACGAGAGACATTCTCCAGAACATGCGAAGAAGTTAGGAGATATTGAAGATGGTGATGATTAAGGAAGTTTCTTAATGAACGGATCCATGTAGTTGATAAATCTGGATGAATGTTTGATGATTGATTGAGCTTCTGGAAAAATGATGAAGATCTTGAAGATCTTGTTGATGGATCTTGAAACTGACGGTTGAACGATTGAAGAGGATCTCGTATGAATCTAAGGCAGTTCCTGTAAAATGCTTGAAGAACGATGAACACGATGATTCCTTGACGAATCTGATGAAGGTTTTGTATGTTCTTGCACAGTTGAATGCAAATCATGATGAACACGATGATTTCTGGAAGGTGCTGGAGAACACGATGAAGGCTTGAAGGAATTTCTGGAAACACTTTGAAGACGATGATGGTGCTCGATGAAAGTGATGAAGTTCTTGAGGATCTGGGAAAACATCTTGAGGATCTGAGGAATTAGGTGAAGAACTGATGATGTTCTTGAATGGTGATGAACGGAGATCTGGAAAATCTTGATGATTTGAGGAATTAGGTGAAGAACTGATGATGTTCTTGGTTGAAGATTCTGGCGAGAACATAGGATGAAGGTTGATGGATCTTCATCGTTTCTGGGAGATTTGGATGAAGTTTCCGGTGGCTGTTGCTGTTTTTCGGTGACAGTTATGGAATTTCGGCGACAGTTACCAATTTTGGCGAGTGGTTACGGTGGTTCCGGTGGTGGCTGCATGGCCGACGATGAGGAGAAGCTAGGAGGCACGTGGCGGGCATGCACGAGAGAGAGAGAGAGTGAAGTGGGGACAGGTGTGGGTGAGGTGGCGCATGCAAAGTGTGTAACGTGGCACATGGGAGTGAGGTGGAAGCCAGAGAATGAAACGCGTGGCTGGTCTTATATAGTGACAAGTGGCGTAGTGGACTGGGCCCCCAGAATTAGACATCTGTCCCACTAAAGACGAAAACTGATTCAATTAACCTGATTAAAGTCTAATTAAAAAAACTGCTTCAATTAACTTCAAATAATGACTATTAGACTCAATTAATGACTAAAACTAATTAAAACTGAATTAACACTAAACGAAAGTTAATACTAGCTAATTAAACTACTAATTAAAATTCTAATTAAAATTGATTAAAACCCAATTATCATCTAGAAATTTAAATCTATTACTCTAAACCAAATTAAATCTAGAAAAGATTAAATCTATTAAATTCTAAACCAAATTAAATCTAGAAAAGATTAAATCTATTAAAATCTAAACCAAATTAAATCTAGAAAAGATTAAATCTATTAAACTCTAAACCAAATTAAATCTAGACAAATTCGATTAATATCTAGAAAGAATTAAGTCTATAAATTGCTAAAACAAATTCAATTAATATCTAAAAAATGAATTAAATCTAGAAAATGAATTAAATCTATTAATTGCTAAACAAATTCAATTAATATCTAAAAAATCTAAAAAGAGTTAAATCTATTAAAAATAGAAAATAATATTAAAACCTAATAATATCTAAAAATATTCTAGAAAAACAAAATCTATTTAAAATCTATTTACAATCTATTTTCTAATATTCTATTGAATATTCTAGAAAAAACAATTAAACTAATTAAAAAATCTATTTAAAATCTATTTTCTAAAGAAAAAACATTTAAAATCTGAAATAATTTCTAAGCCAACCAATTAACAAGATAAACCTCAGAAAAAAGCCAATAATTCCATAAGGAACAAAAACATCAATTAAATCGGCGAGCCAAACTGCGAGAACGCAACGAGATAACCGGTAAAAATACGGACACCGAAATATCCTCAAAAACAACAACAAAAGCTGCAAACACCGGGAAGAGCACAACTCCCATAATAAATCTCCGTACTCGAAGCAGTTTGAGCTGCCTGAAACGCAAGAAGAGGGCTGTAATCCCGATAAAATCAATCTAGCTGCAAAAATGCAATGAATGCGATATGCGGATGCAAAATGAATCGAAACATAAGCCAAATACAAGAAATGGTTGGTCAAATTTTGGGGTGCAACAGGCATAAACCGTCTTTACCAAACTATAAGAGTGTTCAACCACACACTGAGCTACAACTCCACACTTGCAGCATCCTGGAGAAGCACAACTTTCTCCCCCACATGGATCACTCCCACTCCTGCAGACAAGGTTTAGAACAACAAACGCGTACCAACAGTGTTTTCACACACGTGTCGCATACAAGGGAACAAACAACATTGGACAACTTGGTCGGATGGACCGACCTGCTCTGATACCACTAATGTAACACCCTTCTAAATCCCATGGAAAATAAACATAATCAGAGTAAAATTAACATGCATTCACAAAGGGTGTCACACATATACTTCCAAATTACTTAAAAACCACCTGTCATGCTTAATAACACTGAAATAATTAATCATACTTTACAAAATTTCATTTGCATGTAACAGCGGATTCATTTACATCACATATTTTTCATAAAATAAATATTTGCATTTATCACATAAATCACATCACTTAGGCACTGAGGTCAACATCACAAAATACATCTGAAACATAACCCAAACGATCCCAATGTTACATGACCAGAGCACGACTCAACCCAATAACATAAAATCACTAAACAGCTACACCAATAGCAACCTCGCAACTACGAGCAGTACTACACCTTGATACCTGCACGATGTCATGAAGGACATCATTCCAGCAGAAGGGTGAGAAATATTATCATAATAACAATACATATAATCATATATATAAATGCAAAAATACCAAATACATATACTTCATATTTTCTCACCACAATACATTTACCTACTTAAACACATTCATCAATTCACATGCACACACACAACATGTTCATTTTACCTGTTCACACAAACATCTATATTCATGTTTATTTCACCAATGCATCATATAAAGATTATAATGCAACTCATAGAGACTGACTCACGACTCTATGCAGATGCAAATGCGGTACCGACTTATTCAGCAGGTTCAATTGAAGAACCAAAGGAACCATCACTCGTTACCGAAGTAACTACCCGTCGAGCCTACGATATTCACCCATCACTCACACCCCACATGAGGACACGATGATGCAGGATAGCTCACACCCCACAAAGGCACACAATCATTCTGCGGATTCTCCACGGAATCAAAAATAAACCATCGCTCACACCCCACAAGGGCACACGAGGTTTCTGCAGATCCTCCACGGGATCAAGACACAAGAATGCAATCATGATGCTTCACATGCAAAACGACTCCACACACTCTTGAAATGCATACATCTACGCAAATATATATAATTAAGCATTACACCTCACACAAGTACGTACAACTATACACATAATTTCCAAACTGCCACATCTCACACTTTCATACAACAATCACATATACATACCCTATAACTCATATAAACTTGTCATCTCTCACAAATCCTCATTTGGATTATGGGTACATCGCTTATACCCCACCAGGAACAACTCCACAGTTATTCTACCTCGGTGATTACTACACTAGGAATGACACCTTGTCATTCTACCTAGTGAGTAAGAATCTCGCATGTTACATATCCTCAACATCATTATCATATTACCAAGCATTGCACATATATCATACATATATTCTCATGCATACTTCACACATAGGGCTGGAAATGAGTCGAGTCGAGTCGAACTCACCTCAGCTCGGCTCGACTCGTTAAGAATTGTTCGAATTCGAGTTCGAGTTCGAGTTCGATACGAACTTTTTTTTAAGCTCAAACTCGACTCGTTATAAGTTCACGAATAGTTCGGTTCAGCTCGTTAGGTTCATCTCATTAGGTTCAGCTCACATGGTTCACGAACTTAAAAACTATTTTTTAAAATATATATATTTTTTAGTATATTTGATATTTTAAATAAATATATATTTTTTAAATAAAATATTAAAATAAAATAAAAGTTATCATATTGAAATTTAACTTTATCTTCGAAATCTACTAATTCAAAACCTACACAACTTTCAAGAGATACATTTGAGAGTCTAATTCAAAAACTACTAAATTGAAGATTAAACTTGTCTAAGATTTGAAGTAAATATTTAAACTTAATCTTAAAGATAGTATAATTCTTTTCATATGTAATCGAGTTGACTCATGAACCTAACGAGTCGAACTATGTATAGTTCAAGTTCAGCTCATTTAGTTAACGAACTTAATTTTTCGCTCATACTCAACTCATTTGGTTCATGAACCTAGTTCAACGATTTAATTGTCGAGTCGAATTCCGAACTATCTTCGAGTTGGTTTGGTTCATTGCCAGCCCTATTCACACATTATCACATTCATCATGCATTCATGTTTAATTCAAACAATGCATATAATTTCCAAAAGGCCATGTTACACAATCTAGGATTGACGCCATAAGGCTACCCAAAGCACGTCTCATCTTAACAGTACACAAACCTTTCACAAATATATAAGGATTAACATCATTGAACCAAACAACTACCACTGGATGGAACACACAAGAAAACAACATGTTGTCACACTCACTACCTTGCTCGCCTAGCGAGCTCCTAGCGAATGCTCGCTACCTGTTCGCCTAGCAAACAAGCTCGCGAAGAAAAACAGAAGCCACTGACTTGATTCGCTACCCCACTCGCCACAACGAATGCCCAACGAATGCTCCCTGTCACGGTGAAAATCGGATACCAAACTATTGATTAGTTTGAATCTTTAATTCATTTTGCAACCGAACTTTGATTTGTCCAAAGGAAGGGATAAAGATCGGAATTCCCGCAATGCAATGAAAATGCAAGGTTTAGAGAGTTATAGGTTTGGGGGTTGGTTAAACTTAAGGAAGGTACTAGAATCCTAAGTTTCTGTAGTACTCTACAGGAACCTCTTGTTTTATGTTTGTTTATTGCTATGGTTTATCTGCTTAAGGTATAAAAGACCCTAGTGGTTTATTTCTAAGTATACTCGACAAGATGTCGCATCTTATGCCTACATATCCTTACGGGAGTGGAATCAGAGTAATTGTAGTTTCCCTAAAGGGTTAGAGGAGTTCTTTGACTGTGGTCAAAGTTCCTACGGGTTTAGGGTAGTTGATTGATTTTAGGAGAAGAGATGTGTCTTCATTTTAAGGGGGATATAACCGCCACAGGTTGTAGGAAAATAGTCTTTGCATCGTCTTAAGAAAAAGGGTTCAAGTACTCGGATAGGGATCGACGAGGTACACCTTTATCTCTCTTAAGGCAAAGTTCCTACGGCATTGACTGTATTATTGTGGGGTGGAGATTCTATCTCGCTTAAGATGATTAACATCTTTCTCTATTGTGTGTGAATATTGTTTGAATTGTTTTGTCTGTTTTTGTGTTTATTTCTATGTTGTAGAAAAAAGGTCCTTCCTATGGGTAGGATCTATCCTAAAGATAAACTTGAATGGGATCAAGGATCATGGGGAATATGATGCAAATGATGTGCACTACACACGATTGTTGAATCATGTGTAGGGTTTTCCTTTGGACGGAATGCAATGCGATAAAGTAAATTGTAAAGATACATTGCGGAAAATGTAAATCCATACACAAACGTATGAAAGCGCTAAATGAGTGCAAGTGGTGTGAATTGTGAATATGTGAATATGGATGTGCACGGTTGATTACATTACGATGTTGAGATTGATTTTAGACGGATTGATTTAAAGGGGGATGTTGAGTTGATTTTACGGTGGTGGATTAGAGAAGGGTTGAATAGATTTATAAGAAAATATTATTTTGGTGAGATTGTTTTTAAGAAAAATGAGTGGGGTTATTAGATTAAATTAAAGTTTAATAAAAGTTGAGTTAATTTTATTTTAGCGAAAAGTAGATCAAGGTTGATGGAAATAAATTTAAATGGAAATTTTAAAAGAAGTTTTTTTTCATTAGGCATGTTTGTTATAAGAAAATGAGATTTTATTATAAATATGAAAATTACTTGGTTTAGTGTTATTAATATATTTTTATTAAATAAAAGTTTGGTGATTATAAAAGTTATTTAACTCAAGAGAAAATGTATTTTTCTTTAATTGTAAAAGTTGTTCTATTTATTAATAAATAAAAGGATAATTAAATAAAAAAATTGTTTTTTTTTAAAAAGGGGTGGCTGGTTAATGATTAACTAATATAAGTTAATTAATTAAAAACGGGGGATTATATGCCAGATTAATGGTTAATGAGTGATAAACTAATTAACCCAGTAGATTAAGGTTAATTAAGAGTTAATTGGAGGGTTAATGAAGTGGGCAGATGGTTGTGCGTGTGTGAGGGGAAAGAGGCGTACGGTGGGGCGCAGTTGTGACCGTATGATCTGATCTAAGGACAGATCGTGTGGGTGTGTGCTGAGGGTGAATCATAGTGGAGCGTGTGCGATGTATGTGATTATACAATAAAAAAATCACAAAACTGAAAACCCTAATTTGATCCCTTTCTCTTCTCCGCCTCCTTTCCTTTTTCCTCTTTCGGCGTCGTTTCTTCTATCTCTTTTTGTTCTCATTTGCCTCCCTCTTCTCTTTCGTTTTTTCTGCAAAAACAATCAACAATCATCAAATTCAAAGTAAACAAAACAGGAACGACACTTACCCTAACCTGTGAAGCCTTCGACAGAGCATTCGCGAACTCGCGAAGAATGGGGATTCCCAAGGCATAAGGGTTTCGGCGATGAAGGTGGATTCGCGATGATGGAGGCGAAGGCTCGTGAAGGACGAACGATGGCTAATGATCTCTGGTGGAATAACTTTTTTGTGGTTTTTTCTGACGGCGACAATCGGTTTCCGGTGAAGTGGGTTTGTTGAAGATTTGCGGTAGAGTCTGAGAGAAGATGAGTTTATCTTCTACACTTTCCTCTTTACGATTGTTTTTTAGGTTTTTTTTGAATTTGAGATCCTTACGTGATTTTTTTTTCTTTGAACCGTTGTGTATTCTAGCTCCTCTTATAGTTGTCTAAAACAAAACATGATAATAAATCTTTTCCTTTTTGGTTTGAAACTGTTCGAGACATGTTAGAATTTGTTTAAATTACTTTCCGTTTTCAAAACATCGTGTTGGATTCTTGCTTTGGAAACCATTAATAATTTGATTACTTCCTGGAAGGTTGGAACTTCCCTTTTTCGATTCAACTTTTGGTGGAGGATTTATCATGCTTTCCATCCTTGTTTGATGTGTCTGATCTCGTAGGCCATGGGGTAAATTGTTCCATTCTCAAAGAAAAGTGTTCTCCCCTGTTTGGAAAGTATTAAAAACCTGTTGCCTGTGATTTATAATTAAGGTTACGCTTTGATTGTTGATTGCAGGTCCTACTAACGTGATTCTGTATCCCGGTAATGCGGCATGAACTTTGATGATTGCCACTTTGCAGATACGCAGCTAAAGGTTCAGTAAATGTCAAACACTGCAAAACTGAATTGAGAAAACTGAATTGAGAAACAAGTGTTGTGAAGTCCAACTCTTATTCTACGACGGGTAATTCCGAAGCTGAACTCAGGATTCAAGCTACACTCAGAGAATTCAGAGCCATCGTGTTTTCTTAGGAACTGATTGTGAGCTTCTATTAACGAAAACAAGATGCTTATGATCGGAGGTGGTAAGGTTTCGGATTCTGGTTGGAGCAGGCGCTTCGTAGCTGTACGCATAGCTCTCGTTTGGATTTTCACAATGTTATACGCTTTAGACTATGTAAACTTTATCTGGTGTTGCACATTCTCACAATTTTGGTCTTGTTACAGGTGTCGTGCATCAATTATTTCTTGGTTGAGACGCAGGTTGACTGGACATGTTGTTGCAGTGGTACTTTCATTCCAAAGTTTTCACAATATCCAGGCCAAAAGACTTGATTGCATGTCATCTATGCTGGGTGTAGCTTATGAGAAGCTAAATTTAAAATTTGGGATGTTAAGAGTTGCCCAAGCCACCTTGCACTCAACAATAGCCTTGATCCCAAATGGCTAGAGGTTTTCATTGTCTCTCTTTGGAAAGGATGACCATAACTAAGAGTAAAAGCCAGCTCTTAGCTTGCAGCAAGTAAATATCACAAAAAGCCAGGTCAAAGGAATGAAAACGCATGGATGTAAGACCTTGAGCAATAATTCTGATAACTACCTGTCATACCCCAAATTTGTTCTACTTTTTTGAAAATTTTCATTTGATCGACTTTCTTTTTCAATTTGCATTGCTTATGCGGCTTAATGTATGTTTCACCTTTTTTTCCCATTAAATTTGTGACACGCGGCATTATTTGTATTTATCATTATTTATTTATTTTAAATCAGATTAATTAAAATTTACTTTAAAATTTATTAATTAGATCAATTAAAATTTACATTAGGTTTTAGAATTAAATTAATTAGAATCTAATTAATTAATTAGAATTAATATAGATTAGTTTAAAATAGAAGGAAATTAAAAGTTAAAAGAAAAAGAAAACAGAATTAATTAAAAAGAAATAAAAGAAAAAGAAAAAAGGAAGAGAGAGGCGGGATAAAAATTGAAATTAGGGTTATAGTTTGGAATTATAAAGGGGACTGGTTACTGTTCATGAGAGAAAAAAACCCTGGCCGTCAAACCCTAACAGCAATTTCTTCCTCTTCTCTCAGCCGACCCACATCATCATCCCCATTCTCTCACCGTCCACCTTCTCCTCCCTCTTATAACCCTTCTTCATCGTTCTTCCACCCTGTTCTTATTTCTCCGCCTTGTTTTCCACCCCTAACCTCAACTTTCTTCTGCTCCATTACAACCCACTTCACCACCAAGGCAAATCGGAACCACCGTCTGCCGTTTCCACCGTGAATGAGCTCAAAACCACTATTAGAATGCAACCCGTAAGCAACACGAAAAAAACAACGATGTGAAACAACCCCTGTTTCTCTCGCGTAAATATCCACCTCAACCTTCACTCTCTCGTCATCCACTCTTGTGACGCACATCACCATAACTCAGCCAGGCCCAACCATCACTGCAATCTCACAACAAAATTCTTTCTGCAAACATTCACAGCTGTTAATTTCTATCCATTACCATGTATAGCTTTTGTCGTCAACAGTGTTACGCGCTTCCTCCATATCTTTTGGTTTTGTTCGTTGTGTTTTACAAGGTGCTAGCGGATGCGAGACCGTGATGAATTCAGTTTCGCAAAAGATTTCGACAAGCTACGTAACTGTGTTAGTTCTACAAAGGATTTCGATTTATGAAAATGCTTCTAGAATCCAACTCAACGTTGCGAGATGTTTGGTGAAGTATCGCTTTCGAGTTGTGCTGCTGCTCTGCGTTATTTTCATCATGTTGTAAATCTAACTTAGTGCAGGTTGCGCATAAAATCGTGCGTCATTCTTGCTCTCAAGGATGTCTCCACAATCAGAACAACTTTTCTGCCAAGAGCTTCACCAATAACTCGTTTTCAGCTCACGTTCTTACAACTCACACGCGGATAATCAAAACTTCAGCAGCTCCTAATATTCAATAACAATGACATTGAGTATCAACAACAACATACAATGAATGATTGCTGGTGATTCGAGTTGGATTTCGAGTGCGGTACATGATAAAATTGCATCACATTTAAAATAATTGCTATTCTGTTATGCTCTGTTCAAAAAAAAGATTTCAGGTGCACCGTGATTGCAACAAGTCCGGCATCATAGCAGCGACAGAACCAGCCTACACACATCAAAACGCATCCTCGGCCATGATAATTACGCTCGGCATGACGACAACATAACAGGCTATACAACAACCACTGGACCACTGTTTTCCGACAAGCTCCTGCTACAACAAATCGATTCTGCAGTGCAAGAACACCTCGTCCCCGGTTCACCACCTCGTGGCCATAACAAAGTCGTGTCTCACGCGGCGACGATATTTACAAGATTGTTGTTTGGTTTGTTCTGTTTTTGTACATCTTACAAATGAAAGATGAGATTTGGATGTAAAACACACTTTTAGTGCATCACCGAACACCGACTCCAATGGCGCAGCATCCACAAGAATAAGAGGTGCACATATCAAAAATTGAACCAGGGTAGATTGTGTACATCGTGCTTCATTTTTGGTCAGTTTTTTCTTTAAGTTATGAATCTGTTTTTAATACTTATTTATCTTTCAATTTATTTATATTGTTTTGATATTTTAAAGCTGAACATTGAGCTTAATATTGGTTTGTGCTGTACATTTTAAAAATGATAAAATTTACAAATTAAGGTTGTTGTTGCTTTACTGATATGTTGATGTTTGCTGTCGGTTTTGGTTCAATTCTGGTACATTCGTATTTGCTGCAGCAACTTTTGATTTGGTTTGCTGATTGTTATTTTGTTTGAATTTTTGATTCAAATTGTTATTATTGCTTTTCTTTTTGAGTTAGGTTACTATAGTATTTGAGTTAATAATGTTATCATTCAGTATCGTTTGAAATTTCGGTTCGAATATAGTTGTATCTATAGCATTATTGGTATTGCGCCCTGTTTTGGTATGGTTGTTGTTGCTTCATTTCAATTGGCATGATGTTCTTGCTGAAGCAGTATGGTTTTGTTACTATTGTACACTTTAATTGGTATTATAGTGTATTTCTATTTGTTTGAAATCTTTGGTTTCATTTTGGTTGCATTTGACATTGTTTTGTATGTTTGGATATGGGTGAAAGCATATTGCATTGCATTGTTAGAAAGAGATGAACCATATTCTCCTGAGTTTAAAAAAAAAAATATTTTCTAGAAATAAATTTTGTGTTTTTGGGAATAGTTAATCTAATGTTTTATATTCTTTATTCTATTTTAATTTTTGTGACAATTTCTCTTAGAGTATAAGTTCAATGTTTGGACCATGTGATTGTTGAGAAGTTAGGTCCATTTTGTGCTAACGGTACCTCCTGCATGTTGTAATTAAGTTTGTTAATAAATTTACGTTAATGTTATTTGATTTGCTAAAAACTGAGATGATAAACATACACCAAAATGTAAAGTTTTTTTAGGAAATAATTTTGAGTTGGGTTTAATAATTTAATTTTGTTAATCAATTTCAATTAACGTAATTATTTGACTTAATTGAATAATTTTGTTAATTGATATTAATTAGCATGATTAATTAATTAATCAAATCCCAATCGCTTAACTTCATTATCAATTTGAATTAACTTAGTTATTTTATTAACTAATTTTTTTTCTTTTTAATTAAATAACCTTGGTAGTCAGCTTGGATTAATTTAATTAAGTGATTTAAATAACTTTGACCATTCGAGTTTGATAAATAAAATCGGGTCAAGGTCGAGGGATTCTAAAAATTCAATTTGCTTTTGTTCGTAAACACTTGCATTTATGCTATTTTATCCCCATTTGAACAAATGTACCCCATTCCCCAAAAATGTATTTTTTTATCGCTTTGTATTGTTTATACTTTAAACCCTTTATAAAAATAACTCTCGATTTATCGAGTCATTTCTACCCTTGTAAGTCGAGTGCTTTCAAAGCCTCGCCATCAACCTTTGATCACCAGACACAACATTTTAAAGCTTAATCCTGGGCTTTCTTATAATGATACCTATTTGATCAATTATTTCTAATTGGTCACTTAGAAGACTAGCCCACTTTGCTAGTATACACGTTAAAACTCTAATTTCAAATCTCAACTCGCATTGAGTATTTTTCAAAATACAATTTCAATAAAAGATGAAAAAGGGAGAGTTCCAAGTCTTTGGTTCTCTCTCCCCAATTGTTTGAGTCCGAGAAGTCTTTCCTGATATCGAACAGCTGTCTTCTAAAACGATAAACAAATTCAAACCTATTTTCCCTAAACACTTAGATGAAGAGGGGAGTGTTCCAAGTCTTTGGTTCACTTTCCCGATTATTTAAAGTTCGAGGAGTCTTTCTTGAGCTTTGAGTAATCGTCATCCAATTAATACACTCTAATCATATTAAACATCTTTCATAATATTAGATGAGAAAAGGAGAGAGTTACAAGTCTTTGGTTCACTCTTCCGATTATTTGAGGTCCGAGAAGTCTTTCTTAAGCTTCGAGTAATCCTCATCTATTAAAATATTTTAACCACATGCTATCTTTCGAGTGCCATTCAAACAATTCCTTTGGCGATGAAAAAGAAAGTGTTCCAGGTCTTTGGTTCGCTTTCCCGATTACTTGGGTCTGAGAAGTCTTTCTCAAGCTTCGAGTAATCGTCATCCGATTCACTCACTCGTATCCACTTCCAACTCTATCCTTTTCGTATTTGAGGTTGAAAAAGAAAGTATTCCAAGTCTTTGGTTCGCTTTCCCGATTACTTGGGTCCGAGAAGTCTTTCTCAAGCTTCGAGTAATCGTCATCCGATTCACTCACTCGTATCCAATTCCATTAACACTTACATGAAAATGAGAGAGCTCCAAATCTTTGGTTCACTCTCCCGATTACTTAAGGACCGAGGAGTCTTTCTCGAGCTTCGAGTAATCATCATCCGATTAACCCACTCAAACCACATCTTATTCTTTTGCAATTGAGGTTGAAAAAGAGAGAGTTCCAAGTCTTTGGTTCACTCTCCCGATTACTTGGGTCCGAGAAGTCTTTCTTAAGCTTCAGGTAACCGTCACCTTTAGCTAAACTTTTAATACATCTAACCAATCTTTTCTCGCCCCGTGCAACCAATACCTTATAACCTATTGAAATCTATCGTCTTTTCCAAACCAAAATACTTAACCAATCAAACTCTACTCGCCCTCGTGCGATCCATAACTTAAACAACTCTTCTCAAAGAACATTGTTTAGTCCCTTCTTCCGCGCATAACAAACTCGTGCTTCAGCCTCCCCTAGCGAGCAGACAAGCCAACGTTTAGCAGTTAGAATGCGACCTAAACTCTCGTTCATTCCAAACACAAACCTTTTAGCAAACCGTTATCCGAACTACGACTGCTCTGATTCTTCATTCTCTTCCGAATGTAAGATACGTAGGCACAAGATTGCGATGATCTTGGCGAGCACATTCCCCTCTTTTCCCGTAGTCCCATGAACTACGAATGCTCTGATTTTCAACTTCTTACAAGTGAAGATACGTAGGCACAAGGGCCCCAATCCTTGGCGAGCACCCTATCTTAATAATCACCCCTTTTCCTTTAGCAAGCAATTCCTTTAGAAGATAAACAAGCGTATCCACTTTCTCTCGCGAATCGAATCAAGAGATTCCCGTTGAGTACAACGGACGTAGAGGGTGCTAATACCTTCCCTCTATGTAATCGACTCCCGAACCTAGAATATTGGTTGCGATGACCATGTTCTTATCCCTTTAAAGGTTTTATCGATATTTTCCTATTCCTCTCTTGGAATGAATAATGTTCGGTGGCGACTCTGTTTCGAACAGTATTTTCCGCGGCCATCGCGAGGATCGTATTTTTCGAGGTACGACAGATGGCGACTCTGCTGGGGACTGCATATCATAGCCCTATGCTATAGAGAGTCAAGCCTAACTTGACTCGATTCGCGAGAGTTAGATTCGTTTGCGTATTTATCTTCTCTTATTATTTAATTGCTTGTTTTCTTTTATATATTCTATTATTATTCCTTGTGATACTATTGGGGTTCTGATTGTGGGAACTTTGTGAGATGGCTCTACACCCGAGTCCGAGAAAAACATAGGATTAGAATGGTGGTTGCGTAGTGGAATCCCTCGAGGAGTCTTTCTCGTTGGGAGGAAGCGAAAACCCCGCTTAGAGTTGATTCACTTTAGGATGTTGTTGTCATGGTGAGTCTTTGCCGTGGCAATGATGTTTTTGAGTTTGAATCTATAACTCTAAGGACTTTTTATCCCTTTTCCATGGTGGTTGGTAGCGTTAACTTATGAGGGTCACTCCTTGTTGGGTTGATGCGAACGCCCCAATCAGATGAGATCCCTTGAACGTATCGTTATCCTGACAATGATATTTTCAACCTCGATCTATGACTCTGAGGTCCCTGTAAGAAACCTTGGATTCGATGGTTGTGTAGTAGAGACTCACGAGGAGTCTTTCTCGTGGGACGACACGAAAACCTCACCTAGAAGAGATCCTTCGATGGTATTATTATTGGATGAATCTTTGTCATGGTAATAATATTTTTGAAAAGTTCCATGACTCTAGGCACCTATCCATTTAGAGCCTACCTATGGGGTTCCTTTAATTGGAGATATCTGTTATTTACCCTTTCTTCTGTCTGAGCTCTGAACGTGATGGAACTTATGATCCTGTTTGTGTTTACATTGCATTTGCATATCATTGCATCTGCATTTCATTTGCATTGCATATCATCTTCCAAAACCAGAGAGCTTATCCATCCTTTGTCCATAACCCTCAGGTGATTTCTCGACACTCATACTGAACTGGTGGTAGCCGCAAAGAAGTTGAAGCGAGTTTAAGCAAAGTCAAGAGGAGCACAAACAACTCGAAGAGCTATTCAGACTAATAAAGTGGAAAACTCGGGTAGCTATGTCAGAGAATAATTTTCAACATGTTAGGATGGAGAACCTTAACTCCTCATCAGGTTTCACTATGTCGACCAATCCCTTGTATGATCATCTGGCTAGTTGTAATATTGTGCCGATGAATATTCCTGCCCAGTCTCAGATGATGCCATTGACTAAGTCTATGGAGGAGAGATTTTGTGCCATTGAAGAAAAGGTTCAAGCTTTGAAAGCGCGTGATAATTCTGGACTCGATGCTATTGATATGTGCCTCGTGCCAGACCTAGTAATTCCTTCGAGATTCAAAGTACCTAACTTCCAGAAGTACACCGGTCTCAGTTGCCCAAAGAGTCATTTGGTAATGTTCTGCCGAAAGATGACTTCTCATGTCCTTGATGACAAGTTGATGATTCATTGTTTTCAAGACAGTTTGAATGGAGCATCTTTGAATTGGTACATGGATTTAGAGAGAAGCCGCATTCAATCATGGAAAGATCTAGCCAATGCTTTCCTAAAGCAATATGAGTATAATTTGGACATGGCTCCCGGTCGCACGCAGTTGCAAAGCCTATCTCAGAAGAGCGATGAATCCATTAAGGAATATGCACAACGGTGGAGGGAGTTAGCAGCCAGGTGTTGTACCCCAAAATTTGACCGACCTCTCTGGCTTATGTTTTATTTCATTGCATCAGCACATACATAAGCATTGCATTGCATAGCATTTTGCAGTTCGCAGGGAATCAAGAAATTTGTGTCTGACAAGAAGAATTATCAAGGTTTTTTAACCTGATCAAGGAGGTTATGTTCAAGTCGTCAAGCAAAGTGATCAGGTCAAGATGAAAATATGAATCAATTCAGTGCTCTATTTAAGTGAAAATCCAAGAATGATGTTTGTGAGAATCATAGATTATGTTTTGGAATTCTAATCATGAATTAAGGTTATCTATGATCATGTTTGAATATAGCTCAAAAGTACAAACGGAGGATAGATTCATTTTTCTGGTTTTTATCCGCAATGCTTATGTCTGATCCAGTTTGGATTGAATATGGATAACAGAGAAACAATGATCTATCTCAAGTGTCTCAATTTGTTTTATGGTGCAAATAGCAAGTTATGGTGCAAAAGGCCCAACAAGGTTCATTCACCCCAAAATAAATTGATATACTACAAGTATCATCCACATTCATTATCAAGTCCATCCAGAATTTCCAAAACTCACTGTTAATAGCAGAGTATAATTTGTTTACAATTTACAACAAACAGAAAATTAAAAAAAAAGGGGGGACATGCCCAATTTCAACCCAACAGCAACACTTCAAACGTTACTTCTCTTTCTTCTTCATACATATCTTTGTTAGATCCCAAAGGCCAAGTTCTAAATTTTACAGTGTTGTTGAAGGTTACATGAAGCCTTTTATGTTTTTGAATCATCCTTCTGAAACTGAGTTCAATTCTTCACAAGTTGATCCTAATCACTCTATGGCTCATGCTCCTTATCCTTGCGCCGATCCAACTTTTGCTGGTCCGTTAGTTGCTTATGCCCCGCAGGCTACTAACCAGCCCCAAATGTTACCTCAGATGATGGGGTCAGCATCCAATCGAGTTACGTTACCACCTGATCTTGCACGAGATGGACCCATCTATGTCAATGCAAAACAATACCACGGTATCCTGAGAAGACGACAGTCACGAGCAAAGCTTAAGGCTCAGAACAAACTCATCAAATCTCGCAAACCATATCTTCATGAATCTCGGCACCGGCATGCTTTGAAAAGGGTTAGAGGATCCGGTGGGCGATTTCTCAGCGCCAAACAACTTTCACAGTCTGGCACAGAATTTGCCGCAAGTTCAAATTCTGGCGTTGGCTCTGTCAACAAATAAAAAGAAATTAAGCTCTAAACACAGAAGCAAAAGAAGTTGGAGAAAGTTTTGGAGCAAAAATAGTACAAAGGGTCCATGAACAAAACACTTCTCAACTTAACAATGAGAAGATATCACACGAACTTTCAACGAAAGATTCTTTGGCTGCAGGTGCAATGCAACTCGAGCTGCTGCTCGTTATTCATCAGGTTTTCAGAGTATAATCGTTTCAGAGAAAACAACAAATAATAGCCAATCTGAACATGAAAATGAGAATGGAGTCAGAGATTAAGGATCTGTTATCCAAAATGGAAGCTACTAAAATGAACCTTACTATATGATCAGAGCAACGTTTAGGATAGTTCTTTCAGGTAAAATGTGTTATGGCTCATCCTGAAATTTGTCGGTTCTAGCGCTCTGCCCTGTTGTTGTTATGGTAGTTCTTTTGCTCATAAGCTGCTAATCAAAATCTGTAGATTCCATCACAGTAGTTATCAGTCTTATAAAACAATCTCAATTATGGAATTATCTTAAAACAATTTATTATTTGAACGGACAAGAATGGACAGGGTGTGGCTGGATTTGCTGTACAGGCTTGTTGTACTAACCATCAGCATAGGAAAATTATAAATCAGAAACCAACACGCAAGAAATTCCTCCTCTCACGTTAGAGCCACATGAATCTAATTTGGGATGTGTGAGTCCATCAGATGTTTCTGCAAGCAAACAAAACTCAGATGAGCATATTCATGTAGAAAGAAGAACAAATAATGAAAGGAAAATCAAGAGAAAATATCGAAGTGGAGATGTTGAAACTCAGGACAAGAATGCAATAAGGAAACAAGATGCTGTGAAACATCACAACCCACACGGTTATGAGAGGAAGAACAGGCAGGAAAGGTGAAGTCACATTATGAAGAATCAACCATGAAGAATAGACGATCAAGAAGTCGGGAGCGTGAGAGTAGAAGAAGGTCACCTTTTTTTCACCAAGGGCACGCAGAAATACTTATCAAGGTGGAGACCGCAAAGACTTGTCTACGCCTTCTCTGACAGATAGTTCTAGGAAAAAGGCGTTCTGATGATAAAAATAGAGTATCAACTAATGTTTTTAAATAGTCACCATCGTGGATATCGACGCAGTGGCTCTGCTAGTGGACTTGGTGGCTATTCACCAAGGAAGAGGAAAAGTGAGACTGATATTAAGACACCTTCACCACCATCCTATGACATTCCAGAGCATGCAAAGCCGCTGCTCAGCAGGCCAACAAAAGTGATGATCCATTGGCATTTGGTGGAGAGGATCCCTCGCTTCAGATTTTTTCCTACAAGACCAGCAGAATCATCTGAGCAGCATGAATTAAAAGATAACAATGGTGTGTCAAATGGTGTATATACAGAGGATTGGGTCTCTCTTAGGCTTGGGAGTGAAACATCCCTCTTTCTTGTCTTTGTCAAAGTCACTAAGCTATGGATCATGATAAACCTGCAAAGAAAATTTAAGTGTATCAGTAAAAATTGTTGAGTTTCCACAGTGAAAATCATGATTTAAAAACAGACAATTTCAAAAGCTACAAACAGACAAAGAACATGTTGTTTTCAATCCCACAACTTCAACCCTTGCTCCCATTGCAAAAAGTATCTCACTTTCTTTCCCAAAGAGGAAGATACCCAAAGTTCCCACAACTTCTCTAATTTAAACCCTAATCTCACATCATATATATTGGTTACTGCTCATTCAGAAAAACCCTAACAACAAAAAAACAGCTGCTTTTCTCTCATAAACTCATCACAAAGAATTGAAGAAAGAGGAGATTGAAGAAGGAGCTCACCTGTGTTCTGTATCAACCATCTGTTGGTATTGCTCCTACTCTGTAAGTACCCTGTTACCCTTTCTGCATTCATAGTCTTATTCTGTGTTTGTTTGGTTCGTCTTGTTTTCGGGCATTGAGTCTAACGAACTCTCACCATTTACAACTAACTTCAAACTCTACTCATCTCAACTCGCCTTCCTTCTTCTCCAAAAAACAAACTTCCAAGCAAACCATCAAACATCCTCATAACCAACGATAACCACTGTTTCCGGCGCCTCCGTCCACGACTTTCCGGACTCTTTCAAACTGAATCTTTCTTCTCAAACATCTTCAACATTCAACCCTAAAAAAAAACTTCAGCCTCCAAACGCTAAGGACACCAACCTTAACCTCTCACCAGCCAAGACCTAGCCGCCCGAGAACTCTTAACCGCTCACAAAACAACACAAAAACTCAGAACTCAGACCATAAACAAACTTAATTCACAAACCAAACAACACAGACATCTTCAACCTGCAGAAAATCGAACAACAACTCTCAGACAATCCACCGGTGAAACGCATTACAAACTCACTTCAAACTTCTGTGAATTATTTCGCCCAACCCTCAACACCATACGAACCCGTCTCCTTCATAATTCAGTATCTCCTTCACAACAACACTTCACAACACCCCTTCTTCCCTATTCTTCGAACCAACTTCTCCATCATCCCCGACCTCAAAACCCAGATTTAACTTCAAAACCCCATCCGCCATAAAATCCGTCAGTGAACTCCTTTCCCAAACCCTCTGAAAATCACCGTTAATCGAAACCCATCTCGGATCTGGAACCCACAAGTCACAAGCTTACAACCCATTTCAAAACGGAAACAGAATCGAATCAGAGAGATGAGAGAGGTTGAACTGAAAACGAAAATGAGAAGCAAACAGTGAGAGTGAGAATCTAAAACGAATGAGACTGAGAGCCAGAGTGAGATCGGTGAGAGTTTGGGCTTGGGAGAGCATCGTGTCTCAAGTTATGAGTATTTTGTTTTTTTCTCCATCAGAAACAACGGTTGTGAGTGGCAAATAAGGTTTTCCCTTTTTCTTGTTATCGAGTTTGGACCGGGACATTCTTGACCCACTAACCAGCTCATTTTTCTTGGACTGTGGTGGGTTCTCAAGCCTGTTAAGTTTGGGTGTTGTTCTGAACTTCAGCCTGCGTACCCTTTCCCTTGTTTTGGTTTGTTTATTTTCATAAAAGAATTTTCAATTGCTCTGTAGTATATTTTATATATGTATATGGTTTAGTTTTTTTTTGTTTAAAGGAATTTGTATTATATTTTGGTTAAATAATTAGTATATGTATATTCTGTAAATTATAGCTTTTATAATCTTTTCTTTTTCGGATTTTATGCATATTTTTATTTAAAAGTTTCTAGAGTGTTATTTACATTTTATAAATATTTCTTTTAGAATTTAAGCATTTTTATTCTTTTTTTGTAAATATTTTTTATATATTAATATCTTTTTTTTTTCATTTCTTTAAATTTATCTTGTATATTAATTTCTTTAGAGTTTTTGTATATATATTATGTTTAGAAGTTTTTATCTTATTTCTTTTAGAATATTTTATATTTTTAGAGTTAAACTCCTTTTCGCTTTTGTTATTGGACATTTTTGTCCCATTTCTTCTGTTTTGGTCTATGAAGAGACTTCCGTAATTCATTACCAATCAAATTATTGATAAGTAATGTTGGATCTGAGACCACCTCTTTTTCTCTCTTCATTACTTGTCCCGACTCGATTCAAAACTTTGTCAAACAATTTTCAAAATCAAATTATCTTTGTATTGAATTAAAAAGAGGGGATTAAGTGTAGACTTTCTTCCTCTCCGAGTGTTGGGATGCCCACTGTAGTGAGGGTGGTTCCGACACTCGTCTTTCAATACGAAGACGCTTCCCGTCCATTTTCAAATCTCATCTCCTTAAAATCATTTCTTTGTGTTGAGCTAAAAAGAGGATTAGGTGTAGACCTCTTCTTCTTCGAGTGTTGGGATGCCCACTGTAGTGAGGGTGGTCTCGACACTCGTCTTTCAATACGAAGACGCGACTTCTTCCATCACCTCTCGCTTTCACAACTTCCTTTCACAATTTTCACACCTAAAAACCTCGGTCCCGCACCGAGTGCATTTCAAATTATTTTCACAACAAAAACTTGAATGGTCGTGGAGCGGTTAGGCGTAGGCCTTCTCCTATCCCAAGTGCTGACGTTTACCGTAGGGTTCTCTGTCACAAAAGTACTTACCATTCAAAACCAAAAAAATCTTTAATAAGAGAACGAAGTTCTCTTTGCATTGAATTAAAGAGAGAGGATTAAGTGTAGTCTTCTTCCTCTCCGAGTTTTGGGATGCTCACTGTAGTGGGGGTGGTCTCGATACTCGTCTTTCAATACGAGGACGCTACGTTCGCCACACCCTTTTATAACAAAAACTTTGAGACAATGAATTGGGTACTACCCGTAGGGGTTGTTATCCGAGGACATGTCTCGCCCCCTTAAAAACAATCCAATCAATCAAACGTGACTTCTTGCCTCGCGTGGCGAAAACTAATCAATCTTTCAAAAAGGATATGTTACGTCTGTTCTACTACAAACAGGTAACGCCTAAGTCTCCAACGAGCGAGCAGCAATACACCTAACTGCTAGAATGCGCACGATAGCATTATCCATAAAAACATCAACAAACCGTATGCCGAACTACGGCTGCTCTGATTTCTCATACCAGATGAGAATACGTAGGCACAAGACGTCGATGTCTTGGCGAGCACAATCCCCCCTATCACCCGTAGTTTTCCGAACTACGTCGACTCTGATTTTCTCATATCTGTTGAGAATACGTAGGCCTAGGACCGCGAAGTCCTACCGAGTCTGTTCTTTCTCTCTTCTCCCCCCGTTACCTCTCTTTCCCCGGTTCCTAACCCTTCTTTTTTACCTCTTTTAGAACACTCTTTTATAGCATATTAGTTAAGCAAATAAATTCACACGTCGACAAACAAAAGGTTCCCATCGAGTACGATGGATGCGAGGGGTGCTAATACCTTCCCCTCGTATAACCGGCTCCCGAACCTGTTCTTGGTCGCGAGACCATCTTATCCATTTCTTTCTTAAGGTTTTCTCGATATTTTCCTTTCCCCTCATGGGATAAATAAAGTTCGGTGGCGACTCTTCTGTCCTTTCTTTTCGCCTCCCCGTCGTTGCACGATGCATTTTTCGAGTAGCGACAGCTGGCGACTCTGCTGGGGACAATCCTAGCAAGCCAAGCCTATTTTGTTTGTCATGTTTGTGTCTTTACTTGTTTTATTTATTTATGCTTTATTTTTTTTAACCGTTGGGTTTATTTGATTTGGTTTGTGAGGATGAAGCTTTCAAGCACACACTAAGTTAGGAGGTGGATTCTTTCTGATTTGCGAGACTTAGGACTCGTTGAGTTGGATTGAATCTCACCGCTCAGATGAGACTCCGTTGGAATAATTATGTCTTACGTGTAGTCGTAACGGCGTTCTTATCTTCAACTTGAGAGTCCGCAATTCTGAGGACCTTTTGTAGAACCTTTATTCCGAAGGTTGCTGAAACATAACTCTGTGTTCATCCTTTTTGAAAGGATTACCGTCTTACGAGTAGTCGTTATGATGGGAAACTTTTGAGGGTTAGTACATGGGACTTTGTTTGAAAGGCCTTTGGAATACTCTTTTTGTACACCATTAGATTGCCCACTCGTTGGAGAAGATACCTTTTGATGTTGTCTTGCAGGATTTGTGACTTTGATCTCGATGTGTGAATATTATCATATGCATTCATAAAACATTGCATTGCATATCATTTTGCATACCAAGAGACTTAAGAAGCTATGATTATCTCAGGTATTGGAGAACTCAATGGCTGATATAAGAAAGAGAAGCACAAATTCCATAAAGTTTAGGGAACCAAAGTTGGAATCAATTCAAGACCTTCTGATTGACGTGCCGAAAGTTATCAAGATCAACTTTCAAGGGAAACATGGGAAATTGCTTGATCTTCTACACTCTAGAGTTGATACTTGGGCCTTGTATGCTATGGCTCAATTTTATGATGCGCCTCTCCGGTGCTTCACTTTTCAAGACTACCAGTTGGCTCCCACCTTGGAAGAATATTCTCACATTTTGAACATTAAAATTAAGGACCAACCTGTCTATACTGGTTTGGAAGAAGAACCAAAGCCTACTGTCATTGCTCTTGCTCTTCATATGACCAAAGAAGAAGTCAGGAAGGGTCTAACCAGTAAAGGGGGTGTTCAGGGTTTTCCATTGAAGTTTTTGCTAGAAAAGGCCGCTCAGTACAAGGTTGATGAAGATTGGGAAAAGTTCGGTATAAGTGTTGCTCTAATGATCTATGGGATTGTCCTCTTTCCAAATATGGACAATTTCATAGACATCACTGCCATCGTTCTCTTCATGCAGAAGAATCCCATCCCTACACTCCTTGCCGATGTCTATCACTCTATTCATTGGAGGAGCGAAAAGAAGGCGGGAACGATCCAATGCTGCTCTCACCTACTATACAAATGGTATGCTTCTCATTTGCCCAAGAAAGGACCGTTCGTGGAAAACAAGAAGGAATTGAAATGGTCTCAGCGCATCATGTCTCTGGAAGCTAGTGATATTGCTTGGTACTCTCATGAGTACTATGATGTGGAAATCATCTTTAGTTGTGGAGAATTCAGTAATGTACCTTTAATCGGTAGGGCCGGTTGTATTAACTATAACCCAGTCATGGCATTACGTCAGTTGGGTTATGCTATGGAGGGCGAGCCCGAAGCAGAGAAGGTTCAGAGCTTCTTTCTGCTAGCCACATCAGAAGACCCTGCGTTTTTCAGGAAGATTGCTAAGGCTTGGGGCAAGATTCATACAAAGGGAAGGAAGGAGTTAAAAGCGAAGAATTGTGTGGCAAAGGAGCCATACAACCGGTGGTTACTAGCCAGAGTAGCTGAAAGGTCGTTGCCATTTCCCTTAGAGCCCTCTATGCGAGAAACACCTCCTGCTCCCACTCATGTACCCATAGAAGAATATGAAAAACTGAAGCTAATAGTGGAGAGATTGACTAAGGAGAATCAGGACCTTCAGAATGAAGTCCACCAAGCAAATGTGGAGAACGGTCAGTACAAAAGAAAGGTGGAGTTTGAACAGGATCAAGCGGCTGAGAGTAGCAAGAAGCTAAAATTAGAAACGGATCTGAGAGTCAGGTACCAACAGGGTTACGAAGGGGCTGATGCATCATTAACAACTCTCCGACAACGCTTAAAGGATACCAAAGCTTCTTGTGATAGGGCATGGCACTTCTTTGAGGTAGCCTCTGCCGAAAAGAAGGAAATACGAGAGAATCTTGAGGCTGATATTGGGGATCTTGAAGAACGACTGAGAAACGCCTTGACCCTAGTGGAAAATGAACATAGACTCAAAGAGGAGGCATTGAAAGATTCATATGTCACATCTGACCTATGGAATAACAAATGTCAAGAATTGGAAACTGCCTAGGAAACAGCCCTTCTGTGGAGGAATCGTTTTGAGGCTTTGCAAAGAGATAGTGCGCAGTGGCTCGAGAAAGAAGCTCAGCTCAATGAGTTGTTGGACACCCATGTGGATTCTATTTGTTATTACTAGTCGACTCTAGATACGTGTCGTGCTAGGTACAACAATTTGGTGGAGCATTGCAACCTCATGATCCGTGATATCCCATGGAGGTTGGAAAGCGCCATTCAAGATTTGGAAGGAAATGATATCCCTCCTTCTGTTCACCACTTTATCCAGCTCTGCGACCAAATGGTTAGGAGGTTCATGTTCGAGACGAAGAAGCTTGAAGAGCGTCTCCAAAAGGAGAAATTCTAGTTTTTTTTGTACTCTTGATTTTCAGTCATTTAGTGTTTTCCTTGTAATGAGAATTGTTATTCGGCATAGTCAGCAAATGTTTGTATTGAATCTCCCCAAATTAATGAGAATTTGCTTTTGGTCTAATTGTGTTTTCTTTATTATTTGTTCATTCGCGATTCTATAATACCGGTTATAATCATAGGTTTCGAAAGTCTCTTGAGCATTCGCATGAACTTGCGCATCATTTTGCATTCCCTGAAACTCGACCTCACACCGCTTGCCATTTCAGAGAGAAAGAGAGGGAAAGAGGAAGAGCAAGCTGACTTCTCAACACTCCTACAACACGCGGGGAAATCAGCAGAGAATTATGGATCAGGTTCAAGCCGAGCTTTTGGAGTTTCGTGAGAAGATGGCACAATTCATGGAGATGATGCAGGGGGTGGCCAATGGACAAGACCAGTTAAGGACATTGGTTCAACCTTTAATAGCTCAGGTGGATGGAAGTGGCGTTTTGCACGGTGGGGCTGCTGCTGTCCCCCCTCCTGCTAATGGTGGAACCTCGCAAGTCAACGGTGGCCCAACTATAGTCAACCTTCCGAGCGGAAGAGAACAAACTGGAATCCCCATCCCAGTTGTGACAGGCGCCATACCTACTAGCGTGAATCCTCAATGGGACCAAGATGAACAGGATGATATCTTCTCCATGAGGGACCTTGGGGGAGGGCTACGATCCGACACCAATAGAAGGTTTGATGAAATAGAAGAAAAGATGAAGAGCATTCTGGAAAACCAGAACACTGTGGGGCTTGACATGTCCAATCTGGGATTGATTCCGGGACTTAGGATCCCTCCAAAGTTCAAAGTGCTAGATTTCGATAAATACAAAGGAACAACATGTCCAAAGGTGCATATCCGCTCCTATTTTCGAAGGATGTCGGCATACTCTGATGACGAGAAGTTGCTTATGCACTTCTTCCAAGATAGTCTGTCAGGGCCTTCTCTGGAGTGGTACATGGGTTTGGAACCTGCCAATATTCGGAGCTGGAAGAATTTAGCAGAGGCCTTTGTCCAGCATTACCAGTACAATAGTGACTTGGCACCAAATCGAGTGCAGTTGCAGAATCTATCCCAAAGAAGCAATGAGTGTTTTAAAGAATATGCCCAAAGGTGGCGAGAGCTTGCCGCTAGGGTTCAACCTCCCATGGTGGAAAGAGAACTAATCGATTTATTCGTGGCCACCTTGCCCGGAATCTACTACGAAAAGTTGGTGAGCAATATGTCAGGAAGCTTCTCGGACTTAATTATCACGGGCGAAAGAGTTGAAAACGGTATAAAAATGGGGAAAATTCAAGCAGCGGAAGGGACCTCATCTGGAGGTGGAAGAAAGTTCTTTGGTGCGAAGAAAAAGGATAATGAAACAAATGCAGTGTACGACTTTAACAACCGAAAAAGATACCTGGATCAGCGTCAGCAACGACCGTATTACCAGCAACCATCACAAGTAGCGAGTATTGCCATCCCGGCGACACAGCCTCCGCAACAACAACCACGTCAACAACAGGAGCAACGACCTCAACAACAGAATTATGCACCAAGACAGTTCCAGGATAGGAGAAGGGTGGCGGATAGACACTTTGACACACCGCCAATGCCATACGCTCAGTTGCTGCAACACTTAATTCAACTGCAATTGGTCCAGAAAAGGACAATGGCACCTCTAACTGGCCAACCACCTCCTGGATATGACGCCAACGCTAGGTGTGAATTCCACTCTGGCGCCCCCGGCCACAGTATTGACAACTGTAAAGCCTTCAAACATAAGGTACAAGACCTTATTGACAGTAAAGCTATCGATTTCAATCAGGATGCGCCAAGCGTGGATCAGAATCCCATGCCTAACCATGGTAGGGGTGGTGGTGTGAATGCTATTGACAGTGAGGAAGGCCTGAACTTGGTGTCCAGAGTAGAGAATTTGAAGATGCTGTTAAGCTTCGTGAAGAGCAAGTTGTTAGAAGGAGGGGTATTCCCAGGCTGTGGAAAGGATTGCGAAGACTGTATGATTTGTCCAGAAGGATGTCGGAACTTGAGGAACCATATACAGCACATGATGGACGACGGTTTGTTGCAATTCGATAGAATCTGTGAGAAGAATGCTGAAGAGGTAGTCATCAAAGATAAGGATGAGGTGGCCACCATATCCATCCCATACAAAACAATTACAATTTCTGCGCCTCCGGCGAGGCCCACTATTATATTCACAAAGGCAGGGCCCGTACCCTATGAAAGTTCTAAAGCAATTCCTTGGAACTATGGGGCCGAGGTCTACTGCAATGGTCAAAAGCAGGAACTGAGAGGTTCACCGTTGGATTCTGTTGATAATTTGGTGGGAACTGGAGGAATGACTCAGAGCGGGAGAGTATTTGCACCTCCCGAAGCAAGTACAGAAAGGGCTGATAAAGGTAAGGGGAAGGTTATAGCGGAAGAGAATTCTCAGGCTAGAGAAAAGGAAACTTTGCTGAAGGATGCGGAGGAATTCATGCGCTTGATAAGAAGGAGTGACTACAAAATTGTGGATCATTTACAACAAACTCCTTCAAAGATTTCTATCTTGTCATTGCTGTTATGTTCTAAGGCTCACAGGAATGCTTTGCTCAGAGTTTTGAATAATGCTTATGTGCCTCAAGAGATATTCGTTAATCAATTGGAAGGCGTGGTGGCCCATGTCAATGCAAGTAACGGGTTGGGATTCACTGACCGCGATTTGACACCAAAAGGGAGGAATCACAATTTGGCTCTGCATATTTCACTTGAATGCCGAGGAACGGTGATGTCACATGTACTTGTTGATACGGGGTCGTCTTTGAATGTGTTGCCGAAGAAGGCATTGATGAAGATCGATCATCAGGGTCTATATTGTACGCCCAGTGATTTGGTTGTGCGGGATTTCGATGGAACTCGAAGATCTGTCTTTGGGGAGATAACTCTGCCTATCCAAGTAGGCCCAGAGGTGTTTGAAACAGTTTTCTACATCATGGATATCCAGCCTGCTTATAGTTGTCTTTTGGGTCGGCCTTGGATACACTTAGCAGGCGCTGTAACGTCGACGTTGCACCAGAAATTGAAATATATGGTGGATGGGAGTATTGTGACCGTTTGTGGAGAAGAAGACATCATGGTGAGCCACCTGTCTTCATTCAAATATGTGGAAGTCGACGGCGAAATTCAAGAAACGTTGTGCCAGGATTTTGAGACTGTCCAAATCAAGGAAAAGGCACCGGTCGAGGTCAAAGCTCCAGAAGTTGCCATGTCGTCATACAAGGAAGCACGGGCCGTGGTGGAATCCGGATCAATACAAGGATGGGGACAGGTGGTAAGCGTCCCAAACAAGCAAGATAAGTTCGGATTGGGATATAGCCCACATGGATCATCTTCACAAAGCACTCCACGTTACAAAGGTCCTGTCCAATTTACTAGTAGTGGAGTCATTTTTGATCAAATTAATGCCATATCAGATGGGGAAGGAGACAGCGACTGTGATATGGATGCGTGGATCCAGCCATGCATCCCCGGCCAGGGCTTGAAGAATTGGAGCATGGAGGAAATTATCACAGTGACTTATGAAGAGTAATTGATTTGTCTTGATTAATGTATTTCCATATGCTCTGCCCAAGGCATAATGGACTTTGTTTGTAGGGCCCTATCTTTATGCATGTGAACAATCTTTTTATCATCAATTAAAAGGCGTCTTTTCATTCAGAATTTTGTGATCCTTGTTGTTCTTGTTTTTATCTTTAACAATAAAATGGCAATGTGGTTTGTGTTTTTGTTTGCATATCATTTAAAAGCATAAAATCATCATCATCGCAGGTTACACATTTCAGATCCCACCGACTCAGACTCGTCTATGACTCAGTATGACTTCGACAATCCGATCTTTCAAGCTGAAGAAGAGATCGAGGAAGACGAAGACCTGCCTGAGGAGCTTTCCAGATTGCTAAGACAAGAGGAGAAGGTCATCCTGCCTCATCAGGAGGAAGTTGAAGTTATCAACCTGGGGACGGAAGAAGATAAGAAGGAGGTCAGAATAGGGGCTACGCTGCAAAATAATGTCAAGCAACGACTGGTTGAGTTACTCCAAAAGTATAAGGATGTTTTTGCTTGGTCATATGAGGACATGCCAGGACTCGACACGGACATTGTGGTTCATCGTCTGCCTCTTCGTGAAGAGTGTCCACCTGTCAAACAGAAATTGAGAAGAACAAGGCCAGACATGGCAGTGAAGATCAAGGAAGAAGTTCAGAAACAGTTAGACGCCAGATTTCTTGCTGTAGCCAACTACCCTCCTTGGGTCGCTAACATCGTACTCGTGCCTAAAAAGGACGGCAAAGTTAGGATGTGTGTTGATTATAGGGACTTGAATAGAGCAAGCCCAAAGGATGATTTCCCGCTTCCCCATATTGACGTGCTTGTTGATAACACCGCGCAATTCTCGGTATTTTCCTTCATGGACGGCTTTTCCGGATACAATCAAATTAAGATGGCGCCGGAGGATATGGAGAAAACGACTTTTATCACACCTTGGGGGACCTTTTGCTATAAAGTAATGCCTTTCGGGTTGAAGAACGCAGGGGCAACTTATCAACGAGCAATGGTCACACTCTTTCACGACATGATGCATCACGAAATCGAAGTTTATGTCGACGATATGATTGCAAAGTCCCAAACGGAGGAGGGGCACTTGGTGAATCTTCTAAAGTTGTTTGAGAGGTTGAGGAAGTTCAAATTGAGGTTGAATCCGAGCAAATGTACTTTCGGCGTACGGTCAGGAAAGCTGTTGGGGTTCATCGTTAGTGAGAAAGGTATTGAGGTTGATCCCTCGAAGATCAGGGCAATTCAAGAAATGCCAGCACCAAAGACCGAGAAGCAGGTTCGTGGTTTCTTAGGTAGATTGAACTATATTGCAAGGTTCATATCTCACCTCACCGCCACTTGTGAGCCATTGTTTAAACTTCTGAAGAAGGATCAGGCGGTCGTTTGGAACGAGAATTGTCAGAAGGCGTTTGAGAAAATAAAGGAATACCTACAAGAACCCCCAATACTGATGCCCCCGGTGGCTGGGAGACCGTTGATAATGTACTTAACAGTTCTTGAGAATTCTATGGGCTGTGTTCTCGGTCAGCACGACGAGACTGGAAGAAAGGAGCACGCAATTTACTACTTGAGTAAAAAGTTCACGGACTGTGAATCCAGATATTCAATGTTAGAAAAGACTTGTTGCGCACTTGCTTGGGCCGCCAAGCGCCTAAGGCAGTATATGCTAAACCACACAACCATGTTGATTTCAAAGATGGACCCAATTAAGTACGTGTTCGAAAAGCAGGCGCTATCAGGAAGGATCGCTAGGTGGCAGATGATTCTGACAGAATATGATATTCAATATGTATCTCAAAAAGCTATTAAAGGTAGTGTTCTGTCAGAATACCTTGCAGAGCAGCCAGTCGATGATTATCAGCCAATGAAGTTTGACTTTCCTGACGAAGACATTATGTACTTGAAAATGAAAGATTGCGATGAACCGTTGCCGGGCTAGGGACCGGAATTGGGTTCCCAGTGGAAATTAATCTTTGACGGCGCTGTTAACTCATACGGTAGTGGGATTGGGGCAATCATTACAACTCCCCATGGGTCCCATATACCATTCACCGCGAGGTTAACATTCCCATGTACCAACAACGAGGCCGAGTACGAAGCATGTATCATGGGTATTGAAGAAGCAATCGACTTGAGAATCAAGAACCTTGATATCTATGGAGATTCAGCCTTAGTGGTCAACTAAATCAAGGGAGAGTGGGAAACGCGCCAGCCAAATCTGATCCCATACATGAACTACGCAAGGAGGTTGCTACCTTTTTTCGATCGAGTAGAACTTCACCATGTGCCAAGAGCAGAGAATCAGATGGCCGATGCTTTGGCTACTCTATCCTCGATGTACAAAGTTAACTTCTGGAACGATGCTCCTATAATTGTCATTTCACGGCTCGACAGACCAGCATTTGTGTTCGCAATAGATGAAGCTCCTGATGGTAAACCATGGTTTTATGACATCCGAAACTTTCTTAAGAACCAAGAGTATCCGCCTGGGGCATCTACCCAAGATAAGAAGACTTTGAGGAGATTGTCCGGCAATTTCTATCTGAATCCAGACGGTGCGCTCTATCGGAGAAACCATGACTTAGTGCTACTAAGATGCGTGGACGAAAAAGAGGCAAATTTGCTTATGGAAGAGGTCCACGAAGGTGCTTTCGGAACACATGCAGATGGGCATGCCATGTCTCGGAAATTGTTGAGGGCAGGATATTATTGGTTAACTATGGAGTCAGATTGCTTCAAGTACGCCAAGAAATGCCACAAATGTCAAATTTATGCCGACAAGATTCATGTACCGCCGTGTCCTTTAAATGTCATGTCGTCGCCGTGGCCTTTTTCCATGTGGGGCATTGATATGATTGGAAAAATCGAGCCGACCGCGTCCAATGGACACCGTTTTATCTTAGTGGCTATTGATTATTTCACCAAATGGGTCGAAGCGGCCTCTTATGCCAATGTCACCAAGCAAGTAGTGGCCCGATTCATCAAAAGAGATATCATCTGTTGATATGGGATACCCGAGAGGATCATTACTGACAATGGTTCTAATTTGAATAATAAGATGATGAAGGAACTGTGCCAGAGTTTCAAAATCGAGCATCACAACTCTTCTCCCTATCGCCCGAAAATGAATGGCGCCGTGGAAGCGGCCAACAAGAACATTAAGAAGATAGTACAGAAGATGGTGATAACTTATAAGGATTGGCACGAGATGTTGCCCTTTGCCTTACATGGATATCGCACTTCGGTGCGTACTTCAACTGGGGCAACTCCTTTCTCGTTGGTGTATGGCATGGAAGTTGTTCTGCCATTGGAGGTCGAGATCCCTTCTCTAAGAGTACTGGCAGATGTCAAACTAGATGAAGCAGAATGGGTAAAGAACAGGTTGAATCAACTCAGTTTGATGGATGAGAAAAGGTTGGCGTCTCTCGCGTACGGTCGTTTGTATCAGAAGAGAATGAAGAGCGCCTATGATAAAAAGATACGTCCTCGGAGCTTTCAGGCAGGCGACTTGGTGTTAAAGCGAATTCTCCCACCGCAGAATGATCACAGAGGCAAATGGACTCCTAACTATGAGGGTCCTTATGTGGTACGAAAGGTTTTCTCAGGAGGAGCCTTGCTACTTTCAACTATGGATGGTGAAGATTTTACATCCCCGGTGAACGCAGACGCGGTCAAAAAATATTTTGCTTAAGAAAGCTCGCTGGAAAGAAAAAGGGCATCCAGGCAAGAATGAGGCATCCCGGCGAACCATAAAAAGATAGGTTCGGGAAAAATTAGGGATATAAGAAAAATGTGAACCCGCAAAGTTGAAAACCTGAAAGGGCAACTTTGGCAAAAATGGGTATCCTGGTGAATCGAAAACCCGCAAGGGCGATTCAGGCAAAAACTAGGGATTTTAAAGCAAATGACTGCGGCCTGCGCATTGATTATCACAAGCATAGTGGATTCTAGGGAGGACTCGAAGATCGACCATTCAAATCAATCTCTTCGGAAGTTAAAGTATTGGAGAGCGTCAAAGCCACGCGAGTCATGGATGAGTCGTCACATGGTGTTTGTCTGTACCACATTGCCGACATTTTTGTATATTTTCCTTGCGATTGTCTTCTTGCGCAACTTTCTCTTTTCAGGAGTTGCATCCGATGTAAAGTTGCCTATTTTCGGGCCTTTTATCAATAAAATATACTATTCAGAAAAAGCTTTTGTTCTGGTTTTAACCTTTTACCGTTTTGTTTGCAAAAGACGCCTGATATTTTTGATAAAAAACCTTGCATACATAAACTTGTGGGCTTTGCTAACTACTAATCAAGACATTTGTTTTAAATAAAGTCATAATTGATAACTTGGTGCCAGCTGTACAACACACTTGTCTAGTTGTTGTTACTTTCCCCAAGCAGAGGTTGATGATGATTCCCTCCTTATATAATCCACAGCCAAGTTAGCAGAGTTAATTTTTCTTCCCCACAGAATGGAACTGACTCAGAGATCGTTCATCTCCATCCCCAAATCAAGAGAGAGTGTGGGATAATCCTTCCAGTAAATCTTATTCGACATCCCAAGCAGATAATGGATTCAATCTCCGACAGAATGGAGCTATTCCTCAGCAATCCGCTTTGTTTCCCCAGTAGAGTTATTCTGGCTAATCATTCATAGCTGATTTCCTCGGTAGAGTGGAGTTGTTGCCTCCGGCCAAGTTGCTCGATCCCCAGAAGAGTTGTAGGCTGATAGGCCATCCGGGACGTTCTCCGCAGCAGAGTTTGGTTAGGATCCCCAGCGGAGTAGTTTTGGTCTTAGCAGAGCAGTTTTACCCAGAAGTTTTTTCGGAGGCCATCCAGGGCTTGTATTCCTCAGCATGAGTTTGTTTGCGCTAGGCGTACCTAGCTCTGACCCAACGGAGTTGGCTCTTTCTCTTTAGCATTTATTTTGCTAAAGCGGTTCATTTGCATCTACATACATGCATAACATCTACCCAAACGCGAAGCATTTCCATTTCGCATGGAGCATTTTGTCATATTCAAACATATGCATGTGAAACATAGGCCAGGTTGTTACCCCTTTTGTTTCAAGTAAACCTCGCAGACGATCAGCATCTTTGCCCGTTGTGTTGTTTATACCCCAACTCGTGCTGTTTCCCCAGCAGAATTCTTTTGTGGGCGTCACCAATGGATGGTCTTAAATTCGTTTGAATCTTATTACTCATATATTCAGCGAAGCCTTGGCGGCAATGTCAAGTGATTCGATTCTTCAACGGCGATGTTGAAAATTTAGTTTTGACGGCGATGTCAGATGATTTAGTTTTGACGGCGATGTCAGATGGTTTAGTTTTGACGGCGATGTCAGATGATTTAGTGTTGACGGCGATGTCAGATGATTTAGTTTTGACGGCAATATCAAATGATTTAGTTTTTCAGCGGCGATGTTGAGAAGTTTGTTTCTGACGGCGATGTCAGATGGATTGTATGCTTCAACGGCAATGTTGAGAAGTTTGTCTTGACGGCGATGTCAAGTGATTTGGTTTTCAGCGGCGATGTTGGATGTTTGTCTTGACGGTGATGTCAAGTGATTTGGTTTTTTAGCGGCGATGTTGAGATGTTTGTGTTGACGGCGAGGTCAAAAGTAATTATATTCTTCAACGGCGATGTTGAGATGTTTGTGTTGACGGCGATGTCAAAAGTAATTATATTCTTCAACGGCGATGTTGAGATGTTTGTGTTGACGGCGATGTCAAAAGTAATTGTACTCTTCAGCGGTGATGTTGAAAGTTTGTTTTGACGGCAATGTCAAAAGTAATTATATCTTTGAATTTAATGGCTGTTCGTATTTAACGGAAGAATTGACGGCGAGGTCAGATTATTCTGAGGACTGATGGCGAAGTCAGAAGACGATTTTGAAAAAATTTGACGGCGAAGTCAGAAAATATTGTAAACTTGACGGTGAGGTCAGCAGATTATTTTGAAAAGCTGACGGCGAAGTCAGGGGCTTTACCAAAGTTCTGTGAAAAAATTGACGGCAAAGTCAGAAAATATTGTAAACTTGACGGTGAGGTCAGCAGATTATTTTGAAGAGCTGACGGCGAAGTCAGGGGCTTTACCAAAGTTCTGTGAAAAAATTGACGGCAAAGTCAGAAAATATTAAGGACCGACGATAAAGTCAGTTGATTTATAATTTTGACATTGAGATCTGACGGCGAGGTTAGATGCTATTAAAAGAGCTGACGGCGAGGTCAGACGTTCTACTTAATATGGGTTCCTGGCGGCGATGTCAGAGGTTCGTATCGCGATTGTCAAATTTCCGGGTCCTTGGGTATTCAACCGTCTTTTACCTTGATTGTATGAAAGTCGCTTACCTTTCATCCCTTCAGGTCTAAGTCGCTTGAATAGGGGCAGCTGTTGTACCCCAAAATTTGACCGACCTCTCTGGCTTATGTTTTATTTCATTGCATCAGCACATACATAAGCATTGCATTGCATAGCATTTTGCAGTTCGCAGAGAATCAAGAAATTTGTGTCTGACAAGAAGAATTATCAAGGTTTTTTAACCTGATCAAGGAGGTTATGTTCAAGTCGTCAAGCAAAGTGATCAGGTCAAGATGAAAATATGAATCAATTCAGTGCTCTATTTAAGTGAAAATCCAAGAATGATGTTTGTGAGAATCATAGATTATGTTTTGGAATTCTAATCATGAATTAAGGTTATCTATGATCATGTTTGAATATAGCTCAAAAGTACAAACGGAGGATAGATTCATTTTTCTGGTTTTTATCCGCAATGCTTATGTCTGATTCAGTTTGGATTGAATATGGATAACAGAGAAACAATGATCTATTTCAAGTGTCTCAATTTGTTTTATGGTGCAAATAGCAAGTTATGGTGCAAAAGGCCCAACAAGGTTCATTCACCCCAAAATAAATTGATATACTACAAGTATCATCCACATTCATTATCAAGTCCATCCAGAATTTCCAAAACTCACTGTTAATAGCAGAGTATAATTTGTTTACAATTTACAACAAACAGAAAATTAAAAAAAAAGGTGGGACATGCCCAATTTCAACCCAACAGCAACACTTCAAACGTTACTTCTCTTTCTTCTTCATACATATCTTTGTTAGATCCCAAAGGCCAAGTTCTAAATTTTACAGTGTTATTGAAGGTTACATGAAGCCTTTTATGTTTTTGAATCATCCTTCTAAAACTGAGTTCAATTCTTCACAAGTTGATCCTAATCACTCTATGGCTCATGCTCCTTATCCTTGCGCCGATCCAACTTTTGCTTGTCCGTTAGTTGCTTATGCCCCGCAGGCTACTAACCAGCCCCAAATGTTACCTCAGATGATGGGGTCAGCATCCAATCGAGTTATGTTACCACCTGATCTTGCACGAGATGGACCCATCTATGTCAATGCAAAACAATACCACGGTATCCTGAGAAGACGACAGTCACGAGCAAAGCTTAAGGCTCAGAACAAACTCATCAAATCTCGCAAACCATATCTTCATGAATCTCGGCACCGACATGCTTTGAAAAGGGTTAGAGGATCCAGTGGGCGATTTCTCAGCGCCAAACAACTTTCACAGTCTGGCACAAAATTTGCCGCAAGTTCAAATTCTGGCGTTGGCTCTGTCAACAAATAAAAAGAAATTAAGCTCTAAACACAGAAGCAAAAGAAGTTGGAGAAAGTTTTGGAGCAAAAATAGTACAAAGGGTCCATGAACAAAACACTTCTCAACTTAACAATGAGAAGATATCACACGAACTTTCAACGAAAGATTCTTTGGCTGCAGGTGCAATGCAACTCGAGCTGCTGCTCGTTATTCATCAGGTTTTCAGAGTATAATCGTTTCAGAGAAAACAACAAATAATAGCCAATCTGAACATGAAAAGGAGAATGGAGTCAGAGATTAAGGACCTGTTATCCAAAATGGAAGCTACTAAAATGAACCTTACTATATGATCAGAGCAACGTTTAGGATAGTTCTTTCAGGTAAAATGTGTTATGGCTCATCCTGAAATTTGTCGGTTCTAGCGCTCTGCCCTGTTGTTGTTATGGTAGTTCTTTTGCTCATAAGCTGCTAATCAAAATCTGTAGATTCCATCACAGTAGTTATCAGTCTTATAAAACAATCTCAATTATGGAATTAGCTTAAAACAATTTATTATTTGAACGGACAAGAATGGACAGGGTGTGGCTGGATTTGCTGTACAGGCTTGTTGTACTAACCATCAGCATAGGAAAATTATAAATCAGAAACCAACACGCAAGAAATTCCTCCTCTCACGTTAGAGCCACATGAATCTAATTTGGGATGTGTGAGTCCATCAGATGTTTCTGCAAGCAAACAAAACTCAGATGAGCATATTCATGTAGAAAGAAGAACAAATAATGAAAGGAAAATCAAGAGAAAATATCGAAGTGGAGATGTTGAAACTCAGGACAAGAATGCAATAAGGAAACAAGATACTGTGAAACATCACAACCCACACGGTTATGAGAGGAAGAACAGGCAGGAAAGGTGAAGTCACATTATGAAGAATCAACCATGAAGAATAGACGATCAAGAAGTCGGGAGCGTGAGAGTAGAAGAAGGTCACCTTTTTTTCACCAAGGGCACGCAGAAATACTTATCAAGGTGGAGACCGCAAAGACTTGTCTACGCCTTCTCTGACAGATAGTTCTAGGAAAAAGGCGTTCTGATGATAAAAATAGAGTATCAACTAATGTTTTTAAATAGTCACCATCGTGGATATCGACGCAGTGGCTCTGCTAGAGGACTTGGTGGCTATTCACCAAGGAAGAGGAAAAGTGAGACTGATATTAAGACACCTTCACCACCATCTTATGACATTCCAGAGCATGCAAAGCCGCTGCTCAGCAGGCCAACAAAAGTGATGATCCATTGGCATTTGGTGGAGAGGATCCCTCACTTCAGATTTTTTCCTACAAGACCAGCAGAATCATCTGAGCAGCATGAATTAAAAGATAACAATGGTGTGTCAAATGGTGTATATACAGAGGATTGGGTCTCTCTTAGGCTTGGGAGTGAAACATCCCTCTTTCTTGTCTTTGTCAAAGTCACTAAGCTATGGATCATGATAAACCTGCAAAGAAAATTTAAGTGTATCAGTAAAAATTGTTGAGTTACCACAATGAAAATCATGATTTAAAAACAGACAATTTCAAAAGCTACAAACAGACAAAGAACATGCTGTTTTCAATCCCACAACTTCAGCCCTTGCTCCCATTGCAAAAAGTATCTCACTTTCTTTCCCAAAGAGGAAGATACCCAAAGTTCCCACAACTTCTCTAATTTAAACCCTAATCTCACATCATATATATTGGTTACTGCTCATTCAGAAAAACCCTAACAACAAAAAAACAGCTGCTTTTCTCTCATAAACTCATCACAAAGAATTGAAGAAAGAGGAGATTGAAGAAGGAGCTCACCTGTGTTCTGTATCAACCATCTGTTGGTATTGCTCCTACTCTGTAAGTACCCTGTTACCCTTTCTGCATTCATAGTCTTATTCTGTGTTTGTTTGGTTCGTCTTGTTTTCGGGCATTGAGTCTAACGAACTCTCACCATTTACAACTAACTTCAAACTCTACTCATCTCAACTCGCCTTCCTTCTTCTCCAAAAAACAAACTTCCAAGCAAACCATCAAACATCCTCATAACCAACGATAACCACTGTTTCCGGCGCCTCCGTCCACGACTTTCCGGACTCTTTCAAACTGAATCTTTCTTCTCAAACATCTTCAACATTCAACCCTAAAAAAAAACTTCAGCCTCCAAACCTAAGGACACCAACCTTAACCTCTCACCAGCCAAGACCTAGCCGCCCGAGAACTCTTAACCGCTCACAAAACAACACAGAAACTCAGAACTCAAACCATAAACAAACTTAATTCACAAACCAAACAACACAGACATCTTCAACCTGCAGAAAATCGAACAACAACTCTCAGACAATCCACCGGTGAAACGCATTACAAACTCACTTCAAACTTCTGTGAATTATTTCGCCCAACCCTCAACACCATACGAACCCGTCTCCTTCATAATTCAGTATCTCCTTCACAACAACACTTCACAACACCCCTTCTTCCCTATTCTTCGAACCAACTTCTCCATCATCCCCGACCTCAAAACCCAGATTTAACTTCAAAACCCCATCCGCCATAAAATCCGTCAGTGAACTCCTTTCCTAAACCCTCTGAAAATCACCGTTAATCGAAACCCATCTCGGATCTGGAACCCACAAGTCACAAGCTTACAACCCATTTCAAAACGGAAACAGAATCGAATCAGAGAGATGAGAGAGGTTGAACTGAAAACGAAAATGAGAAGCAAACAGTGAGAGTGAGAATCTAAAACGAATGAGACTGAGAGCCAGAGTGAGATCGGTGAGAGTTTGGGCTTGGGAGAGCATCGTGTCTCAAGTTATGAGTATTTTGTTTTTTTCTCCATCAGAAACAACGGTTGTGAGTGGCAAATAAGGTTTTCCCTTTTTCTTGTTATCGAGTTTGGACCGGGACATTCTTGACCCACTAACCAGCTCATTTTTCTTGGACTGTGGTGGGTTCTCAAGCCTGTTAAGTTTGGGTGTTGTTCTGAACTTCAGCCTGCGTACCCTTTCCCTTGTTTTGGTTTGTTTATTTTCATAAAAGAATTTTCAATTGCTCTGTAGTATATTTTATATATGTATATGGTTTAGTTTTTTTTTGTTTAAAGGAATTTGTATTATATTTTGGTTAAATAATTAGTATATGTATATTCTGTAAATTATAGCTTTTATAATCTTTTCTTTTTCGGATTTTATGCATATTTTTATTTAAAAGTTTCTAGAGTGTTATTTACATTTTATAAATATTTCTTTTAGAATTTAAGCATTTTTATTCTTTTTTTGTAAATATTTTTTATATATTAATATCTTTTTTTTTTCTTCATTTCTTTAAATTTATCTTGTATATTAATTTCTTTAGAGTTTTTGTATATATATTATGTTTAGAAGTTTTTATCTTATTTCTTTTAGAATATTTTATATTTTTAGAGTTAAACTCCTTTTCGCTTTTGTTATTGGACATTTTTGTCCCATTTCTTCTGTTTTGGTCTATGAAGAGACTTCCGTAATTCATTACCAATCAAATTATTGATAAGTAATGTTGGATCTGAGACCACCTCTTTTTCTCTCTTCATTACTTGTCCCGACTCGATTCAAAACTTTGTCAAACAATTTTCAAAATCAAATTATCTTTGTATTGAATTAAAAAGAGGGGATTAAGTGTAGACTTTCTTCCTCTCCGAGTGTTGGGATGCCCACTGTAGTGAGGGTGGTTCCGACACTCGTCTTTCAATACGAAGACGCTTCCCGTCCATTTTCAAATCTCATCTCCTTAAAATCATTTCTTTGTGTTGAGCTAAAAAGAGGATTAGGTGTAGACCTCTTCTTCTTCGAGTGTTGGGATGCCCACTGTAGTGAGGGTGGTCTCGACACTCGTCTTTCAATACGAAGACGCGACTTCTTCCATCACCTCTCGCTTTCACAACTTCCTTTCACAATTTTCACACCTAAAAACCTCGGTCCCGCACCGAGTGCATTTCAAATTATTTTCACAACAAAAACTTGAATGGTCGTGGAGCGGTTAGGCGTAGGCCTTCTCCTATCCCAAGTGCTGACGTTTACCGTAGGGTTCTCTGTCACAAAAGTACTTACCATTCAAAACCAAAAAAATCTTTAATAAGAGAACGAAGTTCTCTTTGCATTGAATTAAAGAGAGAGGATTAAGTGTAGTCTTCTTCCTCTCCGAGTTTTGGGATGCTCACTGTAGTGGGGGTGGTCTCGATACTCGTCTTTCAATACGAGGACGCTACGTTCGCCACACCCTTTTATAACAAAAACTTTGAGACAATGAATTGGGTACTACCCGTAGGGGTTGTTATCCGAGGACATGTCTCGCCCCCTTAAAAACAATCCAATCAATCAAACGTGACTTCTTGCCTCGCGTGGCGAAAACTAATCAATCTTTCAAAAAGGATATGTTACGTCCGTTCTACTACAAACAGGTAACGCCTAAGTCTCCAACGAGCGAGCAGCAATACACCTAACTGCTAGAATGCGCACGATAGCATTATCCATAAAAACATCAACAAACCGTATGCCGAACTATGGCTGCTCTGATTTCTCATACCAGATGAGAATACGTAGGCACAAGACGTCGATGTCTTGGCGAGCACAATCCCCCCTATCACCCGTAGTTTTCCGAACTACGTCGACTCTGATTTTCTCATATCTGTTGAGAATACGTAGGCCTAGGACCGCGAAGTCCTACCGAGTCTGTTCTTTCTCTCTTCTCCCCCCGTTACCTCTCTTTCCCCGGTTCCTAACCCTTCTTTTTTACCTCTTTTAGAACACTCTTTTATAGCATATTAGTTAAGCAAATAAATTCACACGTCGACAAACAAAAGGTTCCCATCGAGTACGATGGATGCAAGGGGTGCTAATACCTTCCCCTCGCATAACCGGCTTCCGAACCCGTTCTTGGTCGCGAGACCATCTTATCCATTTCTTTCTTAAGGTTTTCTCGATATTTTCCTTTCCCCTCATGGGATAAATAAAGTTCGGTGGCGACTCTTCTGTCTATCTTTTTCGCCTCCCCGTCGTTGCGCGATGCATTTTTCGAGTAGCGTCACCAGGGTGCAACCACCACTCTCGGACAAAGAATTGATTGACACGTTTTTGGATAGCCTGCATGAATCTTATCATGAAAGAATGGCTGGAAGTGCATTCTTGAGCTTCCCTGACCTTATAATAGTAGGAGAACGCATCGAGGATTACCTCAAAACTAAACAAATCCAGGATGCCTCGAGCAACCAGACGGGTGAGACTGAATCCTTTAGCAATCCTCAAGAGGAAGAGGATAATGAAATTGATGTGGTCATAACAAATGTCGAGTATTCTCAAGGTGCACCAGAAAAACTGTATGGTTCATCCTCTTCTCGACAATTACCATTGCCTGCGCCATATCATCATTATAGGCGACCAATCAGGTCTATGGCACCATACCAGAAACCCTGGGTTGCTCCTCATGCAAATCAACAAACCCGTGGCCGAGGTTATCAGAACCAGCGTCAGAATCGGCATAGGCCTCGAAATAACTTGGAAAGAAGGACTGCTCCTCTTCATCTAGTTCCTATGTTGTATAGTCAACTTTTGCCGCATCTGGTCCGAAACTCGCTGGTAGAACCCAAAGCTATCAAGCCTTTGTCAGAACCATACCCGCCTGGGTATGATCCCGATGCTCATTGTGGATATCATGCTGGATCAATGGGACATTCAACCGAGGATTGCAAAGCTTTTCAAGCCAAGGTGCAACAGTTGATTGACAAGAAGTACATATCCTTTCCAGAAGGAAAATTGGTTGTGCACGTCAGCTTCGCGCCGAAATGAGTTGCAAGACTTCAAGAGGCATTTCCTAAAGCCCGTGGTTCAAATAAGAAGCCATCCTCAACACTGGCAACTTCAGGACATTTTTTATCATTTGCATTTGTAATTTCTTTTCTGTTAAAGTGCAACTTGCTTTTAGACATTGTTTCTTATTAATGGTATTGTTAATGCGATAATTATGCATGTTTTGAACAAATTCCTTCGTATTCACTCACATTTTCTTGTTTATTGCAAAAAAAAATCACAAAAATATTTCACTTCCTTTATCGCACTGCTGTTTTGAGGGAGGATGACGAAAACGAAATACCCATAATTGCTGATAAGTATGCTTTTGGATAAAATCACGCCGATGATGTACAGGCATTGTTTCGAACCCCAAACACTGGAGAAATAAGGAGTTAGTCCCTAGATAACCACTTCGAGCCTAGAAGTAAGAGTTTCCTTCGGATTCCTAAACCCTTATACTTAACCTGGAGCATGGGTAGTGTTCAGTTAACCTAATTACGCACTCAAATCACAAGACAAACATCCAAAAGACATGACGATTGTTCATCAATGACCAATGACTTGGCAGTCACAAATCCTCCAACAAAAAAAAGAAAGAAAAATAGAGTCTGCTAAGTCAGACACCTTAAAAGGAGACTAAGGCAAAAATCAAGGCAATCCCGATGGATCTGACAAGCAAAGTCAGTCCATGCAAAAGTTAGGGATCAAAAACAAAACCAAAAAGAGGTCCTCAAACCCTCAACAAAAACAAAATAAGATTTAGTGGCCACCCAAATCAAGGGGTTACTAACATCCATCAAAATAAGATGGCTGCCATTTCAAGCAAACTTTGAACCATCAAGTTTACATCGTCAAGCAGGTGCAAAATTAATTGAACGTAGGTATGGAGATCATTACGAAGAAGGGGTGGGTACAAATAATACTTTGAGCCTAATATCCTTTATTTCTATAACCGTGAACCACACCACGTTACAACCCTCGAAAGACCTAATTGAGGCGAGGTTTATTCTGAAAGCATACTACAACAAGGTTGCGTAAACTGACTCCTACATATTTGCTAACTTTATGTATTGGTGTCATATTCTTGCTACATCTTTCACACCAATTAAATCAGCATTGCATTTGGATTAATAGTCCACTCGTCACACATTTTCACATCATTCCCAATAAATGATATTTTCAAAACTTACATGAATGTCGCATTAAAATTACCATTTTTTGAATGAACAATTTTAAACTGCAAATCAGTACTTAACATTATAGAAATTCCAACAAAGTGCAATCAAAGAGGAACTTGATCAATCATTGGTGTTGACCTGAATCGAGACTTTCTCATAACCCTGAGAATTTAGGGCAAGTCCTTCTGAGGTTTAAACAGAGGCAAACTGTTGTAAGGTTCAGACTCTGGGGCAAATGGGTTCAAGCTTTGCCTTGGTATAATCACCGCCAAAGTTCTCATCCCAGAAGAAATCCTTCAAATACCCGGCAGATTGGGGCAGACCATTTGAACTAGGGCAGATTAGTTGAACGTGGGTCAGTTCCCTTTATGCTTTCAAATTGGTCAAGCTGTCCATGCCAGAGATCGACAACGGTTGAGGTCGCCAAGTGTCAAAAGCCTTAGGGCTGAGCAAAAGTACGACTAACATGCATTGGTTAAGTCGCTACGCTCACGCAATCCTTATGCATTGGTTAAATCGCTATGCTCGCACAGTCAAAATGCTTTGGATGAGTCGATACGCTCTACATTTGTAAGCCGTCATGACATATCAGCTAGAGGCTAGGTTCTTACCAGAATGAGTATACCACTTCTGCGAAAGACCCAACTAGAGGCAGGCTACCCAGAGTTTCTTTTGATTAAGGGAGAGTCCCTCCAACGCTCAATCAGCACAAGTTATGTCGCTTCAACGCTCATTCTGTGGCAGAATACCTCAGGAATAATTACCTCAAGGGTCAGTTAATCAAGGTCGAAACCCTTCCTGATTAAAATTTGCAACAAACCATCTCGAGCTCATCTCATGGTACAACTGTTTCGAACTTCCTTTCACGACTTGGAACGCTGGGGCAAGCCATCTCTAGTTCATCTCATGGTACCACTGCTTCCAGTTTCTGCTCAAGGAAAATTTATTCATAGACCCAGACTGGGGCAAGTTGAACTATATTGGGGCAGTTGTTCAAACAAGTTTATTCTCATCCGCAAGAGTTGAGTGTCGGGGAATCATGCCATCACCCCACCAAATAACCTTAACCTCCTGAAAGGGCCTCCCTGTCATTGGGTTTCATCCCCACGACCTGGACCTGATACCTGTCAGAGCTTTGTAACCAAAATTAAACTTCCAAAGTCCAGTTCTCATCTGGCAAATCATTTTAAAGCCCAGTTCTCATTTGGCAAACCTTGTTTAAAGTCCAGTTCCCGTCTGGAAAACTATTTCAAAGTCCAGTTCTCATCTGGCAAATCATTTTAAAGTCCAGTTCCCGTCTGGCAAACTCCTTAAAGTCCAGTTCCCGTCTGGCAACCTTTTTAAAGTCCAGTTCCCGTCTGGCAAGTCTTTTTAAAGCCCAGTTCTCATCTGGCAAACCCTATTTCAAAGTCCAGTTCCCGTCTGGCAAACTATTTCAAAGTCCAGTTCTCATCTGGCAAATTATTTTAAAGCCCAGTTCTCGTCTGGCAAACCTTGTTTAAAGTCCAGTTCCCGTCTGGCAAACTATTTCAAAGTCTAGTTCTCATTTGGCAAATCATTTTAAAGTCCAGTTCCCGTCTGGCAAACCCTTTAAAGTCCACCCCGTTTGCACCCTCATGAAACTAAGGCCCAACTTCGTTTGGCACCTGCCAAAGTCCAAACCATTTGGCAACCACTAAAAATCCACCCCTGTTGGCATCCTCAATAACCAAAGTCCAATCTCATTTGGCAATTACAGTAACTAAAGTCTGAATTCATTTGGCAATTACCAAATCCAGTCCCTGGTGGTATTCCCACCGGAAGTTCATCCCCAACATACCTGATCATGTGCATTGTCATAAGCATGGCATATAAGATAATATCATAATCATATCCAGCATTAACACATAATTTGCATACACATCTTACACTCTCTAACAGTTGCATTTTTAGTTGCATGTTGGCGCATCGTAACACATAGCATTGCTATCTCCATTAACATAGCTTTGCATAACAGCATAGCAGGATCAGGATAAGTTCGCAAGCATCTTGGCCAGTCCTTCATCAACATTTACGTTGATGATGATAACCCCAGCAGCTGTTGCTCTCATGGCTCCTCAAGCAAAGAGATACTGCTTTGGTATCATCGAAGAATCTTATTGGATAAGAGGCTGCTTCGACCACCCGAAGAATCTGAAGTTTTCAAAGATACTGCTTTGGCATCATCGAAGAACCTTAACGAATGAGGGACTGCTTCAACCACCCAAAGAGGCTCGTTTATACCACTTTGGTATCGCGAGGGACCTTATCGAATGAGGGACTACTTCGACCACCCAAAGAGGCTCGTTTATACCACTTTGGTATCGCGAGGGACCTTATTGGATAAGGGCTTGCTTCGACCACCTAGGGGATATCAGGTTATCTCGTTCATCTATTTTGCATCCTGTCATCCCGTTCTGGTATACCTAATCCCTGCACTTTACTTGCTTGTCGGACAAATTTTGGGGTCTTCTTGTATCTAATTGACTTCCACCCTAAAATGAACGCCATGCAGCAGTTCATTCTCTCAGGTTTAAGGCAATTAGATAGGGGCATCTGTCATACCACATATTTGTCCTACCTTTTTGAAAAATTTCATTTGATCGACTTTCTTTTTCAATTTGCATTGCTTATGCGGCTTAATGTATGTTTCACTTTTTTTTTCCATTAAATTTGTGACACGCGGCATTATTTGTATTTATCATTATTTATTTTTTTTAAATCAGATTAATTAAAATTTACTTTAAAATTTATTAATTAGATCAATTAAAATTTACATTAGGTTTTAGAATTAAATTAATTAGAATTAATATAGATTAGTTTAAAATAGAAGGAAATTAAAAGTTAAAAGAAAAAGAAAACAGAATTAATTAAAAAGAAATAAAAGAAAAAGAAAAAAGGAAGAGAGAGGCGGGATAAAAATTGAAATTAGGGTTATAGTTTGGAATTATAAAGGGGACTGGTTACTGTTTATGAGGGGAAAAAAACCCTGGCCGTCAAACCCTAACAACAATTTCTTCCTCTTCTCTCAGCCGACCCACATCATCATCCCCATTCTCTCACCGTCCACCTTCTCCTCCCTCTTATAACCCTTCTTCATCATTCTTCCACCCTGTTCTTATTTCGCCGCCTTGTTTTCCACCCCTAACCTCAACTTTCTTCTGCTCCATTACAACCCACTTCACCACCAAGGCAAATCGGAACCACCGTCTGCCGTTTCCACCGTGAATGAGCTCAAAACCACTATTAGAATGCAACCCGTAAGCAACACGAAAAAAACAATGATGTGAAACAACCCCTGTTTCTCTCGCGTAAATATCCACCTCAACCTTCACTCTCTCGTCATCCACTCTTGTGACGCACATCACCATAACTCAGCCAGGCCCAACCATCACTGCAATCTCACAACATAATTCTTTCTGCAAACATTCACAGCTGTTAATTTCCATCCATCACCATGTATAGCTTTTGTCGTCAACAGTGTTATGCGCTTCCTCCATATCTTTTGGTTTTGTTCGTTGTGTTTTACAAGGTGCTAGCGGATGCGAGACCGTGATGAATTCAGTTTCGCAAAAGATTTTGACAAGCTACGTAACTGTGTTAGTTCTACAAAGGATTTCGATTTATGAAAATGCTTCTAGAATCCAACTCAACGTTGCGAGATGTTTGGTGAAGTATCGCTTTCGAGTTGTGCTGCTGCTCTGCGTTATTTTCATCATGTTGTAAATCTAACTTAGTGCAGGTTGCGCATAAAATCGTGCTTCATTCTTGCTCTCAAGGATGTCTCCACAATCAGAACAACTTTTCTGCCAAGAGCTTCACCAATAACTCGTTTTCAGCTCACGTTCTTGCAACTCACACGCGGATAATCAAAACTTCAGCAGCTCCTAATATTCAATAACAATGACATTGAGTATCAACAACAGCATACAATGAATGATTGCTGGTGATTCGAGTTGGATTTCGAGTGCGGTACATGATAAAATTGCATCACATTTAAAATAATTGCTATTCTGTTATGCTCTGTTCAAAAAAAAGATTTCAGGTGCACCGTGTTTCACTGCTGATTGCAACAAGTCCGGCATCATAGCAGCGACAGAACCAGCCTACACACATCAAAACGCATCCTCGGCCATGATAATTACGCTCGGCATGACGACAACATAACAGGCTATACAACAACCACTGGACCACCGTTTTCCGACAAGCTCCTGCGACAACAAATCGATTATGCAGTGCAAGAATACCTCGTCCGCGGTTCACCACCTCGTGGCCATAACAAAGTCGCGTCTCACGCGGCAACGATATTTACAAGATTGTTGTTTGGTCTGTTCTGTTTTTGTACAGGTTACAAATGAAAGATGAGATTTGGATGTAAAACACACTTTTAGTGCATCACCGAACACCGACTCCAATGGCGCAGCATCCACAAGAATAAGAGGTGCACATATCAAAAATTGAACCAGGGTAGATTGTGTACATCGTGCTTCATTTTTGGTCAGTTTTTTCTTTAAGTTATGAATCTGTTTTTAATACTTATTTATCTTTCAATTTGTTTATATTGTTTTGATATTTTAAAGCTGAACATTGAGCTTAATATTGGTTTGTGCTGTACATTTTAAAAATGATAAAATTTATAAATTAAGGTTGTTGTTGCTTTACTGATATGTTGATGTTTGCTGTCGGTTTTGGTTCAATTCTGGTACATTCGTATTTGCTGCAGCAACTTTTGATTTGGTTTGCTGATTGTTATTCTGTTTGAATTTTTTATTCAAATTGTTATTATTGCTTTTCTTTTTGAGTTAGGTTACTATAGTATTTGAGTTAATAATGTTATCATTCAGTATCGTTTGAAATTTCGATTCGAATATAGTTGTATCTATAGCATTATTGGTATTGCGCCCTGTTTTGGTATGGTTGTTGTTGCTTCATTTCAATTAGCATGATGTTCTTGCTGAAGCAGTATGGTTTTGTTACTATTGTACACTTTAATTGGTATTATAGTGTATTTCTATTTGTTTGAAATCTTTGGTTTCATTTTGGTTGCATTTTACATTGTTTTGTATGTTTGGATATGGGTGAAAGCATATTGCATTGCATTGTTAGAAAGAGATGAACCATATTCTCCTGAGTTTAAAAAAAAAACATTTTCTAGAAATAAATTTTGTGTTTTTGGGAATAGTTAATCTAATGTTTTATATTCTTTATTCTATTTTAATTTTTGTGACAATTTCTCTTAGAGTATAAGTTCAATGTTTGGACCATGTGATTGTTGAGAAGTTAGGTCCATTTTGTGCTAACGGTACCTCCTGCATGTTGTAATTAAGTTTGTTAATAAATTTACGTTAATGTTATTTGATTTGCTAAAAACTGAGATGATAAACATACACCAAAATGTAAAGTTTTTTTAGGAAATAATTTTGAGTTGGGTTTAATAATTTAATTTTGTTAATCAATTTCAATTAACGTAATTATTTGACTTAATTGAATAATTTTGTTAATTGATATTAATTAGCATGATTAATTAATTAATCAAATCCCAATCGCTTAACTTCATTATCAATTTGAATTAACTTAGTTATTTTATTAACTAATTTTTTTTCTTTTTAATTAAATAACCTTGATAGTCAGCTTGGATTAATTTAATTAAGTGATTTAAATAACTTTGACCATTCGAGTTTGATAAATAAAATCGGGTCAAGGTCGAGGGATTCTAAAAATTCAATTTGCTTTTGTTCGTAAACACTTGCATTTATGCTATTTTATCCCAATTTGAACAAATGTACCCCATTCCCCAAAAATGTATTTTTTTATCGCTTCGTATTGTTTATACTTTAAACCCTTTATAAAAATAACTCTCGATTTATCGAGTCATTTCTACCCTTGTAAGTTGAGTGCTTTCAAAGTCTCGCCATCAACCTTTGATCACCAGACACAACATTTTAAAGCTTGGGATTTCTTACAGTGATACCTATTTGATCAATTATTTCTAATTGGTCACTTAGAAGACTAGCCCACTTTGCTAGTATACACGTTAAAACTCAAATTTCAAATCTCAACTCGCATTGAGTATTTTTCAAAATACAATTTCAATAAAAGATGAAAAAGGGAGAGTTCCAAGTCTTTGGTTCTCTCTCCCCAATTGTTTGAGTCCGAGAAGTCTTTCCTGAGATCGAACAACTGTCTTCTAAAACGATAAACAAATTCAAACCTATTTTCCCTAAACTCTTAGATGAAGAGGGGAGTGTTCCAAGTCTTTGGTTCACTTTCCCAATTATTTAAAGTTCGAGGAGTCTTTCTTGAGCTTTGAGTAATCGTCATCCAATTAATACACTCTAATCATATTAAACATCTTTCATAATATTAGATGAGAAAAGGAGAGAGTTCCAAGTCTTTGGTTCACTCTTCCGATTATTTGAGGTCCGAGAAGTCTTTCTTAAGCTTCGAGTAATCCTCATCTATTAAAATATTTTAACCACATGCTATCTTTCGAGTGCCATTCAAACAATTCCTTTGGCGATGAAAAAGAAAGTGTTCCAGGTCTCTGGTTCGCTTTCCCGATTACTTGGGTCCGAGAAGTCTTTCTCAAGCTTCGAGTAATCGTCATCCGATTCACTCACTCGTACCCACTTCCAACTCTATCCTTTTCGTATTTGAGGTTGAAAAAGAAAGTATTCCAAGTCTTTGGTTCGCTTTCCCGATTACTTGGGTCCGAGAAGTCTTTCTCAAGCTTCGAGTAATCGTCATCCGATTCACTCACTCGTATCCAATTCCATTAACACTTAGATGAAAAGGAGAGAGCTCCAAATCTTTGGTTCACTCTCCCGATTACTTAAGGACCGAGGAGTCTTTCTCGAGCTTCGAGTAATCATCATCCGATTAACCCACTCAAACCACATCTTATTCTTTTGCAATTGAGGTTGAAAAAGAGAGAGTTCCAAGTCTTTGGTTCACTCTCTCGATTACTTGGGTCCGAGAAGTCTTTCTTAAGCTTCAGGTAATCGTCACCTTTAGCTAAACTTTTAATACATCTAACCAATCTTTTCTCGCCCCGTGCAACCAATACCTTATAACCTATTGAAATCTATCCTGTTTTCCAAACCAAAATACTTAACCAATCAAACTCTACTCGCCCTCGTGCGATCCATAACTTAAACAACTCTTCTCAAAGAACATTGTTTAGTCCCTTCTTCCGCGCATAACAAACTCGTGCTTCAGCCTCCCCTAGCGAGCAGACAAGCCAACGTTTAGCAGTTAGAATGCGACCTAAACTCTCGTTCATTCCAAACACAAACCTTTTAGCAAACCGTTAGCCGAACTACGGCTGCTCTGATTCTTCATTCTCTTCCGAATGTAAGATACGTAGGCACAAGATTGCGATGATCTTGGCGAGCACATTCCCCTCTTTTCCCGTAGTCCCATGAACTACGAATGCTCTGATTTTCCACTTCTCACAAGTGAAGATACGTAGGCACAAGGGCCCCAATCCTTGGCGAGCACCCTATCTTAATAATCACCCCTTTTCCTTTAGCAAGCAATTCCTTTAGAAGATAAACAAGCGTATCCACTTTCTCTCGCGAATCGAATCAAGAGGTTCCCGTTGAGTACAACGGACGTAGAGGGTGCTAATACCTTCTCTCTATGTAATCGACTCCCAAACCTAGAATATTATTTGCGATGACCATGTTCTTATCCCTTTAAAGGTTTTATCGATATTTTCCTATTCCTCTCTTGGAATGAATAAAGTTCGGTGGCGACTCTGTTTCGAACAGTATTTTCCGCGGCCATCGCGAGGATCGTATTTTTCGAGGTACGACACTACCATGGACCTGGTGTCCACATCAAATGCTATCTACATGCTTCCTCAGATCCATGGTTCGTGCTCCACCTAAACCTCCTCATTTGTACATCTCCAGAGTAACTTTAGGTTAGCTTGAAATGAAAACTCCGGTTAAAAATCCTCGTAACGCATACTTTTGATATTTCCATTCATTGCTTGTTGTTGATATTTATGATTTAATTCCCTGCTCTGTTTTGTTATTCCCCACGGCCATATAACTCATGGTTTTCCAATTGAATTGATCATGTTGTGCTTATTGCTTGAATTGGCTCAACGGTGCATGATTTATTGAATCCATTTGTTCCTCTTAACAGGTTGTAAAAGGGATTAAAGCGACAAGTTGTAGCTTGGCGTTGATGGCATGTCTTGGCAGTACCGCAGTTCAACCGAGTTTGGTCCGGATACGACTCTGAGTTTTGATTTGTTGATGATAGGCTGTTTTGCAGGTTTGTTGGACTTATTCGCGAAAACTGCGACCTTGTAGCTGGAATTTGCCGACATCATACCTGGTTGCTCCCACCCCTGCCGGCAAGCGCCCCAAAGATACTACACTCAACTTTGCAGAATTCCCTTTTGTAATTATAGTGCTCTAAGTTCAATAGATCTGCCGAAAACCGTTTGTGATTTGAGTTGGACTTGATTTACTTGATTTTCAGCATATATCAAGTCTTTGGAATTTAGCTTAACGAGTCCATATGCTTTCAGGTACAATGCGTGGCAGGTGCAGATATGCTCTTTTCACTTCGAACGGGACATGCTGAGGCTGTTCTCGGAAAGAAAACGGTAGCTGCTGTGTATTGGTAACTGGTAAAGAACAATCATCCCTTCTGAATCTCTAACTGATAACGTTTCCTTTTAGTCGGAGCACTCTGAGAGTTTTGTAGGCCATTACCGCGGTTATTGAAGCATATTAGATAAACCATATACTCATGTACTGTGCAAAATAGTTATTAGCAACTGGTTTGAACTCCTCCTGATATGATTTTACCAAATTATGCAGGTCGAAACCAGGCGAACATTCCAGGCGGGACAGAGTCCACAGGGTGATTTGAGAGCATTTCCTGTCATCTTCTCTGCATTATGCCGACGAAGCATCATTTTGGCTTTTTGACGGAAACTTCTCGAACACTAACAGCCTTGGGAATTGCTTTCTTTTTTACTGTCGTTGGTCGTATTGCTCGGAGTTATTATTAGTTGATGTTGGAGGTTTGGTGGTTTGCCAATGAGACTTGCTTATCATCATCTTGTGATACAATCCGGGGATCATTGTATATAAAAGGGTTGTTTACAGTGAGATTGAGGTTTATAGCTTGCACTTAGTCTCTTAGGAAGTAGAAATAGGGTGCTTTTGACAGGAGAGTTGATTAAGATAGGATTCGATCTCAAGGAGATGAAATGGATCCTTAGACCTCAATTCCAAACTCTTGTAATACATGCTGATCTTATAGATGTACTAGAAGCACTTTGAACTTCTTGATTCGCAAGGGGATCTTGGATTTGGGTTTTGATGTGGTTTATTCTGTTTTGTTCAGACAGTTGGTTGGCCACACTGTTGCTGCTGTTGTAACTTGCTCTTATATTGAAACTTGTAATAAGCATGACTTTGATTTGTAATTGAAAAAGGTAGAAACTTCGAACAAATAGGAGCTTTGATCCTGTCATCAAAATAGAAATAGTTTGGGAAGTTTTATTGAATTAAAGTTATATTAAATTAGAAAGTTTAAGTTTTTATTATTGAATAAAAGGTTGCTATTATAAAGGTTATTTTCAAAAGGTTTTATTAATATGAATAAAATATAATAAAATGAGTTGATGAAATAAATGAAATATGAAATAAGTTAATAATAAAAAAAAGGTTAATTAATTAGAGGTTAAATTAAAAAGATTATTAATTATTAGATGCTGATTAAAAAAGATTTAAATAGGGGCAGAAAGGTTAATGATGCAGATTAAAGGAGTTAAAAGGTGGTTAGTCATAAACGAACACAGATACAAAAATATAAAGCTAACTCGTAACAAAATGCACAAAGAGGTTGGATTTTAAGGTCAAAAATTAGGGTGCAACAGATGCCCCTATTTAAGTTACTTCTATTCGGAGATATGGAGATTGAAATGTCCATCTCGACGAGATAGGAGGGACTTAAATACAAACATTACGCAAATTTTTGGCCATAAGAAGCCACCGAATGCAAATGATATGCAATGATATGGAGATGCAAGACAAACAGGGGGTCCTGTGGAGAATTGGCGCCATAGGGGAGAAATTAAACACGACACACGGGAAGAACATGCTCAACGAGCGAGGCTCCACGGGGAAAGACTGACAATCACGATGTATCCATAAACATGTTGTGAAGAATTTGCGAGAGAATCCTCTTGAAGAACCTACTGCATAGGTCAAATGTAGTAATTTAATATATCAGCTGGAGAAGTTTATTGCCGAGACTTGTGAATGTAATCGGGAATACTTTTGCCAAAGTATCTACTGTTAAAAACTTCTAGGGAATCTACTACCGAGATTCTAAGTTGAAGTTTGCTGGAGAAATACTTCTGACGAAGTCCTCTGGAAATCTGCTGTCGAGACTAACCAGGAAATAAAATAGAAATAGTTATTGTCGAGGTCTTATGGGAATCTACTGCCGAGATTAACCAGGAAATGAAATAGATATACCTACTGCCGAGGTCTTCTGGGAATCTACTGCTGAGATTAACCAGGAAATGAAATATAACTACCTACTGCCGAGGTCTTCTGGGAATCTACTGCCGAGATTAACCAGGAAATGAAATAGATATACCTTTTGTCGAGGTCTTCTGGGAATCTACTGCTGAGATTAGCCAGGAAATAAAATGTCTTTGAATAAATTGATTATCTTGTTTGAAAAATAATGTAAACAAAACCTCCCCACGCCTCATGGTCTTGATGCCATAAACGGGTCTCAGTTTCCTTGAAATAAACCTCCCCGAGCGTCGTGGCATGGGAACCATGAGCTGGTCTCAGTCTTCGATGTAGAACCTCCCCGAGCGTCATGATATGGGAACCATGAGCTGGTCTCAGTCTCTACTCGAAATGTTGAAAAAATTGTAGATTGTAAAATCATTGTAAATTGTAGATGTTGTAGAACTTCTTGGCTGTGAGCCATAATATGTTGTAAATTGTAGAACTTTGTAGATTGTAATTTGTAATGTATTGGAGGTTGTAAAACTTCTTCGGGAAAATAACCCAAGGAAATATACAAATAATCAATTAAGCAAGTAAGCAGATATATAAAGCAATAAACAAATAAATAAACCAAGATAGGGAAAACCCACTAGAGGATCCCCAGTGAAGTCGCCATTTCTGTCGTGGTGAAAATTGGATACCAAACTATTGATTAGTTTGAATCTTTATTTCAATTGCAACCGAACTTTGATTTATCTAAAGGAAGGGATAAATATCGAAATTCCCACAATGCAATGCAAATGCAAGCTAGAGAGTTATAGGTTCGGGGGTCGGTTAAACTTAGGGAAGGTACTAGCATCCTAAATTTCTGTAGTACTCTACAGGAACCTCTTGTTTTATGTTTGTTTATTTCTATGGTTTATCTACTTAAGGTATAAAAGACCCTAGTGGTTTATTTCTAAGTATTCTCGATAAGATGTCGCATCTTATGCCTACATATCCTTACGGGAGTGGAATCAGAGTAATTGTAGTTCCCCTAAAGGGTTAGAGGAGTTCTTTGACTGTGGTCAAAGTTCCTACGAGTTTAGGGTAGTTGATTGATTTTAGCAGAAGAGATGTGTCTTCATTTTAAGGGGGATACAACCGCCACAGGTTGTAGGAAAATAGTCTTTGCATCGTCTTAAGAAAAAGGGTTCAAGTACTCGGATAGGGATCAACGAGGTACACCTTTATCTCTCTTAAGGCAAAGTTCCTACAACATTGACTGTATTATTGTGGGGTGGAGATTCTATCTCACTTAAGATGATTAACATCTTTCTCTATTGTGTGTGAATATTGTTTGAATTGTTTTGTCTGTTTTTGTGTTTATTTCTATGTTGTAGAAAAAAGGTCCTTCCTATGGGTAGGATCTATCCTAAAGATCAACTTGAATGGGATCAAGGATCATGGGGAATATGATGCAAATGATGTGCACTACACACGATTGTTGAATCATGTGTAGGGTTTTCCTTTGGACGGAATGCAATGTGATAAGGTAAATACAATAATATTAAATTACAGAAGATAAATTGTGGAAGGTAAACCATACACACGCATGAAAGCGCTAAGGTGTAGGTGCAAGTGTCGTGAATGTGAGTGTGCACGATTAGGTTATATTTTACGCTGTTGATTGATTTTAATCGGGGTTGATTGTGGGAGAAGAAATTGTATTTGATTTTAAGTGAAATTGTTTTATTATGATGAGGTTGATTTTATATAAAAAAACTGGTATTAATTATATTAGCTATGTGTTCTAGTAAAAATTAGACGGTTAATTACATTTTAAGGAGTGGTTTTAAAAAAGGTCTAAATATCTAAGAGGTTTTATTTTTATTATAAAATTAATTTAAATGTGAAAAGGTTTATTCTTAAATAAAAATTGTTATTATAAAAGGTTAAATTAAATTAAAAGGTTTTTCATAAAAGAGTTTTTTTTAGTTATTATTATTAAATAGATTTTAAATAAATAAAAGTTAAATTAGATGAAGTAGATATTTTTTTTATTAAGAAAATGAGTAGATATTATAAAAGGGTTATCAAGATTGATGACTAATTTAAATAGAAAGTGAATAATAAAATTATTAGATAAATTAAGTTAAAGAGTTAAAGAAAAACAGATTAATTAAAATGGTTAATTTAAAAAAGATTTTTTTAATAATAAAAAAAAGTTGATTAAAGATTGATTATTGGTTAATTAATTAAATTAAATATTAATGGTATAAATTGAATGATTATTATATTAATTAAAATTGATTAAAAATTAAAATGATTATTAGATTGGTTAAGTGAGATTAACTAGGGTTAATCAACAGTTAGTGGGCTAATTAATGGTTTAAGAAGGTTAAGAGGGGTTTAGATAGTGGGGCGCAGGTGATTGGGTGTAGTAGGCTTACGAGGGTGTATGGTGAGGTACGATTTGAGACGTATGATCGTGATCTGATAATGATTGTGTGGGTGCAAAGTGAGGGTGTACCGTGTGTCTGTGGGTGTGTGTACATCTGATTGTGTTACATTAAGATACATCAAAACAAACAAAATGAGTAAACCCTAATTTCCTAACTTGGTCCCCCAATTCCCTCGATCGCCTCTCAGCGCCGTTCAACACCCTTCCGCCTCCGTCGCGTTCTCCCTTGTCGCGACTATCTTCTCTCTCGATCTCACTCTCTTTGTCTTCTTCATTTGTCTCTTTCCATTTCTTTCCTCTTCTCGTCGTCCTCCCTTCTTTTCGCGATTCCTGTTCAAACCCTGGGAACAAACAAAACTCAATGTAAAGCTAAAACAAAATCAAACAGAAAGTTTACCGAAAAAGGGAAACTGGTGGTGGCTCGTAGGGCCTTTTTTAGATCAATGGCCGCTTGGGGGTGGTGGCGATGGCGGCAACAGAAATGAAGGGTTTGGATGGCGAATCGGTGGTGGATGGTTTCGCCGGTGATGGTGAAATGATTTCACGGTGAGCGGCTCACGAAAGAGGATCCCGACAATGGTGAGAGCGATCTTGCGTTGGGGGGAAAAGATAAGTTCTCACTCTTCTGATTTTCGATTCTAGTAGTTTAGGGTTTTATCTGGGATTTTTGATTGTTGGGGTTCAATGTTTCTGTTTTGCAATTTTTCTGGTTTATGTGCGAACTGTTATCAGTTCTTCTCCCCCTTCTTCTTCTAATTTGAAGCTCCATTATATAGGGCTTGCAAGAACGATGCGAATTGAAGAGTAATGATGGGATTCCCAGATCGGGCGGATCATGTTTGGGTTGTTTTGAAAGGTAATTTAACATCTGTCCCCTGTTCCAGAAAATTTCCGTTTTGGCTTGATTGATATTGATTTTCAATTCTTTCCCCAGCTGTGATACCGGTGTAATTGATTCAAGGTTCTTTCCTTTTCGAACGGGACATGCTGAGGCTGTTTTCGGAAAGAATACGGTAGTTGCCTTTCTAATTCCACTTCAATGTATCTGTATTTGACTTTGTTATGGTGAGAAACTAATCACTCTTTGAATGCAGTGGTGTATATCAAGTTTTAAATCAGAAGGGTGAAGGGAATCGAGGTAGAAAGAGCTTCTACTTGGTCAAACCAGAGTCTTGTATATGGCTGACGCACTTCCTAACTTGTCGTTCAAATAATTTGCTAATTCCTTGCCTGGAAAGACAGTGAGATGAAAAGGATACCCAAGGAGTTGAGTTCGGATGCTGTCCTCCAAAGAGATTGGTCCTATTCGCAATCTCTTATTCCGATGTGTCCTGGTACGTTTTGGATTGGTTTAAAACGTTGATGATTATAAGCTTTGCTCAGTTATGGTAGAATCTTTAATATTTCACAGTAATGCAGGATCTTTTCTCTGTCTTGCCATTGACCTCTCAAGATATACCGGTTAAGTTTTGGTGGCCTCGCTCATCAATGACAATAAGTCATCGAGCTTCTGCAGAAGTCAACTTGAACGGTCCCATATTTGAGGCTGATTTGGACTGTTGGTAATGGTATCATCCTATGTGAGAGGCTTGCATTCACTTCTGTTGTCATACCACTTTATTTTGATCAAACAATTGTCCTTGAAACAAAAATCCTCATGAACTTAACATCTTCAATTGTTTTTCAGCAAGCAAACTTAGATGGCTAGGTGCTGCCATTTGTGGGCTGCTGTCTAATTTATGGAGATGCAATTAGTGAATTCGAATTTTGGAAGCAGCTTGCTGTTTTAGAAGAGTAGGAGGTATCCAAGTTTACTATCAAATATCCTGACTTTTTGGTCATGATTCAGTTCATCCGCTTTGAGAACTAAACTTCATTTCGACTGCAGGTTGGGGACTCGAAGCGTTATTGTTTATATGTCACAGAAATGGCTTCTTCCAAAATTCACGATCTTTCACAGCCAGTTGAAGGTGTGTGAAAGTAGCGTCAACGACATAATAAAGTAGATGGAGAAGATGCTAGAGGTAGTATCGATTCTAGTCCTCCATACATCAGAAAGAGTGTGGTACGAGTATATGTGGATGGTACTAGTAGAGAAATTCTGACGTTACCGTTGGATTACCTTTGTTGTTGTCAATTTTATTCTCCTGACATTGCATTTGTGCTTTTATTTCATGTTGTAGGCAATATGTCGTTGCGAGGACCAGTTCTGGATGATGACAACGGTCGCTGCACACCCATTTCTTCATTAGTTTGGTGGTGCTCCTATCTTGGTGACACAGCTCTTTCCACACCATCTTCTCTGTAGTGACACCGGCCGCCTATCCCTTCGAAGATAAATGTAGTCGAGGCCACCGTCAAGTAAGCTCTCCCTCTTATATATCACCTTCATGTGTTGTTGATGCTTTAATCAACTCTTGTTTTTCATGACATGAACCTTTCCTGATGCTTTACCGCTGATTTCGTTTAGAGTTATTACTCTTGACTCCTCCCCTGCTTGTGATGAAATTTATGTTCTTGCTTAAAGTAGGTTACAATTCATCAGTCCATCCTTTTGACATACTCTGTATTCTCTTTTGCATCAGGTTTGGAAGCTTTGAGGTTCCTAGAACTTCCAGTAATATTGTTTTTGCAGATAAATGCAAAAGGGTTCAAGGTGCTGGGAAAAGTGAGTCTGAGTCCTACACGAGGAAGCTCTTTGGAAGCAGTAAGCTCGAGTAGTTCCAGATTCTGAGGCAGTCTCTTGTTAATTCTCCAAATTAGATGGTTCTCGTAATATTCATGTGAAGAAATGATTAGGCTTTACTTTGTCAAAGATACTTTTGTCTTTTATGAATTCAAAGATTTAAGGGAAGCCATATGTAATTTGTATCAATAGTAATGCTTAGTTTCTTTTGGAATTCTTCAATAGAATTCTTACCAACTGATATCTATTAAATTCTTTTCCGTATATGCCTTCTCTTGAACACTTTGAGAAAATGATACATAATGAGTGGATAGAACATTATCAGATTATAGTTAGAACACCGCACTATGTGTGTAAAGCATGGACAAACACTACATCTGGGGGAACAACTTATGTATTGCTGTAGGCAGTTTCCAATGCCACACCCCTTTAATCATGTGATTTCTAGGATTCGAACAACAACAATTAGACCACGTGAATTTGGTGGGCTTTTTGACATAGAGTTAATCCGAATTATATCCAACTTCATCACTATCAATCACGTAATTATATCCAACTTCATCACTATCAATCATGTAATGATTCAACTCCAAAAATTATAGTAAGGTCTTTATTGCTTGCAAAACAAAGATTTGAATGATGGTGAGACTTGAACTTTAAATCATGAAATTCAAATCTTGCAAAGCCTTTCAGAAAGATTTGAACTATCTTGAACCGTGAAGTAATGGTTTGATTTTGAATTTGTGTTTTGAATTATCACTTGTATCGTTCATGAATTTCCATCCTAAACTCCTTACTAAAGCTTGATTCAAAAGGGTTATCCAAACCTCCCTACTTTGAAGCCCGTTGAATTTCAACAAAATAACCAATTTCTTAATAGAAATTAACTTGGTGAATACGGACAAAGTCCTGCTTAATAAGTCCTTCAATCATGAGGATATCATTTATAATACCATCCCCCACACGTTTTTTTTAATCAATTCTTCCAACGACCATCCACAGGGATTCAAACACAACTTTGCAGGATATGAGCCAGATGAGCATATATACACAGCCTTTATGATCTACACCTTCTGCAGTGAACCTGTCTTCACAAATAGAACTGGTTAGAATGGTCATCTATACATGATGATTGACTTAGATGATACGCGAGAGAATGTACAAGGAGGTGGGATCTTAAGGTCAAAAATTAGGGTGCAACACTCGCTACCCCTTTCGCTACCAGCGAAGATCACCCAAAACCATTCTGCCCAAGTCTGGGACCGTTCTCTACTGGCTCACCACAGCGAATGCCCAGCGAATGCTCGCGACCTGCTCGCCTAGCGAACGTGCTAGCGAGGGTCTGCGAACTCAGAAATCCCCATTGTCCAAAACTCCGAAACTCATCAAAATCCAACTGATTCCATCCCAACTCGTCCTAGCAGCCTTAGCCCAACATTCCTCGACTAAACTTTACTACTTATCCTCATTCTTAACCGTTAAAGCTCGGTTTCTACCGATTAAACTCATTATGCCCTAGAATGGAAGATGAGGAAGAACAACCAAACAAATCCAAGCAAAATCATACATAATCACATACATTGGTAAGACAACAATATTTCACACCCTTACCTCGATTAATAGGAAGCCAGAAGTCGTTCTTGAGCTTTCCAAGCTTTCCCTTCTTTTTCCTTCTACTTTCTCTTCTTCCTCCACTTTCCTTTCATGTTTTCTATTTTACATTTTCGTTCCGCTTCCCTTCATATATCCTTCCCTCCTATTCTCTCCAATATATTTCTCCTCTTAAATTATTTGCCAATTCATTTTCTCATAAAATATCCCATCTCATCCTTAATTAGAGAATATCTAGTAAGTCCATATTATTCTATCAAATAGAATAAATCAGTTAAATCAAATAATTCACTTAAATCATACAAACCAATTAACTAGTACCATTAATCAGTTATTGAAATTTGGGCTGTTACAATTTCAATCAAGATAACTGGTTACAACCAAAGCAAACATCAAGATGTTACAATATCAATGAGGGGATAAGTTCTTTCAAGACTTAATGAAAGGTAAAAACCAAAGCATGTCTTAACAAAGACGGGGATATTTCTTAACAAGGATGTGGTCTTCCTAGGGCTTACAAGATGTCATGTATACTTACAAACATCAGACCTAAATAAACAATGTCACAATAGATGTAAGTGAAGTTCAAAAACTTCATGGGAGAAAACTTTCAAGTTTTAATGATGATTAAACACAAATTCTTACAAGTAAGGAGTTTTAAGTCAAACTCAAGTACACAAGTATGCTAACAAGCCAAAATCAGAACTTTAAAATAAAACTCAAAAGAGAATGAAACTAAAGTTGAAAATGAGAGAGGAAAAGTAAGAGGGTGAAAACCCTAAAACGAATCGTAAATTCCTCATAATGCAAAGTGTTTCTAAAATAAAAATTTTAGAATTCTTTAAGCATTATATGAAAGTATTTACTAATACAAGAATTTAGAAAAAAGAATCACTAAAAAATTATTAAAAACGAAGGAGTTATGAATTTTTGAATTTTAATGATAATTAAAATAAATCAAATAAATCCACTTATTAAAACAAAATAAGAAATTCCTCCCCCAAGGTTTGAACCCAAGACCTTGGGGGCATGGGCTTAAAACTAAGCCAAGTCAACCACTTGTGGCGCGTGTTGAAGTGATGGAAAAAGAGAATAAAATAGTAAAACTGTAAAAATCATGAAAATGAAGCAAAAATGCCCTCACAGAGGGTCGAACACGGGTTCTAATGGCATGACAAGTTCTTAACGACGAGGCATTAACCACTGGGGTGGCAATACATCCATTGTATCAAGCCACCCCATATGGAGATGTACCAAAGGGCGCATGATTTTCTGGGCAAGCCAAGGCCAAAACCAAGTGAAAATTTGAGAAACAGTTTGAATTCAATCTTCCTCAAAACTTAATCAATTTTCACAAAATTAAAGTCAAACATGCTTGAAAGTTTGAGAGGAATGCAATGGTGACAACCAACTTTTCAAATAGTGCACACAAAATGAAATTCGAATGGAAATGCAAAGTGGAGCTTTGAAATGCATCTTGGAAATCAATGATCAAAACTGGTGAATTTAAGAACAGGTGAGGGTCTACACATGTTCTAAACATGTTCTTCATGGATTATGTCCGAAGAAAAGCCTCAAATTCTCAGGGAATTGATAGGTGACTAACAAGTTACTAATTAATGAAATGGTGTTAGAGAAACAATGTGTCCAACCAAATGCCAAGACAATGATCCATGACAACTACTGTTTCATCAATCCAAGTTGCAACATGTTATGAACTTATCACACAAATTGAAATGGTTTTAAAAGAGAAACTTGAAGGTAACAGAGGTTAGCAAGCCTCAAGGCAGGGAGCTGAGAGAAACTTGCCTTTTTTCATATAAAAATGCAGAACAATAATACAAGCTACAAAGTAAAAGCAGTAGTGCATAGAGAGTCTAACAACAAGGGTGCTCACAGAATTCACACACCTGATGTTTCTCATCTTAGCAGCCTGTTCCAACCATACAGTTTTGACAAACTCAATGCTTCTAACATTTTAAATGGTCTTGCAACAGAACAACATAATAACTCAAACAGAAGTGGTAACAACCCTTTGGTCATTGACCTCAAACCCAAACATTAACTTCAAATGAAATTCACAGCACAACCAACTTTTATCAAATGAGGAACAAATACTGATAGTAACAAGGTATGAGTCAACAACTCAGATTTCAAAACAATGTTTGACAATATATTTGCAACTATCATAATCCATGACTGCTCCAAGCATATATGAAGTCACAAATCCCTAATCAAAACAAGGAACCACACTTATGCAGTTCCACATTCTGACATTACAATGCCAAGTCAAACTAGTGTATGCTTAAATAAAAGGTTAATAACTCCAAGCAAGTCATCACGAGTTGACAAATTCCAACTCAAAACAGTTTTGGTGGACAGCAACAAAACATAAACTTGACATAACAATGTCAACCCTAAACCTCATCATCTGTTTCAACAGCAAGTAGAAAATCAAGGTGACAACCAAATCTAAGCCACAAATGTTCCATTCATACATGGTAGAACAGTCACCTCTGTGGAATTATTAATATGGCAAAAATGCTTGACAGCATAGTTCAAACTCAACATAGCAATATCATAACATACCAACTATTTCAACAGTAAAACCTGCCAAAATGGCAACATGTCCATATTGCCTTAATATCAGTTATCTATCTAAAACTAACACCTAGCATGAGGGACAAGTTCTAACGACAATAGTCATGAGTTTATAAACTCAAACTTCAAAACAGTTTTGGACAGCATAGTTGTAAGTTCAAACATGACAATGTTAACATACATTCAAGCCTGCTTCAAATGAGAATAACTAATCCATGATAGCAATTATGACAAAATAGATGCAAACTTCACATGGCAACAACAAGATCAATCACATTCTTTCATGAGTTACAACTCATCAAGCAAATATAGATCAAATTCAACATATGATGCATATCAATGAGAGGTTATGGAATCACATACCTCTTATAGACTTTCCAAAGTAAGATAGCTGTTGGATATCCCACCTTTGAAGCAAGCCTTGAGTTTTCTTCCTTTTGGAGCGACAAGTGATCTTTTAGGACAGATCTAGCAAATGAAGTTCCAGTTGCTTTTTAAGGTTTTAGATAGTTAATACGACATTAATGGAAGGTGTTCAAAGTGTCAAAGTTGTTCAAACTAATCTAAGCAGTGAATTTCTCCATTTTATGCAGAAAAGTCAAACTATAGGGTATGAGAAGTTGAGTTTTGGTTTTGTGGAGTTTTTGATGAAACTAAATATTGGAACACCTTCTAATGATGATGTTAAGGTTGTGTGAATGGTTTCTATGGTGGTTGAATGATTGGAAATGGAGCTGGTATGAAACTTGCACAAGGCAATTTTTGGTGGTTTTGTAACTCTCTTCACTTACAAGCAAAGCAAGGTAAGAATGAGAGCTTGATTTTCTCTTGGGTTTAGAGGGCTCTGGTGTCAGTTTAGCATAGAGGGAACCTCTATTTATAGGCAAAATGAAAGGTGAGGACAAATCTGCACAAGTGGTTTTGCAAGATAGTTTTGGTGAAAAATCTTTGTGAATCCAAGTGTGATTTACTTTCTGCAGATGAGGCTTGTTTCCAAGGTGTTTAGACCCCTAAAAGCAGCTAACATTGAGTTGTGAGAAGTGACTAAAGAGTGAGCAAGGACAGCCCACCTGCTGCAGCCACCAATGCTCTCTCTCCTTGTGTAACTTTTGCATTTTTTCTCATTAAACTAATGTGTCTTGTCAAGAACTTGAGATTTACTTGGATTATTGTCTGATCCAGTCCACATTACACCCTAATAAATCTCATCAGAGGTCATTCCATGGTTAGAGATGAAGGTCATAGTTGGAAATCAAGTCCATGTTGGGTTTTGACAAGTTGACAAACTAGTGCACAGGCCCAACTTTCTCAATTTGAAACTCTCACCTCACAAGGGCTATGTAAGAGTTATAGTACTTTTTGAAAATCCCTCATGGAGATCTATAACTTTCATGTTTTTGGAATTTTCAAATTCCAAGTGGAACTAGGTCAAAAGACCCCTCAAAGTTGGCTGAAAACATGATTTGCAAGGCCAGAAACATAGAATTTTTCTAAGTGTTTTCTCCCTCTTGTGATGATTTTGGCTATAACTCCAAATCTATGCATTTTTTGCACATTTACCACTGTGAGACCTTTGTAGGAATTGTCAATACCTTTCCAACAAGCTTTGAACCAACTCAATTGGATGTGTAGTTAGGAAGTTAGGGTCTTGCCCCTTTCAAAATCCTAATTCCCGATTTTTTCGATTAATCCCCAATCCTTGACCCAATGGTCATGAAACTTCATGGACAATATGTTACTAGGAACATTTTTGCTTCATACTTTGAGGTCAAATTCCTTATGATTGAAGAGTTGACTTTTCGGTCAACCGAACGATCGATCGATGACTACCGAGTCGACTGTTCATGTTCTGGGTCTTCTAAGGCCTTGAAATTCCTTGAATGGACTTCACTAAGCCATATGAACTTCATCGACCACAATTATCTCATTGGAACACCTTTTACATCAAAAGTCAAACTACAGTTGACTTTTCCTAATCGAAAACCCTAATCGGGGATCTTGAACTGCATTGTCTTTAATCTTTGGGTGACAACCTCAAATTGGATTCATACTTGACCCAATGGAGTATCTTTGATTAAGTGGAAACTTATTTTATGTAGAACCAATCCAATACATTGACTGATTAAACCATCGAGACTTCGATTCCTGACTGTACGGAACCCTAATTCACCTGTATCTTGACAAAGACAAACTTGTAATAGGTTATGGTTAGATAATCAAATGAAAATGATCCTAGAATGATGATGAAGATCTAAGGGGTCAAAATTTGGGGTGCAACACTTATACTAAAATTACTCAATTATCAAGCAAAAACGAAAGTGCAGAAAATAAAAGGCACAAAGATTTGTTGAGGCAGTTCCCCCGCGGTCCTCGCTTCGGGGTACGTCTGCCCTCAATTCTAACAATAGAATTGAGCTCTTATAATATAGATATCACATGTTATAGTTGAAACATTTATACAAGAATAGACAAGCAAATGCATACACAAACTCTCTTGTTGTTGAAGATGCTTTCTCTCCTTGTTCCTTGATTCGAGTCGAATCAAGTTCTTCGATAGTTTGTGGATACACCTCCGATTACAACCCCTTTGTTGAACAACCTTACGTTTTCAAACCCAGCTTGACTGATCTCAAACACACAAAATCGAACCCGAACCTCTCCTTCAAACTTCATCGATTACCACTACTAGATCGACGGAACCCACCGCTCCTCGATCACCTTTGCTCAGCTGAAATTATGATGAGAAGATTCATACCAAAACCCCCCCAAATTCATAGAATCTTGGAGGACAAAACCCTCAAGGTTTTATTCAAGAAAAACCTGCCAAAAACTCAACCCGAACCGGATTCCCAATCAACGGCTTCGGACGTTATCACCTTGAACAATCCATTAAGCACAGCAAGAAGTATTGTGTGTAATTGTTATGATATGAAATGTGGAAGATGAAGATGATGAGAACTAATGGCACCTATTTCACTTTTCTTGTTTATGTAATTGACTCAAATGTTTCAATTGTTATTGATGAAAAAGAGAAAAAATCTATTTATAGAATGCCAAAAAATAACAGACAAAACCACTTTTCGAAATAAGTGGAAAGTCTAAAAAATATGCAGAAAACGTAGCGAACGGTCGACCAACCCAGGACTATGCGTCGACGCATAGTCTGCAGTTTTAGACAAACAGAAAATATCATCAGTATGCGTCGACCGCAGGTCGGCGTGCGCCAACCCGTCAGAAATCCACTTTCTAGACACTTTTTATGAGTCGACCAGAACACAAGGAATGGTCGACTCAAACCCTTGTATTTTGCAAAAAGGCCTATTTTTGTGATTTTAACACTTCTAGACACAACATATGATCTACCAATGATGTTGGACTCAATATTTCTCATTTAATAGACACAACATGTACGCAAGAAAGACATGAGAGATATGATATGCATATGCCTTGTGATTGATAAAGCCGATTGTCGGTTCTTTCATATGCTTGTGTTTTGACATCATCGAAACCCGTATGTACTGTATATGAGTCTTTGCTTTTACAACTTCACTAGGGACTTTTAGCTTATTTGTCTCCCTATAGGGTTAAGCCTTGCATTGCATATATTTTGTTGTTTCATTTGCTTATTTTCTTTCTCATTTGATATCATCTGCTATTTTCCAGCATATTATCTGCTTATTTGCCATACTTGTTTAAATTGCTTTTATCTGGGATGTGATTAATGCACATGTGGTGAGTCAAAAATGCCTCAGTGGGCTTGAGAGCATATTTTAAGATAGGGGGTGGCAACTAAAGAAGGCTTATAGAGAGTGAGTCCCGACCAAGCTAACTTGAGATTCCTCCAAATCAGTAGAGGTACTCTTTTGGAATTACTGATGTTAAGCGAGCAAGTCGTGAATACATTACTTTTTTCCATTGGGAACCCATGAAATTATGGATTGGTAAACATTTAACCAGTCGCCCATTTAGGACGTAGTGAAATGACTATCGGGAATAGTTGATACGCGATACTATACTCGAATGAGATCCATCTTAGGGATATTACAACTCTCATGAGTCAATCAGTTTGCTGGTAATATCCTAAAGAGGGGTCAATGATTTTATGAACCTTTGTTAGAACCTGTTCTATAGGTACTAAACTTGAACCCTAATATATACCTTGGGGATGGGTAGATCCATGGCTCCGTGTTCGTGACGATAAACCCTTGAACCCATGTTTTCATATACTTGTGTTTGCTGCATTCATGCATTCATCAAATTTTTCAAAAAAAATCTTTTTCAAACTTTTCATAAGAACTAAAAAACATGGTTGTTGCAAATATCAGAGAGAAATTGTGTTATGGGTTTTGGTAGAAGAAAAACTCAGAAGTACACCTTCAGAAGTCCAAGACTGGAAAACTTGAGAAGATTTTGAAGGTTGATTACTAATCATGAAGCTTTTAGAGCTAAGTATGGAGGGCTTTTGTCCCTTTTAAAAATCAACATGGTGGAAGGAGTCCTATCTACATTGGTTTAATTCTATGATATGGTATACCATTGCTTCAGGTTTCCAGATTATCAGCTCACACCAACATTGGAAGAATACTCCCAGCTGATTGATTTACCTATCATTATCAAGATCCTTTCTCCGATTTGGAAGAGATTCCTAAAGATCAAACCATTACAAGATCTACCTCTTTGGAAGTGCCAGATATCAAAGCTCACATTACCACCAAGGGAGGAATTCAAGTTCTACCAGCTAAATTCTTAGTAGAGAAAGCCTTTTACTTTTCCATCATAGGGAACATGGTTGCTTTCGAGGATATCTTTGATCTACTCATCTACGGATTATTCCTTTTTCCCAATATTGACAACTTTGTTGACATCAATGCTATCAAGATATTCTTAATCGGGAATCCAGTCCCAACTTTGCTCGCAGACACTTACCACTCAATACATCTATGGAATTTTTATAATGGAGGGATTATCATCTGCTGTGTACCATTACTTTATAAATGGTTTATTTCTCACATATCCAAATCTGCTGTTTTTTGGGATCTCAAAAGTGGTATGTGATGGTCGCAAAAGATTATGTCTCTCACTCACTCTGGCATAGACTGGTACAATCGGGTCTATGAAGGAACAAAGATCATTGACAGTTGTAGAAATTTCCCTAATGTACACCTCATTGGTACTAAAAGAGGGATAAACTACCACCCAATTTTAGCTCGTCGTCAGCTTGGTTACCCGATGAAGGACATACCATACAACATTCATCTAGAAGGTCTTTTCTTTAAGGAAGGAAAAAATGAGAGAGCACTTAAGGAAAAAGTTGTACATGACTGGCATTATATTCATAGGAAAGGAAGAGAATCTCTGGGAAAACCAAATTGCATCTCTACAGAGCCTTATCTCTAATGGGTACAAACCAGGGCCATCAAGTTAAAGATGCCATACCCTCGTCAAGAAGTATTTCGCCTAAAATAATTTATCCTCTACTTCATGAACGACACAGAGAAACTTCAGGTCGCTTTTAGTAAAACTCAACGTGAAAAGAACTCTTGGAGGAATAAGTATCAAATTGTCAGCTTGGAGTGCACAAAGGTTCAAGAGCTACTTAAGGAAAAAGATGCTCTAATTGAGATACTGGAGTAGCATGCTGTAGAAAGTCAAGAGGAACGGAAAATTTTATTCTCTCCTTTCACCTGGCAAAGGATCACCAACCCGCCAAAAGTTGAAGAAGTCTGATCAAAGAGATAAAAAGGGAACCAACAACCAGCATCTAGACCTTCGTCAAGGATTCCTTAGGATTCATAAGCCTAATTTTCCTTCATGCACTTTGTAAAATAATGTACTTTTCTCTGTAAGATATTGTAATCCTTTGAATTCAATAAAAAGTTTATGTCATTGTATGGTATTTGCAACATAACTGTTAAAATTTCTTTTAAAAGAAAAAAAATATTTGCATTTTCTTTGCACATCATGCATCATTCTAGCATATAACGCATTTTTCATTAAAAAAACTTACACTTTCATCGCACTTTAGAGTCAAACTGTCTCATTCGTACAATACTAGGGCCAATCTTCAGAAGAAACTAGACGATCTTGAGGAACAAAATAGAGAGCTAAGAGGAGAGGTCACTACTCTAAAGGAGGGTATGGAGAGAATCAATGTCATGATTGAATCAATTGTGGCAGCTCAGGATCAACCAGCTCAAAGGACAGTAATCTAAGATGTTGTGTCTGCACCAATATTTGAGGTACCCATCAGCCTTCCTCAGTACAACATACCTAAAGGTTTTCCCTGAGGTATGCCTTTCAATTTTGTTCTTGAAGGATATATACCTTCGGTCACTGAAGGCCTAGAAGCTACGACTAAAATCTCCATACCTGAAGGTTACAAACTTCAAGTAAACAAAGATGTGAGAGCTACGACAAAGATTCGTATACCTGAAGGTTACAAACTTCATATCAAAGAAGCGCAAAAAGCCACAACAATAATTATTATACCACAGCCTATGGTACATACCAATCCAGAAGAATAAATCTTTCATGCTACTCCAAGCAAAGATGTATAGGTACATGAAAGAATGAATGAATTCTAGGAACAGTTCTTGGAAATGCAGAAAGAACTCCATGCCATTCGCGGACAAGAATTGTTTGGAAAAGTTGTTGACGATCTCTACTTAGTCCCAAATGTCAAAATACCGCATAAATTTAAGGTGCCCGACTTTGAAAAGTACAAAGGCAACTCTTTCCCTCAAAGACACTTGGTAATGTATGCTCGGAAGATGTCTACCCAAATGAAAAATTAATAGTTACTGATCGACTACTTTCAAGATAGTTTAACTGGTGTCGAACTCAAATGGTACATGGGGTTAAACCATACGAAGATCAGTACCTTCAGAGATCTTGGAGCAGCTTTTGTTCAGCAGTACAAGTACAATTTAGATATGGCACCTAACAGAGATCAACTCAGAGCTATGTCTCAGAAAGATAAAGAAACCTTCAAGGAGTACGCTCAGAGATGGTGTCAAATTGCCGCCCAAATTTGTCCTCCTCTTGAGGAAAAGGAAATGACGAAAATCTTCTTAAAAATTTTAAGTTCATTCTATTATGACCGAATGGTCGCCAGTGCGTCTAGTGACTTCACTGAGATGGTGAGCATGGGAGTACACCTTGAGGAGGCAGTCCGAGAGGGTCGATTGGTCAAAGATACCGAACCAACCAGCAGTAACAAGAGATACAGAAGCTTTTTCCAAAAGAAGAAAGAGCAAGAAATCAACACTATTTTGCAAGGTAAACAAAGACGAAGATATTGACCGGTAAATTAGCAAGTGTACTAATTTTTACCGATGTAGTAATAAGTGGGGTTTTACTCAGAACTGATCTCTCGAGGACTACGTGTAATTTCAAGTATAGGTATTATTTCAATTAAATAAAATATCCTTGGGGGGTTTGCTTGGGTATTTTTTAAAAAAGATAAGAGACAAATGCAATAAGCAGAATGATAAAATTAATTTAACAAATGAGAAAATATGCTAGGGGAAGTGTATGAATTGTTTGGTACGAACCATGAATTACTATTAACGAGACATGCCTTAAAACCTTAATTTTTATTATACCTCCATAGTATTTTTCTTAAATTCCTTAACTGAAAAACCTTTGAGATTCTTCCTTGACCTTAATTCCTTAGCAGTCAAGGAAGGACATCAAGAAATAGTTCTGACAAAGGTTTCTTTCAATCATTACAGGATATCCCTATTCCTAGGCAATATTTATTTAATGTATTATGCAAAATGATCGATTGGTTTTTCGGGCCAAATACCAAATCGTAAATCGTTCTCAATTTGTACGATCTCAAAAGTTTTAAACGATTTGAATAACAAAATGTTAAGGCAAGAAAACAAAATCTCATTGAGTAATTCAACAGATGTTCATTACAAAAAAATTCAGGGATACCCCTAGCATTGGGGGGTTTAGCTATGCATAATATTCAACGAAAACAACATACAAAATAGAGACATTACAAGACTTGGTGAATAAATTTGATCTTCAATTTCTTCCGATCATGAAAATCTCCTCTTCTTCCCAATTCTCTAGGGCTTTCCTCTTTCTGTTGTAATTCTCTCGTACGATCCAAAGTCCCCTTCTCTCTTCCAAAAATTCGGTCTTAATAGTATCAGATCATTCTTATTGATACAATATCTCTAAACTACCCTTAATGAACCAACATCACGCACGACTTCAAAATATCAAAACATTGCTCCCTCTTCTCAACACGGACCGTGTCGGCTGACATGGGCACCCGTGTTGGCCCAATTGACAAGAATTTCAAAACTGTAATCTATAGGCTGCTGACAGGGGTCGTGTCAGCCCACTAGTTGTTCCTATTTATGTGCTCTCCTCTTCCCATCCTGACACGGGCACCCGTGTCAGGCCTCTGATCTTGAGGAAAATCCTCCCGAACTCAGCTGACTTCACATTTATTCCTCTGATCACTTCCATGGGCCTGAAATCACCAAGACTACCAGACCAAGACTTCAAAATTATTTTATTTAACATAAATTTAAACTAAAACAACTTAAACTGATAGAATGTGAAAACTTAATCAATTAAAGGAAAATGGTAAAGAAACAACCCAAGGTGTTGCCGATTAAATGGAGTTCTTGCCGAATAACTGACGAAAACTAAGTAGAACAGGTGACCGATTACAACACCAAACTTAACTCATTGCTTGTCCTCAAGCAATGCATGAGACAAAACAAGGTCACCCAAAAATTATTTCTTACCACAATACAATCAATGTCTTTCGTAACTTGTTTTTCACCTTATTATCAAGTGTCCATATTCCCGATCCCAGTTGTCCGCTGCACATTGTCATACCCTAAATTTGTCCTACCTGTATATCACATTCATCTGTACATCCAACCACTGGCAATTATTCAAAAATCCAAAAATATATGTGGGATGAAGGTCATTTGATCCGAATGTTAATCAGGCAAAAGGGTTTTTTCCTGATCAGGGCATGGGATTGATTGTTTCAAGGGGTCGTGTATCTGAGGATCTAATTAGGGTTGTGTGCCAATACGAGTTATGTATTTGGGTCATGTTAGTAGGCTATACAAAGTCAAAAGTTCCATGGTTAAAGATCATCAAAAATCAGTTCACTTCCTAATTAGGGTTTTGGACGAGGCAGTTCATATCAAGACGTGTTCTACTGATTTCAAGTGATTTTTTCATTCAAGGTTCTAATGCGTCTAAAGATCCAGATTACTTCATGATTTTTTTATATAATTTATTTAAAAGTTGTTGAAGTTTGATCTTTATTACAATTGTGGATTTAGTTCAATAACGGTAATGGTTCAGTTAGTGTGCATCAGTGGTTCTTTTTGAATTAGGATTTCGTTCTTATGATTCAAGCCCGTTATCCGTTGTTCAAATTCCATTCCAAATTCTCTTATGATTTAACATTCACATTCATAAACTAGTTTCAAATTCAATTTATTTTCTTTTGTTCCCTCATTCTACAAAGCATATATCCAAAATATACATGAGCAAAAATGAAGTCCACCATAAAAGTCTCATGTTAATCCTACAAAATCCTAAAGCCCAAGTGCAAAAATAATGCAAGGCCCGGGATTTATTTTCATTACCTTTATTTTTATTAGAAAATTTTACCTCATACCCCATCATTTATTCCCCTACCCCTACATTATATATTTTTTTACCAAAATATCCTCATATAAATACTTGTAAAAAAAATTTGATTTAATTATTTGATCCAGAATTTAATAAATAAATCTATCTTTAAAAACTACTTTATTAATATTCTCATCAAACATGGCAAGTATTTATATAATCTTATAATGTTTCCATCAAAGATTCTCCGCTAAATTTTTTTTATTTAATTAATTAATTAAATATAAATATATTTATTATTAACTCTATCATTTAAAACTTCTGACTAAGTCACATTCTTATATTTTAAATAATTATTAATTAACAAATGCAATAAGACACGTCCTGAATTTTTTTTAAAATGCAGTCACCTACCAACACTACGCCAGAAATCACTTTTAGCAGCGCATAGAAAGACAGCGCTTTATACAAAAGCGCTGCTAAAGGGCCAGTAAAAAAAAAGAAAAAAAGCGCCTACCAAAGACAGCGCTTTTAAAAAAGCGCTGCTAAATGGTGGGCCTAAGAAAGCGCTTTTAAAAAGCGCTGCTAAAGGGGTGGCCTAAGAAAGCGCTTTTCAAAAGCGCTGATAAAGGGGGACCCTTAGAAAGCGCTTTTTATATAAAGCGCTGCTATATGGAATTGATAAGGCACCCTATGAAAGCGCTTTTAAAAGTGCTGCTAAAGGCCTTTAAAAGTGCTGCTATAGGTATTCATATTATAATTTTAAAATATCCTCCAGAATTTTAATAGAATCAGAACAGTCACGCAACACATTTCTTCTTTCTCTGGCGAACGAAAATGAACGAACGAACCACTGTTCATCGTCCGACCATCAACTCCTTCCGTCCGATCATCCTTCCGACCATCACCGACCGTTCACCGTCCGTTTTTGAGTTCATCCATCCGTCTGCATTGCCGGTCCACCATTGTTACGGTACGTGAAGCTTTACTCTGCTTTTCTTGTTTTTTTTATCTTTTCACCATTGTTGTTCTGATGATATAGATGGTTTTTATCTTTTCAATGATGGTTTTTGTTGTTGTTGTGTTATTTGTTGTTGTGTTAATATGATATATGAGATATATATGATATTGTTGTTGTTGTTGATGTAAAATAGTTTATATAGATGGTTTGTATTTGATATAGTTTATATTTGATATAGATGGTTTGTGTTATAGTTTATATTTGATATAGATGGTTTATATTGTGTTATATAGATGGTTTGTATTTGTTATAGTTGATATAGATGGTTTATATTTGTGTTATATAGATGGTTTGTGTTATAGTTTATATTTGATATAGATGGTTTATATTTGTTATAGTTTATATAGATGGTTTGTATTTGATATAGTTTATATTTGATATAGATGGTTTATATTGTGTTATATAGATGGTTTGTGTTATAGTTTATATTTGATATAGATGGTTTATATTTGTTATAGTTTATATAGATGGTTTGTATTTGATATAGTTTATATTTGATATAGATGGTTTGTGTTATAGTTTATATTTGATATAGATGGTTTATATTTGATATAGATGGTTTATAGATGGTTTGTTATAGTTTATATTTGATATAGTTAATATGATATATGATATATATGATATTGTGTTATAGTTTATATTTGATATAGATGGTTTGTTGTTGTTGTTTAATATGACATTTGTTGTTATTGTTGTTGATATTTGTTGTTGTTGTTGTTATTCTGAATTACAGGTATATTATGGCCAGCAACGAGGAAACATCACATGATGGAAAAGAAACACCCAAAGACGTTGAAGGCGAAATTAAAAGAGGCATAACGATAATGAAAAGTATCATTCGTGCGAGAGATAGAGGTGTAAAGTACGATGTCCATTGGAATGAAAGAGATCAGTTGGTTGAGCCTAATGGTGCGCTGCTGACAAGTTATATTGGAGCAGTTGTACGTTCGCAAGTTCCGATTACTTGCGATAACTGGAGAATTCCTGCATTAGAAGCGGCTAAGGATAAAATTTGGACCGAGATTCAAGTATGAGATTTGATCATTTTTAATTATGTTGACAGTTACATCTTTAAATTAATTATACTAACATGTTATATGTATGTGTATTTGTTTGCAGAGATCTTTTAATATTGAGGATTCTAGGAGAAAATATTGTATTCAGTTGGCCGGAAAACGCTTGAGGGGATTTAGAGCGTTTTTAACCAACAAATATCTTAAAGATTCTGATGGCAACTTTGTAGAGTCGGAGCGTCCAGCGAAGTATGCTGATTTGATTTCGGATGCAGAATGGGAGACATTTGTTGCGAAGCGAAGAACCAAAGAATTTGAAGTAAGTACAACTTATCATGAACAATGTATAGTATATATACCTATTCCACAAACAAACTGATATGACTTAAACTTTTTTTTTCAGGTTAAGAGTGGCGTAAATCGGGAACGGGCATCAAACCCTGCGTATCCATATAGAAAGGGGCGTTTGGGATATGCACGCTTAGAACAAAAATTAGTAAGTGCATATATATATGCTTTAATATGATATATTTACAAAAAATAGTAAGTATACATAATAGGATATAATGCTTTATTGTTCGTCTTAATGCGTAGTTGGAAGAGGAGAAAAGTGATGCGACATTTCTTCCGGACCATGTCGTATGGAAGGCTGCCCGGGTGGGAAGAGATGGAGCCGTCCAAGAAGAAGTTCAACAAGTGTTTGAACAATGTGTAAGTACAACATTAGTTTTTGAACAAAGTGTTTGAACAAAGTGTATAAAATATTTAAATATGCTTTTATCTATATTTCAGGAGTCCCTATCCCAGACTATAACTCCTGCTGAAGACGATGATTGCAGGAGTTTATTGAGTCGGGTGTTGAATATTCCTGAGTACTCTGGGCGTGTGAGGGGCAAGGGATTTGGTGTCACTCCATCCAAACTGTATAAGCAGCCAAGGAAAAAAAATCCAACCAATAAAGAAGTGATGGCTACTTTGGAGGAAATGAAAGCTCAAATTCGTGAATTACAGAAGGATAAGGAGAGATACATGTCCGAAAGGCGCGCTCCAGAGGCCGGTAAAGCTACTAGTGACAAAGATAGTATCGGTTGTCCGCAGAAGCTTCCAGAGGTAATTGTATATATTACATTGAAATTAATTTAGCACATTTTTCTTAATTGACACATTAACTGATCATTATTTGTTTAGGGCATTTCACCTTGTCGACTATATTTATCGTCACCGACTTATCGCATGGTTGGCAAGGGAAAGGTGCATAACACCCTGGGAGACTTACTTCACCATAAACCCCTCCCTGCTGGATTTTTGAAAGTATCTGTTGATATTGCATTAGAGGGGGGGGACGTTGTTGCCTATGCCAGACGATGTATCAGACGCAACAGTGGTGGGAGACGCGATAGGAGCTTATGTAGCATGGCCGGCGAATCTCATTTTCATGGATGATGAGGTAGGTTGAACCTTGTAATATTCCAATGTTTTATTACCCATACATGAATGTTATTCTGACATTTACACTTTCTTATTGACATGATGATCTTAGACTCCCACAAAATCCAAGACAAAAGATGATAAAATTATTGTGCGGGATACCGATTCAGCTGCATCAAAGTTACAGGTACTAGTACTACAGTTTAAGTGATTATTTTATTATAAATTATTTACTGAACTTATATATGACTTTTAGGTTCTTGATCAGCAGTCGCAACAAGTCAGCAAGGGAAACATGCCTGAAACTTCCAAGGTGCCCAAAAAAAAAGGTCGAGACAAAAAGAGCATTTGTTCCTCAGTTTAGGTCGTGCCTTCAAACATATGTAGGGACAACAGACGTGCCTGAGGGCGGCATCCGTCTAATACATATGGATCAAGGTATTTTCGGTTTTGAATATTCCGAAACACTTGCTAAGGAGGATTTCGAACAGGTTTTCAAACATTTAGAATTGGGCGTCGGGGTTATGCATTCCTACATCAGGTACTTCGATCCATTTTAATTAGATAATTGAACATTTTAAAATTCGCTCGTTTAACTGAATAATCTAATGTTGATTATATTTTTTTAGGCGCTTGTATGACAAGTTGTTGGTCCCCGCTGATTTGACTTCAGTATTCGCATTCTTATCTGCTAGCAGTGTCAACTCACGGACAATAGACCAGACACCAGAAGCAGTCAAAGAGTACACAGTCCAGAGATTTATGGGTGCGAATACGGAGAAGTTGTTTATGTTGCCATATAATACTGGCCATGGGTTAGTTTTTATTCTAAATTCATTTATTATAATTGTTCGATTTTTGCCATATTATATAACATTTCCGTCTAAATTGTTGTCTTATTTTATTGTGGTCACTGGTTGTTGGTCGCAATTAATCCGATTAAAGAAATAGTGTATTATATAGATTCATTGGATGGCGATACAAACAAATATGAAAATCTGAAGAACATGGTTGATACGTAAGTGATGATATATAGTGTTCTGAATAATTATATATGTTTATATTATGTTAGAGTTATACAAATATACAGAGCACAGAGAGATGCAACAGTGCCAAAAAGCAGGGCTAGCAACATCAACTGGATCAGAGTGGAGGTATATTTTCCCATGTTTGACTGTTATAGTGGTTCTACTTATAAAACTATTTAAACTATATATTCTGATAAATGTTCGTTCGCTTTTTTCCTAATACAGTGTCCTCGTCAGCGTGGTGGGATTGACTGCGGATATTTTGTACTGCGCTTTATGAAGGAAATCATTCTTTCTGGTCAATTAGAGATTCCAATCATGGTATGGATCAATTCATGAGTTATATGATTCATTTTGATAATTAACTAATATTTCATCTGAGTAATTAGTATTAAATCTTGCTTATTCTGTTATATTATGTAGTATTTTGATGAATTCAAATGCGCTACGTACTCGAAAGTAAAATTGGAAGAAATTAAGGAAGAATGGTGTCAATTTATGATTGAGTTAAGAATTCTATAATGTATATTGGATTTGTAATTATTTGTAAATTGTATATTGTATATTGTATATTGTATAATGTACAATGTTTAAATTATGTGTAAATTATACTTGCGTTAATTATGTGTAAATTGCAAAGTGTTATTGTATAATGTACAATGTTTAGTTATATTGTGTTGAATTAAAGGCCAAGTGTTGAATTACAATGTTTAAAGGCCAAGTTATATTTAAGGCCGGAATTATAAGCAGGTTTGTCTAAAAATATATAAAAAATGTGATTTTTCAAAAAAAATTTTTTTTAAAACGTGAAGTATAGACAGCGCTTTTACAAGAAAGCGCTGCTAAAGGGAGAAAAATAGGCATAAAAATGCGCTGCTATAGGTTAGGAAAGGAGGGGTCTAAGAAAGCGCTTTAAAAAAGCGCTTCTAAAGGGTGGTCTACAAAAGCGCTTTCATAAAGCGCTGCTACAGGGGGGGAGGGGGAGGGAGAATAGGCAGCGCTTTGAAAGCGCTGTTAAAGGGGTAAAAAAGCGCTGCTAAAAGTGATACCTTTAGCAGCGCTTTTTCCATAAAAAAAAGCACTGCCTTTACCTTTAGCAGTGCCACTTTAGGCAGCGCTTTAAAGCGCTGTTAAAGGTCAAAAAAAGCGCTGCTAAAGGCCATTTTTGGCATAGTGCAATAATATATTTATCATAGTAACTACCCAGCATAACTTTTCTCTTCATTCTATTAATTAATCTTTTATTATTAATAATTAAATATTATTATTATTATTAATTAAATAATAATTAAATTAAGGTCACAAATCTCTAATGATGATTCAATGTCACGCCTAAGTCACGTACGGAGTCCAATAGACACTTACAAAAATTCTCATTCCTCAAATTAATCCAAAGAACTAAATATATTTTTTTTTGTATTTTGATTTTATCATTTTTTTTTATTTTTTAATAATAATTAAGAATTATAATTCTTAAGACCAAAATTAAAATCAATTATAAAATGAAAATCATTAATCATAAAAACCAAAACAACTAATCATAAAAATTTAAAATTTCTAACTATAGACTTTGAAATTAATAAACTAAAAGAAGAAAAACTTTGTTATCACTAAAACTTTTTAAAATTACTAAAAAAACTTTAAAATGCTCTTGAAGTTTTTAAAAAAAAAAAGACAAAGTTAAGAAAAAATAAGAGTAATCAAAGAAATAGTAAGAAAAATAGAAAACCAAAAATAAAATAAAGATTTGCATTATGATTAGTTTAATCTTTGCCTTTATTTTTGGTTTTAACTTTATATTTATTAATTTATTTTTGTATTAAGTAATTTTATGATTTGCATTATATGTCTAATTTATTTACTTTTTTTAATTTAATATTATTATATGTCCTATTATTGTGGGGTTAGAGAGATGTTAATTGTTTGTATGATATAAATAGAGAGGGTTGAGTGGAGAGAAAATTGAGAAATAAACATGTTAAATATTTTAATTTAATTATTATTTAATTATTAATAATAATATTTAATTATTAATAATAAAAGATTAATTAATAGAATGAAGAGAAAAGTTATGTTGGGTAGTTACTATGGTAAATATATTATTGATAGATGACTGCATTTTTAAAATAATTCAGGACGTGTCTTATTGCATTTGTTTATTAATAATTATTTAAAATATAAGAATGTGACTTAGTCAGAAGTTTTAAATGATAGAGTTAATAATAAATATATTTATATTTAATTAATTAATTATATTAAAAAAAATTAGCGAAAAATCTTTGATGGAAACATTATAAGATTATATAATAGATATAGATAATACTTGTCATGTTTGCTGAGAATATTAATAAAGTAGTTTTTAAAGATAGATTTATTTATTAAATTCTGGATCAAATAATTAAATTAAGAAAATTTTACAATTATTTATATGAGGATATTTTGGTAAAAAAATATATAATGTAGGGGTAGGAGAATAAATGATGGGGTATGGGGTAAAATTTCCTTTTTATTATTTTACATATGCAAAAAACCCATATACATATCCAAATCATTTCTAGGCCCATTCACACTAGAAATTCAAAGGAAAACTCATGAAGCCACTTCATCACCAAGCCATTCTGTGCAGTGCGAATGAAAAGTCTGGCTACTTGCATAACCAACTTTCCCATTTTTACCCAATTCTACATTATGCTAAGATCGAAGGATATAATGAGCCACACTTTAGTGAAATCTTAACCCAAGTTAATGCTACATTTCCATAACAGATTGAGTCATGTTTTCTCATGGGTGGGCCTGTAAAAGTAAGTCATAATAAAAATCTGGTTCCAGCAAAAACAGATCAGCAGCAAAACCATATTATTTCTATTTGCACAACAAAAAGAGAAGATAGTGGAGTAACATGAGGGGGCATAACAGAACTACAGTTACGGTTACAAAGAATATCATAATTTCCTTTGAATCACAATGTGAACCGATTTTTGACTTTATCTTCACTCTTCATATTTACACATTGCGGCTACAACAAGGACAAAATTTGATGCAGCAAATACCTTAACAGCAACACTTCCTTGCGTCGCATTATCAGTAGTTTATTTCAGAAATAAAAAACCTGCAAATGCACAGAATGGGTTAGATGCAAGGGTATACCCTGGATACAAGTTAATTCCACAACTTGGGCATTAATGAATTTCAACAAATAGAGGGCAGTAGTTTTTATCAGCACATATCATGGCCTTGGTCAAAACTGAATAAGACAGAAAGTCGAGTAACTCCGGGTATAGCTCAGATTATCTAGAATCAAATTCCAGTTGTACGTATAAAAAAATGACACAAAGAAGAGAGAAGAGTTATTGATTTGAAGGTTAGGATGAACCGAGAGTTGTTGAAAAGTTACATGTCATTACCTTCAAATAAAAGTCTCGCGCTGAGGTTTCAACCATCCCTAAAGTAACGCCAAAGCTATCATATTCTATAAAATCACAACCTTTAAGTTGCTCCAAATCCTCACGCCGAGCTTTATCAATCTGCAACCTGTCAAAAATTGAGGCGAAATAACAATAAGCTACTCCATTAACTAACCTACATGACAAGGGTATCATAAGTGTTAGCAGCCACGAAAATCTTACGGAACTACACAACATCTTACAGCAATATAACATGATTCACAAACCCGCATCCCATGGCCACGTTAAAGTACAACACAATCTGCCGAGCAAAAAAGAAAGGATATCATAATGTGATGCAAGCCGGCAAAATATAAAAAAATCATGCTTCATTTAGTTGCCAACACATACCTTTTTGCTTGCAAATCTCTTCAAAGTTGCTGCAGATATTGGAAATACAAATGTTGTTGAAGTGAGGGAAGGTATTTCGGTTAAGACTTCCATGCTAGCAGGTAATGAAAGTAAAGTAAATGGTCTTGAAGCATCTTCAATTAAGTCCATTTCTAATCTACCGAATGTAGTTGGTGATCCCAAAGGTGATTCTTTGATGAGTCTGAGAAACCTCAACTCAACCAGAATTAATTTCACAGCCTACTACTGGGCTTGTAGATGGGAAGCTACAACATGACATATTCTAGAGGATTTCTATCAGAATGCAATTTCTTCTGTTCATGTGGCTGTATTTACTACAACTCCGAAAGCATTCACACAAAACTTTCACATAATAGCCATCACAATACCATAATAACAAAGGCTCTACCTCAAGCTTCAATGCCCACAAAACATACTCGTCACCGCTACACGATTCACTTCTGCTACCACTTTCCAATCCGTTCAACATGGCCCCACGCGAAAAAACTTCGTACAACCACAACCTGAGCCACAACATTTCACAGAGCTACCAAAAAACCTTCAACTCGTACGACTTGTACTATCACTACCAATTTCCAAGAGAAAGCATCCGCGAAACCTGCACCAAGAAAAGGATTTTTCACTGTTGTGCCCCTATTTGATTTAAAATATACTATAATACCCTGTTTTAAACAATATTTACCAATCTACCTCACTTTCTACATGAGCTCGTCCAATGAAATGGCGAACTTGTGAAGGAAATTTTTTGGGCTTGTAGGTTCGTCCTTAGAATGGGCGAACTTGTGAAGGAAATTTTTAGCCCATATGAGCTCGTCTTTAGGATGGACGCGCGTGTGTCTTTTTATTTTTTTATTTTTATTTTTTTCTCAGTTTTATTTATTTATTTTACTAAATATATACTTTAATACATTAATTAATAAATTATATAATTAATAATAAAATAACAATTATAATTTTAATTATTAAATTGTTAATTTTAATCTTATTAAAGTAATTTAGTATTAAACTATTTCACAGTAAATTAAAAAAGTATTATATATTAAATTAATTTAATAATATTTTACTGTATATGAAAAATTAAATTAAATTAAATTAAATTAAATTAAAAAATAATGACTGATGTTCGCCCATGGAGGTGTGAATTTTTTACAGACGCTCGGTCATCGAATGACCGGGCTCAAATGTAATTTTTTTTATAAATAAACGTATTGCGCATCGGCAAATATCATTCGTGTCAAGTTATCCGTTTTATAAAAATGTCTGTGCAAACTCTTGTTTTCTATGGACCAGAAAAAAGCATCAGTGTTTACCTAGATCCGCAGTGGAATTTCAGAACCGTGGTTGCAGCAATTAACACGGGGTTTCGACAGCTGGGCGATCGCTGCATGACGGTGAGAAAAATGGAGTATCGTTGTCCGTATATAACGCTGATTGATGCTATCCCGGAGGGTACGTACATGTACTACTTAGATCTTATAGAAAATGATGAAGATGTCCATTGCATGTTTTCAACACATAGTGGTGAAGTCAACAGAGGAGTCACGGATCCACTTGTGTTGGTCGCTGTTGTTGGTTAGAGTTTATATTAGCTTCTTGAGTTTTATTTTTGAATTTGTGGAGTCACAGATCCACTTTATGTTTGTAATTCGCTGGTATTATTCTAATTTGAAAGTTGTTTTGAGTTAAAAACAATTGTTGGATCACATACAAAACTAGTACAATTAAATTATCTATTCGGTCGGTTTGACGGACCGGCAACATTGGGACATTTTCTACGAATATGACCTATTTCTCTGCAAATCCCACACCTTCTCTTCTCTTTTTCTCCGTCGTCCATCTCAGTTCTAATTCTACTACTTTTTGGACGCCCCTTTTTATTTCTTCTCATAGAATCGTCGTGGCATAGAGTAAAACCTTCATATTTTGGCCAGTTCTCCTCGTGCGGTAGTCCCAGGAAGCTTTCCTGGTAGACCTTGAATACGTTAAGAACTTTGAAGACCTTTGGAATGTGAATTGTGTAGTCCTGTCGTATGCTAGAACATGCCGCTATCACGTGGGAGCAAGGCAAGTGAAATGCTTGAAATTTTCCACAGTCACACAAACGATTCCGCAAGTCAACGCTGAAAGTACCTGTTGGACGACCGTCGTTGTAATTAATCTTTTCCTGCACCATGAAGCAGAATCTTTCGCGATCAAATTGCATGACGTTGTGTGTGTTAGCCTTAGCTACCTCATCAACCATGCCTTTGTTACAACCATCTGTAAAAACTTTCCCTAAAGATAACATTTTGGTCCATTTGTGTCCTCTTTTACCAAAGAGCGAACCCATTCGATAGTATGTAGACTGAACTAATGCAGTGATTGGAAGGTTTCTTGTTGCCTTTAGTACGGAGTTTATGGTCTCTGCCAAGTTAGATGTCATATGTCCCCAACGTTGCCCTCCGTCAAATGCTCTAGCCCACTTCTCCCTATGAATGTTGTCTATCCAATTTGAAGCCTCAATGTTTGTTCTTCTGATTTCTCCATGATAGTAAATAAATGTAGCCTCCGTCAATGCGTAACCTGTAAGAAAAGTTGTGTGAAAAAATGATAAAAGTGTGCTACGAAACTTGAGATAAGTGAAATTTATTTTGTTACCCATGTTAACAAGTTTTTTGCGTAGATCCTTGTCCTTAATCTCGCGCATGAAGTTCTGAGCGATGTGCCTTATGCAGTAGACATGTGAAGATGGTGGATGTTGCCATCTGTTTTCGGGATTGTTGTATGCACTCTTTATTGATTCGTGTCTATCAGATATTAGACACAAATTCGACTGTGGTGTCACGTGTAATCTCAGGTTCCTCAGAAAAAAGCTCCACGCTTCCTTTGTTTCACCTTCGACCAATGCGAATGCTATTGGGAAAATATTTGCGTTGCCATCTTGTGCCACCTCCATCAATAGAGTTCCTCTGTACTTGCCATACAACCAAGTTCTGTCTACTTACACAATGGGCTTACAATAGGCGAAGCCACGTATACACGGACGAAATGCCCAAAACAGACGATGAAATATTCGTTTTCCAGAGATTTGGGAACCATCACTTGATATCGCAGGTAGTGTTTGTAAATCTATAATGGTTCCTGGAAGAAAGGTTTTCATTACTAGTATCCACTGCGGTAGGTCGTTGTAAAATGTTTCCCAATTTCCATAAAGCGACTCTACCGCCTTGCACTTAGCGATCCACGCCTTCCTGTAAGATATAATGTACCCGTATTTTTCTAGAATATGGGAAATGATTACCTTTACTTTGAGTGAGGTGTCGCTGTTGACAAGTTCCTTGATGTTATGGCTAACCATTTATGAACTGAGTTTCCTATGGTCTTGTGCCATAGACGTCAAACTGCATGCGTGAGACCCAGAAAGCTTACTGATCACCCATTTCAAGTTCCTTTTTCTCAAGGAAGCTCTGCACTTGAAACTGCAGTCTTGTTTCTTACACTTAAGGACATATCGTTGATTGTCAGACTGATACACCCAATAGTCAACACTGTGTGTTATGTGCCAATGATGTAGAGCGAGTACGCAAGCTTCCTTGTTTTTGAACTCCATCCCAATCTCTATTTCATCACCTATATGGTTTTGAATAGCACTTCCAAACACGGAGGTTGTATCGTCGTGTTCGTCATCTATATTTTTCATGTGAACAGGCGGGTTGTACAAACATATGGGTTGTGCACGGATTGGTTGTACAACTATATCTTTATTGTCTTTGTCACTGCTGTCATCAATAATATCTTGCATCCTGACCTCCTGAATATCGTCATCGCTTGCTTCTCCAACCTCCTCATTTGGTATGAAAGGTAAGTTGTTTTGTGTTGGTTCGTCGTCCGATGTATGGTAGTCGGACATGTTTTGTGTCTCTTGTGTCGGAAATGTTTCGGGGTTGTCTAGTAGTCGAACATACAACTCAATTGTAGGTAACTGACCAAACATCATGTGGCACCGAAACATTGCCTTCACATCTTCGTCGTTTCTGATCGGCGTCATTATGTAAAAAATTGTACAATCTTCTTCATTAAGTGTTGGATGACGGTAAATTATTTCCTCAACGCTTCGTGCCATTTTTTTCCATTCTATCTTTTAAATGGAAAAAATCAGAATTCACATGAATTTTGAAGGCGTATGCATCTGTGTTGCTGAACGAGAATCCAACAGGTCTATTTGCTGAAACAGCACCGTTGAAGTGGCATGTGAGAATTATGTTTCTTTGGGACATTTTGGAGTGTAAAATACAAGTTCTTGGTAGTGAATATTGATGTGGAAAATAGAAGTTTTTGGAATGTGAATATAATATAGGAGAGTGTTTATGATTTTACTATTCGTATACCAATAACTATATAAGAGAAATAAGGAAACGAAGCGTGTACATGCTCGTCGATTGCAAGGACGAGTTTATAATAAGGTTAGTACATGCTCGTCCAATGAAAGGACGAGTTTATAATAAGGTTAGTACATGCTCCTCCAATGCAAGGACGAGTTTGTGTTTTGGTGTACATGCTCGCCCATTCCAAGGATAAGCTTGTGATGCTTTGTTATCCATGCACACGACATTTGTGTAAGACCTATGAAGAGTGCTTTTGCATGCATGCACACCTTGAAGACTATGCTGAATAGGCTTGCATGCAATTGTCATTTCATGCAAAAATAGTTGATACATTTAAATTTTAATTGCATACATGCACACAATCATTTTACTATAAATTTGGAGTTCTACATCTATTTGTCTACTCAAATTTTCTACTTCCTCTAAATTTGGATTTCTACATCATTTTACTATAATTGATATATAGTGTAAGTTTTTCTACATCAATTAACATGTCATTGTTGTGGAAGGGCGAAGAACACTGTGGAACACAACAAAATATCCAAGCTAGTGTAAGTTTTTCCTCTATTCGAGCGCATTAAAAAATAATATCTCTAGTAGTTTGGTTAAATATTATTTAGTTGCAAAAATAGTGATATACATTTTGTTGGTTCAATGTTGTTGCAGACAAATGCCCCAAGGTTTAGAGTGCATTCACATGCTCCTATTCAAGCGAGTGCGAGAATAATGGCGTATCTTGAGATAGCAGGTTTTGCAAATATATCGAAAATAAAAAATTTAAAAATCGACTCAAGCTTAGTTGTGGCGCTGTTGGAGAAATGGAGACCGGAAACACACACTTTTCACCTCCCAACAGGTGAATGCACAATAACGCTTGAAGATGTGTATATGTTACTTGGTCTACGAGTTGATGGAAAAGCTATCAACGGTCCCACCGAGGTAACAAACTACGTTTACATGGAAAACTTGGGGGTGGAACCTATAGAAGATGATAAAATTAAAGGTTATGTTAAGATCACCTGGCTAGAGGGTTTATATGAAACTTTAAAAAATAAACCCACCCCCACCCAAGAAGAAGTTCTGTTAGAAGCTAAAATTTATATTTTACTTGTAATCGCTACTATTTTGTTTCCTGACAAAAGTCAGAACCTATTGAACTCTTCTTGGATCCCTTTCATAGGGGATCTTCTTAAATGCGACACCTATAGTTGGGGTTCTGCATGCCTGGCAAAATTGTATACAAAAATGTCCAAGGCAGCAGTCAAAGATGTTAGGAGCATGAGTGGTTGTGCACTCCTACTAACTTCTTGGGCATTCACACGTATACCATTGTTCGCTCCTGTCACTATAGTGGAACCCTCGTATCCATATGCACAAAGGTATTTCTTTATTAAAAGACTCATTTATGTGTACATAATATAAATATTTGTTATTCAACTATGTCTAACAATATTTTTTTTTGGTTATATAAGATGGGCGCAAAGAGGAATGAACTACATTGCAAATCCTCGTTTTCACCTCCAAGGATATCGAAACGCATTGGACCATATGCGAGAACACGATGTAAGTTTCAAACCACGTGGAAATAGTTGTCGGTTCTACTCCTTAATGGTATCTTAATTTTCTTTTTTGTGTGGCAATTTATATGGAGACCGTACATTCAATATCCGGTGCCAAGTCTTGAAGATAGCCAAATCTGGAGTGCAACAACTTTCCTTATTTGTTTCTATACCGTTGAGATGCATCAAACGGATAGGGTAACACTCCAGTTTGGACTAGACCAACAAATCCCTCCCCCGCCAAGGTGTCTAAGGAAACACCACGCAATGGCTATGAGAAAAGCACAAAAAGTTCATTGGCGAGAGTTAAACAAGAAGGAGGTGAGAGAATGGAGACACAGAAGAGATGTGATTTTACAGGGGGACGTTGTGTTAGGTGAACGCAAGCCAAGTCAAGAGTATTTAACTTGGTTTCGTGCCATTCCTTATGTGCACATTGCTCTAGACCAATTTTTGACCGACCCACGCATGCAAGGATCATCATCAACACAACCAACTGCGGCATCAATGCATCAGGATGTGCCACCAACCTACACATCTCAACATACATGCCAACAACAAACACCCAACAATCCACTCCATCAACAAAACTATAACTACCACTACAACCAACAATATCAGCCCCAACCGTACCTCCGACCACCCATACAGTTCACCCCAGTCCCACCGCCCAACTTTGACCATTCCGACCCTCATTTCCAATATCAAACCTTTAACACAACCCACTATCAACCCGCCTCGACCTTCAACACTACCTTAACTCAACCCACCCCGAACTTCACGCCTGATGACGTATACTACCCAACCCGAAACCTACTCGCAACCACCACACACATTCCAAAATTTTTTGCTGACTGACGAGCAACTAATGCACATGCCGGATTTTAACATTGATGATCTTATCGATGAGCAACCAGGACCTTCTTCACGACAGGCAAACCCCTCCACAACACATCACAATGAAGACATGTCTTCCGAATCATCTCAATCACCTATAAATGAGCGTTTGGGCAAGGGATATAGACAGCGAAGGATCCCTAGGTGTGGAATTGGGGATCATATTCGATGAAATGTATTTTTGTTTTAATCAATTTTATTGTTGTAGCTTAATCTTGCAATGTTAAAATTATTTACATTTTTATATTTATTAATTAGTATTTTTTAAAAATTATTAACATTATTTTATTATTATTATTATTATTATTTATAATAAAAATTATATTAATTAACATTTTAATAATTAACATTAACTTTTTAATAAGATTAAAATTAACAATTTAATAATTAAAATTATAATTGTTATTTTATTATTAATTATATAATTTATTAATTAATGTATTAAAATATATATTTAGTAAAATAAATAAATAAAACTGAGAAAAAAATTAAAAAAAGAAATAAAACACACACGCTCGTCCATCCTAAGGACGAGCTCACACACGCAAAAATCACATGCACAAGTTCGCCCATTCTAAGGACAAACCTACAAGCCCAAAAAATTTCCTTCACAAGTTCGCCATTTCATTGGACGAGCTCATGTAGAAAGTGGGGTAGATTGGTAAATATTTTTCAAAATGGGGTATTATGGTATATTTTAAATCAAATAGGGGCACAACAGTAAAAAAATCCCCAAGAAAACCAACACAACTTTTTTTCTCTTCATGCATATTCCCGCAAACCGTACAAAATGCACAATTACAGTTGTGAGGAAAAAGCGTACGACCATGTTGGAGGATCTACGAAACTCTTTCCATTTCTACCCTTCTTCATCTGATATAAAAAAGAAACAAAAGTTGTTGAGGGGGGAACCCTAGCCGCCGGTTTTTCTTCCTCTCTCTCACTGATCTTCTTCTTCCAAGCTCTAAAAAAATCTTCTCACCAACAGAAAAAACCCATTTTCTTCTTCTTCGATATCCATTTCTTCAATCACCTAACCGTCTTCACCAACAGACCCTTACCCTTTCAATCTTCATTCATTCTACAACAATAAACCCAAACCCCTCTTCATCCCAAAACAGAATCATTCCCCAATCGTCAAACCCACTCCAAAACAGAAAACACCCTAGAACTTTATTCTTTTTCTTCCACAATAGCCAATCATAAATCAAACCCAATCCTTACCAACCCCATAACCCAGAAAATAGAGGAAGCAGAGTTAAAAACCCAGATCTGGAACAAGAGAAGATGAAATGAATGGGAGGAATAGTGAGGAGCAGATTTGAATCAAAAAGGGTAGAATACGTTGCACTTTTTTTTGCTGTTTCTCTAGCCATGTGTCGCTACTGCGAAAATCGGCGCCGACTGAACAGAAGAGTCGCCACCATGCGTTATTTATCCCAATGGGGGGGAAAGGAAACGCTCGAAGTAAACCTACCGCAAAGACGGGAAAGGAATGGTCATCGCAACCAAATCCTGGATATTCGGGAGTCGGTTACGCAAGGGGAAGGTATTAGCACCCCTCACGTCCGTCGTACTCGACGGGATCCACGCTTGTTTTCTAGTACGGAATGTTATTCTATCTATTCTACAGGTCTGGGGTTAAAAGAAAATAAAATGACTTGACAAAGTATCGCACTTTATGCCTACGTATTCCCGTCTGAAACGAGAAATCAGAGTCAACGTAGTTCACCTACCTACGGGAAAGGAGGGAAAGGTTGCTCGCTAGGATATCGCATCCTATGCCTACGTACTTTCGTACAACATGAAAGATCAGAGCAAACGTAGTTCGGGCCACGTACGACACAAGTCTGTCTTGATTGTTTTTATCCTTCTAAAAAAGGGTTTCTCTTGATTACGAGTCCAAGCGGACAAAAATGACTTTTCGATTGGTTTACAGTCTTTTACGCAAGAACTGTTTTTTATTGATGTTTATCCTTTTATTGTATTTTTCTGATTGTTTTGAGATAGAAGAGAAACAACAACTCTAAAACCTATGGTTGAAAAGGGGATCAAAATCTACCCTAATGTTATCATGCATGGATGAAAGCCTAATGTCTGTCATATTTCTCTCTTGCACAGAGAGAAACAGAGATCCTAAGGGATAGACGGAAAAGCAACAACATATATACAGTAAAGCAGTAAAATGCATGAATGCAACAGTACAAGCGAGACAAGGGAGTCCCACTCAACCTCGAACCTAGAAAACAATGAGCAAAGTGAAACATCTTCACCTCAACCTCAAGGGGAAAACATAACAAACAATACAACAAAGGAAAATGAACCCCAAAATCAGCGCTGACAGCCCCCCTAGCTCCTACAGCAGCAGCTCTGAAAAACACCCAACTCTGACATTTGATAAACAGCAATCTCCTAATGAACCCCAAAAATCCAACTCTGATGATACCCAAGCTACAATAAGCTTCCATCTTCAAGAAATCCCCAAGCTCAAGCAAGCACAAAATCTTAACCAGTTGACAGCATCAAACAGCAGATAGCTCCAGACAGCAGCAAATCCTAGCTCTAACAGTTGCACAACTTTGACATGAACAATCTTCATCTTTGTCAATCGTTGATCTTCATCTCTATCTTCAATGGCTTCTTCCTTCAATACAAACTCTCCTAGATGAGAATTGATTTATCAGAATAAATTGAATGTCAAACAGTTCATTGACAACCAAAGGAAGCCTATAAACAGTTGACATTGTAACAGACTGTTTCCCTCAAAGTTCTACCTCTAAGGTAAGGCCACTTATCCCTACAAAGGAGGGAGGTGAATACCATAGAGGGAATTTATGTCATAGAGAGGAATGGAAGCACATGAAGCTATCCATGTTTGCACAAAACAATTCAGTCTATTCTAAGGCTCTGCTTATTCCTATTATTTCCTATGCCTTCAATCAGCATCTTCAATCCAAGCAATCTTCATGCATCAACCTTTTATTATTATCCTCAATCTTCTCCTTTGATGTCTTCATGCTTCCACGAGCCCAAACCAAGCCCATACCCCAAATAAAAACCCAAAAGCTCAAGCAGACAGATAAAACCCCAAGTGGGCACACCAAACAATCACACAATTTGCAAAATACACTAAAAATAGTAAAATAGTATTTAAAATTCTAATATTAATTATAAGGGGATTTCTATATCTACCCTACATACCCTATATGTCCCATAACCTAATTCATGCTAAAAACCCCAAAATAAAATGTTATAGTGCACCTATGTTGAGTTTGAACCCTAAAACTATCACCCTAATGTTTTCTAATCAAAACTAAACAAGATTAAATCACAAAAATGTGAAATAAATCTCTAAGGGAACTTAATTCTCTAATATAACTAGTACAAAAAGAACGGGATCAAAATATGAATTTAAATGACTAAACGAAATTCATCAAAATGTATGTACAAACAAACATGAAAATAAAAGCAATTAAGTTTGAAAAATCACCATAAATGGAAAAAAACCTAAAATAATATTTTTATTTTCTCACAATTTTCTTGACGTCATTATGGAAATGGAGGAAAAAAACCCCATTTTAAAATGAGCATTTTTGATTTTTTATGAATTATTTGTGAACTATATGCAAACTAAAAGAAATAAAAAGAAATTAAATTAAAATATACAAGGGGGTGGCGAAAGCAGTTTATTATAGTTCAGAATACAACTGGGCCCAGGAGGGTGGGTGCGCTCAGCAATGCGCTGGGCCCAGTCCACCAATTCAGAAAAACCACAAAAAAAAACTTAGGGGGGGGGGCGAATAGCGCATAATTTGCTTGCAATTCATTCTGGGCCTCCAAACGGGGGTGCTAATAGCAGTTATGCTAGGCCCAAACGAAATCTCAAAGGGAAAGGGGGGTTTCACGAGTAACATGGGGGTACGCTCAGCAAAATTGGGATTGGGCCTAATGCCCGAGCCCAAACGCACTAATCCTCAGCACAAACCCTAAAACTCCTAATTCTCTCAATCCCACAATCACTGTTCATTGTCCTCTATCCCAAACCTAAGCGCCGTTTTGAACTTCCAATCTCTCTGAAACCATCAACCACACTCACCTCACACCTCAAATTCCCTATCCAACTCAACCCTAATCCTCATTCGCCTCACAAAATCACAAAATCTAAATCCATTTCAACATCTAACAATCCTACGAGCTACGAATGCATGAAGGGTTAAGGAAGAAGAACAACAAAACAAACCTGGAGAACTTGGTGAAGAAGATGAACGCTGGGAAGAATTTATGGGTTTTGGAGAGATGAAGACTCCTGAATATTGAGGAACCTAGACGAATCTTGATGATGAAGATCTGGAATATCTGGATCTACGAAGGTTGAAGGTGAGGAACGTCAAAGAAGATTTCTGGAAAAAACACCTCAAGAACACTATGAAGCTTTCTGAGGAAGACGATGAAGATCGATGAGTTTCTGGCAAAGTCGTTGAAGGTTCTGGGGATGACGTTGATGCGCGATGAATGCCTTCTGGAAAATCGTCTGAATAGTGATGAACGCGATGAGGAGGTTATTGGCGAAGAACACTATGAGGTTCTTGGTGTTTCTGGGAAAACGATGGAAGAAGATGATTTTGCAGTTTCCGGCGGTTTCAGGCGACGGTGGATGAAGAGGGTTGGAGGTTAATCGGTGAGGAAGATGAAGTTGGAAGAATTTCTGGAAAAATCTGGGTTTTTGCAGCTCCGGCGACGGTTGGTGGCGGTCGGAGTTAGTTCTGATGGTCGGAGATGGTTGGACAGGGCGGTTGCATGGCCGGCGGTGGGATGACCGACGAGGGGCAGGTGGCAAAGGGAGTGGTGAGGGCGAGACACGTGTGTGGGGAGTGAGGTCTGAGAGTGGACAAGTGTGAGGTGAGAGAGGGAGACGTGGCAAGCATGCAGAGTGAGAGAGAGTGAGGTGGAAGAGAGAGGAACGCACGCGTGGCGTTGCTATATATACGACACGTGTCCCTCTGGACTTGGACTTTTTGACTCTGGGCTTGGATAATTGCTGATGAATGCTGGCCCAATTGGATTAATCCAGATTAATGACTAAAAAATTGAAAATTAAAACTAATTAACCTATTAAAACCTGATTAAAATCTAAAACGAAAATAAATTAAAAATAATAAAAAAAACCCTAATTAAAACTGAAAACGAAAATAAAAATGAAAAATAATAAAAACCTAATTAAAACTATTATTTAATTTCTACAAAGTCCCTTTTTTTTTAAAACCTAATAAATTCAGAAAAACAAAAATTCAAAAAATCTAAAAACATTTAATCTCTATTTTTCTTTTAAAATCCATCCTATTAAAAAAAAAATTTTAAACAATAAAACTCTAATAAAAATCTAAAAAAACAATACTATCTATTATTATTTTTTTCTACTCTTTTTTTAAAAGAAAAAATATCTATTTATCTATTAAAACTAATAAAAGAAAATTGATATCTAAGATTTATTAACAACTATAATATCTAAAAAAACTTTAAAAATCTATTAATTTCTAAAAAATGAAAAGAAAATTGATTTAAACTCTAAAAAATATTTAAAAACTCTATTAAACCCAGAAAAATTCATTAAATGCACTAAAAATCCAAAAAAATGACAGAAAAATCCTAAAAATGCTAGGAAGCCGATTAAATTGAATAAAATCCAATTACGCAACCGTAGCGAAACCCGGGCACTGAGATGGCCTGAAAACACGGGAGATGAGCACCAATTCTCCACAGACTTTTATTCTGACTGGCCTGTACTGCCTGAAACACCAGGGGCTCTAATCCTGATAAAAATCAATCTCGATTGATAAAAATGCAATGCATGCCGTATGCGAATGCGAATGCAAAATGTATCGAAACATAAACCAGATAGGGAACCGGTTGGTCAAATTTTAGGGTGCAACACCATGTCGTTTCGCAGTTGAACAATTTGGATTTGGGGAGGAATGGCGTGTGACTCGCGTTTCCTCTTTACACCGTGGCCTTGTTAATTTTTTTTTTTTTTTTTTTTTATTATTGCTTTTTTAGAATTCTGATGATTCATCCTTATCATCCTAATAAAATCAGTTGTTTTTTTATTGAATGCAAGATGGGTGTTTTGGGCTAACTAGCCCGTTTGGTGTTACTAATTTGAATTGATGCATTTGAAAGTGATGGGCTCATTTAGCCCGTTCGGGTTTCTTTTTTCCCCACCCTTTGTTTCAAAACTTTACCCCATACCCTATCATTTATTCCTCTACCTCTACTTTCTATATTTTTTGACCAAAATATCCTTATATAAATAAGTATAAAATTTTTCTAATTTAATTATTTAATCTGGAATTTAATACATAAATCTATCTTTAAACACTACTTGATTGATATGTTTAACAAACATGGCAAGTATTATATACTTTCCGTAAAAGTATTATATAATTTTGTTTATAAAATTTTTAAACTTTAATTTTTTGAAAATTTTAATATTATAAAAAATGAAAAACAAGTTATCCATATTTTTAAAAACTGATATTTTTATTAATTTCAATTTCCTATAAAAAATATATATTTTTTCTTTTTTAATTCATATTTTATGTTTTTAGTTTTTTTTCAATGTCTTCCAATTTCAAATTACCTCATAGCTGATATCATGAGAAACTGTTCGTAAAAAATTATTCTATGTTTTTTATATCAGTTTCTTTGAACTGTAATGTCTTTCAACTATTATCTTCAAATTACCTCATACCCGCATCATTTATATTTTTTTAATAATTAGCCCAACTATGAGGTAAACTTATAATTATGGTTCAAGATATTGGCTATTTTCATCATCTTTCTTCAAACAAGTTGGCTCATACTTGAAGTATTTAGAAACTAAGAAGAAGAAAAAAACTAGTAGCTCAAAAATCGTGTTGTATATAGTTATTGCCATTCAAATCACATGCAAATATAAATTAGTATCCTTAACATCTTTTTACGAAAAATATATAATACTTTCCATATTTATTGAGAATATTAATTAAGTAGTGTTTAAAATTAGATTTATTTATTAAATTTCATATCAAATAATTAAATGAGAAAAATTTTACACTTTTTTATATGAGGATATTTTGGTAAAAAAAATATAAGATAAGGGTAGAAGAATAAATGATGGGGCATGGGGTAAAATTTTCCCTTTGTCTTGTGTTGTAGTGTGAATCAAATAGATGATGGGCTTCTTTTTGAAGCCCATATGATTCTACCACCCCATTTAAATCCTTGCCCACCTCCTTTCTTCATGTGATTTTATCAAGTTTTTTTTATTAACTATTTTATTTTCATGGAATTTTGGGTGGAGATTTGAATTTAGATTTGGTATTTTTATCGCTTAATGGTCTATGACGAGACCTCAAAGTTGTTTTTCTGTCAAATTATTGATGAAAAATAACAAACCCGAGACCAACTTCTTTTTAACTTCTCATTTTCGATTTTTATCGATTTTTATTCTTTTTTATTCGATTCTTACTCATTTTTGGTCAATGACGAATTTTTAATAATTATTATTGGTCAAATTATTGATAGATGATAATTTATTCGAGACTATCTTATTTTCTATTTCATTTTCCTCTTCATTTCCATTTTTATTCATTTTTCCGATCGATGATGTCTTCCGATTCGTAAGCGTCGTGTATCGAAGTCGATAACCTTCTCGATTTCAAATCTATGGAGAATGACCGGGTAATTTTCTCTACTTTGGGATCGTGATAGGCTACCTTCAATTAATCAACATTTTGTTTGTGATTAAGACGAGATCCACCTCATTTCGTCCGTGCGATACGATTAAATTAGAAAATGGTCTTCAATACCATTTTTCTATCTTGTTTTTAGCACGGAAATTAACTCACGCGACCTCCTATAGACCGACTTCCATTATAAGTCGAGCTACGATGGTTTAGTGTTACATTTGTCCCGATTTACTTCCTAACCTAACTAACCACTAACTTTAATTTCTGTCCAATATTAATTGCTTTAAAATTCAGTCAAATATTATTGTGGATATTATTATATTGTTATATTATTATTCATTTTGACATATCATACTCATTATTCATTCTAATTCACCCATAATCGAAAACATCTAATAAACTATCAAAATCCTAAAAGCCAAATTGGTGGATTGTTGGATCATTGGTCATTTGCAGGAACCCTAATATCGAGTTTGTGCCCGACTTTGCTCAAGGCGTAGTTTAGGACACAATGCACACACACGGCTTTCTCTTGGGCTACCTGACAATGAGACCCCTTTATTTCGTGCAATCCTGTGTAACTTACATGTACCCCTCTCCTATTCTGATGTATGTCTCACATTTCTTTGATTATTAGTTTATCTTATAGGAGCACCCATAGGGACTAGCATAGATTAAAAAAATTTCAAACTAATTCTCGATTCGTCATCGAACCATTTTCAAAACACCTCGTAAGTCGAGTGCTCATACGCATTCACCATCAACCTATTGCACACACTTCACCGTGGATTCGATACTGGGGGAACCCTCAGGGACTAGTATCGTTTCTCACAACTCGACCCTTGATGCGTAAGTCAAGTCGGTTCCGTTTCTCAAACCATTTCTATTTCCATCGCACGTTTTGCACGCGATAATAAGTCAAACCCTTGATCCAACGTCAAGCGGATTTTATCAATCAAACTATCAATCAATTAACAACTATTTAATTCTTTTCAAGGTGTAAAGAGTGGGTTCAAGTCTTTGATCTTGCTTTCAGTTGTTTGGATGCAAGTTATCTTATTCGTGTGTAAGAAATTGACGCCTTTAAATAATATTAACCCGACATCGTTCAACTACCCATCATTCCAAACACCATTTCAAACTCAAACAACTTTCTTTTCATGATGAAAAAGAGAGAGTTCCAAGCCTTTGGTTCGCTCTCCTGATTACTTGGGTCCGAGAAGTCTTTCTTAAGCTTCAAGTAATCGTCATCAGTTCAAATTCATCCTTTCAAACACCATTCAACCACAACTTCTTTTACGATGAAAAAGAGAGAGTTCCAAGTCTTTGGTTCGCTCTCTCGATTACTTGGGTCCGAGAAGTCTTTCTTAAGCTTCAAGTAATCGTCATCCGATCACAATTCACCCTTTCAAATACAACCTCATCTTCAAGATGAAAAAGAGAGAGTTCCAAGTTTTTGGCCCGCTCTCCCAATTACTTGGGTCCGAGAAGTCTTTCTTAAGCTTCGAGTAATCGTCATCCGTACCCACCTTCAAACTCATTTATTTCCCGTTTCTTTTCATGGTTGTTACCACGAACTACGACTGCTCTGATTCTTCATTCTCGTCCGAATGTAAGATACGTAGGCATAAGATTGCGATGATATTGGCGAGCACATTTCCATCTTTCTCCCCTATTCCACACTTCTACCTTTCTCCATTATTCCGTCCATCCCCCATCCTTTCCCGTAGTTGAACTACGACGCTGTGATTTCTCATTCTTGTCCGAATGAGCATACGTAGGCACAAGGGCCCCAATCCTTATCGAGCACCCTATCCTATAACCATCCCCTTTCCCCTAGCGTCTTTATCCCTTTAGTATAGTTTTAGTATTTTAGTATTGAGAAGAGAAGAACTAAGCTTAGCTAATATTCATAACAACTCGAATTAAGAGATTCCCGTTGAGTACAACAGACGCGATGGGTGCTAATACCTTCCCCTTGTGTAACCGACTCCCGAACCTAGGAACATAAGGTTGCGACGACCGTGTTCCTTCCGCTTTATGAGGTTTTCTCAATATTTTCCTCTCCCGTTCATTTAGGAAGAATAAAGTTCGGCGGCGACTCTGTCGAATCGCATTTTCGCGCGTTTTGCGTGAGGGTCGTGTTTCCGAATTATCTTTGTGATTTTTCGAGGTGCGACAGCTGGCGACTCTGCTGGGGACTTATTGCTCCATGCAAGAGAGAGTCAAGCCTATCTTAGTTCGATTTGTAAGCTTGTTAGCTTTGTTTATCGGTTTTTTCTTCTCGCTTATTTATTTTGTATCCTTATCTGTTTTGCTTGTGCTTTTGGCATTGTGGGGTTGTTCTGCTTGTGGGCATTTTGTGAGATGGATCTACACCCGAGTCCGAGTAAAACCCTAGGATTAGGATGGTGGTTGTGTAGTGGAGGCTTGCGTGGGTTCTTCCACGTCGAGTTGAAGCGAAAACCCCGCTTGGATTAGATTCTCTTGGAGATATTGTTGTTGTGATAAGTCTTTGCCATGGCAGTAATGTTTTAGAGCATGAATCGTTAATCCCAAGGACCATTAACCATTTTATCCATGGTGGTTGGTAGTGTTGATTCCTTGTGGATTAATACGAACGCCCCAATATGATGAGATTCCTTGAACGTATTACTTCCTTACAGTAATATTTTCAACCTCGATCTATGACTCTAAGAACCTTTTCTAGAACCCGTGTGTCGATGGTTGTGTAGTTGATGCCTCCGAGAAGTCTTTCTCGCGTTGAAGATACAAAAACCTCACCTTGAGGAGATTCTTTTGAGGATATTATTGTCGTGACGAGGCTTTGTCATGGATGTAATATCTTTGTGATTTTTTGAGGTGCGACACACTTCCATATCAAAGTACTTCTTTACCTGCAAGCTTTTCACACTTTTCACCAATTCTCTCTGGGTTAAGGTTTTTTTTTTCACTCAAAATTCAGCATATGCAATACCAACTCTTAAATTTGAATAAATTCTACCTTCATTACACAGACATATTACACACACTTTTAAGGTCTTTGGGTTGTAATGGGGCTGAGGTATGGTGGGATAAACAATGAAACGGGTACACAACAGTTTTTTAGGCTCAGTATTCGTGATGTTGTTATTTCTTCTCTATGCTCGTATTATTACCATGGGGTTTCCATTATGCCCTTTATTTATGACTTATCGTAGGCAAGTGCTCTTTTTTTTTCTTCTCTATTTTTTTATGAAGACATGTTGCTGTCTTCACATTTTCTTCCTTATGATATACATATTTCTCTTTTTTTTCACACTTGCCTTTCTTACTATAGGCGTACTACCCCAAACTTAGAATTTAGCACAAATTCAACAACTGCAACACGTATGCCGAGCAGGGTAGGGAGTGTTTGGCTATGGGTTAACGTTGGTGGTTATTACAAACAATTGGATTTTGGCTCGAAAGGGGGTAGCAACAGATAAAATAATGAAGGGAAGGCTAGAAAGGATCAGGTTTCAAACAAAAAATTGCCTTAGTGTGTGTTCTCATGTAGTGCTCTCTGAGTAGAACGTGCGCAAATTCAAGGCGATAAAGTCATACCTGATTCACTCTCATGATGATGTAATATTTGGCTTATTGCGCACTCACCATGTTGGGTATAGCTTACAAGTTCCAAAGCACTTCTCATGTAATGCTGCTTCTTTTCTATTTTAAGTCAACCTTCCACTCTCGGTTCAGTGTCATCAAGCTGCGTCCGACAATTATTTTTGGTTATATCAACTTCCGGGGTGCCTAAGTAGCAAGTCTGGGTTTGAATCTTTCATCCTCTAACTACTCGTTCATCATTCATCTGGTCAAATCCCATCTATCTGTAACACCAAGTACACAACACACATTGAATCAAAGTAAAGGAAAACAAAATGCAACTAAAATAACATGATTAATAAATACTAAAATAAAATACAATAACCCCCCCCCCCCCCCACACACACACTTGAACCAAACACCTCAATGGTTTAGAACACGTATGAGAGGGACTCATAGGGCCTCACTAAGGAGGAGGGAAACACAACATCAACTGCTGCATCATGATGTGCATGTCTTCCATGAGCGCCCCTTGGCGAGCTTGCTCCTCTGCTTCACGGGTTTGCTCAGCGCTGAGGTGTCCAATTTCTCCATGCACCCACGACCAGTTATCTTTAGCAGTGGATGAGCTTCTCGCGCCAGTATACATGTGTTCCTCTTGAAGAGGAACAAACTGTTCAAATTCGGGCACGTCTTCATCTTCCGGTTCACCTGCAGCAAAAGGGTCAGGATGATATTCATCCTCATCATGGACGGTATTGTCATATATCCAATTATTTAGATCAGAAGTACTTACTCTATTAGGAGAAGGGAGGGCAATTACCAACCTGTTACAACTCATTACAGCATAATAATTTGGAGTAATTGAAATCATACCCTGTTGAACCAGGGTTGCCATATCAATCCTATTTTTACCTGACACCGGTGTGTCACATAACTCAGTAGGTTCATAGCCAAAGTGATTGGCTATCTGGGTTATCATGCCCCTCACAGAAATTCCCCCTTGAGTCGCCCATCCTACTCGCCCCAAATAATCTTTTGCAAAAGCGGCACCACTTACCATCTCAGAGTTGGCCATAGCATACAGGAAGAACAACTCCCGTTGAGTGGCCACTCCGGTACTATCTCCCCTCCCGAAAAGAGTGTACACTAAAGCTTTTTGTGCATACCTGAAACAAGGATTTTGAATATCAGATGCTTTTGCATCTTTCAAAACATACTCAGTATTACCCGTAATCGCTGTCCAGAATGCTTTCGCATCAAAAGTCTTCGGGACATCTCCTGGGCCATACAGTGGAAGTCGGAAGATACCTCTCAGCTCTTCCGCACTGAGCTCATGGTCAGCATTAAACAGTCTAAATTTCATTGTGCCAAAGAAATATTTCATAGTGCCTGTCCATTTTTTCTCCAAATGAAATTCAATTATACTTAAAAACTCCAACGTTATGCGTTCAAACGTTGGAGCTTCTAAATGCATGAATTCTAACATTCCTAGACTATGAAACATTCTATCTATTTCGATATTCATGCCTAATTCAGAAAGAGTAGTATTATACATATACCTGATTGGAGTAATCTTACGCTTCACATGACATGCGTAACGCTTCTCGTGTTCGGGCTTCTCAAACATAATGATGTGCACGTTCGACATCTGACTTGCTCGTTTTCTTGGCTTTGCGGTTTCATTGTCCGTCTGATTTACTATAACTATCCGTCTTGGAGGCATTTTCGCTTTGTACCTAAAAATCAGAGAAAAAAGACGAAAAATAAAAGTGAGTGTTAGTGAAAAAAATACCTGGATAGAGTCGAGGATGATGATGTGAACAATTCTTGTGAAGGGAGTATGAGGTTTTGGAGCATGAAAATTGAAACGTTTGGAGCTTTTTTATGTTTGGTGATGGAGGTTATAAGTTTAAATGAAGAAGATGAAGGTGAAATGAGAGAGAAAGTGAAAAATATGAAGAGATAATGGAATAACGGGGTTTAATTCACGTGAGGCCCACCAGGAGGGAGAGAAGAAGTAAAAAAAAATCACACTCAGCAGGGTTGACACAGGCAGCCGTGTCAGCCTGCTGTTTTTTTGAAAGCAGTACGATACGCCCGCAGAGCATCGTCCAACTTCACAGCCCAATCCTTGCGAGAGGAACTTACTGTTTTTTCTAGGATTTGTTTGAGTTGTCGATTTGACACCTCTACTTGCCCATTGGTTTGTGGATGGTAGGGAGTAGTTATTTTGTGCTTTACATTGTATTTCAAGAGTAGCCTTTCCATGAGATGATTCAGGAAGCGAGTTCCCTCATTGTCGCTAATACGAAAAAGGGCCGGTGAAAGACAGAAGAGTCGCCACCGTTTGTTATTTATCCCAGAGAGAGGGAAAGGAAACAATTAGAGAAAACCTACGAAAAAAGGAAAAGACAAGGTCATCGCAACTAAATCTCAGGTTCGGGAGTCGGTTACGCAAGGGGAAGGTATGAGCACCCCTCACGTCCTTTGTACTCAACGAGATCCACGCTTGTTGTCTATCTAAAAGGGTGTTAATCTAAAAGGCTGGCCATATGGACAAAATAAAATAAAAGAGACTCGATAGAGCATCGCCGCTCTATGCCTATGTATTCCCTCGTGCAATGGGAAAGTCAGAGTCAACGTAGTTCGGAAAACTACGGGTGAAAGGTGGGGGAAGGTTGCTCGCCAAGACATTGTCATCTTGTGCCTACGTATCCTCATCTGGTATGAGAAATCAGAGCAAACATAGTTCGTGCTAACATGACCACAGGTTAGTTCAAGTGTTTTAACTGAGTAGGGTTAAACCTTCATTCTAGCAGTTAGCTGTATTGCTGCTCGACCATTGAAGACTTATGCATTACCTATTTGTGGTAGAACCAAGAGTTAACACACTCTTTCTAAAAATGGTTTTCAAACGATCCCGAAGGATAAAAAGGTTTGATATTTGTTTTGTATTTTTTAAACAAGAAGTGAATTGAGTTAAGATTTGAAAATCATATTGCACTAAAGACTATGACTTGAGAGCGAATGCGTCGCATATCGCCCAAAGGGAATACACTAAACACTTTATTATGTGTCTTGAAGAAGTTTTGAGATGAGAAGAGAAGACACAAACCCTAAGGGGAAACTAAACAACCCTAATGTTATCATGCAATATGCTCCTAATGTTGGGATTAAGCGGGAAGAAACTATCCTAATGTTAGCATGCTTGGATTGAACACTTAATGTCTCTCCTACTCCCATCCTAAACAGAGGAACTAGAAATCCTAGGGGATCATGGCAAAAGACCAAGAAAACACAAGATAAATCAATCACAAATGAAATGCAAGAAAGGGATGAAGTTGACTTAAACAAGTCAAGAAGTAATGCAAACATGATATGCAAGATGCAAAATATGCAACACACACAAAGAATGAATGCAAAATGACTTAAACAAGTCAAACCAAAAGTGAGATGAAATGGGAGAAGTTACAACTCCTACAACCATTCATGCATCAATCACTTGCACCAAAACATAAACAACAAAGCCAAAAGGAGAAGCCATGATCAAATGGAGATGGGAGAATAGGCTTGGGCAGCAAGAAACATGCAAGATATCTCAACCAAAAACAACACATTGATCATGCAAAAGAAAAGAGCAAACAAGTGCTAAAAGTGATCCATCATTCAAGACAAACTCAAAGTATGCACATGGATACCAAATTGTCTTGAATGATGATCCAAACCCAAGGGACAGAAATGAAATCACAAGAGAAAGATGCTAAAACCAAATGGAAAACAAGGAACAAGCAAGCAATAAGTCAAGGCAAGAGAAAGAACCAAAGTTCAAACCATAATCAACACTTAAACCAAGTGGAATGCCTTAACTTTAAAGTGACTTGCAACATAAACTACACAAGTGTATAACCTAAAAATGAAATACCAGCACCTTAATCATGTCATGAATGAGTGTCAAGACTCATAGGGTGCATATGGGATCCATAAAAGTCATCTCCCAAATGAACTAGGTCAAACTAGTTTGTATGAACTTCATCTAAGGTGACTTGACTTGCAAGGTTCACCAAAAATAGAAGAAATGTTTAATAAATGCCAAATAAAATGCACAAAGCAACTAACTCTATTTGCAAACAGAGGCCAAAGTACCAAAGCCAAACTCAATCTTAGGCATTACCAAATGATTTGATCAACTAGGGTGTTCCACCTTATTGAGTAATAATCCAGGGTCAAACAAATTCAAAGCAAAGTCAAACAAAAAGTGATCAACAATGACTCAAACTAGCCCTCAAAACTCTTTCAATCCATCACCTAGGTAGGAGAATTTTTTTAGTCATAGGGGGTAATTTAATGAAGGTCAATGGTCATGATCAAGTTAGAGTTCAACCATAAAACACTCTTAATTGCACAATTAAAATAAAATAGAAAATAAAAGTAAAATTAGAAATTAGAAATATAGAAAATTAAATAACACCTTGAAATAGTTGAAAACATTTTTTATGGAATTTTTTGATGATTAAAAGTATTTTTAAAAATAGAAAATGAAAACAGAAAAGAAATAAAATAAGATAAATCAAATATGGAAAGGGGGTGCAAAAGCAATTCCCAGAATCAAAGGAATCAAGGAAAATGCGCGTTGGGCTCAGAAATCAGGGTGGTGTAAATATCAATCTCAGGCCAATCCATCAGAGTTGTCTCAACACATGAAATGCACTGTTTCATTAAACAGGCGTGGAGTCAAAGTCCTAAGTGGATCAGGTCAAGCCAATTGCACACTAACACGCGCACAGTCAACAAGTCAAAGGGGAGCCAGGTCAGATCTAACCTCAAACGAACCAGACGCTGGAGCTAGGGCTCCGGTCATCTTCTCTGGTGAGCCACCAGAGCTCAGGTGAAAAAAACCACCACCAACAGGCACAAAAATGGTACCATTCAAAAGATCTCACTACAAGGATTCCAAATCCATAGATCAAACATCATAAACGTTCAAGATCAAGGAGAATCGAAGATCCAAATGTTTGAATGCACCAACTGAAAACTAGATCAAACATGAACAAAAATTATGCAAACATTGCCTACTCAACGTAGGGCTTCAGATGCAACCAATATGAGCCTAAATCAGTGCCTAGAATGAGAGAATTCAGAGATGGAAACTTACTGAATGGAGCAACTCCGTTTGTTCTTCTCAGGCACGCAACCTTCACTTCTTTGCTTCAATTCCACTCCAAATGCTCCCAGGAAGAAGATACAAGCTTCAATTTCAATTGATTTCAAGTGAAAATGCAAATTTGAAGTTGAAGAATTCTTGAGAATTTTGAATTTAAATTTGCTCTCTCTGGATCCAATTGCATGTTCTGAGCTTCTAGGGAAAGCTTTTAGTTTATATATGATGGATTTGAACATGTCATGCATGCCCATAATGCCCCAATTGTGAGATTTGAAAAATTTCCCAAAAAAGAAAGTTCACTTAAGCACACGCGTTTTGCTTGCTTCATACATTAGGAGATCATGAATCTGCAGCGTGTGAGGTGTACTTTGCATTTGAATTGAGTTAGGCTTTGAATTTGATCCACATTGTAAGTTTGGAATGGAAACTTTCTCATGAAGAAACTTTAAAATGGCACATTTCCATGCACTTTGGTACCAAGCCAATTTGGGCAAACCTCTCATTATCATATTTTTGTGTGAATTGATTCAAAATGAGGGACAAAGGTGACCTATAATGAACCAAATTCATACCATGCTTAAAAGTTCAAATTTCACTTGAAAATCCTTCCACATGGCCATATTAATCCATAAGTCAAATTATTCTTGAGTTTAATGACGTAAATGAGGTCTCTAGGAACAACTTTCATGTTGGTTGGAAGTTCATTTGAGGTACATAAGTTCATGTAAATGACCATTGAAACAAATGACCTATAATGAAACTTTCCCAAAATACCCTTTCCTTGTGAGATCCATAACATGAGTTGTACAAATGATATCAAGGACTTCTATGACTTTTTGGAAATCTAAAAAATAAGTAACAACTTCCATGTTCACTTGAAGTTGAGGAGAAACTTGATTCTAGGTCAAAAGTGCCTTGGAAGTGAGTTGACTTTTAGTTGACCAAACATAAGTTCGTCTGAGGACCTTAACTTGTTGGCATCATAACTTGAGCTCTGCAAACTCAATGGATGCGTTCTAGTACTCAAAAGAAATCTTGGAACATGCCCTACAATTTTCATGTTTGCATGAAATTTATCTTGGACTTGTATCATATGGTAAATTGTCCTTGAAGTTGGGCACTAAAGAAGGGGATTTTACACTAAAACCCTAATTTAGTAACTTCTTGAACTCTTGATTCTTCTTGATTTGAACTTAACATGACATCCTAGATTCCTCAAGATAACTTCCCATAGCCTCAATGACTTAAAACCAAGTTTTGAACTCTCTCTAGTCCACAGTTGACCTTGAGTTGACCAAATGAAGCCCTAGGTTCACATACTTTGACTGTGACCTTTTGCAGATGAAATGAATGTTTAGACAAGCTCCATAATGAACTCCAAGGTACTCAATGAGCTTCTCAATCATATCTTATCCAATGGAATAACCTCATGAACCCCTGATAATCCTCTGTTGATCCTCAAGATAAGAGACAATCAACACACATCAATCCTTCCTTCCAAGGAGCTTTGACAACCTCGTGATGATTATAAGCACTTGATGACTTGAATAAGCACTCTGGCTTGAGTTTGAAATCAAGTGAAACTCTTCTCTTGAATGGCACACCACTCTTGATCCCCTATTAAGAATAATGCTATGCAAATTCAAATGCTAAAAATGAAAAGAAACATAAGCCAAGCACAAGAAAAGGGTTGGTCAAATTTTGGGGTACAACAGCTGCCCCTATTTAAGCGACTTGGACCTGAATGGATGAAAAGCGAACAACTTTCAAACAATCAAGGTAAAAGACGGTTGAATACCAAAAAACTCAGAAATTTTCAAACCGCAAAAATAGAACTGCACAACAAACCCGGGAAATACTGTATCTGATAGTTGCAACGGCAATAACTGATTACCAATTAGAAAACATCGACATGTAGTCAGAAGAAACATCTGCTAACGCGCAGGCAATGACACTAAGTTGGGAAGAACATCTGATTTCACTGTCAGGCATCTGTTAAACAAAACAGGCATCGAACCCGAAGGTCGGCTCAACACGAAGTTGAAAACATCTGCTAACCAGCATGCATCTGTTGAATGAAAACAGGCATCGAACCCGAAGGTTGGCTCAACACGAAGTTGAGATCATCTGCTAAATAGCAGGAATTCGCTAAATAAAAGCGAGCATCGAACCCGAAGGCCGGCTTAACACGAAGTTGAGAACATCTGCTAACCAACAGGTATTCACTAAATAAAAGCGAGCAACGAACCCGAAAGCCGGCTCAACGTGAAGTTGAAAACATATGCTAACTAGCAGGCATTCACTAAATAAAAGCGAGCATCGTACCCGAAAGTCGGCTCAACATAAAGTTGAGAACATCTACTAACCAGCAGGCATTTGCTATATAAAAGCGAGCATCGAACCCGAAGGCCGGCGCAACACGAAGTTGAAAACATCTACTAACCAGCAAGCATTCGCTAAATAAAAGAAAGCATCGAACCCAAAGGTCGACTCAACACGAAGTTGAGAAGAGAATCCATCAATTCGCAATCTGAAAGGAGAAATCTGCTGGGGAAATAATAAATTTGAATAAGTAAGCTCTGTTGGGGCGATAAGATGGACACATCCATTGAAGATTTTGCGGGGGTATGGATACCGCACATGCGAAATAAATCATCAACATGCTGACCGAGGTCTGAATACCACACGGGCTCAAGGGATAAACCATCTGCTGGAGAAACACCTGAAAACAAAGAGGTAACAACCTGGCTTATGTTTCACATGCATATGTTTGAAAATGGCGTAATGCTCCATACGAGATGGAAATGCTACGCGTTTGGAAGGATGCTATGCATAATGCAAATGCAAAGGAACCCAAATCAGCAACATGAATGCTGAAGAGACGACAGCAACCCTGCCGGGGCAAGATAGGACGTGCCAAGTAAATTTGGACTTATGTTGGGAAAACAAGCCCTGGATGGCCTCTGGGAAAAGAACTTTCCTGGGTAATACTTCCCTGACGAGAACAAAAATCCACTCCGTTGGGGATCAACTCAAATTCCGCTAAGGAAAACACCCTGAATGGCCTACCAGAATACGAATCTTCTGGGGAACAAAAGATTTGGCTGGGGAAAAATAGTCACCTGCTGAAACCAACTCAACTCTACTGGCGACTAGACAACTCTACAGGGGAAATACAACCAACTGCTGAGGTCGACCCTGCTCTACCAGGGAAATCAGCCATGGACAGCCTCCTAGAACACCAAAAAACAACTAGGGTACAAATCCAACTGCTAGAAATAACCCTTCTCTGCAAGAGATTCCACTCTACTGGAGATTAAATCCATACTGCTAAGGATACACAAATAAGATTTACTGGGACGCTATCCCAAACTCTCTCTGCTGAGGATGGAGAATGAAAATCTCTGAAAATAATCCCACTCCACGGGAAAGACAACTACTCTACTAGGGGAGAGCACAATTTGCTGGGGGATTAAGCAATGAGGGAATCAACATCAACCTCTGCTTGGGGAAAACCCTGCTTCGAATGAGTCAACGACTTATACTCCAAGGAGAGAGGGGTCAAGGACCTGGACTCTGTGGGGGAAGCGAAACTCTGAATTTGCTCCGCAGCTGGAGATATAATCTCGAATTTGCCTGGTGGAGTGAAATTTCCATCTCGACCTACTGAGGGGCCAATGCAAACACTCCACCTGCTAGGAATAAGCGTATACATTCAATCCGCTTGGGGATGACTCTCCTATACCGAAGAAATCAATCCTGAATTGCTGATGAAAACTCTGATCACATGCAACACCAAACTTGTTGGAGAAGGGACTAGTCTCAAACTACACCTCTTCCTTCTGTGGGGACATGATGATCCTACCGGGGATACAGCTCCGAAATATGCCTCTAGAACAATAGCCCTGCAAATGAACAAACAAACAAGATATCCTACACAAAAGAAACTATCTCGGTCGTCATCCATGACGGCGTTCAAGCAAAATCAAAGTTTTATGATTATTAGAAAAGCCCACAAGTTTATGTATGCAAAGTTTTATCAAAAACATCAGGCGTTTTTCGTAAACAAAACAGTAAAAGCTAAAGCAAGAACAACAATTTACTGAATAGTATATATTTTATTGACAAATGGCCCATAAATAGGAAGATTTTACAATAGATGCAACTCCTGAAAAGAGGAAGCTACGCAAAAAGTACATAAATGCACGGAGATATACAAAATGTCAGGTTTTCAACTTTGCAGGTTTACATCTTTTATTTTTATCCCTAACTTTTGCCTGAACCCATTCTTTTTATGGTTCGTCGGGATGCCTCATTTTTGCCTGGATATTCTTTTTCTTTCCAGCGGGTCTATTTTAAGCAAAGTATTTTTTAACTGCGCCCGCGTTTACAGGGGATGTGAAATCTTCACCATCCATGGTTGACAACAGTAATGCTCCTCCTGGGATGACTTTCCGTGCGACATATGGACCTTCGTAATTAGGAGTCCATTTCCCCTATGATTTGTCTGTGGAGGGAGAATCTTCTTCAATACTAAATCACCTTCCTAAAAGCTCTGAGGGCGCACCTTCTTATCAAAAGCTTTCTTCATCCTGCTCTAATACAACTGACCATATGCAATGGATGCAAGCCTCTTTTTGTCCATCAGGCTGAGCTGGTTCAATATGTTCTTTACCCATTCTGCCTCATCTAACTTGACGTCGACCAGAAATATCAAAGAAGGAATCTCGACTTCCAATGGTAGGAAAGCTTCCATACCATACACCAGCGAGAAAGGGGTTTCCCCAGTCAAAGTACGTACCGAAGTACGATATCCATGCAAAGCAAAGGGTAACATCTCGTGCCAATATTTATAGGTTACAACCATCTTCTGCACAATCTTCTTTATGTTCTTATTGGTCGCTTCAACAACGTCATTCATCTTTGGACAATAGGGAGAAGAATTGTGATGCTCAATCTTGAAGCTCTGACACAGTTCCTTCATCATCTTGTTATTCAAATTATCAGTAATGATTCTCTCAGGCACTCCGTAATGACAAATGATGTCCCTCTTGATGAACTGAGCTACGACTTGTCTAGTGACATTAGCATAGGAAGCTGCTTCAACCCACTTAGTGAAATAGTCAATTGCCACTAAGATGAAGTGATGTCCATTGGATGCGGTAGGCTCAATCTTGCCGATCATATCGATGCCCCACATGGAAAAAGGCCAAGGAGACGCCATGATATTCAAAGGACTCGGCGGCACATGAACCTTATCGGCATAAATCTAGCATTTATGGCACTTCTTTGCATACTTGAAGCAATCAGACTCCATAGTTAACCAATAGTATCCTGCCCGCAGCAGCTTTCGAGACATGGCATGCCCACCTGCATGTGTACCAAATGCGCCCTCGTGGACCTCTTCCATAAGCAAATCTTTTTCTTTTTCGTCCACACATCTCAACAGAACTAAGTCAAAATTCCTCCGGTAGAGTACACCATCTTGGTTCAGATAGAAATTTCTAGACAACCTCCTCAAGGTCTTCTTATCCCGGCTCGATGTCCCAGGCGGATATTCTTGGTTCTTGAGAAAATTATGGATATCATAATACAATGGCTTGCCATCAGAAGCTTCTTCTATTGCAAACACGAATGATGGCTTATCGAGGCGCGAGATGACGATTCTCAGAGCATCGTTCCAATAGTTCACCTTATACATTGAGGACAAAGTAGCCAAAGCATCTGCCATCTGATTCTCAGCTCTTGGCACGTGATGAAACTCTACCCTGTCAAAGAAGGGTAACAACCTCCTTACATAATTCATATAAGGAATCATGTTAGGTTGACGAGTTTCCCATTCTCCTTTGATTTGATTGACCACCAAAGCTGAATCACCATAGATATCAAGGTTTTTGATTCTCAAATCAATCACTTCTTCAATACCCATGATACATGCTTCATATTCAGCTTCGTTATTGGTGCAGGGAAACGTTAACCTGACAGTGAATGGTATATGAGACCCATGGGGAGTCATAATGATTGCCCCAATTCCACTACTGTAGGAGTAACAACACCGTCAAAAATCATTTGCCACTAGGAGCCTAGCTCAGGACCTTCATCAGGTAGCGGCTCATCGCAATCCTTCATCTTTAAGAACATGATATCCTCATCAGAAAATTCAAATTTCATCGATTGATAGTCGTCGATCGGTTTCTCTACAAAATATTCTAACAGAACACTCCCCTTAATGGCCTTTTGGGAGACGTATTGAATGTCGTATTCTGTCAAAACCATCTTCCATCTAGCAATCCTCCCCGAAAGCGCTTGCTTTTTGAACACATATTTAATCGAATCCATCTTTGAAATTAACATGGTTGTGTGGTTTAGCATATACTACCTTAGGCATTTGGCAGCCCAAGCGAGTGCGCAACACGTCTTTTCCAGCATAGAGTATCTGAACTCATAATCTATGAACATTTTACTCAAATAATAGATGGCATGCTCTTTTTTTCCCGTCTCGTCGTGTTGACCGATGAAACAACCCATGGACTTCTCCAGAACCATTAAATACATTATCAATGGTCTTCCAGTCTCTGGAGGTATCTGTATCGGAGGTTCCTGCAGATATTCCTTTATTTTTTTCAAATGCCCTTTGGCAATTTTTGTTCTAGACAACCGCCTGATCTTTCTTTAACAATTTGAACATTGGTTCACAAGTGGCTGTGAGGTGAGATATGAACTGAGCAATGTAGTTCAATCTACCTAAGAAACCACAAACCTCTTTCTCTGTTTTCGGCGCTGGCATTTCTTGAATTGCTTTTATCTTTGCAAGATCGACCTCGATCCCTTTTTCACTGACTATGAACCCCAGCAACTTTCCTGACCGCACACTAAAAGTGCACTTGTTCAGATTCAACCTCAATCTGAATTTCCTCAACCTTTCAAACAGCTTCAAAAGATTAACCAGATCCTCTTCCTCCGTCTGTGACTTCACAATCATGTCATCAACATAGACTTCGATCTCATAATGAATCATACCATGAAACAGAGTCACCATTGCCCGCTGATAGGTTGCCCATACATTTTTTAATCCAAAAGGCATTACCTTATAGCAAAAAGTCCCTTATGGTGTGATAAAAGTCGTTTTCTCCATGTCCTCCGGCGCCATCTTGATCTGATTATATCCGGAGAAACCGTCCATGAAGAAAAACACTGAATACTGCGCAGTATTGTTAACAAGCACGTCAATATGGGGGAGCGGGAAATCATCTTTCGGGCTCGCTCTATTCAAGTCTCTATAATCAACACACATCCTGACTTTTCCGTCCTTCTTAGGCACGGGAACGATGTTAGCGACCCACGGAGGGTAGTTTGTTACGGCAAGAAAACCTACATCCAACTGCTTTTGGACTTCCTCTTTGATCTTCACCGCCATATCTGGTCTGGTCCTTCTGAAGTTCTGCTTTACCGATGGACATTCCTCACGGCGAGGCAAATGATGAACCATATTGTCTGTATCAAGTCCGAGCATGTCTTCATATGACCAAGCAAAGATATCACTATACTCTCGGAGAATTTCTACCAATCTTTGCTTCATATCATCTTGCAATGCAGCCCCTATCCTGACTTCCTTTCTAGCTTCTTCGGTACCCAAGTTGATGACCTCAATTTCCTCCTAATGAGGCATAATAACCTTCTCTTCTTGTTTCAACAACCTGGCGAGCTCTTCAGGCAGGTCTTCGTCTTCCTCAATCTCTCCTTCAGCTTGAAAGATTGGATTATCAAAATCATACTGAGTCATAGACGAGTCTGAATCGGTGGCATCTGGAATGTGAAACCTGCAATGATGATGATCTAATGCTTTAAAAATGATATACAAACAAGCACAAACCACATTGCCATTTTATTGTTAAAATAAAACAAGATAAACAGAGATCAGAATATTTGAATGCAAGAAAAACGCCTTTTTGATTAATGATAAACCAATGTTTAGACATAAGCAAGAATAAGGCCCTACATACAAAAACCACTATGTTCTGGGTAGAACATAGGGTTGCACATAATCAAGAAACAAAAGATCATTATTCTTCACGAGTGACTTGGATGACTTCTTCGACAGACCGGTTGGCAAGGCTTTGACCGGGAGTGCAGAGCCGGATCCATGCATCCATGTCGCAATCGCTATCGCGTTCATCCTCTGACACTGTGTTAATTCGATCAAAAATTACTCAGTCACTTGTGAATTGCACTGGTCCCCTGTAGCGCGGAGCGCTCTATGAAGAAGAAGAATATGGGTTTTACCCTAGTCCAAACTTGTCTTGTTTATTGGGAATGCTCAGAACTTGCCCCCAACCCTGAGATGATCCAGACCTCATCACTGCATGTGCTTCCTTAAAAGACGACATAGCAACTTCAGGCACTCTGCCCACCACTGGCGTCTTTTACTTAATCTGAACGGTCTCAAAAGCTTGGCACAACATTTCGTGAATCTCCCCGTCTACCTCTACATACTTAAATAAGGACAAGTGGCTTATCATAATATCCTCTTCACCGCAAACAGTGACAATGCTACCACCCACCATATATTTTAGTTTCTGGCGTAGATTTGATGTTACGGCACCCGCCGAATGAATCCAAGGTCGTCCCAACAGACAGCTATATGCTGGCTGAATGTCCATTATGTAAAACACAACATCAAAAATTTCCAGACCGACCTAAATTGGAAGAGTCACTTCCCCGAAAATAGACCTTCTTGTCCTATCAAAAGCTCGCACAACCAAATCACTTGGGGTACAGATCAATCCCTGAGTGTCTAGCTTCATCAATGCCTTTTTAGGCAGCACATTAAGCGAAGACCCAGTGTCTACCAGCACATGTGACAAAACAGCCCCTCTACACTCAATGGAGATGTGCAGTGCATGATTATGGTTTCGCCCTTTAGGTGTCAAATCAAGATTGGTAAATCCAAGCCCATTCCCTGCGTTTACGTGTGCCACCACACCTTCGAGTTGATTCACCAAAATTTCCTGTGGCACGTATGCAGTGTTCAGAATTCTCAAGAGAGCATTCGTATGTGCCTCAGAACACAATAGTAATGATAAGATTGAAATCTTTGACGGAGTCTGTTGCAAATGATCTATGATCTTATAATCACTTTTCCGAATTAGGCGCATAAATTCTTCCGCATCTTTCAACAAAGTTTCTTTTTCCCCCTTCTAGGAACTTTCTTCGACCACGACCTTTCCCTTTCCCTTATCGGATCTCTCAGCATTCGCTTCCGAAGGTGAAAATACCCTTCCGCTTCTGGTTATCCCACCGGTTCCTACCAAATTATCAACGGAATCCAATGGCGAACTCTTCAGCTCCTGCTTTGGACCAATGCAAAAGACCTCAGCTCCGTAATTCCACGGTATTGCCTTGGTGCTTTCATAAGGTATAGGTCCTGCTTTAGTAATTATGATGGTGGATGGCCTTGGTGGCGCAGAAATAGTGATTGTCTTATAAGGAATAGAAATTGTAGCTACTTCATCCATCTCTTCGTCAATTACTTTCTCTCTTTTCTCTTCTGAAACTCTGTCAACCTGCAGAATACCCTTATCCATCAATCTCTGAACATGACTCTTCAACTTCTCACATCCCTCAGGATGGGTCAAATAACCTGTACAGTCTCTTCCACAACCGGGAAACACTCCTCCACTCAACAGCTTACTCTTCACAAAACTCAAAGGAGTCTTCAGCTCTTCAACATCAGTTACCAGATTCAACCCTTCTTCCTCAACAATGGTGTTTACCCCAGCCGCTCCATGATTAGGCATGGGATTTTGCACAACATTAGGCGCATCATGAGAAAAATTGATAGCTTTACTGTCGATAAGGTCTTGCACCTTATGCTTGAAGGCTTTACAATTATCAATGTGATGGCAGGGAGCACCGAAATGAAATTCGCACCTGGCATTAGCATCATATCCGGGAGGTGGTGCGCCGATTAAAGGAGCTAACGTCTTTTTCTGGATCAATTGTAATTGCATTAAGTGTTGAAGTAACTGCGAATAAGGCATTGGCGGTGCATCAAATTGTCTGTTTACGGCCCTTCAACGGTCTTGGAATCTATGAGGAGCATAGTTTTGTTGTTGTTGCTGTGGACGTTGTTGTTGTTGTTGTGCTGGTTGAACAGCGGGAATTGTAATGCTTGCAACTTGGGGTTGCTGCTGACAATATTGCTGATTTCTGTTATTATTTCTACTTCGGAAACCTGATACTGCATTTGTTTCCCCTTCTCTCTTCTTACCGAAACTTTTCCTACCTCCTCCAGCTGAGGATCCTTCTTTAGCCTGTATCTTCCCCAATTTGATTCTGTTCTCAACCCGCTCACCTGTAATGATCAAGTCTGAAAAGCTAACCGACATGTTGTCTATCAGTTTCTCGTAATACACCCCCAACAGTGTAGTAACGAACATGTCAATCAGCTCTCTCTCTCTCCACCATAGGAGGTTGAACTCGGGGTGCCAGCTCGCGCCATCTCTGGGCGTACTCCTTGAAACCTTCATTACTTCTCTGTGACAAGTTCTGCAACTGTACCATGTTCGGTGCTAGATCATTGTTGTACTGGTAATGCCTGACAAAAGCTTAAGCCAAATCTCTCCAACTTCTGATGTTGACCGGCTCTAGACCCATATACCATTCCAAGGACGGACCAGAAAGACTATCTTGGAAGAAGTGCATGAGCAGCTTCTCATTGTCGGAATACGCAGACATCTTTCAATAGTAAGAACAGAGATGAACCCTGGGACAGGTCGTCCCCTTGTATTTATCGAAGTCTGGAACCTTAAACTTCAAAGGAATCTTCAAGTCTGAGATCAGCCCCATATTTGACATATCCAACCCCAAGGAGTTCTGATTCTCATAGCTTCTCGTCATCTCCTCAATCATCTTAAACCTTTTATCCGCGTCAGGCTGCAGACCAGCACCAAGATCCCTCATAGAGAAAACATCATCTTGGTCATCCTGTTCCCATTAAGGACCAGCATTCCCATGTACAACACATGCCACCTCAAGAACATGAACTCCGCCTACATTACCTCCGCCCAGAGGGATAACAACTGATGGGATAACATTTGCATGTGGAGTACCCACATCAGCAGCTCCACCATGAAAAACCCCACTCCCATCAACCCTGGCAATCAAAGGTTGTACTAGTGTTCTCAGTTGTTCTTGGCCATTGGCGACTCCTTGCATCATGTCCGTAAATTGGGCCATGTGTTCACGGAACTCTTGCAACTCGAGCTGAATTTGGTCCATGGCCTTGCGCTGATTTCCCCTATTAGTGTAGCGATGAAGTGCTTGATTTTCAATCCTGAAACAAGGTTAAACAAGCCATAGATAAGGTTAACAGATCCCGGAACACCTGCGATGCAAAATGAGAAATGATGCAGTATGCAGACATGTAAATATGCTTTAGGGAAAATTTCCCCTTGGTTCTAACTCCACAAGACAGCAAGGCAACAGAAATCCAACAGATGAAGTCATGCAACCTTTTCATAAATAAAATGAGATCCAGAGTCAATACACAGCGCATAACCGAGGAAATACAAAAGAATCAAACACGACCCCATCCAACAATCCTGGTGATGGTCGAGATAACAACATAACAACAAATACAAAGAGAAAAGATATCAAGTACGACAACGAGTCTAGAAATCCTCCAATAAATCCTTTGTATCAGGATGATCTGGCTTAGCAATCAATCCCTGGATGAGAAACTTCCTCCTGCTAATGGTAGACTGCAAGCCTTGAGCATAATCCTCCCAAGCACCCTCAATAAATGCTTCTTCAAGCTTGAGCCTCTTCAAATCTGCTCTTAACTTATACTCTGCCAACGTTGCAAGAGCTTCATTCATCTTGCGATCGCTTTCATGTCGGCGTGAGGATTCAACTATATCTTTCTCATCTCTCACCCAGAGTTGAGTCTTCAGTTTGACAATTTGTTGTCAAAGTCCATCTTCTCACTCTTTATTGTTAGTCAGAATAGCGTTCCACTGATGATTGAACTTTGACATCTCTACATATGCTATGTCTAGCTCTTTCTTCTTATCTCTAAGAACATCACTAACACTCTTCAAGTCTCGGCCAACTCGCTCTCGAGTGCGAATCTCTTCTGTTAGTTCCCTACCTAGCTTGTTCACTAGCTCTGTCTGCTTCTTGGATGAATAAATGGCTTGATTCCTTTCACTTCTGAGCTGAATGATCTCCTTTTCCAACTCCTCATTTACCTTACGTAACTCCTCCTTCTCGGACCACAGTTGATTATATTTCTGAACATCAACTGTAGTTGGTTCCTCAATCATCAAAGGATACAAAGGCTCTTGGGCTGGAAATGGCAGCAATAATTTCTCAACTCTTTCCTGAATCCATTCCATATAAGGTTCATATGCTCTGCTATTGCTCTTTCCCAAAGAAGCCTTACCCCTACGGTGAATCTTACCCCAAGCTCTTTCTACTCTGATCAGGGTCTCACTATCAATCAATCCGGTGAAATACAGAGATTCCTGTACTTCTTCTTCCTTTGGAGCTTCCCTCAGAGCATAACCAAATTGCCTCACTGCAAAAGTTGGATTATAGTTAATACCACCCTTTCTTCCAAACAAAGGGACGTTAGGAAAACTACCACAACTGAAGATTATCTCTGTACCCAAATGGTATCTACCAAACCATACAATGTTCTCAGAAGTCAAACCCATAAGCCTCTCTGACCAATCAGTGGTGTCTGAGATGTCGACAAAAGGACCAGACTTAGGGAGGTGACTCACAAACCATCTATACAAAAGAGGTACACAGCAAGAGACATTCTTTCCTCTCCTATTTTCATTCTTATAGTGCACAGAGTGATACATATCCTCCAAAAGTGTAGGCACAGGATTCTTCGAAACGAAGATGTGGAAAGCATCCAAATCCACAAAGTCTGGAATGTTTGGGAACAAAACTATGTCGTATATGCAGAGAGCCAAGATATCATTAAAGACAATCCAGCAACCTTCTTTTGCAAAATGTTGAGCTCTACCAACCAAGAAAGGCAATGGGAAACCAGGCATTCCATTCCTTCTAACCAATTTTCCTTCCAACTCATAAGCATCCAAATGAAGAGCAATAACAAGCTTAGTCAGATTAGGCTCAACCTCAGAATGATAAAAAGGCATCTGATCTAGAATAGGAACTCCTAACAGCATAGCAAATTCCTCCAAAGTAGGCATCAACACAAAACCAGGGAAAGCGAAACATCTCAACTGTGGGTCATAGAACTGAAGCAAGGTATGAAGACCTCCCAATTCAAACATTGAAGCTTTACAGACACAACCCAAAAGCTTCCCATGTTCTTTCTTGAAATCATCCATCACACTACGATCAACAGTAAAAATCAAACTGAGCAAGGACCCTATATCCGAAGTAGGAAACTTGTACACAATTGTTCTCTTCAAACAAACCTCCATGTCAAAAGTGGAATGGCTCACTAGAATCAAGAGGAAAATATGCACCTGAAACACAAATACATGTCAATGTTAATATGCAAATGAAAATGAAAATGCAACAGGGGATCAAGATTGTTGTGTTGTTGACTGAGATGAACCAGTGCTTCACTTCGGTGAGAAAATAACACAACACTGACATAAGGACTCACTGTATCAAGGATCAAAAGTTCACACTAACGAGAAAATCAGGTAAGTCGAAGGTCAAGGTTTCCTGCATAACCCTCCCTACTCACAGGTATGAACCTATCTCTGACAAGGTCTGACATCCTATGCGGTCATCAGCGTCACAGACTTTCGAGAAACGATGATACGTTCACTATTTCTGGTTCAACATCATAATCTAACAAAGCGGCCTCACTTAGCTGACTTCCAAATGAACGGTCCCCAGAGTCGACAATCCTCAGATCCAATATCCTCTCAACTGTCCGAAACAGACTGGAAAGGTAGTCATCAAAGAGAATCTCGTCTGAGCGTGAATTTTGTGAGAACTAGTGCATGCCAAAAATACAGGTTCATCACTACTTTCCACTTCTAACGCTATGGTTATACACAAGCCTGGGTTTTGGCTTACCACATAGTGGAACACTCCCACCCAACAGCACAACAATATGATAATATAGATGCTGAAAATAAAATGCAAATGTAGTAAAATACAAATGCAACACATATACACATATGTACACACCTAGAGACAAAACACACAAGCGCTAAGATTGACTCGCATAGGGGATGGGAAAAGTCCCCAGCAGAGTCGACAGCTGTCGCTACTGCAAAAAAGGGCCGACGGAAGACAGAAGAGTCGCCACCGTTCGCTATTTATCCCAGAGAAAGGGAAAGGAAACGATCATAGAAAACCTACGAAAAAAGTAAAAGACAAGGTCATCGCAACCAAATCTCGGGTTCGGGAGTCGGTTACGCAAGGGGAAGGTATAAGTACCCCTCACGCCCGTTGTACTCAACAGGATCCATGCTTGTTGTCTATCTAAAAGGGTGTTAATCTAAAAGGCTGGCCACAGTGACAAAAGAAAAGAAAAGAGACTCGATAGAGCATCGCCGCTCTATGCCTACGTATTCCCTCGTGCAATGGGAAAGTCATAGTCAACATAGTTCGGAAAACTACGGGTGAAAGGTGGGGGAAGGTTGCTCGCCAAGACATCGCCGTCTTGTGCCTACGTATCCTCATCTGGTATGAGAAATTAGAGCAAATGTAGTTCGGGCTAACACGACCACAAGTTGGTTCAAGTGTTTTAACTAAGTAGGGTTAAACCTTCATTCTAGCAGTTAGGTGTATTGTTGCTCGACCATTGGAGACTTAGGCGTTACCTGTTTGCGGTAGAACTAAGAGTTAACACACTCTTTCTGAAAATGGTTTTCAAACGATCTCGAAGGATAAAAAGGTTTGCTATTTGTTTTGTATTTTTTAAACAAGAAGTCAATTGAGTTAAGATTTGAAAATTATGTTGCACTAAAGACTATGACTTGAGAGCGAATGCGTCGCATATCGCCCAAAGGGCATACGCTAAATACTCTAGACAATTGAGAGGAGGCCCATCAACTATCATTCCCCAAGTACTTAAGGCTCGTAGCGTACAACACTTATTATTCTTTATTATGTGTCTTGAAGAAGTTTTGAGATGAGAAGAGAAGACACAAACCCTAAGGGGAAACTAAACAACCCTAATGTTATCATGTAATATGCTTCTAATGTTGGGATTAAGCGGGAAAAAACTATCCTAATGTTAGCATGCTTGGATTGAAAACTTAATGTCTCTCCTACTCCCATCCTAAACGGAGGAACTAGGAATCCTAGGGGATCATGGCAAAAGACCAAGAAAACACAAGATAAATCAATCACAAATGAAATGCAAGAAAGGGATGAAGTTGACTTAAACAAGTAAAGAAGTAATGCAAACATGATATGCAAGATGCAACACACACAAAGAATGAATGCAAAATGACTTAAACAAGTCAAACCAAAAGTGAGATGAAATGAGAGAAGTTACAACTCCTACAACCATTCATGCATCAATCACTTGCACCAAAACATAAACAACAAAGCCAAAAGGAGAAGCCATGATCAAATGGAGATGGGAGAATAGGCTTGGGCAGCAAGAAACATGCAAGATATCTCAACCAAAAACAACACATTGATCATGCAAAAGAAATGAGCAAACAAGTGCTAAAAGTGATCCATCATTCAAGACAAACTCAAAGTATGCACATGGATACCAAATTTTCTTGAATGATGATCCAAACCCAAAGGACAGAAATGAAACCACAAGAGAAAGATGTTAAAACTAAATTGAAAACAAGGCACAAGCAAACTACAAGTCAAGGCAAGAGAAAGAACCAAATTTCAAACAATAATCAACACTTAAACCAAGTGGAATGTCTTAACTTTAAAGTGACTTGCAACACAAACTACACAAGTGTATGACCTAAAAATGCAAGACCAGCACCTTAATCATGTCATGAATGAGTGACAAGACTCATAGGGTGCATATGGGATCCATCAAAGTCATCTCCCAAAGGAACTTGGTCAAACTAGTTCGTATGAACTTCATCTAAGGTGACTTGACTTGCAAGGTTCACCTAAAATAGAAGAAATGTTCAATAAATGCAAAATAAAATGCACAAAGCAACTAACTCAATTGGCAAACAGAGGCCAAAGTACCAAAGCCAAACTCAATCTTAGGCATCACCAAATGATTTGATCAAACAGGGTGCTCCACCTTATTGAGTAATAATCAAGGATCAAACAAAGTCAAGGCAAAGTCAAGCAAAAACTGATCAACAATGACTCAAACCAGCCCTCAAAACTCTTTCAATCCATCACCTAGGTAGGAGAAAAAGTTTGGTCATAGGGGGTAAATTAATGAAGGTCAATGGTCACGATCAAGTTAGGGTTCAACCATAAAACACTCTTAATTTCACATTTAAAATAAAATAGCAAATAAAAGTAAAATCAGAAATAAAAAACATAGAAAATTAAATAACACCTTGAAATAGTTGAAATAATTTTTTATGGAATTTTTTGATGACTAAAATTATTTTTAAAAATAGAAAACGAAAACAGAAAAGAAATAAAATAAAATAAATCAAATATGGGAAGGGGGTGCAAAAGCAATTCCCAGAATCAAAGGAATCAAGGCAAACGCGCGTTGGGCTCAGAAATCTGGGTGGTGTAAATATCAATCTCAGCCCAATCCATCAGACTTGTCTCAACACATGAAATGCATCGTTTCATTAAACGAACGTGCAGTCAAAGTGCCAAGTGGATCAGGTCAATCCAATTGCACACAAACATGAGCGCATTCATCAAGTCAAAGAGGAGCCAGGTTAGATCTAACCTCAAACGAACCAGACGCCGGAGCTAGGGCTCCGGCCGTCTTCTCTGGTGAGCCATCGGAGCTCATGTGAAAAAAACCATCACCAACAGGCACAAAAATGGTACCATTCAAAAGATCTCACTACAAGGATTCCAAATCCTTATATCAAACATCATAAACGTTCAAGATCAAGGAGAATCGAAGATCCAAAGTTTGAATGCACCAACTGAAAACTAGATCAATCATGAACAACAACTATGCAAACATTTCCTACTCAACGTAGGGCTTCAGATGCAACCAATATGAGCCTAAATCAGTGCCTAGAATGAGAGAATTTAGAGATGGAAACTTACTGAACGGAGCAACTCCGTTGGTTCTTCTCAGGCACGCATCCTTCACTTCTTTGCTTTAATTCCACTCCAAATGCTCCCAGGAAGAAGATACAAGCTTCAATTTCAATTGATTTCAAGTGAAAATACAAATTCGAAGTTGAAGAATTCTTGAGAATTTTGAATTTCAATCTGCTCTCTCTGGCTCCAATTGCACGTTCTGAGCTTCTAGGTCAAGCTTTTAGTTTATATATGATGGATTTGAACATGTCATACAGGCCCATAATGCCCCAATTGTGAGATCTGAAAAATTTCCCAAAAAATAAAGTTCACTTAAGCACACGCGTTTTGCTTGCTTCACACATTAGGAGATCATGAATCTGCAACATGTGAGGTGTACTTTGCATTTGAATTGAGTTGGGCTTTGAATTTGATCCACATTGTAAGTTTGGAATGGAAACTTTCACATGAACAAACTTGAAAATGGCACGTTTCTATGCACTTTGGTACCAAGCCAATTTGGGAAAACCTCTCATGATCATATTTTGGTGTGAATAGATTCAAAATGAGGGACAAAGGTGACCTATAATGAACCAAATTCATACCATGCTTAAAAGTTCATATTTCACTTGAAAATCCTTCCACATGGCCATTATTAATCCATAATTCAATTGATTCTTGAGTTCAATGATGTAAATGAGGTCTCTAGGAACAACTTTCATGTTGGTTGAAGTTCATTTGAGGTACATAAGTTCATGTAAATGACCATTGAAACAAATGACCTATAATGAAACTTTCCCAAAATACCCTTGCCTTGTGAGATCCATAACTTGAGTTATACAAATGATATCAAGGACTTCTAGGACTTTTTGGAAATCTAAGACCATGAACAACAACTTTCATGTTCACTTGAAGTTGAGGAGAAACTTGATTTTAGGTCAAAAGTGCCTTGGAAGTGAGTTGACCAAAAATAAGTTCATCTGAGGACCTTAACTTGTTGGCATCATAATTTGAGTTCTGCAAACTCAATGGATGAGTTCTAGTACTCAAAATAAATCTTGGAACATGCCCTACAAGTTTTGTGTTTGCAATAAAGTGAGATTGAACTTGTATCATATGGTGAATTGTCCTTGAAGTTGGGCACTAAAGAAGGGGATTTTACACTAAAATCCTCCGAAACTCTAATTTAGTAACTTCTTGAACTCTTGATTCTTCTTGATTTGAACTTAACATGACATCCTATATGCCTCAAGATAACTTCCTATAGCCTCATAACTTAAAACCAAGTCTTGAACTCTCTCAAGTCCACAGTTGACCTTGAGTTGACCAAATGAAGCCCTAGGTTCACATCCTTTGACTGTGACCTTTTTTGTAGATGAAATGAATGTCTAGACAAGCTCCACAATGACCTCCAAGGTACTCAAGGAGCTTCTCAATCATATCTTATCCAAGGCAATGACCTCATGAACCCCTGATAATCCTCTGTTGATCCTCAAGATAGGAGACAATCAACACACATCAATCCTTCCTTCCAAGCAGCTTTGACAACCTCATGATGATTATAAGCACTTGATGACTTGAATAAGCACTATAGCTTGAGTTTGAAATCAAGTGAAACTATTCTCTTGAATGGCACACCACTCTTGATCCCCTGTTAAGGACAATGCTATTCAAATGCAAATGCTAAAAATGAAAAGAAACATAAGTCAAGCACAAGAAAAGGGTTGGTCAAATTTTGGGGTACAACACTCATCACTTATAAAAGCCCTTGGCACTCCAAACTGAGAAAATATGTTCTCTTTCAAGAATTTGATCACAACTTTAGCGTCATTAGTTGATAGAGCCACGACTTCTACCCGCTTTGAAACATAGTCAAGTGCTACCAAAATATAATTTTTACCAAAGGAGGGTGGAAATAGGCCCATAAAGTCGATGCCCCAAACATCAAATAACTCAACTTCCATCATGGAGTTTTGTGGCATCTGATTTATCTTTGAGATATTACCCATCAGTTGACACTTGTAACATTCTTTGACTACGTCTTGGGCATCTTTGAACAATGACGACCAATACAACCCTGATTGAAGAACTTTCGTTGCGGTTTGATCACCACTAAAATGCCCTCCATAATCTGAGTTATGACACACTTTAAGAACATTCCTCTACTCGTCGTTAGGAACACGTCTCCTGATCAATCGATCTAGGCTTCTTTTGTACAAGAATGGATCATCCCACAAATAGAACCTGCAATCATGTAAAAACATTTTCTTTTTGTCAGCATCGAAATCGTTTGGGATGATACCGCCTACCAGATAATTCACATAATCTGCGAACCAGGGGACACCAATAACAGCGAGGATGTGTTCATCAGTAAAATCATCCTTTATTGGGTGATTGTCCTCAGCTTCTTCAATTGGCGACATTCAAGAGAGATGATCAGCAACAGTATTTTTCAGATCCTCTCTTGTCACGGATCTCCACATCAAACTGTTGTAGGAGTAGAATCCACCTGAAATTTTGGTATGCAGATTTCAGATGTCCCAAGAACATTGACCTCTGCTTAAACGGAACAAGGACAGACCATGACCAATTTAAATTTCTTTAAATTGTATCAATGTCATGACCAATGTCATGACCTCTGTTGTAACATCTGCAGACTGACATAACTATTTATCTAACTATTTAAAGTGCAGAATTGTAAATGCTGAAAGATAAATAATATAGGTAATTATTCACCCAGTTCAGTGTCAACAACACCTACATCTGGGAGCTACCAAGCCAAGGAGGAAATTCACTATTAGTAGAATTAATTCAGAGTCAAACATCCAGCTTGCACTCCTCACTTAAGACCTACCTGATGACACTTCAACCTAGAGACACTCTAGACCTGAGTATACCCACTCACTGCCCTCAATCACCTCAGTGATATCAAGACACAACTACACAATAAATATGAAGAAACACTTCATACACACCTTGACCTTGCTTCACAGCTTTGATCAAGTGACACACACTCTTGCTTAACAGCTTTGAGTGACACAATGAACACAACAGTTCATCCACAATAACCAAAGCAATTATACAACATACAATTGCTTGGCACACAAGGAATATTCCTAGACACACGTGAAGAGTCAAACTCTTCACTCACAAATATGTCTACCACAATGCATCCAAGGATACAAAGGGTGACTTACAAAGACACACACATGGGACTCTCAAACCCTAGACCTTTATTTTACACTCATGTTGTTCTTGATGTGAGTGCTTTTTTTTCTCTGCTTCTGCTCCTCCTTAAATAGTAGTGCAGACTGGGCTTGGGCTATTTAAAAGTAATAAACATTAGGTTTAACCAAGTTAAACCACTTTGCATAATTCAAGGTGCTATCAAATAGGTCATGATAAGCTCAGCACTGCCTAGAATCTCTCCTGAGATAACTAGGGAGCCCTAATAAGTCTCCTGAAATCTAGCCTGAGATAACTCATGCAATATAACAGAAAACCAACATGCCTATTTGCTGCCAGCTACCTGATGTCATACGCTTGGTTTCATAACATCCAGCATGACATCCAACTTACTTTGTGCTAGCTGACTAAACTTACTCTGTGGAGCACTTCTGCAGAATCTTCTTCATAACAGTAGAAACAAATATATTATAGTTCCCTAAAAAGTTCAGAGATCCTTTTTCAGAACACCAATTAAATCTGCACTTTCATGTTATGAATATTTTGAACTACCCACACTTGATGAGATATATCCAACAGGATCTCATCAACCCAAACCACTTCTGTCAAGTGATAGCAGCTCCTGCTGTACCGGGCAGAAGTTCTGTCTTCAGCTCCTACTAACTCCTGCTGCACCAGACAACGATGTCATGATATTGGTAATGACATCCTGTTCAAAACATATTACAACAGTAATGTCATAACTGTAGATGTGGATGTTATAGCATCTTGCTTAACATTAGTGCAGAATCATGTTTTAACAAAATTTAGCCAATTATAGAACCATAGACAATCATAGAATCATGGAACTAACAATCTCCCCCTTTGGCAAATTTTGGCTAAAACAACCAAACACTCATCAAGGCAGCAGCAGTAGTTTACACAAACTATCATGCTCCCCCTTAATATTTGCATTCAGCAAGCAACTACACCAGACTACTCTTTCCTTAGCAGTAGCAGCAGATAACAACACTTTACTCCCCCTTGGTTTAGTCAAAAATTGACAAAAATTGGAGTAAATGCACATACATCTAAACTCAGATGCACACAAATACCAGAGCTAACCTGAAACATACTCACCATGCTTCAAAGTAAGACTCAGCTGACCAACTGCACAAGATGTCTGGATATCCAGTCTCATATTCTCCCAAGAGATACATAGACTGCTTGATCCTTCATCCATATACGGATCACTACAGTAACAATCCATGGACAAGGATTTAAACCCTCTTGCTGAACTTACTCAACCACAGCTCCTTGAGAATACACCTTGGCATAACGCATCCTCACAAGTTTTTACAATCCCTTGGGTAGGCAAGATGACATGCACACGAAGTTCTCAGAAGAGCACACTAGTAGCAGCTTATCTGATCATCACACACGCTATAGCATCATAGAGATAAATACCTCTCATGAAGCTTCCTCAGAGACACAATGTTCAGATAACCTGTCTAACATTATAAAAAAAATTTTTAAGCACCTTAAGAAATAATTCCTTCATTCAACAGTCAGACTGTAAGCACCAAGGTATGAACATGGACTACGTCTCCTTTTACACAGATCCATCATGACCATTTTCATGACAAGCAATCATACACCATGCTTCATCATGATGAGAAACATCCTCCATAATATCAACTCCACATGGCTTTACCCCATGATCATAGACATTGAATCTTGAGTTCTAGCCTTGTCTGAATCTGCACCTTCAGGAGTGATACTTTTGACATCACAAATTAAAGGATAATCAATTAAATACTTGCCAAGTAACAAATGATTTTAAATCCCCAATGTGTGACACACAAATATTCTCATCAGAGGTCCAAGGACACAAGCTTGCCTGAGTTTCAGCAATCTTTGTACACATCTTCATATTAGCACACTGTCAACACAAGTAATGCAGCTACACATCAGACAGGTACACAGCTCCCCCTGTCATACATAATCAGCACTCCCCCTAAAAGAGAGAACCCAAACAAATTAAGAATCTCTTCATCACACACTGCATCTTTACATTCCTTGTTTTACAGCCCATACTATAACAGAAGAAGTAGATAAAACTATCTGCAAGATCACTCAGATTCAGCTAGAAATATCTCCAAAATGTCAGAGTAAATGCCTTGTTTCCTTGACTTCTATATGCACAAAATCAGAGCTGATGATATCTTGATCTTTATCTTCACCAGTCATACAAGGCACTTGGATAGAGGCCCAAATACCTGACTTGATCCATTGACACCCAATGACAGCACCAAGAGCAGAAACACTGTTAAGTTCATTATGAACAGTAACGCAATGTCATAACATCTGGTATGACATTCCACTCTCCTAGAGGCATATAGTCACAAATTCTTGAAGCCTCAACTGTACCATTGCAGCAACATATCCTAGATAGAAGTATACCTTCCCATGCCAAGGATAACTATTGCTCTATTTCTAGAAGCACGTGAATGGAAAACATAAGACTCATCTTCATGTCTTAAAGAGCTCACTCTTTGTTCAACACACCTGTTGAACGCATTCACTTACTACTTGAACCATAAGCACCTAGTACACCCATCAGACAGAAGTTGCTCCAAGATCACCACATTATCTCTCATGACCAACTCCATGCTCATACAGTGAGAAGGCACCAAACTGATCCACCTCTTCCTAGAGTTACTTGTAGCAGAAGAAACCACTTCTCCACAAGTATTCTGACCTTAGGCTGAGTACAAGATAGACACCCCATAATCCAAGACATTATTTCCTCATCATTCTCCCATATGATAAGTTAGAACACTTCTGATTCAACTATGGACTTTATCATATCAGAATGCAATCAACCAATGATCCACTCTAGTATTGTACAATACCTTCACATCATACTCCAAGACAGTCCTTTTACCTCATCATTCTCCCGTATGACAAGATAGAGTACTTCTTAACCAAGAGGTGAATCACAAGTTCCACAACAGATCTTCAAGTCCTTCCCCATATGATGTTTACACCATCCAATGGTTCTTGATATTCCCACAACTGGACTTACTACTGCCTAGTAATCCAACTGAAGATCTTCAGAGAACACAACTCCACCAGCTTGATCAAAACATCTCCAAAAGAGAGTAATCCTCCATAGACAATTTAGGGCTTCTACCACAAGCTCTAATATATGACCAGAACTAGATCCTCTTTTGGTCTTCAACCAACTACCCTTCTACACAAGAGTAATTAGTTCCAAGCATGAACAGACCCAGAACCTTCTATGGTCTTCAAATACCTACCCTTCTGCACAAGAGTATTTTTCTAAAGGCACACTACTTAAATAACCAAATGCCACTGTTTGGTTACTCAGTATCTTTCAGAGCTCTAGAAAATCTAATCAAGCTTGATCTTCATATCCTACATGCTCCAAGGCAACTTAGATACACCAAGGTTTAGACCTGTAACACCTACTCCTTCACACAGCTCCTGCAAACTGCATGAGATAGTATCGATTCCATTCTTAACTGAGAATATCAACTTATCTTCAACTGATGTACCACAACATCCATTGAGGCCCTGAAGTTACTACTTGATGTCACAACTTCTGATCAGACATCCTGCTGATGAGTTCAGGCTTTCATTCTGCCACTTAGAATAGCCTTATCACTCTATCAGGACAAGAATTCCATGTTCACATAGACTTGATTACTGATAGCAAGGTTGAGTAGACGGCCTGTATTCTGCAATATCTACCTTTGAGATGCATTTGCTCCAGAAAACTCCACTTTAGAGAAACCAATCATGCCAAAAATTGATTCTTCAATGAGGAAGGGTCATAAAAGAGATCTGTACACAAGGATTCCCGCTTTCCCTAAGTAGAGACTTCTTTAGAAAGTCAGAGATGATTGCCACTTATCCTTGACCTCCAACATGACCAAGGTCATATGCTCCTATGCACTTAGATCAGAAATAAACTGACCCAAGCAGTGATATCACCAGTGCCATCTTCTAGACTAGTTTCTTGCCAGGAAACTTTCTAGATAAAGATCATATGCTTCTAGTAGAGACTAGAACACACCTTCTGTACTCCAATAAACTGAGCCAAGAAGAATGTATTCATCTTTACTTCCATCAACACTACATTATAGCCTTAGTTTCTTTCCAAGAACCTTACTATAATAAAGACAGATCTTACCTCACATGTGTATGGTACCAAGATTATCAGCTATATCTCCTTTGATATAATGATTCTCTCCTTGTATCAACAGAATTCTGCACAATCTCTACTGATGGAATGTCTCAACATTTGGTTGAACATCAGATTCTTGAAGTAGATCAAACAAATCAGGGGCCTTATGCTTGTGCTGCAACTGATGAGACATCTTGATCATTGACTAAGGATAATTCATTAAGTATTTGTGAAGATCTCAAATAGAAATGAATCTTAAATCCTTATAATTAACCCTTCTCTGAACTTCATGGATAACCAATTAAATACGTGTGTAGTTCACACATAGCAACTGATCTTAAATCCACACAACTTATTGAGAAGTCCATTTGATAGATATTTACACTTCAGTAATACCAAAAGTATTCTTCAGTATAAGTATATCTAGTGTTGAAACATCAAGGCTGCCACCCTTGACTCAACCTCTATAAGACTTCCTCTGCTGATAGAATCCTTGCAGGTCATGAGTGGTGAAAATAAATCACCTCCCGCACAACAGAACAGCAACAGCTCAGGCACATTAGCATCCAGCAGGATCCACATTTTGTCAGACCAATCGGAGCAGTAGAGACCACCATCTTGCAACCATATATCAGCATGTATATAGGCCAGTCTTCTCCCAGGGCTACTAAAGTTCTTTCATTAGAAAAATATGCAGCGGAACCACCAAAAGAACATCTTCAACATGTCCTAAACAAGATATCAAAACATCTTATATGACATTTTAGCCACTCCTCCTATGGCAAAACAGGTCACAGAAGCTCAGAGGGCACATCAGAAGAAACACAAAATCCTTAAACTCCATAAGTAGTAGCTCAAACATTTAGCAAGATCCTAAAATCAACTGCCACTTCTCCTTGTTCAAACCACCAGAAAGCATCTCCCAAGATCTCATCCAGAACAGACAGGATGCCTGCTCTAATACCAATTGAAATTCTGGTATGCAGATTTCAGATGCCCCAAGATCATTGATCTCTGCTTAAACGGAACAAAGACAGACCATGACCAATTTAAATTTCTTTAAATTGTATCAATGTCATCACCAATGTCATGACCTCTGTTGTAACATCTGCAGACTAACAGAACTATTTATCTAACCATTTAAAGTGCAAAATTGTAAATGCTGAAAGATAAATAACACAGGTAATTGTTCACCCAGTTCAGTGTCAAAAACACCTACATCTGGGGGCTACCAAGCCAGGGAGGAAATTCACTATTAGTAGAATTAATTCAGAGTCAAACATCTAGCTTGCACTCCTATCTTAAGACCTACCCAATGACACTTCAACCTAGAGACACTCTAGACCTGAGTATACCCACTCACTCCCCCTCAATCACCTCAGTGATATCAAGACACAATTACACAATAAATATGAAGAAACACTACATACACACCTTGATCTTGCTTTACAGCTTTGATCAAGTGACACACAGTCTTGCTTAATAGCTTTGAGTGACACAATGAACACAACAGTTTATCCATAAAAACCAAAGCAATTATACAACATACAATTGCTTGGCACACAAGGAATCCTAAGATTCCTAGACACACATGAAGAGTCAAACTCTTCACTCACTAATATGTCTACCACAATGCATCCAAGGATACAAAGGGTGACTTACAAAGACACACACAAGGGACTCTCAAACCCTAGACCTTTATTTTACACTCAAGTTGTTCTTGATGTGAGTGCTTTTTTTTCTATGCTTCTGCTCCTCCTTAAATAGTAGTGCAGACTGGGCTTGGGCTGTTTAAAAGTAACAAACATTAGGCTTAACCAAGTTAAACCACTTTGCATAATTCAAGGTGCTATCAAATAGGTCATGATAAGCTCAACACTGCCTAGAATCTCTCTTGAGATAACTAGGGAACCCTAATAAGTCTCCTGAAATCTAGCCTGAGATAACTCATGCAATATAACAGAAAACCAACATGCCTGCTTGCTGCCAGCTACCTGATGTCATACGCTTGGTGTCATAACATCCAGCATGACATCCAACTTACTTTGTGCTAGCTGACTAAACTTACTCTGTAGAGCACTTCTGCAGCATCTTCTTCATAACAGTAGAAACAAATATATTATAGTTTCCTAAAAAGTCTCAGAGATCCTTTTTCTGAACACCAATTAAATCTTCACTTTCATGTTATGAATATTTTGAACTGCCCACACTTGATGAGATATATCCAACAGGATCTCATAAACCCAAACCACTTCTGTCAAGTGATAGCAACTCCTACTGTACTAGGCAACAGTTTTGTCTTCAGCTCCTGCTGCACCAGACAGCGATGTCATGACATTTGTAATGGCATCCTGTTCAAAACACATGACAACAGTATTGTCATAATAGTAGATGTGAATGTTATGGCATTTTGCTTAACATTAGTGCAGAATCATGTTTTAACAAAATTTAGCCAATTATAGAACCATGGACAATCATAGAATCATGGAACTAACACCACCTCAAGAGCCTTGGCTTTGAATCCTGTTTAGTAAACATGTACTTTAAAGCAGCATGGTCAATATACACAATAACTTTCGAACCCAACAGATATTTCCTGAATTTATCAAAGGCATAAACTACTGCTAACAACTCCTTTTTGGTGGTTGCGTAGTTCATTTGTGTGGGGTTCAATACATGACTAGTGTAGTAAATAATATGTAATAATTTATCTCTTCACTGTCCTAAAATAGCCCCTACTGCAATTTCGCTAGCATCACACATGATCTCAAATGGATGAGACAAATTGGGGGCAATCACAATCGGTGCCAAAACTAATTTATTTTTCAATTTTTCAAATGCCTCGACACACTTTTCATCAAAGTCAAAAGCCTTATCCTTAACCAAAAGAGTGGTTAGAGGTTTGGCTATTTTATAAAAATATCTTATGAACCGGCAGTAGAAACCCGCATGGCCTAAGAAACGTCTTATACCTTTTTCGTTCAACGAAGGTGGGAGTTTTGATATTACTTCCACTTTGGCTTGTCCACTTTGATTCCTTTGTGAGAAATTTTGTGACCCAAGAGTATTCCTTCACGTACCATGAAGTGGCACTTCTCCCAATTGAGAATTAAGTGGCTTTCCTGGCATCTTTGTAAAACAAGAGAAAGGTTAGTTAAACAATTATCAAAAGAAGAGCCAAATACTGAGAAGTCATCCATGAAGACTTCCATATATTTTTACAACATATCAGCGAAAATGGAGGTCATGCATCTCTGAAAAGTGGCAGGAGCATTACATAACCCAAATGGAATTTTTTTGTACGCAAAAACACCATAAGGGCATGTAAAAGCCGTCTTCTCTTGATCTTCCGGTGCCATGGCAATTTGGTTGTAACTGGATTAACCACCAAGGAAACAATAATAATCATGACCAGCTAACCTTTCCAACATTTGATCAATGAATGGAAAAGGGAAATGGTATTTCCTTGTAGAAAGATTTAACCTTCTATAATCAATACATACTCGCCAACCTGTTACCGTTCTTCTCGGGATCAACTGGTTTTTCTCGTTTTTGATCACAATAGTGCCCCCTTTCTTTGGTACCACATTAATCGGGCTCACCCAAGAGATGTTGGATATAGGGTAGTTAAGACCTACACTAACAACTTCACAACTTCTTTTCTGACTACTTCTTTCATGGCCGAGTTTAGTCTTCTTTGAGGTTGCACTACTGGATTATAATCATCTTCCATGAGAATTTTGTGCATGCACACCGTGGGACTAATACCTTTCAAATCCTCAATAGGCCACCCAATAGCACTCTTATATCTTTTGAGAACAGTGACCAACTTGTCTGCTTGGATCTTTTTAAGGTTAGAGCTTATAATAGATGGACATTTACCGTTAGTGTCAAGGAAAATATACTTAAGGTTTTTAGGAAGTTGTTTCAACTCCGTACTCTTTTTTGTCTCTTCACTCCCTTCCACAATCTGAGTTTGTCTTAAATCTTCCCACCGGTGTGATCGAGATCCTTTCAAAGGGGGTTGTGCTTCCATAATAGCTAGCACTTCCACCTCTCTTTCGTCAACTGTTTCATTTGGTTCAAAAATAGACATACTCAACACTTTTTCTAAAGGTGAGAAAGATACACCTTCAAGATTCTCATTTGTAACCACTTGTTCAAGCACTTTTATGTTGCTGCTTGTGCAAAAATCATTTTTGTGCTTCATGGTGTTTCTAACATCAATCTTCAACTCTTCATCATAAACCTTCAATGTCATTGTACCCCCTTCCATGTCTATCAGAACTCTACCAGTCTCTAAAAATGGTCTTCCAAGTATAAGGGGAATATCCTTATCTTCTGGCATCTCTAGTATAACAAAATCCACCGGAAACACAAATTTATCAATCTTCACCAGTACATCCTCCACTACCCCATACGGTCGGTTCACAGAATGGTCCACAAATTGAAGTGTCATTCTTGTATCTTTCACCTTACTGATTCCCAAATTTTTGTAGATGGATAACGACATGAGACTAATACTTTCTCCCAGATTGATAAGAGCTCTATTGAATAATCTATCCCCAATAGTGCATGGGATAGTAACAGTACCTCGATCTTTCTTCTTCACTGAAATCTTTAGACCCTGCAAAATAGCACTACAATTTTTGGTTAGAATAATCGGCTCTGTATCAGTGATTCGCTTCTTTGAGATGATATCATTCATGAACTTGGCATAGGTTGGCATTTGCTTGAGTGCCTCAAAAATGGGATATTGAGTTCAAGCTTTTTAAACATTTTAAGAAATTTTTCAAAAATTTTCTCTTGCTGCCCCTTCTTCTTATTCCTTTGAGGATAAGGAAGCTTAATTGGTTTGGGCTTAATGACGGTTTTCTCTTTAACAACTTTTTCAGGTGCCACTACTTCTTTATCAACTACCTCGTTTTCTGTGATCTCTAAATCAACTTCAAGCAACTGATCTTCTAATTCAGAATTTTTCTCTGAAACTTCCTTAGATTTTCCACTTCTTGTGGTCACAGCATTAACACTCTTGTGATCCCTAGGACTTGTCATAGTTGCACTTGGAAGAGCACCTGGTATTTGGGATCCTGACAATTGTTGTGCTATTTGACTCATTTGTACTTCAAGGTTCTTTATAGAAGCACTTGTGTTCCTCATATTACTCCTTGTTTCTTCTTGGAATTGAGAGCTTTGAGCGGCCATCATTTCAATGGCAATTTCCCAATCTGCTTTCTTTTGTACCTGTTGTTGATGTGGTTGATGTTATGGTTGGTAAGGTTATTGTTGTTGTGGTTGATATTGTTGTTGTTGAGGTTGGCATTGTTGTTTGTATTGAGCTTGACTTTGTTTAGGAGCGTTCCCTTGTTGATCTTTCCATGCGAAGTGTGGATGGTTTTTCCAACCTGGAAGTGTTGGAGTAGGGATTGTTCTGCTTCATAAATTTTATTTCCTCAATCTATTTTTCGGTTGCAACACAGTGCATGGTGAAGTGAGGACCCCCACAAATTTCAAAATTCATTGCTTGAACCGGTTGGACTTGTGCCACAGTTTGAGTATCAAGACTCATCTTGTTTAACCTTCTTTCCACTTCCGCTAAAAATATGATCTTCAATCTTTACCAGTTGCTCAGTAAGTTTCAAATCAATGGCCTTCTCTGGTTGACTTACACTCCGGTCATAAAATTCTCAGTGCTCATTTGCAGCGATAGCTTCAATAATTCTTTTGATACCGGTGGCTGTTGAAAAGTTAGTGTGAAGGCAAATCGCCACACATCACACGAGTCTGCAAGACATCACTCGATATAGGTTTCGATGATGACGAATTACAACCATGGATGAATTGGCAATTGTAAACTCCAACTCTACCAAACAAATGCAACGTATCAACTACCATATCCTTTTATATTTGTCTAAAAACTGTTATAATAAATATAATATGTGTAGATAAAATATGGTCATGACAAGAGGCATGAAAAACCACAAGAATATCAATTTTTGCATGTTTGCAGGGTATGAGTCGACCATAGGGTCGGCGCATGCATCAGTGCATTTTTCCACTGGTCAGCGCATGAAGGGTTGAGTCGACCATAGGGTCGGCGCATGAAGGAAATACTTTTCAACGGGTCAGCGCACGCCGACTATATGGTCGATGCATACTGATACATTTTGATAATTTCCAAAAAATGCAGGCTATGCGTCGACGCACAGACCTGCTGCGGTCGACCGTTCGCGCAGAAATACAGTTTTTAAGTGATTCCCTCTATTATTTGAAAAGTTGTTATGTCTTTGGTTGGTCTGGTACTATATATACAAGTTCAACCACTTATGTCATTTTAACATTTGATAAAAGCTGATTCATGTGTTCAAGAATAAGAAAGAGTGAAATAGGTGTCCAAGATTCATCATCTTCATCTTCAACATCTCACAACACATCAATTACACACAGCCATTTTTGAAGTGCATTGTGAGTGATTAAAGGTGATAAGGTTCGAAGCTTAGATTGGGTAATCGAGTTCGGGTTGAAGCTTGTGACAGGTTCTTTCTTGAATAAAACTGTTAGGGTTTTATCCTCCAAGGTTGGTTTGAATTTTGGGGGTTTTTGGACGAAATTCTTCATCAAGGGTCAACTGAGCGAAGGTGATTGTGAAGAGGTGTTCTTCAACAGTCTAGTAGCGGATTCAGTGATATTGAGGGGAAGATCTCGGGTTCGATTCATTGCAGTTGAGATCAGCCGGAGCCGAAGGTTTGAACAACTAAGGGTTATTCAATAAGGTGGTTGGAATCGAAGGTCTATCAACAATGATCGGAGGACTTGATTCATCTTGAATCAAGGGGCAAGGAGTGGAAGCAACATTCAACGTATTGAGAATTCTGTTGTATATTTGTTGTTCAATCCTTGTATAAACTATTACATTCAACAGGTGATATCTATTAAATCTATCTCAATTCTAGTTTTAGAATTGAGGGCAGACGTACCCCGAAGCGAGGACGACGGGGGAACTGCCTCACCAAATACCTTTCTTCTCTATTTTTCAGCATTTTTGTTTTAGCTTATGAATAAGTGATTTTTGTATAAGCACTATTGTCAAACTGTGATATCAATTGAGTAAGAGGTTAAAACTCTGTTTTTGAATCCAAAGTACAATAAGACATTGTACTAGGCTAGTTGGAATCACTTACTCAACATAAATATCACTTGGAGTGTTTTTGCACGCCAAGTGTTCGACAAATTGCCTAAACCAAAATTATCTTATTTGTGTATCTAGTTTTGGTTTGCTCTTTAAATCATTGGAACTAGGAATCCTAACAAGTGAATTAGATCATTGATAAGTGTGATTAGTGTTGTGATTCTCTTTTCCATATTGTCATTAATCCAAAGGCTTATCGCATATCCGGTTTTCCAATAACCGTTCGTTTTAGACTATATTTTCCTTGGCCGCTTCCGCACTTAAAAGATATTTTCAAAACCAATTTTTAAATTGGTAGCGCCGACTTAAATTTTTAATTGGGATCTATTCAACCCCCCCCCCCTTCTAGATCCGTGCCATAGTCTAACAAGTGGTATCTAGAGCTCCGGTTACTCGGTGCTTCAAATACAACGTTGATAGAAAATGGCTAACGAACCAAAAGGGGCGTACAATAGAGCTCCCGTTTTCAACAGTGAAAATTATAGTTATTGGAAAGACTGTATGCGGGTGCACATAAACTCCATAGACAGAAAAATATGGAACGTTATCCTTAATGGTCCAATAGAAATTACTATGACCAATGCGGATAATGTAGTTGTGCCAAAACCCGAAGCACAATGGACCGATGACGATGAGAAAAAATACAATTATGATTGGAAAGCCAAAAATATCTTAATCTCCTCATTAGGTGTAGATGAATACTATCATGTATCCCATTGTCCTACTGCTAAGGCCATGTGGGATTCACTAAAAATCACCCATGAGGGGATGAACTATGTTAAGTTGGCTAGAATCAACACATTAACACAAGAGTTTGATCTCTTTTTCATGGAGCAAGGGGAAACCATTGCTGACATGCAAAAGAGATTTACTCATCTCATCAATCGTTTACATTCATTAGGTAGGCCTGTTTCCAATGATGTTGCTACTAATAAGATCTTGAGATGTCTTAACAGGGAATGACAGCCAAAAGTGACCGCCATCAAAGAAGCACATGATCTTACCTTATTAGACTTGACAACATTGTTTGGCAAACTACAAGAGCATGAACAGGTACTCTTGAGCCTAGACCAACGCGAAAAGATGGAAAAGAAAGACAAAACGAAGGTGAGTGAAAAGAAATCGATAGCTCTCAAGACTTCCTCCTCGAAGTCTCAAGCAAAAGAGCAAAGTGATTATTCCTCAAGCGACGAAGAAGAAGAGGACAAGAGCGAAGATATGAGGTTGTTCGTTAAACGGTACACCGTTACGTGAGAAAGAACGACATCCAACATTCTGAGAAGAATTTGGTAAACTTCCGGAAACAATCGAGGTACTCCAAAAATGATGACTCAAAAGGTAAAAAGACTAGAGGGACGTGCTACAAGTGTGGGAAGCCCGGTCACTATAAACCGGACTGTCCGATGAACAAAAAGGCAAAGGAAAAGGAATCATCAAAGTCATACAAGAAATCGATAGCGACTCTTCCTCCTCTGATGAAAGCTCTAGTGATGAAGAAGAGTCCGTGAATCTATGCCTTTCCGCTCATCAGAAAAATAAGAAAAAACAGGTACGTCACTCTAAATATGAGAAGTCCTCAAATATGTTGCATTCAGAATTACAAACCGCATTTAATGCTTTACACAATGAAGCAACTGAAGCCTTTAAGAGACTTGCCTCTAATAAAATAATTTTTACTTACTTATAGCACAAAGTTAAAGAGTCTGAAAAGAAACTAGAGGACCTTAAGGCTTCCATTGTGGAAGGTAATAAATCGGATTGTGAGGACCATAGAAATCCTTTCGACTTTGGATGTGATACTTGTCATATTTGGCAAGGTGAAGTTAGAAACCTTAAGGCCAAATTAAACAAGGCACTTGAGCCTAAAATTACATTTGCTATTGAAAGAAAGGATTTTAGAAAAGTATGATAAACCCATATCAAAAATATGCATATGTAATTAGGGATCAGGTAAGTAAAAGTGATTCTAAAGTCGATTTTGCATGCTTATATTGTTGCAAGAAAGGCCACTCCATTGCTAAATGCCGATTTAGGAGATTTCTGGTTCCTAAAGGCATCTATCAATGGTTGCCCAAACGCAACCATCTTGTCGCTAACATATTAGGATCCAATATGCCATTGGGTACCTCCTTTTGCTAATTATGTTTTGATAGGTAAAATGTGTCGAGACCACCGAGAGAAGATGGGTTCTCGACAGTGGATGCTCAAGACACATGTCTGGAGACATATCCTTATTCATAGACTTCGTGGCTAAGAAGAAAGGGTATGTAACTTATGGTGATAACAACCGCGGAGAAATACTAGGTAAATGTAGTGTAGGTAATCCCTCTTCTACTACGATTTCTGATGTGTTGCTTGTCGAGGGCCTTAAACATAATCTGTTTAGCATTAGCCAATTATGCGACAAAGGATACAATGTATCTTTTTCAAAAGATTGTTGCAAAATTGTGCATGATAATGATAAGAAGAATATGTTTAATGGTTTTAGAGTAAACAACATATATATGCTTGACTTAAATGAAGTATCGTTAACAAGGGACAAATGCCTCATAACTATGAGTGAAGACTCATGGCTATGGCATAGGCGTTTAGCGCATGTTAATTTTGACTTACTAAATAAGGTAGTCTCAAAAGACTTAGTCTTAGGACTTCCCAAAATAAAGTTCACCAAGGATCACCTTTGTGATGCTTGTCAAAAAGGGAAGCAAACGAGGATCTCATTTAAATCCAAAAAGATCGTTTCAACAACGAGACCTCTCGAACTTCTTCATATGGACTTGTTTGGGCCGTGTAGGATTAAAAGTCTAGGAGGAAACTATTACGGGTTCGTAATAGTGGACGACTTTTCTAGGTTTTGTTGGACCATCTTTTTAGTAAGTAAGAGTGATACATTTGTCGCTTTTGAAAGGTTTGCTAAGCTTTCCCAAAATAAGTTAAATACAAACATTGTATCAATTAGAAGCTACCATGGAGGTGAGTTTGAAAATCACTTATTTGAAGAATATTGCGGTAACCATGGTATAAATCATAACTTCTCCGCTCCACGCACCCCTCAACAAAACGGGGTTGTGGAGCGTAAAAACCGAATTTTAGAAGAATTGGGAAGAACAATGATTAACGAAAGTGGTTTACCGAAATATTTTTGGGCCGACGCCATTAGTACGGAGTGTCATGTTTTGAATAGGGTGCTTATTCGCCCCATTCTAAATAAAACACCGTATGAGCTTTTAAAAGGGCGAAAGCCAAATGTTTCTCACTTGCATGAGTTTGGCTGCAAATGTTTTGTATTAAACAATGGAAAGGAAAACTTGGGCAAATTCGATTCCAAGGCCGATGAAGGTATCTTCCTCGGATACTCTCAATCGAGTAAAACATATAGAATATATAATAAACGATTGCTTGCTGTAGAAGAGTCTGTGCATGTTACTTTTGATGAGTCCTATCCGAGAAATGTCGGAAAGGATAGTGTTGTTCATGGTGCAGGTACATCTAAGGAAGACATACTCAAAGGCGGAGAGACGGGGATTGATCAACCTGACAAAGCCAAAGTTGAGGAGGATAAAGATGTACACCATGATGTAACAGAGGAAGTTCATCCGCCTTCAAACGATGATCTCCCTCAAGCTTAGAAGTCTCCCAAAGACCATCCAATTGAAAACATTCTCGGGGACATCACAAAGGGTGTAACAACTCGATCGAAGCTAAGTAATTTCTGTTATCACTTCGTGTTCGTTTCACAAATGGAACCTAAAAACCCTAAGGAAGCCCTACTCGATGAACACTGGTTTTTGTCAATGCAGGAGGAACTAAATTAGTTCACTAGAAATGAGGTTTGGGACCTTGTCCCTCCTCCACGAGGTCATCGAGTAATCGGAACCCGATGGGTGTTTAGAAATAAATTGGATGAAAACGGAGTAATAACTCGCAGCAAGGTGCGTTTAGTCGTGCAAGGGTATAACCAAGAGGAAGGCATCGACTATGAGGAAATTTTTGCGCCGGTTGCCCGGCTCGAGGCTATACGCCTTTTTCTTGCTTTCGCTTGTGCGAAGGATTTTAAGTTATTTCAAATGGACGTAAAGAGTGTGTTCCTTGACGGGTACATAAATGAAGAAGTCTATGTTGCGCAACCTCCTGGTTTTGAGTCTCATGAGTATCCTGATCATGTCTACAAACTGAAAAGGGCTTTATATGGTCTCAAACAAGCTCCTAGAGCTTGGTATGAGAGACTAAGTAAATTTTTACTTGATCAAGGTTACTCAAGAGGAAAGGTTGACACTACTCTCTTCATTAAACGTCAAGGAAAGCAGTTAATTCTTGTACAAATTTATGTTGACGATATCATATTTGGATCTACTAACATGAGTCTCGTGAGAGAGTTTTCTGAGCTTATGCAGGGTGAATTCGAGATGAGTATTATGGGTGAACTCACATACTTTCTCGGTTTGCAAATCAAGCAACTGAAAGAAGGAACATTCGTGAGCCAAACAAAATATTGTTTGGAGCTTCTCAAGAGATTTGACATGGCAAATTCAAAAGCCATAGACACTCCTATGCCAACATGTGTAAATATGAGTAAAGACGAAAGTGGTAAGGACGTTGAAGTAAAAAGGTATAGAGGTATGATTGGCTCTCTTCTCTATCTTACTGCTTCTCGTCCCGACATTATGTTTAGCGTGTGTATGTGCGCAAGATACCAATCATGTCCTAAGGAATCCCACCTAAAATCTGTCAAACGTATACTTCGATACCTATCTGGTAGTCCGAAGTATGGACTGTGGTATTCCAAAGGTAATGATTGTTCATTGGTAGGTTTCTCCGATTTCGATTTTGCCGGTTGCAAATCGGATAGGAAAAGCACCAGCGGTACGTGTCACTTATTTTCAAATTCCTTGGTCAGTTGGCACAGCAAGAAACAAGTGTATGTTGCTCTGTCAACCGCCGAAGCGGAATACGTAGCCACCGGTAGTTGTTGTGCGCAAATCCTATGGCTTAAGCAGCAACTATTAGACTTCAATTTAAAACTAGAACGTGTTCCAATATTTTGTGACAATACTAGTGCTATAAACCTTACCAAAAATACGGTGTTACATTCGCGTACCAAACATATAGAAATTCGAAACCATTTTCGGAGGGATCATGTAGAGAAAGGTGACGTTGTCTTTGAACACGTTGACACCAAAAATCAACTAGCGGACATTTTCACAAAGCCGCTAGCCACTGAACCTTTCTTTCATATCCGTCGAGAACTTGGCATTCTCGACATTTCTAATCGGGTTTAATGATTGCTAGTTTCGTATTACTCGGTTTACAACTATACTCTTGTACTTCTAACAAGTTGAATTTTGTTGCAAGCACAAGTGTGTTGTTATCAAGTGTTGTCGGTATAGAGGTGATATTGCTCCTTCTCTCTCTCTCTCTCTCTCTCTCTCTCTCTCTCTCTCTCTCTCTCTAAACATTCATGACTTAAACTAGTATATCGTTTGACTATCATGGTATTTATATATATGACATTTGCTGCAAATACTATGTGTTTTGGATGCAAATTATATTGTGAAAGTGTAAATAGGCATCAAGTGTGGCATTCTACATGACATAAAATGAAAAACTGAGTTTTTGATCACTATGAGTTGACCGAAACAGGGCAGCGGTCGACGCATGCTGTAGACTTTCAAAATTATCAAAAATCACACAGTATGCGTCGACGCATGCAGGGGTTATGGTCGACTGCTCGCGCAAAAACCCAGAATTTTTTTTGCTTTTGAAAACCGTTACATCTCTTCACTTCTACATTAAATGTGAAGTCAATAATTACTATGATTTGAAATTGCATTTTCTTGTAACTTGCATCTAGTCATCTATTGTGTCCCCTTGTCTCCTCCCTCTTTCCAAAACCCTACACCTTCTTCTATAAAAAGGGATAGTTCTCATCTTCTCCACACTCATCTCCAACTACTCTCTCCAAAGGAATTGCAGTTAATCACTATAAAATCTCCAAAAATCATCATCAATGGCTTCTCTATTTCGCAAAAATACCGGAAAGAGATCAAGGGCCTCATCATCCGCTTAAGTACCCGTTACCGCTGTCTCACTAGTTCCTCCACTTGCGGTTGAAAACTTCAACAAGAATATCAGCAAAAGAGCAGTCGTTCCGCAGCATGCATTCTACAAGGCAACGGCGGAGCGCATGCATCTCACCTAAATTATGTCTCTGCTGGAGTTTCAGGGGTTCTTCAACTTTCTGGAGTGCAACACAAAATACAATGAGGATTTAGTCCGGGTGTTCTACACTAGTCTGCGTGACAACTTTCAAAGTCAATATTTCCACACCTCTGTCGGCAATAAACTGGTAAACGTAAATTCTGAAGTCTGGAATAAGTATTTTGATTTGACTGTAGTTGCTGATGCACCACCTCTTCATGAGGTAACGGACTCTCGCATGGTGTCGGGATACGAGTTTAAGAGTGCTCTGAATGACATGCTCAAAAGGCCCTATTCAGATGCTATTGTCAATAGTGATGCCTTTCCTCGAACGGTTACGGCAGGAAAACTCCAAACAGGGGAGCGCATCCTTCAGTGGATTGTTGCTCGCATCCTGCGACCGAAAAAAGGTGGCCTGTCCCGAGTCGAACAAGCTGAGGTACATCTCATCTATATTTTGAAACATAAGACCAAAATAAACTGGCCATATTATATTGCAAGCAGGATTTTTGCTCTGAGAGATTCAGGCCGAGGCACTGCTCTAGCTTATGGGTTGTTTATCTCGGAAGTTCTCACCGCAACAAATGTTGTATACCCATCATTTCCTTGTGTTTCAGTATCCTCTGACAAAGAATTCAGTACCAAAACCTTTGCCATGATGGGATATTTTTGGTGTGATGAACGACAAACATATAAGTTTGTTCATCGAGCAAACATTCCTCGGGTGACTCATGAATCTGATGATAGTTCTGAACAGGAAAGCGAAGAGCAAGATGAACAGGAAGATGATGAAGAAAATGCAGCGGAAGAGGTACAAGAACCCGTATGCGAGACGCAAGACTATTATCAATCGCCGGTTCAACATGAGATTCCAAATACTGATTGGCTCCATCTGAAGAACAGGAAGAAGGTTACACAAATCAGGGATGGGGTGAATGGCAGAACACAGGCTGGACCACCCTGGGTAGATTCTACAATCCATACCACGACTACTCTCAAGATCATCAACCTTCTCAGCACTCATCACCTCCTCCACCATCGGACAACTCTGAAATACTTAATATGCTGCAGTCCATGAAGTTAGATCAACAGACCTTCATGAGGAGTCAAGATACGCGAATGGAACAGATCAGAGCTGAGCTTTGTACTCAAAATGAAAGGTTAAATTCATTTTCAACTAGGATGGATGCCCGTTTTGAAGCTCTTGTTGCATCCAATGAAAGGCAAGACATGGAAATCACTGACAGTCTCTATCATCTCAACATGTCCGTGGAAGCGTTTGTGGACTTCTCGGATCCTCACGGCAATCCAGATGTTGCATACCAGGGGAGGGGCCGAGGTCGGGGTCGGGGATATTAGTTACATAGTTGCATATTTTTTTACTGTGTATTTTCCGTTGCTCCGTGTTATGTTTGTCTGAATATTCGCCCATTTGCATGTATTCTCTTCATTATCTATTAATTCCAGTTTTTTTGTTCATTATCACTCTTATGTGTGAAGTTTGGTAATTGACTAGCTATCACCTATTGTATGTTTTTTTGTTAATTGACGAGTTCTCTTTCTCTTTTTGATGTTGTCAAAGGGGGAGAAGAACGTGTAGCAAGCACCAAAGCCAAGCCAGGATGTTCACAACAGTTAACAGTTGATGGTTGTTTGTTTTGCAGCCTCATATTACAAAAGAAAGGGGGAGCTTGTGTATACATTGCATATTGTTGCATATTGTTGTGTTTTTGGTTGTTTTGGTTGTATACAGGTTTTCATCATCAAAAAGGGGGAGAATGTGAAGGCAAATCGCCACACATCACACGAGTCTGCAAGACATCACTCGATATAGGTTTCGATGATGATGAATTACAACCATGGATGAATGGGCAATTGTAAACTCCAACTCTACCAAACAAATGCAACGTATCACCTACCATATCCTTTTATATATGTCTAAAAACTGTTATAATAAATATAATATCTGTAGTTAACATGTGGTCCTGACAAGAAGCATGAAAAACCACAAGAATATCAATTTTTGCAGGTTTGTAGGGCATGAGTCGACCATAGGGTCGGTTCATGCATCAGTGCATTTTTCCACTGGTCAGCGCATGAAGGGTTGAGTCGACCATAGGGTCGACGCATGAAGGAAATACTTTTCAACGGGTCAGCGTACACCGACTGTATGGTCGACGCATACTTATACATTTTGCAGATTTCCAAAAAAGGCAGGCTATGTGTCGACGCACAGACCTGCTGCGGTCGACCGTTCGCGCAGAAATACAGTTTTTAAGTGATTCCCTCTATTATTTGAAAAGATGTTATGTCTTTGGTTGGTCTGGTACTATATATACAAGTTCAACCACTTATGTCATTTTAACATTTGATAAAAACTGATTCATGTGTTCAAGAATAAGAAAGAGTGAAATAGGTGTCCAAGATTCATCATCTTCATCTTCAACATCTCACAACACATCAATTGCACACAACCATTTTTGAAGTGCATTGTGAGTGATTAAAGGTGATAAGGTTCGAAGCTTAGATTGGGTAATCGATTTCGGGTTCAAGCTTGTGACAGGTTCTTTCTTGAATAAAACCATTAGGGTTTTATCCTCCAAGATTGGTTTGAATTTTGGGGGTTTTTGGACGAGATTCTTCATCAAGGGTCAACTGAGCGAAGGTGATTGTGAAGAGGTGTTCTTCAACAGTCTAGTAGCGGATTCAGTGATATTGAGGGGAAGATCTCGGGTTCGATTCGTTGCAGTTGAGATCAGCCGGAGCCGAAGGTTTGAACAACTAAGGGTTATTCAATAAGGTGGCTGGAATCAGAGGTCTATCAACAACGATCGGAGGACTTGGTTCATCTTGAATCAAGGGGCAAGGAGTGGAAGCAACATTCAACGTATTGAGAATTCTGTTGTATATTTGTTGTTCAATCTTTGTATAAACTGTTACATTCAACAGGTGATATCTATTAAATCTATCTCAATTCTAGTTTTAGAATTGAGGGCAGACGTACCCCGAAGCGAGGACGACGGGGGAACTGCCTCACCAAATACTTGTCTTCTCTATTTTTTAGCATTTTTGTTTTAGCTTAAGAATAAGTGATTTTTGTATAAGCACTATTGTCAAACTGTGATATCAATTGAGTAAGAGGTTAGAATCACTTACTCAACATTGTACTAGGCTAGTTGGAATCACTTACTCAACATAAATATCACTTGGAGTGTTTTTGCACGCCAAGTGTTCGACAAATTGCCTAAACCAAAATTATCTTATTTGTGTATCTAGTTTTGGTTTGCTCTTTAAATCATTGGAACTAGGAATCCATAAAGTGAATTAGATCATTGATAAGTGTGATTAGTATTGTGATTCTCTTTTCCATATTGTCATTAATCCAAAGGCTTATCGCATATCCGGTTTTCCAATAACCGTTCGTTTAAGACTATATTTTCCTGGCCACTTCCGCACTTAAAACATATTTTCAAAACCAATTTTTAAATTGGTAGCTGTTGCACCCCAAAATTTGCCCAACTTTTCTTTACCTTGCTTGTGTTTCATTTCATTCACATTAGCATTATCATTTGCATTTCATTGACATGTATGCAGGAGATCAAGAGGTATGGTTACCATTCAAGGGTTAGACAAGACTATGAAGATGGCTAAGAAGGTTATTCAAATGTTCAAGGGTGGATATCCTTGTCAGAAAAGTTAAAAGATCCTCAGAGAGAATGGTTGAAACCAAGAGGGTGTGTCTCCTAACTTGAGAGTTGTGGGAAGTTATCAGATGATTCTGAGGCCATGAAAATGGACTTGAGGTCTTTAGAGAGCTCATGATAAGTGTTGAAGATCACTTTGAGGCCTAGACATGTCATTGTGCAAGACTAAGAAGACTCAGCCATGAGTGGTGCAATTAGGGTTTGACTGGGTCAACCCTAGGTCAACTGATGATTTGAACAAGGTTGAGACCTAATTCAAGGGCCATGTGATCATGGATTGATGCATTGAGATGTTATAAGGATTATTCTAAGGTCAACTCATCATGATTGAAGAGTTTGAGAAGTTTCAAGCTAGGGTATCTAAGGCTTGCCAGTGTAAAATCCCCTAGTTTGACCCCTAGCTTCAAGGTAGTTTAGCTCAAGATGTGATTGTCATCTCATCTTACCCCCAACATGAATGTTGTAGAGCTTGATATTAGCTTTAATTTGAGTTCTAGAAGTCCTTGATAGGAGTTGTAGAACTCAAGTTATGACTTTGACAAGTTACAGGTCATCTGAGGTATGTGAATTTGGGGGCTTGAAAGTTACCCAACTTGCATCAAACGTTTGCCCAAGAAGGATGATTCCTATGAACTTTTGGTCAACATGAATGTTGTTCCTTATTCTCTTAGCTTTCTATAGAGTACTAGAAGTCCTTAATAGGATTTGTATAACTCAAGTTATGGCTTTGACAAGTCAAGGGCATTTTGGTCATTTGGAGATTACAAGTCATTTCAACCATAAGGCCATAACTCCCATTTCCAAGCTTCAAATGGGAAAATGTTCAACATCAAACTTGTTCAAAATGATGTTTTAAGGCTAGTAAAGAGGTCATGAGATGTTGGAAGTACTTGTAGATCAAAGTTGCAAAAATGACCTAAAATAAGGGCATAAGTTAAATAAACCAAAGTTGGAAATTGATATTTTTGACCTACACATCCAAACCAAGGCATGTAATATATCATTTTGACTCTAGAAAACATTTTAAGAACATTGGTTTAGCCACATTTTTGAATAAAAATTCAATTGGTGGACTTGCTTTGAAAAGTAGTTACTTACATCATAAGTAACATTTGCAAAACCTAGAATCAAGGCATAAACAAGGCCCCTTGTAAGACAAACACTTTCAAAATGTCACTAGGGTATAAATTGGAAGAGAATGGGATTGATTTCAAGCTGCAAACAGAACTAGGCATACCATGGCATATGGTTGAAATTCTCATGTCATGAGAGATTGAGACTCTCATTAGAAGGATCTAGAGGGTTCTAGATCATCCATACATGTTCTATATATTGAGTAGAGGTGATCCAAAGCAAAGGTTGGTGATGATTGAAGGAAAGAGCAGAGATTGAAATTGAGATTTCATTACTTGCAACTGAATTCGGTTTCACCAATTTCTTCACTTTCCATCCATTTTCTTGATTGCAACTTCTTCCATGGATGCTAGGGATTGATTCCAGATCATAACCAAGAGGAATCAGTGGCTGATTGGTGTTCTTAAGCTCAGATTTTTCCACCTGCAACTCACCATTGGGTTTCAAGATTCAGGAGTTTTCAACCAGTTCTATTGCATACAGAAGCAAGGAAAGGATCCATTGATCGTGTCTGGAAGGTTGGAGAGCTTGATTTGAAGGTTTAGTGCATCTGTTCACCAAGAATTGACTGGTATGTAAACTTCTTCCTCCAGCATGAATTAGGTAGAATCAATACGAATTAGGATGTTAGATGCATTGTAGAACGGTGTAGGAAGGATTTCAAACCATTAATTTGAGATTTAGTGACCAATTAGGGATGTTACCATTTTCGGTTGAGAATTGGTTATGGCGAATCTTGAGGTTTCAGAGAGAATAAAGGGCATGAATGAATTCGTGAGGAAATTTGGGACAAGTTTCATGTATAGACCACTTGCAATGGAGGATCCTAGAGAGAGTTAGGGTTGGAGACAATGACCGGAGCACCACCGGTGGTGGCCAGAGCTGCGCGCGAGGTTCAGATATTCAAAAGGTTGAAGATGACTCTAGAGCCCTTGGATTTAGGTGGACCTTTGACTAGAGGAGTGATCCAACGACCACGTTTTAATTTCAGTTTGTGAAGGATCTGAGTTAATGAAACGCATCGTTTCATTTAAGTGCTGATGCTGGGCTTAGTGAATTGGTTGATACTTGCACCCCCCCTGATGGCCCAATCCATTATATGAACTGATTTTCATTACTATCCACACCACGCATTTTTTATTTTATTATCATTTTCTTTTATTTTTTCATTTTATACATGGTTCTTGATAAAATCATATAAAATTGAAAAATGATCCAATTAACCCCATTCTTTTTGCATTTTACTCATGATTGAATCTAGTATGTTTTAGATAAAAAAATGTTTTCATTTCATGCATTTTCTGATTTTATGGGAATTTTACATTTTAATTGATATTAAAATGGTTATGTTTGATACTTAATTTTGTGAATTTTGTGTGATCATGTGGTGATGATTTTGATCCTGATTTTTTGTGTGTGATTGGGTTAGACATGTATGCTCCCATAGCATTTTTCTCACATTTTTGTGATGAAAGTAGGTGTGTTTTCTAGATTGAGCTTTAGGTGCTTCCTTTTAGGGTTTAGGTTTAGTACCTTGTAGTGTAGAATTTATTTCTAGGCCTTATTTGATGATTTGATCTCTGGAATTAATATGGTAGAGTCATGATTGACCTAGGTTCCCATAGTTATTTTTGTAGGATTTTACAATTGGTTTTAGTATTTTAGTTAGGATTAACTTTAGTGCTAGGTTTTAGGTGATCCTAACTTACTAACTCAAATAGATTAACTTCTTTAGTTCCCTTAGATTAGGGTTTTTGCTTTGTTTGCCTTTGGTTGAGATTGAAGACAAGTTGAAGACAAGGTGAGGATGCTTGAAGTTGCTTGGAGCTTGGAGTTGCTTGTGCCTGAAGGTGTCTGGTGAAGATTTAGGAGGTAGGAGACATAGGGAGAGCCTTAGAATTAGAATGACTTCTTTCACAAATATGGAAAGCATCTTGTGCTTCCATTCCTCCCAATGACTAAAAGTCCTTCTAAGATATTCGCATCCCTCCTTTGGAGGGATGAGTGGCTTTATCTGGAAAGTAGAACTTTGAGGGAACCAGTCTCTCATAATGATGAACCCTTACAGGCTTCCTTTGGTTGTCAATAAGCTGTTTATCATTTCCACTCATTCTGTTAAATCAATTGTCTTCTGGTTTGAGTATCTTGAAAGATGTTGGACTTGAGTTTGAAGATGAGGACTTCATTGAAGAGTGTGGAAGAGGATGATTCCTTGAGCATTGCCATTGCAGCTGAAGCTTGAAGATCAAGAAGAACAAGTTGACACTTGTATAAAAAGGATTCAAGCTGAGATTAAAGAAAAAAGGCTGAAGCTTGAAGAAACAAGTTGATACTTGTGTGTTGATACATTGAGAGCCTGAAAGAATCAAGTTGATACTTGCAGTTAGGAGTGAAGCCTGAGGGTGGAATTGACTGAAGGGCTGAAGCTTGAAGAAGAGAGCACAAGTTGATACTTATGTTTGATGGATTGAAACCTTGGGGAAGCAAGTTGATACTTGTCATTGAGGATGATAGCCTTGAAGGGTGATGGAAGTCTGATGATTGGACTGCTGTCTGAGGAGAGCATTATTGAGAGAGGGGTTGATCTACTTTCTTTCCTGTCTGTTTTCTTTTCTATGCTGATGTGCCTTGTTTGATTTGCTTGATGCATTAGAATAAGTTCATATCTAGACAGACTTTAAGCTAGGAGCATGATTGCACTAGAGGTTGAGTTGCTCCCTCTGCTTGTATTTTACTGTGTGGCTTTGCTTGCGGGTATTCGGTAGAGCCCAGCTCCCTTGCCCATGTGGTTTGTGTTTGCTTGATAGCATGTTATTTTTACTGTATGATTGCAGTTTATTATATCTTGCCTGATAGCATGTTATTTCCTCTGTATGGTTACTGTTATTCATATCTGGCTTGAGGTTGAGATGAGCTTGTGGAGGCTGATGCCTCACACACATTTCCTCCCTCACTTGCATTGCATGCATTTTACAGTCGTTTACCGTTTACTATTTACTGTTTAAGCTGATGCTTTATCTGTTTCTGTTTACCATTGACATGATCCCTTAGGACTCTCACTTCCTTTGATAAGGAAGTGGTGATGATAGAACTTTAGGTTGAAACCTATGCATGATAACTTCTAGGAGTTCCCTGTTTAAAACTTCAACCATAGGATGAATCCTTGGCATGACAACATTAGGACTTGATAGTCTCCCCGTTAGTTGAGCCTGCTTTCTTCTCATCTCAAAACAGCTTAAGATACAGTAATCATGAATGATTTCTTTCGTACGTTACGAGCCTTAAGCTATCTGAGAAAGGATTGTTGGAGAGTTTCTTTTCAACAGTCCAGATGTTTAGTATGGCACCCTTTGGGTGACATGCGACGCTTTCACTTTCAGGTCATAGTCTTTAGTGCGATTGAAATTGCAAACACAATAAAAAACAATTCTTTCGTAAAAGACAGAAAACAAACTTCAAACCTTTTTGCCCCGTGGGCCCATAATTCAAAGGAAGATTTTCTGAAGAAAAGAGTGTCGTTAACCCCCAGTTCTACCGCAAACGTTAACGCTTGAGTCTCCAAAGGTCGAGTTGCGTACATCCAACTGCTGGAACTGCTGTTTAACCCTACTCGATAAAACAGATGAATCTGAATTCCCGTAAGCCGTATTATCCTGAATTACGTAAGCTCTGATCTCTCATGCCTGTTGAGAGTATGTAGGCACAATACTGACGTATTGGCGAGCCACCTTCCCCCGTAACCCGTAGTTAGTCGAACTACGTTGACTCTGATTTCTCATTCTCTGATGAGAATACGTAGGCATAAATCGCGACACTTTGCCGAGTCATTTTTCTTTTCTGTTTAAGCCAGCCTTGATAGGTAGATAGATAAACCAACTCGTCCAGTAAACACAACTAGCGTGGATCCCGTCGAGTACGACGGATGTGAGGGGTGCTAATACCTTCCCCTTGCGTAACCGACTCCCGAACCCAGACAACGGTTGCGATGACCTTGTCTTATACCTTTTCGTCAGGTTTTTCCGATCGTTTCCTTTCCCGTTCTGAGGGATAAATAACGAAAGGTGGCGACTCTTCTGTTTTGCCGGCACCTTATTTTCGCGGAAGCGACAGCTGGCGACTCTGCTAGGGACTTGATAGTTTCCTGGGATCCAACGTCCCGTATGCGAGTCAGTTTGGGGATCTGACGTCCCCTACGAGTGTCAATCCTAGCGCTTGTATGATTACTTATTGAGTTGTGTTTATTTTTCGCACTTTATTTCCCGCACTTTACTTTCAGTATGATATGATTATCTGTGCTGTTGCGGGAAGGGCATTCTGATGAGTGAGAAGCCAGACCCAGGCTTGAGTGAACTTAGCATTAGTTGTGGAAATTAGTGGGCGCGTGCTTGCTTGGCAGGCACTAGTGTCTCATGAAATCCACGCTCTGACGAGGTTCTCCCGGTTGACTTCTTTTTCAACCCTTTGGGTTGAGGGGGTTGTTGGTTTGGAGGATTGTCGACTCTGGGGACCGATCATTTGGGATTCAGCCGAGTGAGGCCGCTTCATGAGCTGGTGATGCCACACCTTCTGGGTATCGTATCACCCTCTTGAATGTCTGTGACGCTGATGACCGCATAGGATGCCAAACTTGTGTCAGTTTAGGTCCATGCCTGTGAGCAGGGTTGGGTTTGTTGTAGGAAACTTTAACCTTTAGACTACCTGGTTTTCTTGATAGTGAATCAGTTTTGTTGGTACCGGAGGTTCTCATCATCAGATGTATTTGTTCTTGACAGAGCAGGTTTATGGTTGGGATCAGAGGATCTCATCAGCAGATGTATGTTTGTTCTTGACAGAGCAGAGTTTTGGTCTTGTATCAGAGGTCCTTATTATCAGACGTTTGTTCTTGACAGAGCAGAGTTTTGGTCCTGTATCAGAGGTCCTGTATCAGATGTTTGTTCTTGACAGATCAGATTTATGGTCCTATGTGTGTGTGTTCTTGACAGAGCAGATTTGTGGTCCGATACCGGAGTTTTCTTATTATCAGATATAGTGGTTGTTCTTGATAGAGCAGCATCATGGTTTGTTGATACAGAATCTCCACAGTACAGTTGTCTTGATCTCCTGCTGCATGATTGCATTTTACATTGTTTTGCATACTCATTTGCATTTCATTAACGTGTGTCTGTGGTGCAGGTACCGTTTCCCCCGATCCAGGATTTCTTGCCTCCTATTGTATTGTTATGGGTTCTCTGAGGAAGACCGTGGCTTACAAGCTCCCTGCTCCTGATGTTGTTCAGCTGACTGGTTTGATTGCGTTAGCAGATGATTCTGTAAGAGATGAATTCAGAAAGTCCTACGGCAAACTGCTCAGTTTGGTTCGTAAACCCTCTGTGTCAGAGTTAAATGGGTTGCACGCTCTGCTGCAGTTCTACGATCCTTCGTTGAGATGCTTCACTTTCCAGGATTTTGTTCTCGCACCTACGCTAGAGGAGTATGTTGATTTGTTAGGTGTGCCTATCAAGAGTCAGATGCCCTTTGTTCATATGGATGCTGAGCCTAATCTGGCTAGTATAGCTCCCTCACTTCATCTGGATGCCTCCGAGTTGGTTTTGTCTAGTTGGAACAAGGTTCCCGGTTTCTCCTTTCAGTTCTTAGTGGGAAAGGCTCAGCAGTGCGCCAAAGACGGATGTTGGATCGCGTTCAACGCCATTCTCGCTCTGTGCATATATGGCATCATTCTGTTCCCCAATATGCCCGACTTTGTGGACTTCGACGCATTTCACATCTTTGCTTCAGGGAATCCGGTCCCTACCTTGATAGGAGATGTCTACCATTCCATCCACTACAAAAACGAGAACAGGAGGGGTAAGAATGTCTCATGCTGTGTGCCCTTGCTTTATAAATGGCTTGATAGTCATCTGCCCAAGAAGGGTCTCTTTGCTTCGTCTGCAGCCACAACTGAGTGGTCTGAGCGCTTGATGAGTCTGTCAGCGGGGGATATTGACTGGTTTGACAGAGATAGGTTGGGTACCGAGATCATCTTTAGCTGCAGCGGGTTTCCGAACGTGCCTTTGATAGGCAGGAAGGGTTGTATAAACTATAATCCGTCTTTGCTGGTCCGACAGATTGCTTACGCTTTGAGAGCTCCGCCGAAGGATGAAGAGGTGCAGGAATCTCTGTACCTCACTGGTCTTCTCGAGGGGGATATGTTATCTATGCTTCAGCGCGCTTGGAATGGTATCAGTAAGCGGGGAAAACCATTGCTGGAGAAAGTAATAGTCAAGCCTACGTTCCGTATGTGACTTGGATCAGAGCCAGAGCAGATGCTATAGGGATGTCATTCCCACCTGCCAAGCCGGAAAGCCCTCCAGTGATTGAAGAGCCTACTACCATGCCCATTCAGCAGCATAATCAGGTGTTAGCTGAGCGAGACGAATTGAAGAGGGCAAATGAAGAACTGGAGAAAGAATTGGCTCAGCTCCGAAGCGAGAGAAGCGAAGTCGTTCATTCCTTCAGGAGGCAGACCGAGCTGGTGAACCAGTTAGGGACAGATTTGACTAAGCAGATAGCTGAGCGTGAACGCTTGGGTCGAGACTTCAAAGCTGTCAACGATGTACTGGCCACTAAGAAGCAGCACTTGGACGAAGCGTCTCGGAGGATATCCAAGTTTAACCAACACTAGAAGGCCTCCCTAGCCAACAAGAAAGAGCGGGAGGATAAGCTGATGCAACAGATCTCCAAGCTGAAAGCCCAGGTGAAGGCTAGTGAGAAGAGGTTTGATGAAGAAACCGCTCGCAGATATGCCACTGAAGGCCAGCTCAACAGGGCTCTTGCTAACCTGAAGGAGCGCAAACTGACGTTTGGGTCCAAGAAGCGGAAGTTAGAAGATTGTTTTGGCGAAGGAGCATGGGAAGATTCGGTCGAAGGTCTTCAATACACCATTATGCAGAGGGAGTTACTCGTCGAAGGGTTACTCACTCGGCCTGGTCATCCAGAAACGAAGGGGTTGTTAGAAGAGTTTCACGCCCGTGGCCGTGCTTAACTATTTGTATTCCTTTTGTTGTGATCATTGTTGTATGCTGACCATCACCAGGCTTGTTGGCTGAGGTCACGCTATTGATTCATCTTGTACTCACTGACATTGTATACCGCCTTGATGGGCTTTCTTCACATATATGAGATGTTATTTCCATGACTGGACTCGGACTTCTTATTATCAGCACTGGCACTCAGGCACTAGGATCGGGGAAACCTCCCTAACGCACAGACACACGTTTGCATTTGCATGAAGCATTCGCATAACAAGCACTTTGTCGTTTTTCCTAACCCTTTGTGTATGCAGGTTGTTTCAGGTAGTTCCAGGATTGATCAGAGACCTATCCACCGCTATCCGACCAGAGCAAATCAAGCCAGAATCATGGAGCAAGTGCAAACTGATGTTCAAGAACTCCGCGAAAGAATGGATCGCTTCATGGAGCTCATGCAAGCGGTCGCCAATGGCCAGGATCAACTCAGAACCTTGGTTCAGCCTCTGATTTCAAGGGTTGATAGCAATGGCGTACTCCATGGTGGGACCGTGCCTACCCCTCCACCTATTGAAACTCCTCAGAATGGCGTCCCCGTGACCGGGGGGAATGGCAGTGCCAATGGCAATGTGATAGCTAACATGGGACTCAATGGTAATACGACGGGCGTCGGTAATGGGAATTTTGAAGCTAACGTCAATGTTGGGCCGGGCAACGGCAATGCGGGTGTTGGAAATCTGTTTGGGCCTCTGCCGTGGTTAGAAGACCGTCAAGACGATGTGTTCTCTCAGAGAGGTGCTGAAGGGGAGCTGACTGCTGAAGCACGTCTAAGGTTCAAGGCACTCGAGGATAAGATGAGAAATATCGAGAACCAGAACACCCTGGGCGTTGATATGTCCAAGTTGGGACTGATTGCTGATTTCAAGGTGCCTCCCAAGTTCAAGGTACCCGACTTTGAAAAGTACAAGGGCACCACTTGCCCTCGCGTCCACCTGAGATCATATTACCGTAAAATGTCCGCTCATTCTGAGGACGAGAAGTTGCTGATGCACTTCTTTCAAGACAGTCTGTCCGGGCCCTCCCTCGAATGGTACATGAGTCTGGAACCTACTAGTGTGCGCACGTGGAAGGACCTTGCTGAAGCATTCGTGCACCACTACCAATACAATAGCGACTTGGCCCCGAGCCGAGTCCAACTGCAGAATCTGTCGCAAAGGAACAATGAAGGGTTCAAGGAATACGCCCAACGGTGGCGTGAATTGGCAGCCAGGGTTCAGCCGCCGATGGTTGAACGTGAGCTTGTGCAAATGTTCGTGGCCACCCTCCCAGGGGTTTATTATGAGAAATTGGTCAGCGGTATGTCCGGAACCTTCTCAGATCTCATTATCACGGGTGAGCACATTGAAAATGGGATCAAATTGGGGAAAATTCAAGGTGATTCATCCTCAGCTGGAAGAGGCGGAAAGAAACCTTATGGTGGCAAAAGACGGGAAGGAGAAACGAGCACCGTGACCAACGCTCTAAGGAAGGGTAAAGTCCCTCACCAACAGGTGCCCAGTATAACTATCCCGGCAGTTCCACAACCACAGCAGCAGCAGCCGCAGCAGCAGCAGCAACCGAATCAACAAGGGTACAGAAAGTATCAGAACCGGGCACCTCTGTCGAGCCGTCACCTCGAGACACTGCCCATGTCGTATGCGCAGCTGTTATAGACTTTGCTTCAGCTATAGTTGATCCAGAAGAGAACCCTGCCTCCCTTGACAAGGGCACCTCCGCCAGGTTATGATGCGAATGCAACTTGTGAATTTCACTCAGGGGCACCAGGCCACACAGTAGAGAATTGCAAAGCCTTCAAGCACAAGGTGCAGGACATGGTGGACGCTAAGATCATCAACTTCTCAGATAATGTGCCAAACGTCACGAAGAACCATATGCCGAATCATAGGGGAGGTGGAGTAAACGCCATTATTGAAGACGAGAGTTTGGATTTGTTGACTAACGTCAGAGATCTGAGGATACCGCTTAGCTTCGTTAAAGCTAAGCTGAGAAAAAGGGTTTCTTTCCAGGATGCGGAGAACTATGTATGGGCTGTGCGACAAGTCCTGATGGATGTGAACTGTTGATAGAGGGGATTCAAAGTCTGATGACCGAAGGAATCCTGCAATTTAGCCGAAGGGCCGAAAGCGGATCGGGAGAGGTAATGCTGAAGCAAGATGATGAGGTTGCTACCATCACCATCCCTCGCCAGACGATAACTATTTCTGCACCCAGGCCGCCCACGATTACCATCACCAAAGCTGGGACGATACCGTTCGAAAGCACCAATGCTGTCCCATGGCACTATGGGGCTGAAGTCTACTGCAACGGACAGAAGTTGGAACTAGAACCGTTTGGGTCTTCTGTGGAGAACCTAGCGGGCGTTAGCGGAATTACTCGCAGCGGGAGAGTGTTTGCACCACCTGAGGTCGTGGCGGATAAAGCGGACAGAGCTGATGCAACTGATAAAGGGAAGGGTAAAGTCGTTGAAGAGACCCCTCGTGGGGTAGAAAAAGACTTACTCGTTAAAGACGCCGAGGAATTTATGAGGTTGATTAAAAAGAGTGACTACAAGATCGTGGATCATCTCCATCAGACACCCTCGAAGATTTCCATCCTGAACTTGTTGCTTTGTTCTGAAGCACACCGCAACGCACTGCTGAAGGTGTTGAACGCCGCACATGTACCGCAGGAAATATCGGTAAACCAGTTGGAAGAGGTCGTAGCCCACGTGAATGCTGGAAATGGGTTAGGGTTCACTGACCTAGAGCTGACGCCAAAGGGGAGGAATCACAATAGCGCTCTGCACATCTCTATAGAGTGTAGAGGAACGATTATGTCTCACATGTTGGTGGACACGGGGTCGTCGCTCAATATTCTTCCGAAGAAGGCATTAATGAAGTTAGATACTCGAGGATTGATTTGCACACCCAGTGATCTGGTTGTGAAAGCGTTCAATGGAACCGAACGCCATGTTTTCGGGGAGGTGACGTTGCCAATCCAAGTCGGGCCGGAAACGTTCGACGCAATCTTTTACATTATGGACATCATGCTTGCCTACAGCTGTCTCTTGGGCCGGCCATGGATCCATTCGGCGGGTGCCGTAACCTCCACATTGCACCAGAAACTCAAGTATGTTGTCGGAGGTAGCATCGTGACCGTTTGCGGCGAGGAAGACATAATGGTGAGCCATTTGTCGTCCTTCAAGTATGTTGAGATGGATGGGGAAATCCACGAAACTCTATGCCAAGCGTTCGAAGCTGTTAAAGTCAAGGACGTAGCTCCTGTAGCCACTGAGAAGCCAGAGATGACTCTCTCCTCCTTCAAGGAAGCCCAGGCCGTTGTTCAAGCCGGATCTACCCCAGGCTGGGGGCGAATTCTAGAGATACCTAACAAGCAAGACAAGTTCGGGTTGGGATATTCTCCTGCGGCTGAAGCCTCCTCTTCTAGCAGTGCGTCGCGAGGTAAAGGGCCGATCCAGTTTACCAGCGGCGGGGTATTATTTGAAAGCGTCAACGCAGTGTCTGAAGACAGCGGAGATAGCGACTGTGACCTAGACTCTTGGATCCAGCCAAGCAAGCCAGGTGAGAGCCTTAACAACTGGTCCGTCAAGGATATCATCCAGATGACAAGCAAAGAGTAATGATTTACTTTTTCCAATCATTGTACAACCCTATGTCCTACCCGGGGCATAGCGGTTTATTGTCAGGGCCTTGTTTGATTATGTACATGCATTTTATCAATAAATCAAAAGGCATTTTTCTTCGTATTCAAATATTGTGATCTCTGTTATTCCTGTTTTATATTTGTTTTGAAAAACAATAAAATGGCAATGGGGTTTGTGCTAACCTGCATATCCTTGTTTTAAGCTTAACCCTTGTTATTGCAGGATCCACATAGCAGATGACATCGACTCTGGACCTTCTACGACTCACTTCGACTTCGATTGCCCGATCTATCAAGCCGAAGAAGAGATTGATGAAGACGAAGACCTTCCCAAAGAGTTGGCCCGCTTGTTGAAACAAGAAGAGAAAGTTGTTCTGCCTCATGAGGAAGAGATTGAGATCGTGAATCTGGGTTCTGAAGAACTAGTCAGGAACGTCAGGATAGGGGCTGCATTGCAGAGTGATGTCAAGCAGAGATTGGTCGAGATGCTGAGAGAGTACAGTGACGTCTTTGTTGGTCATACGAGGATATGCCCGGGCTTGATACTGACATCGTGGTCCACCACTTGCCGCTGCGAGAAGATTTTCCTCCCGTTAAGCAGAAGCTTAAGAGGACACGACCAGATATGGCCGTTAAGATCAAAGAAGAAGTGCAGAAGCAGCTTGATGCTGGCTTTTTAGCGGTCACCACTTACCCTCCGTGGGTCGCCAACATAGTGCCTGTACCGAAGAAGGACGGTAAGGTACGAATGTGCGTCGATTATCGGGATTTGAATAGGGCGAGCCCTAAAGATGATTTCCCGCTTCCCCATATCGATGTGTTGGTCGACAATACAGCTCAGTTCTCCGTGTTTTCGTTCATGGATGGCTTCTCCGGTTACAATCAGATCAAGATGGCGCCAGAGGACATGGAGAAAACTACGTTTATCACACCTTAGGGAACATTTTGCTATAAGGTAATGCCTTTCGGTCTGAAGAACGCAGGGGCCACTTACCAACGAGCAATGGTTACTTTGACATGATTCATCATGAGATTAAAGTTTATGTTGATGACATGATTGCGAAGTCTCAAACGGAGGAGGGACATCTGGTCAATTTGCTGAAGCTTTTTGAGAGGCTTAGGAAGTTCAGGTTGAGGCTGAATCCTAACAAGTGTACTTTCGGAGTACGGTCCGGAAAGTTACTGGGGTTTATCGTGAGTGAAAGAGGCATCGAGGTTGGTCCTGCGAAGATTAAAGCGATACAAGAAATGCGAGTGCCAAAAATAGAAAAAGAAGTTCGTGGTTTCCTGGGCAGAATAAACTACATTGCAAGGTTTATTTCTCAGCTCACGGCCACGTGTGAACCGATGTTCAAACTGCTGAAAAAAGACCAGGCGATTATCTGGAACGAGGATTTCCAGAAGGCATTTGAATAGATAAAACAGTATCTACAGGAACCTCCGATCTTGATACTCCCAGTGGCTGGACGGCCCTTAATCATGTACTTGACAGTTCTAGAGAATAGTATGGGGTGTGTTCTCGGTCAGCACGACGAGACAGGTAGAAAGGAGCATGCCATTTACTACTTGAGTAAAAAGTTCACGGATTGTGAATCTCGTTACTCGATGCTGGAGAAGACGTGTTGTGCACTAGCCTGGGCTGCCAAACGTTTACGACAGTACATGCTCAATCACACCACCATGCTAATTTCGAAGATGGATCCGATCAAGTACGTCTTCAAGAAGCAAGCGCTTTCGGGCAGGATTTCCAGATGGCAAATGGTGTTGACGGAATATGACATTCAATATGTTTCCCAGAAGGCCATTAAGGGAAGCATACTGTCTGAATACCTCGCCGAACAGCCGATCGAAGATTACCAGCCGATGAAATTTGAATTCCCTGATGAGGATATCATGTTTCTTAAAGCGAAGGATTGCGATGAACCGTTGCCCGACGAGGGTCCAGATAGGAAATCCCAGTGGAAATTGATATTTGACGGGGCGGTTAATTCTTACGGAAGTGGCATTGGAGCGATCATCACGACTCCCCATGGATCCCATATCCCGTTCACTGCGAGACTGACGTTTCCAGTCACCAATAACGAAGCGGAGTACGAAGTGTGCATCATGGGTCTAGAAGAAGCAATTGATTTGAGAATCAAGAACTTAGATGTATATGGTGACTCGGCGCTTATGATCAACCAGGTTAAAGGGGAGTGGGAGACTCGCCAATCGAATTTGGTGCCATACATGAACTATGCCAGAAGGCTGCTTCCGTTCTTTGATCGCGTGGAACTCCATCATGTGCCCAGGGCCGAAAATCAGATGGCTGATGCCTTAGCCACGTTGGCTTCGATGTATAAAGTCAATTTTTGGAATGAAGCTCCAAGAATTGTTCTTTCTCGTCTTGATAGATCTGCATTCGTCTTTGCGATCGAGGAAGCCTCCGACGGCAAGCCATGGTTCCATGATATCCAGAACTTCCTTATGACTAAGGAGTATCCTGCGGGAGCGTCAACCCAGGATAAGAAGACTCTGAGGAGGCTGTCTGGAAATTTTTATCTCAATCCTGATGGAGTTCTGTATAAAAGAAACCACGATCTCGTGCTACTCAGATGTGTAGATGAGAAAGAGGCGAGTATGCTCATAGAAGAAGTCCATGAGGGCACATTTGGTACGCACGCCGGCGGGCATGCCATGACAAGAAAGATCCTGAGAGCAGGATATTACTGGCTGACGATGGAATCAGATTGCTTTAAATTCGCGAAGAGATGTCATAAATGCCAGATTTATGCTGATAAGATTCATGTACCGCCGTGCCCGTTGAATGTCATGTCCTCCCCATGGCCGTTATCCATGTGGGGCATCGACATGATAGGTAAGATCGAGCCCACTGCATCTAACGGTCATCGCTTCATTCTAGTAGCTATCGACTACTTCACCAAGTGGGTGGAGGCAGCCTCATATGCTAATGTGACCAAGCAGGTGGTGGCTAAATTCATAAAGAGGGATATCATCTGTCGTTACGGAATTCCCGAGCGGATCATTACTGATAATGGTTCGAATCTGAATAACAAGATGATGAAGGAGCTGTGCCAGAGTTTCAAGATTGAACACCACAACTCATCTCCCTACCGGCCGAAGATGAATGGCGCCGTTGAAGCGGCCAATAAGAACATCAAGAAGATTGTTCAAAAGATGGTTATGACCTACAAGGACTGGCACGAGATGCTGCCATTTGCACTGCATGGTTATCGTACCACGGTACGTACATCACCCGGGGCAACTCCTTTCCCCTTAGTGTACGGTATGGAAGTTGTCCTACCGTTAGAAGTAGAGATCCCTTCTTTGCGAGTGTTGGTTGACGTGAAACTCGACGAGGCAGAATGGATTAAGAGCCGACTAAACCAACTCAGCCTGATGGACGACAAGAGATTAGCCTCAATTGCGTATGGTCGTTTATACCAAAGCCGAATGAAGAAAGCTTATGATAAGAAGGTGCGTCCTAGAAGCTTTCAGACGGGTGATCTCGTTTTGAAGAAGATTCTTCCTCCACACTCCGATCACCGGGGCAAGTGGACTCCCAATTACGAAGGTCCGTACGTCGTCAGCAAGGTCTTCTCGGGAGGAGCTTTGTTGTTATCCACGATGGATGGCGAAGATTTTGCATCCCCGGTGAACGCGGACGCAGTTAAAAAATACTTTGCTTAAAAAATGACCCGCTGGAAAGAAAAAGAATATCCAGGCAAAAATGGGGCATCCCGGCGAACCATAAAAAAGAAAAAGGTTCGGGCAAAAATTAGGGATATAAAGAAAAGAATGTACACCCGTAAAGTCGAAAACCCGGATGGGCGACTTTGGCAAAAAGGGGTATCCCGGTGAATCGAAAACCCGAAAGGGCGGTTCAGGCAAAAGTTAGGGATTTGAAAAAAGCAAATGACTGCGTTCCGTGTGTGGACTTTCATTGTTCAGTGGTTTGGAAGACCTGAGGGACGTTTATCTGAATCAATCTCTTCTGAAGCTAAAGCGTCGGAGAAGTATCAAAGTCGAGTGGGTCATAGAGGGATCAACTCATGGTGTTCGTCTACGCCTCATTGCCGACATTTGTATATACTGATGTATATTTATGTTTTATTTTTGCGCGGCTTCCTCATTCCAGGAGCTTGCCTCTGTTGTAAAACATTTTTACCCATTTAGGGGTTCTTTATCAATAAAATGTATACTATTCAGCAATTATGTTTGTTTGTTTAGCATTTACCTGTTTTGTTTGCGAAAAAGAACGCCGATGTTTTTGATAAAATGCGCATACATAAACTTACTGGCCTAGGCCACTGATTGTTGAAACAATGAATTACTTGAACATTGTCACCAGATGATAACCTTGATAGGTCCCTTTGAGAAGGGTATCTTGTCCGTTTGTTGGTATTGTTGCAGGTGTAGCATGTACCAGGTAGTACGCCGCATGTTTCCCCAAGCAGGATGATTCCTTCTTCTCCAGCAAAGTTCAGCAGCCTCTCCCCGCAGAGTCTGAACGTGAGATCGTAGGCATTGATATGTCTCCCCAAGCAGAAAAGATTCTCTCCCCAACCAGATGTATCACGAAGGGTCATCATCTCCCCAGCTGAGTCACATACTGAAGTGTGCAGTACTCGGAAGTTCCAGACTGAAGTCTTCAGCAGAATTGAAATTCCCCACAGAGTTGTACTCTCCCCTGTAAGCAGGACGATTCCTTCTTCCCCAGTCGAGTTTGCAAACCCCCAAGAGAGCCGAGTCCTTGGAAGCCGTTCGGGCCATGATTGGTTGTCCCCAGTAGAGTGTTGAATAGTTGATGCTGTATTTCCCCACCGGAGTCGTTATCTCCAGGAAAGTTTTGCTGCGAAGGCCGTGCAGTTTATTTCTGCGATTGACATCGCTTTCCTTAGCAGGTCCAGGTTCTCGTAGAGCTTTATTCCCCTGCAGCAGTCAACTGAAGTTCGTTTCCTCAGGCGGAGTCCAATTAAGATTGGCGTGACTTATTCTCCTTGGCAGGATGATTCCTCACCTCCACCAGAGTGGTTCTTTCTCCTTGACAGGAGGATTCTCCCTTCAGCATTTATTTTGCTGATGGGATCGTATCATTTTGCATGATTGCATAGCATTTACCCAAAAAAAACGCGTAGCATTTCCACCGTGTGGAGCATTGCGCCATTGCCGAAGCATACGCATATGAAGCATGAGCTAGGTCGGTATCGTTCTTGTTTTGCAGGTGTTCCTCCGCAGAGCCGCTTGCTCAAGATGATTCTTGAATCCCCCTAGCAAAAGTCGTTTGCCCAAGATGATTCTTGAATTCTCTAGCGAAAGGCGTTCGTTTAAGACGATTCTTAAAATCCCCTGTGAAGTCGCTAGAGAGGGTTGCTCAAGTTGATGCCTAGAGTCCCCGGCAGAGTGTTTGCTCAGGATGATTCCTGAAATCTCCAACAGAGTTATTAGTCCAGGATGATTCTTGAAGTCCCCGGCGGAATTATTTGTCCAAGATGATTCTTGAAGTCTTCAGCAGAGTTCACCCAGAATGATTTCTGGATCCCCGAAGCAGAGTTACTTGATAGTTCTCCAGAATCCCCAGCGGAGATGCGTCATCCCTAGCGGGTTTCTGAACAGCGAAGTTGAAACTTCCCTCGAAGACTTGATGATTGAAGTCCAATCGTATTAACGAAGTAGTTCTCTTAGCTGATGCGGAATGCCCGATGGCAAGAGTTTGGATATCCCCAATTGGTTCATGATTGACCGAGAATGCTATTCCCGACTTAGTGATGAAGTTCGGCTGACGCCCAAGAATTTCTTTGAATGCCCAATGGCATGATTAACTTGATTGTTGGCCTGATGAGTCCCGAGGAATCCTGATGCCTGACGGCATGATCGACCATGTATCACCGGTTACCGTGTGACCAATTCCCCAGCTCGTTGCCGTGAAGCTAATATTTCAGTTTTCAAAGATTTGTTCCCACCAGAGTACCGTGTACTTGTGCAGTTGGCAAATTTCCGGGTTTGTCAGTATTCAACCGTCTCGCACCTTGATTGGTTGAGAGTCGTCCGCTTCTCACCCAGTCAGGTTCAAGCCGCTTGAATAGGGGCAGCTGTTGCACCCCAAAATTCGCCCAACTTTTCTTTACCTTGCTTGTGTTTCATTTCATTCACATTAGCATTATCATTTGCATTTCATTGACATGTATGCAGGAGATCAAGAGGTATGGTTACCAATCAAGGGCTACACAAGACTATGAAGATGGCTAAGAAGGTTATTGAAATGTTCAAGGGTGGATATCCTTGTCAGAAAAGTTAAAAGATCCTCAAAGAGAATGGTTGAAACCAAGAGGATGTGTCTCCTAACTTGAGAGTTGTGGGAAGCTATCAGATGATTCTGAGGCCATGAAAATGAAATTGAGGTCTTGAGAGAGCTCATGATAAGTGTTGAAGATCACTTTGAGGCCTAGACAGGTCATTGTGCAATACTAAGAAGACTCAGCCATGAGTGGTGCAATTAGGGTTTGATTGGGTCAGCCCTAGGTCAACTGATGATTTGAACAAGGTTGAGACCTAATTCAAGGGCCATGTGATCATGTATTGATGCATTGAGATGTTATAAGGATGATTCCAAGGTCAACTCATCATTATTGAAGAGTTTGAGAAGTTTCAAGCTAGGGTTTCTAAGGCTTGACAGTGTAAAATCCCCTAGTTTGACCCCTAGCTTCAAGGCAGTTTAGCTCAAGATTTGATTGTCATATCATCTTACCCCCAACATGAATGTTGTAGAGCTTGATCTTAGCTTTAATTTGAGTGCTAGAAGTCCTTTATAGGAGTTGTAGAACTCAAGTTATGACTTTGACAAGTTATAGGTCATCTGAGGTATGTGAATTTGGGGGCTTGAAAGTTACCTAACTTGCATCAAACTTTTGCCTAAGAAGGATGATTCCTATGAACTTTTGGTCAACATGAATGTCGTTCCTTATTATCTTAGCTTTCTAGATAGTACTAGAAGTCCTTGATAGGATTTGTAGAACTCAAGTTATGGCTTTGACAAGTCAAGGGCATTTTGGTTATTTGGAGATTACAGGTCATTTCAACCATAAGGCCATAACTCCCATTTCCAAGCTTCAAATGGGAAAATGTTCAACATCAAACTTGTTCAAAATGATGTTTTAAGGCTAGTAAATAGTTCATGAGATGTTGGAAGTACTTGTAGCTCAAAGTTGCAAAAATGACCTAAAATAAGGGCATAAGTTAAATAAACCAAAGTTGGAAATTGATATTTTTGACCTACACATCCAAACCAAGGCATTTAATATATCATTTTGACTCTAGAAAACATTTTAAGAACATTGGTTTATCCACATTTTTGAATAAAAATTCAATTGGTGGACTTGCTTTGAAAAGTAGTTACTTACATCATAAATAACATTTGCAAAACCTAGAATCAAGGCATAACCAAGGCCCCTTGCAAGCCAAACACTTTCAAAATGTCACTAGGGGAGAAATTGGAAGAGAATGGGATTGATTTCAAGCTGCAAACAGAACTAGGCATACCATGGCATATGGTTGAAATTCTCATGTCATGAGAGATTGAAACTCTCATTAGAAGGATCTAGAGGGTTCTAGATCATCCATACATGTTCTATATATTGAGTAGAGGTGATCCAAAGCAAAGGTTGGTGATGATTGAAGGAGAGAGCAGAGATTGAGATTGAGATTTCATTGCTTGCAACTGAATTCGGTTTCACCAATTTCTTCACTTTCCATCCATTTTCTTGATTGCAACTTCTTCCATGGATGCTAGGGATTGATTCCAGATCATAACCAAGAGGAATCAGTGGCTGATTGGTGTTCTTGAGCTCAGATTTTTCCACCTGCAACTCACCATCGGGTTTCAAGATTCAGGAGTTTTCAACCAGTTCTATTGCATACAGAAGCAAGGAAAGGATCCATTGGTCGTGTCTGGAAGGTTGGAGAGCTTGATTTGAAGGTTTAGTGCATCTGTTCACCAAGAATTGACTGGTATGTAAACTTCTTCCTCCAGCATGAATTAGGTAGAATCAATACGAATTAGGATGTTAGATGCATTGTAGAACGGTGTAGGAATGATTTCAGACCATTAATATGAGATTTAGTGACCAATTAGGGATGTTACCATTTTCGGTTGAGAATTGGTTATGGCGAATCTTGAGGTTTCAGAGAGAATAAAGGGCATGAATGAATTCATGAGGAAATTTGGGACAAGTTTCATGTATAGACCACTTGCAATGGAGGATCCTAGAGAGAGTTAGGGTTGGAGACGATGACCGGAGCACCACCGGTGGTGGCCGGAGCTGCGCGCGAGGTTCAGATATTCAAAAGGTTGAAGATGACTCTAGAGCCCTTGGATTTAGGTGGACCTTTGACTAGAGGAGTGATCTAACGGCCACGTTTTAATTTCAGTTTGTGAAGGATCTGAGTTAATGAAACACATCGTTTCATTTAAGTGCTGATGCTGGGCTTAGTGAATTGGTTGATACTTGCACCCCCTGATGGCCCAATCCATTATATGAACTGATTTTCATTACTATCCACACCACGCATTTGTTATTTTATTACCATTTTCTTTTATTTTTTCATTTTATACATGGTTCTTGATAAAATCATATAAAATTGAAAAATGATCCAATTAACCCCATTCTTTTTGAATTATACTCATAATTGAATCTAGTATTTTTTAGATAAATAATATTTTCATTTCATGCATTTTCTGATTTTATGGGAATTTTACATTTTAATTGATATTAAAATGGTTATGTTTGATACTTAATTTTGTGGAATTGTGTGTGATCATGTGGTGATGATTTTGATCCTGATTTTTTGTGTGTGATTAGATTAGACATGTATGCTCCCATAGCATTTTTCTCACATTTTTGTGATGAAATTAGGTGCGTTTTCTAGATTGAGCTTTAGGTGCTTCCTTTTAGGGTTTAGGTTTAGTACCTTGTAGTGTAGAATTTATTTCTAGGTCTTATTTGATGATTGGATCTCTGGAATTAATATGGTAGAGTCATGATTGACCTAGGTTCCCATAGTTATTTTTGTAGGATTTTACAATTGGTTTTAGTATTTTAGTTAGGATTAACTTTAGTGCTAGGTTTTAGGTGATCCTAACTTACTAACTCAAATAGATTAACTTCTTTAGTTCCCTTAGATTAGGGTTTTTGCTTTGTTTGCCTTTGGTTGAGATTGAAGACAAGTTGAAGACAAGGTGAGGATGCTTGAAGTTGCTTGGAGCTTGGAGTTGCTTGTGCCTGAAGGTGTCTGATGAAGATTTAGGAGGTAGGAGACATAGGGAGAGCCTTAGAATTAGAATGACTTCTTTCACAAATATGGAAAGCATCTTGTGCTTCCATTCCTCCCAATGACTAAAAGTCCTTCTAAGATATTCACATCCCTCCTTTGGAGGGATGCGTGGCTTTATCTGGGAAGTAGAACTTTGAGGGAACCAGTCTCTCATAATGATGAACCCTTACATGCTTCCTTTGGTTGTCAATAAGTTATTTATCATTTCCACTCATTCTGTTAAAGCAATTGTCTTCTGGTTTGAGTATCTTGAAAGATGTTGGACTTGAGTTTGAAGATGAGGACTTCATTGAAGAGTGTGGAAGAGGATGATTCCTTGAGCATTGCCATTGCAGCTGAAGCTTGAAGATCAAGAAGAACAAGTTGACACTTGTATAAAAAGGATTCAAGCTGAGATTGAAGAAAAAAGGCTGAAGCTTGAAGAAACAAGTTGATACTTGTGTGTTGATACATTGAGAGCCTGAAAGAATCAAGTTGATACTTGCAGTTAGGAGTGAAGCCTGAGGGTGGAATTGACTAAAGGGCTGAAGCTTGAAGAAGAGAGCACAAGTTGATACTTATGTTTGATGGATTGAAACCTTGGGGAAGCAAGTTGATACTTATCATTGAGGATGATAGCCTTGAAGGATGATGGAAGTCTGATGACTGGACTGCTGTCTGAGGAGAGCATTATTGAGAGAGGGGTTGATCTGCTTTCTTTCCTGTCTGTTTTCTTTTCTGTGCTGATGTGCCTTGTTTGATTTGCTTGATGCATTATAATAAGTTCATATCTAGACTGACTTTAAGCTAGGAGCATGATTGCACTAGAGGTTGAGTTGCTCCCTCTGCTTGTATTTTACTGTGTGGCTTTGCTTGCGGGTATTCGGTAGAGCCCAACTCCCTTGCCCATGTGGTTTGTGTTTGCTTGATAGCATGTTATTTTTACTGTATGATTGCAGTTTATTATATCTTGCCTGATAGCATGTTATTTCCTCTGTATGGTTACTGTTATTCATATCTGGCTTGAGGTTGAGATGAGCTTGTGGAGGCTGATGCCCCACACATATTTCCTCCCTCACTTGCATTGCATGCATTTTACAGTCGTTTACCGTTTACTATTTACTGTTTAAGCTGATGCTTTATCTGTTTCTGTTTACCATTGACATGATCCCTTAGGACTCTCACTTCCTTTGATAAGGAAGTGATGATGATAGAACTTTAGGTTGAAACCTATGCATGATAACTTCTAGGAGTTCCATGTTTAAAACCTCAACCATAGGATGAATCCTTGGCATGACAACATTAGGACTTGATAGTCTCCCCGTTAGTTGAGCCTGCTCTCTTCTCATCTCAAAACAGCTTAAGATACAATAATCATGAATGATTTCTTTCGTACGTTACGAGCCTTAAGCTATCTGAGAAAGGATTGTTGGAGAGTTTCTTTTCAACAGTCCAGATGTTTAGTATGGCACCCTTTGGGTGACATGCGACGCTTTCACTCTCAGGTCATAGTCTTTAGTGTGATTGAAATTGCAAACACAATAAAAAATAGTTCTTTCGTAAAAGACAGAAAACAAACTTCAAACCTTTTTGCCCCGTGGGCCCATAATTTAAAGGAAGCTTTTCTGAAGAAAAGAGTGTCGTTAACCCCCAGTTCTACCGCAAACGGTAACGCTTGAGTCTCCAAAGGTCGAGCTGCGTACATCCAACTGCTGGAACTGTTGTTTAACCCTACTCGATAAAACAGATGAATCTGAATTCCCGTAAGCCGTATTATCCCGAACTACGTAAGCTCTGATCTCTCATGCCTGTTGAGAGTACGTAGGCACAATACTAACGTATTGGCGAGCCACCTTCCCCCGTAACCCGTAGTTAGTCGAACTACGTTGACTCTGATTTCTCATTCTCTGATGAGAATACGTATGCATAAAGCGCGACGCTTTGCCGAGTCATTTTTCTTTTCTATTTAAGCCAGCCTTGATAGGTAGATAGATAAACCAACTCGTCCAGTAAACACAACAAGCATCCCGTCGAGTACGACAGACGTGAGGGGTACTAATACCTTCCCCTTGCGTAACCGACTCCCGAACCCAGACAACGGTTGCGAAGACCTTGTCTTATACCTTTTCGTTAGGTTTTTCCGATTGTTTCCTTTCCTATTCTGAGGGATAAATAACGAAAGGTGGCGACTCTTCTGTTTTGCCGGCACCTTATTTTCGCGGAAGCGACAGTAGCGCCGACTCAAATTTTTAATTGGGATCTATTCAACCCCCCTTCTAGATCCGTGCCATAGTCTAACAATTAGTTGAACCACCAGCTGTTGTATCAATGAGTTGCTTAGTCTTCATTTTTAGACCATTTACAAAATTCTGCATTTGTTCAGTTGCATCCATGTTATGAGTCGGGTATGTAACCAAACACCTCTTGAACCATTTGTAAGCATCTCCAAGTGACTCTCCCTCCTTCTGTTTAAAATTTACAATGTCATTTTTTTTTGATATAGACAGATGCGGGAAAGTGTTCATTCAAAAATGTTGTCTCCATCTCTTGCCAAGTGTTAATACTCCCGGCAAGTAAATAATAAAACCATTTTTCGGCTTTATCAGATAAGGTGAAAGGAAACATAACTAGCTTTTTTACTTCTTCAGAATTCCCATCAATCTTTAATGAGGTGCTCATAGTTAGACACCTTTGAAGATGTTTATTCGCATCTTCATTGATTCTCCCCGAGAAAGGTCTACTCTGAAGCAGTCATATGGTTGATGGATGTAGCTGATGAAGGTGTGAAAAATACACAAGAAAGGGGGGGATTTGAGTTGGGTATTTGCTCTATTAAAACGTTTTCTCTTTTCTTCACTTGTTACTTTCAATAGAGTTCTTTAAGATGCATTTCGGAAGCATATATAATAAAGCATAACACAAGTAAAGAACACATGATATATCCTGGTTCACTTGATCAACTCTCAAGCTAATCCAGTCCACCCTTCCAAGGTGATTTTGCCTCACTCAAGCAAGGACTTAATCCACTATAACCAAACTGATTACGTAAGTACATAGCAAGTATTGAGAAACATCTCCTTGCTTCCTAATACAGAAACTAATCTAAGGATAAATCTCTAAGAGATTATTGAGAACAGTAGTTTCCATAAAGGTCCAACTTGCTTGCACGCTAACAAGCTGACAGGCTTGCTAACATTTGAATGACTCAAATGTTCTTATTTTATATTTGCATCCAATAGAGTCGTTGGGAGGGTAGAGATGTCCATTAAATATTCGAATGGTCATTTCCAACGAATAGAATAAGCTCACATGTTGGAACAGTGACCTTTGCTTGTAACTTTAATATCTCAACATTGGGAGCCACACTTATGAATAGTACCAACGTCTTTGTCATAGTGAAATGTTTGCATGCGTTGTACTGTAGTCTTCTTGACTTGGTTCTTCTGATGATTCATCTGATAAGTAGTTCAGCAACTACTTTGGTATGAAAGCTTCAGCATCAAAGCTGTTTAAGCACATGTTTATCAGATTTAATAGCAGCAACTTATCTGATGAGTAATACGCCTATGTCTGGGTGAATCTTCTTCTGGTACAATCTTCAACTTCAGAATCCAGTCTTTAGCATTCCAAGATCTAAGTTTCCTCTGAAACAGTCTTGAGAATCTTCTTGACTAATTCTTCAGAAATCATGTCTTCAGAATCTTCAGAATCTTGATCTTCAGAACACGTCTTCAGAGTCTTTCTGCACTTGGTCTTCAGAGCTTTCAGCCTTCAGAACTTCAAGTCATCAGAGTCTTCAGAGTAGTTCTTCAGAGTTCTAACTCTATAGAGACGCTTGTTATCTTCCAGATCAGATGCACTTCTTAGAACAAAATCCACAGGAGCATTGCAACTGCAATATCCAACATCCTTGGATCTTTCTCATCGTGACCAGATACATAAGCAAACTAGCTTCTCCCATAAGCGCTTTATGATACGTCATACATAGTAACTCTCATATTGTATTAGCTGCACACGTTGATGTTGTTTGTTTGATCTTATATATTTAATTATCATGATCTGTACATAACAAACATTAGAACATAAAATGTTTCTTTAACAAATACTTAATTGTTATCATTAAAACATAGAGATAATCCTGTAGAGACAAATCTTGCTCTTACAATCTCCCCCTTTTTTATGATGACAAAAACATGTATTTTGATAGAACATTTTATACAGGGTAATCACCAAGCATTAACATATTCAGAGTTTCAAGCACCAGCTCCCCCGGAATGTGTTAACCTTAAAAATTATTTTTATGCTTGTTCAAAGACTTTCTCTGATCCCAAGACTCACAAAATATAAATATTTAAAAACACAAATCTAATAGAGGATTAGGAATACTTCACTACGATATAAAGAGCATAAGTCTTCAGCATCTGGACTAGTTCAGCAGAACTTCCATCTTTAGATCTTTAGAACTTGTTTTCTCTAAACATCGTATCAGAGCCATATGACTTCAGAGCGTTCTGAAGCATTTGCTACTGTTCATCAAAACATCTGTAGCATAGCAACTTAACAATTCTTTTCTGAAGCAGAACTAGTCTTTCAGATGAGAAACTCCCCCTGAGTTTCAGACTGGGTGAATATCAAATATCATGACTTGTGAACCTTTCTGGGAGAACTCCCCCTGGCTACAATAGGTCAGATATTTAGATCTTCAGGACGTGATACAGTCTTGATCCTTGGTTTCTTGAAGCTAATTGATTCTGAGTCTGAGACCAATTAGTTTAATACTGAGTCTGACACTAATTCTTGCTTCTATGAACAACCAGTTCATTTGAACTCAGAGTTCATTCATTTGACCTGTCTTTAAAATGCCTAATGAACTTGTTCAGAGTTCCTCGGTAAAACATCAAACATACAGTTAGTGATAAACGCAGTTTATATCAGAATTGATGTTTTGCATTCTCTTTACATATTCTATTTCTCCAGATTATATCAAAGTCATATTCTCTTTCTCCCCCTTTTTGACATCATCAAAAAGGTGAGTTTTCATTAAAAACAAGATTTAGAATATATTCTGTTTCTCCCTCTTTTATATACGAATAAAAAAATAAAATTAAGAGAGTCAAGAAATAAAACCTGAGTGCCTAATTCTTATAGATTGACATCTTTTCCAGAATTTGTTGAAGCATGCATAGAAGAGAGTTGTTGACAAGTTTCTGCTTAGCAAAGCTTTCTCTGAAAACTTGTTGTTCTTTCTTCATAGCTTGTTGATCTTCTTGAATCTCCTTAACATCACGTTCTCAACGTACAATAGTAGTTTCAGAAGAAGAACCAACTATAGCAACTTGCTTAGCCTTCTCAGCATCTTCAGCTTCTTGTGTCAATTTGACAGTTTCTTTTCTGGAATCTTTCTATGCTACGCTTCTCGCTTCTTCAGTAGCTCTTTCTTCAGCTTCTTTTTGCTTCTAAGAAGTTTTAAGTTTCTTATCCTTTCTAGCTTGTCTTCTTTTTTCTTAACCAGTTGAACTTCAGCTTCTAGTGACTTGAAAAGCGTCCAGAATCAAAGTTTAACCATTTTCAGAGAAATGAATAGTGCTTAGAGGTGAACTGAAAGTGTGAAAGGTGACGTGCTGAAAGGACTTCATCTGAGTTGGTTTCCTGAGGAATATCAATTGGAGGAGGTGTAGGAATTTTTGAAACCATATTCTCTTTTAACGGAGCAGATGCAGATGGAGAGGAGATTTCAGAATCAAGACTTTCACTTTTCAGAAAGCTCATATATCTTTGAGATTCTGAGATCTTCAGAGTTATTCTTTCTCTAAGTGCTTTCCATTCTGACTTTTATCTTTCTTCATCTTATTTCTTCAACATCAAAACACTATACTTTAGAAGTATCAGAGTTTGATTTGACAGAACTTCTTCTTCTTGAGTCTTTTATCCAAATCTTCCAGATAATCCAAATCTTCAAATGGTCTATGACATCATATTTTCTCAGGACTTTAGAAGAGCATCTTTGACACCAAGAGAGGGTAATATGCAAAGAATGTGTTCTGATTCTTCAGTCTTATGCATATGATAGTTCTCCAACTGATTCTTTATCCAGAGCATCTGATACTTTAACAAGCAGCAGCAACATATTTTGCTTCTGTAGTAGAGAGTGCTATTTTGAGTTGCTTCTAGCTGTAACAAGGATCAGATTGTCTGACAGCTTCTAGATGTGCTCTTGCGTTCAACTTGTCTTCATCATCATAGAAACCTACTAAATTATATTTAGATAATTTTCTGTAACATAGAGCCATGTTAGTAGTACCTTTCAGATACCTCCGAAATCTCTTAACAACTGTTAAGTGAGATTCTCTAGAATCTGATTGGAATCAAGCACATAAACATATACTAGAAAGAATGTCAGGTCTAGAAGTAGTAAAATACAGAAGAGAGCAATTCATACCTCTGTGCATATTTACATTTACCTTTTTATTGACCTCTTCTTCCCCAGAGTGTACGTAGAATGTATGAGAGTCTTAGCTGGCTATTCTCTGACAGATTAATCTTCTTTCTGCTACATTCTTCTTTTGAATTATAATGACTTCTTCAATTTCCTTTCTTTTGAATAGACACAGTTAATCATCACAACTATCATCAAGCCAAGATATATATCTAGCATCTACTTGAATGACAATCTTGCTCTTTATTAATCAATATCAGTATATCTGAGGGTGACTTCTTCTGCTGGAATTCTCGTACCAATGAAGGTGTGAGAACTTTTGCTAATCCACCATTGATTTCTCCGCCTTTGGTTTCTGATTCCATGCTTGTTATTAAGTCAATCATGACTTGAGTCTTAGTAACGGTGCTTTAATTTTGAGTCCTTGATACCAATTTGGATTTCCAGAATAGTTTCTTCAGACTATGAAGTTGCAATTTTACTTATCTTGATTAGCATCTATAGAGTGAGCAGACATGGAAATGTTTCCTTGCATCAGATCCTCTGATGAAGTTCGATTTCTCCCCTTATCAGAGTGATCTTCAGATCTTCTGATGAAGTTCCAGAGTAAGCTTCAGATCTATGCGGCTTAGCTCTAGAGAATGTTTCAGAGAACTGTTTATCCAGAGGAATGCTTCAGATCAGAGAAGATCTTCGTTCTTCAGATGTCCTTGTTATCTAGATGTAAGCTTTGTTGTTGACGTTTCAGAGCCATGCGTAATCTGATTCTTATAGCCTCTACAGTTGCAGCATTTGAGATAAGTGCACTCAGGGTCTTCTGTAGAGTTGCTTCTCATCAAACGATCAGAATCTTATGTAGCTTTGCTTTCTCAAAAATTCTTCTGTAGCTTTGCTTCTTCAGAGTCCTTTACAGCTTCTGTAGCTTGCCTCTGTAGCTTCGCTTCTGAGGCTTCACTTCTGTAGCTTTGCTTCTGAGTCTTCTGAAGTTTCTGAATCTTTACACTCTAGCTCAGAGTCATCAACTTAAGATCAAGTTCAGCAGAAGGGGTTTCTTTGACAAGGTTTTCTCTCCTTTTCCCAGAGTGCTTATTTCAGCTTCTTCCTGCATACACTTAGCAAACTCCTTTCCAAGTGTAATATTTGTTTCCAAAGAAAAATATCATCAACATAAATCTGTCAGATTAAATTATCTTTCTTAATTGATTTATGAAAAAGAGTTTTATCAATCTTTCCTCTTATAAAATTATTTTCCAGAAGAAAATTTCCCAGCCTTTCCCACCAAGCTCCGAGAGTTTGTTTTAGGCTAAAGAATGATTTCTTTAATTTATAAAACGTGTTCTGGAAATCTTTTCATTTTCAAAAATAAAAGATTGATGGACACGTACTTCTTTTTCATTTAAACCATTTAAAAAAATAATTTTAATATTCATCTGATTTAGATTGATGTTATTTTGAGAAAACAAAGGAAACAAGAGTATGGATTTTAACCTTGTCACAGAAGCATATGTCTTCTGTGTAGTCAAAGCCTTCTTGCTGACTAGCCTTAAATATGTGAGGAAAAACCTTCTTGTTCTTGTGAGAGGAGCCAGTAATAACATCTGAAGTACGATCTTCTGAATTTCTCTTTTGAGCTGATCACAAATCCTTTGGTTGCGTACTGCAGCATCTTCATCACCATATCATCCATTTGATTTCTGAGAGACATCTTCAGAGCACGGATATTCTGATCTTCATGATATAGAGCATCTAACTTCCATCAGGCTTCATCTACTGATTTTGTTGATTGAGTCATATGCAGATCCAGTCTAGATACAATTATCATCAAACTTGGATGCATCAAATGACACAGTCTAAATGACAATTTTGTTCTTGCAATGCTGAGCTAACTAGAGGAGTTAGTTCAACAAGAGCATCTGCTTCTGAAAGAGGATGTCTACTGACTTATTCATTCTGAATAACACCAGAGCCTTAAATCCCTTTTTAAAATCAGATTGAATGACTTCACTCAATGTATCTTTCTGAACAGCTAGACTTCAGGATCCAATCATTATGAACTTCTGATAAAGAATGTCTGATAACATCTGACCAATTACAGTTTGTTCAACTGAGATAAAATCTCAAGTTAACAGAACTTAATTATCCATGCTACTTCTAATGAACTTTCAGAGTTCATCTTACATCATATCCATGATGAGTTAGTGAACTTCTTTACACGAAACATCTACAGGTTTCTTTGAAGCTTCTCAAGAACAGCATCATTCTGATGCCTTGAATCAGGAGGATCATTGCTTCAAAATTTGAACTATCTCTGTTCCAGCCCTTTTCTGCAGACTTTATTCTGAAACTCTTATGAATCAAAAACACTAGCCAACAATATTTCTTTATTTACTAAAGAAGATTCCCAATGAGCTTTTCATGAGAAAGTCAAGAGTGGACTAATCCATTTCTTGAAAACATCTCATACTCACATAGAAATAATCTTCAGCAAACAAGATTTCTTGCTTTCGGATGATTTGATATTTTTGAGCGAATACGTTGTTTATCCAAACGTATTACCAGATAAGCGTTCAACAGAAAACTTCTTATCTGATGAATCTCTCTTGTCAGCTGATTCTTAAATCTTCTTCCAAGCTCTAGTGGAGAAGATTTTCTTGTTGAAAATTTCCAAACTTCAAACTTCAACTAATCACTGACTTGCTCAAGATACATCATTTGATTACAATTTTAGTACTCATCTTCATCAAAAACTGATATGAGACTGAAATTGTAAGAGAGGTGAAAAATCCCCAATAGTATTTCTTCACACAACTTTTGGATATTTATCTGACACTGTTAGGTGTTTGTTATCCATCAATAACAGAACCAGGCTCTGATACCAAGTGAAGGTGTGAAAAATGCACAAGAAATGGGTGGTTTGAATTAGGTATTTGCTCTATTAAATTTTTTTCTCTTTTCTTCACTTGTTGCTTTCAATAGAGTTCTTTAAGATGCATTGCGGAAGCATATATAATAAAGCATAACACAAGTAAAGAACACATGATATTGTCGCTACTGCGAAAATCGGCGCCGGTAGAACAGAAGAGTTGCCACCGTGCGTTATTTATCCCAAAGGAGGGAAAGGAAACGCTCAGAGTAAACCTAACGCAAAGAGGGAAAGGAATGGTCATCGCAACCAAATCCTAGATTTGGGTGTCGGTTACGCAAGGGGAAGGTATTAGCACCCCTCACGTCCATCGTACTCGATGGGATCCACGCTTGTTGTTTATCTAATAAGGGTTTGATTAATACTATCTACGCTAAGGCTTAGGGACAAAAGAAAAGAAAAGTGACTCGGCAAAGTATCGCACTTTATGCCTACGTATTCCCGTCTGGAACAAGAAATCAGAGTCAACGTAGTTCGCCTACCGACGGGAAAGGAGGGGAAGGTTGCTCGCCGAGATATCGCATCTCGTGCCTACGTACTTTCATCTGGTATGAAAGATCAGAGCAGCCGTAGTTCGGCTTATTACGGGGAGACTAGTTTAATCCTAACGTTATCATGCCAAGTTCGTCCTAAGGTTGAAGTTTGCAAAGGGGAAGACTACCCTAATGTTGTCATACATGATTGCAAAGCCTAATGTCTATCACATTCTACCTTGAACAAGGAAGAATGGAGCTTCTAAGGGAAAGGCAAAGGAAGCAACAGAAAACAGATGCAATAAACAGCATACATGAAATGCAAAGTGTAGAAAGGTAAACATGCAATGCAAGTGAGGGAGGAAGAACCATCTCGACCTCAAGCCCATAATGAATGGAAAATGGCCTATTTTAAACATGAAATCTTGGCCACAAGTGATTATAAAGTGATAAGAGGCAATAAAACATACGAATGACATACATATACTACGATTTGGAATCATAACGCGCTATCATGGAAATATGGAACCTAATGGGCAATTCATGTATGATAAAACCAGCCAATCAATGATCTACACATCCTATATAATGTATATAACAAGCAATAAGAACCCTAGCGTTCATCACACAAATAAATCGAGGCCGTTGGAGCCGAAAGAAAACCAAAGTCCGTTCGAATGTCCAAATTACAAGTCCGAATACAAAATATAAGAAAAATAGCAAACGGTGCTAAAAAATTCAAATAAAAATCTCCCATGACCTACATCAATCCAAAAACTAGGGGTGAGAGATACAACAAAAATATCCAAAGAGAAATGGCCAAACAAGTTGAAACTATGTCATGTATACCAAAAGAAAGGTTAAAATGGAGCATGTTAAAGAAAGCATCCAAAACCAACTAAAATGGTACAATAAAATTCCCACAAACATATATCACAATACCTCAAAATGTGTATGAGATCCCTGCAAAATGTTAGGAAAAAATATGTAATTTTGATGGGTCAAAGAAAATTCACAACATGATAGCACCAGCATTGGCCTTTTTATGACGACTAAAATGTAAAAAAATCTAATAAAATGACGAAAAATGGAAAAAATATGGTTCCAATTCTATAAACTTCTAAACATCTTGAAGATTACGCAGAAAAAAATGGGGATCAAAAAGACTAATTTTCCTACTTTTTATGATTATTTGAAGTCAGCATATAAAACAGAAAAATAAAAGAACATGGAATAGCACATGAACACATGAGAAAAATGAGATAAATGGTGAGGATAAATAAAAAGTGTACAGCCAGGAATCGAACAGAGGTACATGGGGGCGTGGTGACTGAGTTGGCGCGCCACCTCAATTAATGAGGTGTGATGTGGCTGCGCGTGTGGACTAGTTATGAGCGTTGGATGAGAAGTCCAAGTCAAAGGCTTTGGAATGATCCAACGGTGGAAGCATCATCTTCTTCCTTGAATTTTCCTAGACCGTGAACAGCCACGACGGACGCCGGCGGGAAAGCTTACGGCCGGAAGCTTCATGGGCACATATCTCACGCGTTTCTCAACCAAATCCAACACTTTTTAGACCAATCTTGTGGGATTTTTGGAGAGGAAATCAAATATACCCTTAGTTTCCAGTGAAAAGGCCTCTAACTCCAAACCCGTGTTTGAATCTCAAACTTTCAAGAATACCAAATTGTCATAAAAACCATCTTTTTTGTACTAGAATCCATGTAGGAGATGAGAGCAATGTAATGCAACAACAATAATGCAAGAAAGACTCATAAATCATGAGTTATGGTGAATTCTTTATACCTCCAAAAATGACTCTTTTGAGCTTCAATGGAGCACGAATTTCTTTGGAAAATTATGTAGAAACATTCAACAATCCCTGGTAGAGGTATTAGGATCAAAGAAAATGCTTGAAACGAAGTGAAAAACAGAATTCGATTTTGACATGAACACCACTTTTTCCAATTGCTATAAGCTTGTTCTTGCACAAAAAATGGCTAAAAAATGGTGGAATCAATTGTAGAAAGTATATGGAATTGATTTTCAATGAAAGAATGGACAAAAAATGGGAGAAAGAAAGAATTGAATTTTGAGATTTTCAATTATGGTGAATATGGAAAAGTGGTGAAGAATGTGAGATTTTTTCAAATATGTGAAGTGTGAAAAATGATCATGGAAGAGGATTTTTGCCTTGGCTTGAAATGTTTATATATGTTGCATTGTAAGAATGATCAATGGTCCAAAATTAGCCCTTGTTTCAATCTTAAGGGCTTAGTTTCAAAGTGTTGCTTAAGAATGAAGAAAACTTGAAATGGGCCATGATAAAAGCTTCAAATGAAAAATGTAAAAGTGTCATTGTTCTTAAAATGAGATTTCCACTCAAAATAAGTACAAACATGGACTTATTTGATTAAATTTTGAAGAAATACCAAACTATGCCTTTTCACATGTTTTCACCAAAGTGACTTTTATCAAACTTCCACCGTGAGCTAACCCATTAAAACCTTGAGGTTTAGTTTACCCAATGAGGCCATTCGGAGCAACTTTCATGTTGGAAAAAAGTCCATTTGAGTTATGCAAAGTATTGAACTTGACCTGTAATTTTATGACCTGTAATCGTAGTTTCCCAACTCATTGATAATCTTCAGTTGGCCTCTAAGTCAGGGGATGAACCCCACACAAGCATCTGAACTTCTCAAGGGCGTGAACCACTTCCTGGTGACTTTAGTGACTCCTCAAGCTCGAATAAAACCTCTAGATAGGCCTCTCTCGATGTATATCATACTTGATCCCCTGCATAAATGCTAATGCAATGCTATGATAATGCTATGATGATGTTATGTTAATGCAAAAACAAGAATGAAAAGGTTGGGCAAATTTTGGGGTGCAACAGCTGCCCCTATTCAAGCGACTTGGACCTGAATGAGTGAAAAGCGAACGACTTTCAATTAATCAAGGTAAAAGACGGTTGAATACCAAAAGAACCCGAAAATTTGCCAACCGCAGAAGTAAACTGCAAACTCTGATTAGGATAGAATCTCCGAAGAAAACGAACATAATGAACATTTTGAACATCCCACCAAGGGAAAGAGAAACTTAATCAAGTAGCTCTGCTTCAGGAAACACGTAACTGTCCATGGTCTGAACACCACATGGGCGAAAGGACAATCTTTTGAATCGTTGGAATCTGAATACTCAATGCACGATAGGGCCACATCAAAATCTGTCTGAATCTGGATACTCAATGCACTGACCGGAGCCTGGATGCTCGACGTAACTGGTGATTTCACTAGGGATTTACCGGAGGCTGGATACTCGACGGACGAAACAATACATCACAAACTGAACATTCACCGGAATCTGGACATTCAACGGAGAGAGAGTATTATCGCAACACTTACTAGGATCTGTATACCCAACTGCCTTTATCGGAGTCCGAACACTCAACGGACAAAGCAAAACGTTACAAATTGGAAATTTCACCGGAATCTGGATATTCAACAGAGGAACCGGGCCTTGAACGCTCAACGTAACACATCGGAGTCTGAACACTCAACGCCAAAAAACCGGAGTCTGACAACTCAACGAAAACACACCGGAGCCTGGAAACTCAACGAAGCGATAAACTGGAGCCTGGACACTCAACGAAAACACAGCGGAGTCTGAAAACTCAACGAAGCAGCAAACCGGAGCCTGGATACTCGACGGACAAACACGCATCAGAGCCTGGATACTCAACGAAGCAACAAACCGGAGTCTGAACACTCAACGAAGCAAACAAATCGGAGCCTGGATGCTCGACCAAAACACATCGGAGCCTGGATACTCCACGAAGTAGCAAACCGGAGTTTGAACACTCGACGGACGAATACGCACCGGAGCCTGGATACTCAACGAAGCTAACAAACCGGAGCCTGGATACTCGACGGACAAACACGCACCGGAGCCTGGATACTCAATGAAGCAACAAACCAAAGTCTGAACACTCAACGAAGCAAACAAATCGGAGCCTGGATGCTCGACGAAAACACATCAGAGCCTGGATACTCAACGAAGTAGCAAACCAGAGTCTGAACACTCGATGGACGAATACGCACCAGAGCCTGGATACTCAACGAAGCTAACAAACCGGAGCCTGAACACTCAACGAAACAACAAACCGGAGCCTGGATACTCGACGGACAAACACGCACCGGTGCCTGGATACTCAATGAAGCAACAAATTAGTGCCTGAACACTCAACGAAGCAAACAAATCGGAGCCCAGATGCTCGACGAAGATACAAACCGAAAAGAGAATACTACAAATACTTATCAAGATCACCTTACAAAATCTTTACCGGAGTCCGGATACTCGACGAGAGAAAGAATCAATACAAACTGGAGATTACCGGAGCCTGGATACTCGACGAAATAGCCACGAACACTAATAGGGGTCTGGACCCTTGCTTGATTTTACCGGAGTCTGAACACTCAACGTACTGACCGGAGCCTGAATACTCAACGTAAAAACTGATGTCTGAATACCACAGCTCCATGCTGGGGAGAAAAACTCTGAACAACTTTGGAAGATACGATCACAACTCTGCTGAGGGACATACCAACAAACCTGGAGTTACAAATTTTACTGGAGATGAACAAGTCTTTGCTGGTGATGAGCAACTCTTGCTGAGGGACGGAGTAAAGGTCATGCATGACCTCCCTGGAACACACGTTACACTGTTAGGGTCACGAACGACCTGTCGGAGGATATTCCACACATGCCTGGTGGAGAGAAATCTGATCTCGACTCGCTGGGGAACAAACCCATACTCGTACTCTGTGGGGATTAGAGGTACGCCTGACCAACTGCTGGGGGTAAAGACGCAAATTCCATCTGCTAGGGAATGATATTTGATTGTTGGAAAAATGAGCTTCATCCGAATCTCTCTGAGAAGTTGCCCCAAGCGTAATGCCCCTGTCCCAGTATGATCTTTGGGAAGGTCTACGCTGAGAAGAAAATAGCTTGCCATGAGACGACCCCGAGATGGCTTGCCCCAGAATCTGGACCGTGAGAGGATCCTTGGTTGAATAGTTCGGATAAGCTCTAGAGGTATGGAGAAGAAAAAATTCTTTTCCTCATAGGGTGGCATGCCCCCAGCCTTGTAATGGCTTTGCCTCTGATTGACTAGTTTGCAGAGCGGTACCCCCGATTGCGAGAGATTTACCAAATCTCGACCTGATTGCCCCAGATTAATTGATTCTTGGATGGCTGACCTTACTGGGGGTTATTTGATAATAGCTGGCCACAACTCAATGGAGTATTCAGGCGTTCTACATTCTATCCTGATCAAACTTTCCACTGTGGAAACTTTCCTGCGGTCGAGCGCTTACTCGCAAGTAAAACAAGTTGTTCTGCATAAAAGATATATTAAATGCAATGCATATGACAGTTTTTTCAAAAACCCAATCCCGTTCACTGGAAACATTTATGACATATAATGAACGAATCAATTATCAAAGTGTCAAAATTAATACAACGCTGTAAGAGGAATCCTTTTTGGAGTCAGTTTCGATGTGATCTTTACCGAAGTATGCTCCCGAACTAAACCTGTTTCAATTAGGACTTTTGAAGGTTGTAACGTGGTCGGGTTCACGGTTAACAAGGAAGGATATAAGGCTCACAATTCATTTTAACCCACCCATTCTCCTTGATGTTCTCCAATCCTATGTTCAGCTAATTCGACCTTAGCGTTCACCTTTCAAAGGTGGAATGATAGGAGTGATGGTTCAGGAAACCACCTGCTTTCTGAAGTGACAGTCATTCCCTTTCCGTCTTTGTAGTGCTTGGGTCACACGATTTCGTTCTTGTTTGAGGATTTTTTCTCTTGTAATCCTTTTCGTTTTTTTCGCTCCCTAATTTTTTCCTGGACTAACTCTTTTGAGTTTCTGATTTTGAAGTCCAGTGGGATACCCTAATTTTTGCCTAAGTCGCTTGTTCCCAAGATTCGACTTAGCGGGCTTTTTCTTTTGATTTTTTTTCTTTGAACAAATCATGTGACACTGGCTTGTCTGACTTGTTAAAAGAGATTGTGATTGTTTCACTCCTTATCGGCAAGGTTTAACCATTGTGGTCCTTTAGGAACGACCTATACAAGTGTGATTTATCCTTGAACTGACATTCCTTTTGCAATTCGGACGCTTGGCCAATTTAACTGACGCCTACCCTGCCCCAGGTTAAGATTGAGGGTTTTTCATTTTCAGAAAGAAACTCCTACTACAAGGCTCAAAGGGGTTGACAAGGGATTATCTTCCTTATATCTCCGGTGTTTATGGATTTGAAACAATGCCTGTATATCGTCAACAGGTTTTTCTATCCAATAGCATACAATCGGAAGCTTACACGTCTTTCGATTTCGTCATCCTCCCCGGATTCCACTTAAACAAGCGTTTGAAATAAAAGAAAGCAATAAATTGAACACGAATGGATTAATTCAAAACATGCATATTTATTTCATTTATCAATATCTATTGAGAAACAACAAGTTTTACGAGCGAAAATTGCACATAGACAGGGAAGAAACTACAAATGCAAAGCAATGACATGCAAAATGCAGATTTCCAGCTTCTGAGAACTGGGCTTCTTGTATCTTGACTTTTGGGCGACTCAACCGCTTCCGGCTTATCCGTGGTTTGGCAGAGGATCCTGTACCATGTTGGGCGCTTTATGCGAGAAGTTTATGGCTTTACTATCAATAAAATCTTGTAGCTTGTGCTTAAAAGCCTTACAATCGTCAATGCTGTGCCCAGGTGCCCCCGAGTGAAACTCGCAACGGGCATTTGCATCATAGCCAGGTGGTGGTCGGCCTGTCAGAGGGGCCAAGGTTCTCTTCTGGATTAACTGCAGTTGTAGCAACGTCTGAAGCATCTGGGAGTATGGCATTGGTGGCGTATCGAATACTCTATTTGCTCCCCTCGAATTCTGGTACTTCCTATAGCCATGTTGATTCTGCTGCTGTTGTGGTTGTTGTGGTATCGGAATGATAACACTTGTAGCCTGATGATGATGACACTGATCTTGATATCTGCCTCTGCCTCTACCCCGAGAGCTTGACACAGAATTAGCGTCGCCTTCACGCTTTTTATTTCCGAACACTTTCTTTCCTCCACCTGATGAAGGTACTTCTACAGCCTGAATTTTCCCAATCTTGATGCCGTTTTCTATACGCTCACCAGTGATGACAAGGTCAGAGAAACTCCCGGACATACAGTTGACGAGCTTTTCATAGTACATCCCAGATAACGTCGATACAAACAAGTCAATCAACTCTCTCTCTACCATTGGGGGTTGCACTCTGGCTGCAAGCTCACGCCACCTCTGGGCGTACTCTTTGAAAGATTCCCCGCTATTCTTGACGACATTCTGAAGCTGGACCCTGTTGGGAGCAAGGTCACTATTGTACTGGTAATGCTTCACGAATGCTTCAGTCAAACCCTTCCAACTGCGAACCTGAGAGGGTTCCAAACCCATATACCATTCGAGCGACGACCTTGATAGGCTATCCTGGAAAAAGTGCATAAGCATCTTCTCATCATTTGAATAGGCTGACATTTTTCTGTAGTATGAACGTATGTGCACCTTTGGGCAAGTGACACCTTTGTATTTATCGAAGGTAGGAACTTTGAACTTGTATGGCACTCGTAAATCAGGGATCAGCCCTAAATTGGCCATGTCGAGCCCCATGGAGTCCTGATTTGTTATATTCCTCATCTGTTCCTCCAGCATTCTAAATCTACGATCAACTTCAGCAGGCAACTCAGCGCCTACATCCCTCATAGAGAACACGTCGTCCTGACGATCTTCATTCCATTGTTGGTCCCCATTTCCATACTCAGCATAGGCACCCTTCGGACCATAGACGTTCCGATTGACATTATAACCATAACCATCGTTACCAAGACCATGGTTAGCAGCACCAGGTCCAAACCCAGCATTATGAGTACCATTACCACAACCCAAGTTAACAGTATTACCAAGACCTGCGTTACCAGCATTACCCAAACCTGCATTACCAGCGGCATTACCCAGACCAACGTGGAGGACGCCAACATCACTACCATTCCTGGCCCCTTCAGCAGTTGGGGTGCATCCGGTAGGCACAACAATGGCGTTAGGAATTTCTGTATCGTTGCAGGGAGTATTAGCAGCAATACCTCCGTGAAGAACTCCATTAAGATCAACCCTAGCTACCAGGGGCTGGACCATTGTTCCCAGTTGCTCCTGTCCTTGAGCCATACCTTGCATGACTTCCATGAGCTGAGTCATGCGCTCCCTCATCTCTTGCATCACAGTCTGAATGTGATCCATGGCTTTCTTGAGATTGTTTCTAGTAGGATACCGGTGAAGTCTCTGGTCAGCAATCCTGAAACAACTCTGAAAAGACAACAGAACATAAGAACGAGGCTTAAGAAGGTACCTGTAAACACAAAGAAAAATATGCAAAATGCTAACAATGTATATATGCATATGGAATATTTCCCTTGATTCTAGTTCCGGGTGAAACACATGACAATGGAAACCCCTCAGACAACAATAGTAAAAAACTCCTCATATACAAACGGAAGACCACATAGGTAGTTACAAGCACAAGTATCTGAGCACGAATGACGGCAAGCGAGATAGCTAGAATCAAAGGGAATATGCACCTGTAATGTTAATGCAATGTCATGTAATCAATGCAGATGAGAAATGCAAAAATGCAAGGATGCTATAGGGGATCAAGGTAGTTGTGCTGTGCTGTAGCAATAATAATCAGAAGCTGATTGTGCTGTAGCTTGAGAATAACCAGAGCTTCGCCTTTGCATAACATATATCACTGCATGACATAGATCACTGATACTGAAGACCTCTGATATCAAACCCAAAAGTTCACACTGTAGAGAAAACCGAGTGATTTGGAGCTATGGTTTCCTGCATAACCCAATCCCTCTCACAGGTATGGACCTATCCACTGATAAGGTACGATATCCTATGCGTTCATCAGCGTCACAGACTTTCAAGAGCGATGATACGATACCCAGAAGGTGTGGCATCATCATCCCTTGAAGCGGCCTCACTTAGCTGAATCCAAATTGATAGGTCCCCAGAGTCGACAATCCTCGGGTCAGACAACTTGTCGAGCCCTAAGGGCCAGGCAAGAAGCATCAAAGAGAATCTCGTCCGAGCGCAGATTTCGCGGCTAGCTGGTGCGAGTTAAGCAAGCAGGCTAACCACTACTCTCTACTTCTAAGTCTATGTGCAAACTCAAGCCCAGGTCCGACTTATCTCTCATCAAAATCAGTCCCCTTCCACAACAGCATAATAAGGATATAATATAATGCTGAAAATAAACTGCGGGGAAATAAAATGCAGGAAAGTAAAGCTAAGATACAACAAGTATGTACAAAACCCAAAAGATAAACAAACAAGCGCTAGGACTGACTCGCATAAGGGACGATCAATCCCCAGCAGAGTCGCCAGTTGTCGCTACTGCGAAAATCGGCGCCGGCAACACAGAAGAGTCACCACCGTGCGTTATTTATCCCAAAGGAGGGAAAGGAAACGCTCAGAGTAAACCTAACGCAAAGAGGGAAAGGAATGGTCATCGCAACCAAATCCTGGATTCGGGAGTCGGTTACGCAAGGGGAAGGTATTAGCACCCCTCACGTCCATCGTACTCGATGGGATCCACGCTTTTTGTTTATCTAATAAGGGTTTTATTAATACTATCTACGCTAAGGCTTAGGGACAAAAGAAAAGAAAAGTGACTCGGCAAAGTATCGCACTTTATGCCTACGTATTCCCGTCTGGAACGAGAAATCAGAGTCAACGTAGTTCGCCTACCTACGGGAAAGGAGGGGAAGGTTACTCGCCAAGATATCGCATCTCGTGCCTACGTACTTTCATCTGGTATGAAAGATCAGAGCAGCCGTAGTTCGGCTTATTACGGGGAGACTAGTTTAATCCTAATGTTATCATGCCAAGTTCGTCCTAAGGTTAAAGTTTGCAAAGGGGAAGACTATCCTAATGTTGTCATACATGGTTGCAAAGCCTAATGTCTATCACATTCTACCTTGAACAAGGAAGAATGGAGCTCCTAAGGGAAAGGCAAAGGAAGCAACAAAAAACAGATGCAATAAACAACATACATGAAATGTAAAGTGTAGAAAGGTAAACATGCAATGCAAGTGAGGGAGGAAAAACCATCTCGACCTCAAGCCCATAATGAATGGGAAAATGGCCTATTTTAAACATGCAATCTTGGCCACAAGTGATTATAAAGTGATACGAGGCAATAAAACCTACGAATGACATACGTATACTACGATTTGGAATCATAACACGCTATCATGGAAATATGGAACCTAATGGGCAATTCATGTATGATAAAACCAGCCAATCAATGATCTACACATCCTATATAATGTCTATAACAAGCAATAATAACCCTAGCGTTCATCACACAAATAAATCGAGGCCGTTGGAGTCGAAAGAAAACCAAAGTCCGTTCGAATGTCCAAATTACAAGTCCGAATACAAAATACAAGAAAAATAGCAAACGGTGCTAAAAAATTCAAATAAAAATCTCCCATGACCTACATCAATCCACAAACTAGGGGTGAGAGATACAACAAAAATATCCAAATAGAAATGGCCAAACAAGTTGAAACTATGTCATGTATACCAAAAGAAAGGTTAAAATGAAGCATGTTAAAGAAAGCATCTAAAACCAACTAAAATGGTACAATAAAATTCCCACAAAAATATATCACAATACCTCAACATGTGTATGAGATCGCTGCAAAAGGTTAGGAAAAAATATGTAATTTTGATGGGTCAAAGAAAATTCACAACATGATAGCACCAGCATTGGCCTTTTTATAACGACTAAAATGTAAAAATATCTAATAAAATGACGAAAAATGGAAAAAATATGGTTCCATTCTATAAAATTCTAGACATCTTGAAGATTACGCAGAAAAAAATGGGGATCAAAAAGACTAATTTTCCTATTTTTTATGATTATTTGAAGTCAGCATATAAAATAGAAAAATAAAAGAACATGGAATAGCACATGAACACATGAGAAAAATGAGATAAATGGTGAGGATAAATAAAAAGTGTACAGCCAGGAATCGAACAGAGGTACATGGGGGCGTGGTGGCTGAGTTGGCGCGCCACCTCAATTAATGAGGTGTGATGTGTGTAATACCCCAAATTTTACCCTTTCTTTTTATTTTTATTTTAAATTCTGATTAACTTAATAAATTAACCTTCTTTTTTTAAATCTTGTTTTTTTAACTAATAATAATTTAATTAAATTTTTTTTTATAACTTTACTAATGTTTTTTATTAACTTTTTTTTTTCTATTTAGTTTATTTATTTAAATCATTTTAAGCTCTTCTTACTAACTTTTAGGATTTAGATTAAAATTTAATTTTTTTTCTTTTCTTTAAGAGTAAATTTTTTTATAACCTTTTTTAAATTAATTTCTAACACATTTTTTAATCAAATTCTAATACCTCTTTTAAAATAAAAACCTAACTTTTTAAAATTAAATCTTTTTCCTAACTTTTTTTTAAATCTTTTTCCTAACTTTTTTTTAAATCTTTTTTCTAACTTTTTTTTCTTTTTTCTAACTTTTTTTTAAATCTTTTTTCTAACTTTTTTTAAATCTTTTTTCTAACTCCTCTTTAAAGTTAAATCTTTTTTCTAACTTTTTTTAAATCTTTTTTCTAACTCCTCTTTAAAGTTAAATCTTTTTCTAACTTTTTAAAATTAAAACTTTTTTTCTAACTTTTTTAAAAGCTAAATCTTTTTTTTCTAACTTTTTAAAATTAAAACTTTTTTTTCTAACTTTTTTAAAGCTAAATCTTTTTTTTCTAACTTTTTTAAAGTTAAATCTTTTTTTCTATTTTTTTTTTAAAAAAAATCAAATCTTTTTTCTAACTATTTTAAAAGTTAAATCCTTTTTTTTTTCTACCTTTTAAAGTTAAATCTTTTTTTCTATTTTTTTTTTTAAAAAAATCAAATCTTTTTTCTAACTATTTTAAAAGTTAAATCCTTTTTTTTTTCTACCTTTTAAAGTTAAATCTTTTTTCTAACTTTTTTAAAATTAAATCTTTTTTCTAACTTTTTTAAAATTAAATCTTTTTTCTAACTTTTATAAAGTTAAATCTTTTTTCTAACTTTTATAAAGTTAAATCTTTTTTTTCTAACTCTTTTTAAAAATTAAATCTTTTTTCTCTAACTTCTTTTTAAAATTAAATCTTTTTTTCTCTAACTTCTTTTTAAAATTAAATCTTTTTTTTTCTAACTATTTTAAAAATTAAATCTAACCTTTTTTTTATAAATTAAATCTATCTTTTTTTTTAAAAATTAAGATCTAAATTCCTTTTAAAATTAAATTCTAACAGTTTTTAAAATAATTCTAACATTTTTTAAAACCAACATTCAAATATATATATTTTTTTTATTTTAAAATTCTAACTCAGTTTTTTTAAACTTAAAACTCTAATTTTTATTTAACTTGAAACTCTTATTTTCTTTGCTAACTTTTAAATTTAAATCCCAACAATTTTTTAATCAAATCCAATCCCAATGAATTCCAGATCAAATCAATCAGATCATATCATCATCATAAGAAAATCAGCATCACCATCATTGAATCAAATCTGAAATCATCATAAAAATCTATTCAAATTAAATCTGAGATTAAAAAAGATTTAAAAAAACAAGTATAAAGGGGACGAAAATCATAACAAGAAGAAAAAAAAACTTTTTCGTAAAAATCCAAGCAAACCCCGTCAAAAATCCTCTAGCCTCAGGACAAAGCATCATCGGCCATCATCATTCCGTAAGGATCAAAAAAATATAATTACAATTTTTGTGTTGCTTTTCATGTTTTTCAGGAAAAAGAGATGAAGAAGACAAATCGGCGGCCATGCAAAAGAAGAAGAAGATAACATCCGTGAGAGGCAAACAAGAAGGAGAGGAACACACGCAAACTCAGAGAGCAGAGAGAAGAAGAGTGATGACCGGCCCAACCTTTTTTTTTTTATTTATTGTTTTTCCATTTGTTATTTTATTTTGTTTATCTTTTTAAAAAAAAATCAAGAAGCCCCTTTCTTTTTTATAACCAAAAACCTTTTTCAAATTAATTAAAACTCTTTTTAAATAAAATAATCAAATGTTTTTTTTCAAATAATAAAACTTTTTTATAACTTTAAAGTAAAACGTGTTTTTTAACTAACATTAAGATTTTTTAAATTAAACCAATTGTTTTTTTTAATGATTAAATCTTTTTTTCAAAATATTATCACTAAAACTCCTTTTTTAGAATAATTAACCAAACTTTCACTTTTTTATTAATAAATTTTTTTTAAAACTCAAAACTCTTTTAATTAAAATTAATCTCTCTTTTCACAAATTTAAATCCTTGGTTAAAAAGACCATAAAAGTCCTCCAAAATTCATACGGTTTGTTTCTCGTTCAATTTTGATTTCGTTTTCGTCTAACCCCACATACTGACATTTTTGTTTGTTTTGTTTCTTGCAGCTATTATGTTCAATTTGAAACTTATTTTCGGTTTTATATTTAGCTATTATAATTGTAACTGCTTATGGGATGTAATTTTGCGAGACAATTGTCGCATTTATCTTTCCGCACTTTATTTTCTGCCGTTGTATGTATATTTAATTTCATCGCATCTTTATAATTAATTTCACTCCTCCGAAGGAATTAGGTCTAGCCGTTTGACCGCCGTGTCAATAGTCCATAAACCCTCACACATTCAAAATTACACCCTTACAAACCCTAATTTTCACAAATGCCTCGCCGTAGGCTAATTTACAATTTTATCCCTAGCATTAGGTCAAAGAGCCGTCGCGCTCATTTTAGGGTTTCCCGCCGCGGAATCCCTAATCTAATTTAACCCTAATTACAACTTAACATTTCAACGTAGAGATTTGGAGTTTCTACACTCCGCGTAAGCGTGTCCTTAAGACATGTTTATTCCCCTTGAGACCTTGATCACAGTCAAGAAGTCTTTAACCTCCCTTTTGAGGGGAACTACGATTACTCTGATTCCACTCCCGTAAGGATACGTAGGCACAAGATGCGATGTCTTGCCGAGTAAACTTAGAATTAACCCCTTAGGTCTCTTTTCTCACTTTTAATCTTTATACATATACCTTAAGCAAATAAATAAAGCAAATAGTAAGCATTTGAACAAAAGGTTCCTGTAGAGTACTACAGAAGTTTAGGGTGCTAATACCTTCCCTAAATTTAACCAACCCCCGAACCCTAGATCTTTCCCCGCATTGTGTTTACGATGCAAAATAGGTTTTCCCTTTTTGACCTTTTCCTTCGGATAAATCAAAGAGCGGTTGTGAATTGAATTGCGATTCAAACTCATTAATAGTTTGTGGTCCTATTTCCACCGCAACAGAAAATGGCGACTTCACTGGGGAATGTTCTAAACTTTTGAGGGTTATCCCTAACTTGTTCATATTTATTACTATCTGTGTTATTATTCATTTGCATGTATATATTTGTGCTTTGATTGTGGGACTGTTCCTTGTGCTGTGAGATAAGTCCTACACCCGGATCTAGTGTACCTTAGGTAAATGGCAATAGACCAAGGAAACTGTACGACGTATATCGATACGGTTGATCTGGTGGCCATAGTTAGTGCGACTTCTTGGTTGGTGCTTATATTCCTTAAGTCAAGTTGAGGATAATATTGAGGCTGCCATATGTTGCCAATGCACTAACTGACTTTTAGAACCCTAGTTAACTCATCTTGGCCGTTAGAAAGTAGTGAGGTAACCGGCTTTGGTGCAGACTGAAGTTGGTTGACACTCGATACTACGCTCATTGAGATCTTAAACTTGGAGGGTTTTGGTTGGTAAGTAAGTTGCCTTCTGAACAACCACCCTTGTGAAGGATCAATGATATTGAGATCCCTTAGAACCTGGTTACTTTTGTAGGACAGGATGAACCATCTAACTTCAGGGGAGGGTACTTGCCTTTGAACCTCATGCAAGCCTTTAACCTAGGACTTTGTGTGTTTTCATGCATTGCATCCATAAAGCATCTCATCGCATTGTATTTCATGGAGTTCAAACATCATTTATGGATATCGCAGGATACCATAAATAAAAAAAAATATATATAAAATGAAAAAACAAGAAAAAGATTTCCTTGGTACCCCACGACATTAGTAAATGTTTTGAATTCCATGAAATCTTCATTTACATTCACATTTTAGCATCATACTTTTGCATTGCATGTGTCTCCCGATTTCTCACACTCGGTTCTCTCACCTTCCAGTTTCGTCACCCTGAGTTCTCGGCACCAATACAACACCAGAGCTCAAACTCGGAAAAGAATGGAGGATCAGGCAAAAGAGATTGATCGCCTTAGCAATGAACTTGAAGACCTTCGAGGGGGTATGGGGCGTATGATGGAATTGTTACATGTCATGAATGCTAAGATGGATACCCAGCCCACTGTTGTTTCTGAGATTACCGGCGTTACTGTGGACCCTCCACCAAGTGTGACCGTAGCAAGGGACCCACCTTATGGTCTCGCTCCCGGTTTTGTGCCTCCTCAAGCCACTGTTCCGATTAATCAACCTGTTCAGCAAGCCGTGCCTTTGTTTTCTGAAGTTTCTAGGGGGGCTCCTATCTTTGCACCACCTGTTGTACACACTCGTGCGCAACCGTACTTCAATGAGACAGTTTTTGATAATCTTGATGAGAATGTTGAGGGTTATGAGAAACATGATAAGCTTCGTGAGGAAGTAAACACTATCGTCCAGAGATTGAAAAAGGTAGAGGGTGATCAAATTTTTGGGACTGCTGCAAGGGATGTTTGTTTGGTCTCAGGTTTAGTTATTCCCCCGAAGTTCAAAACTCCGAACTTCGATCGCTATGAAGGTGCCACCTGTCCTAAGAGTCATCTGATCATGTATTATCGCAAAATGGCTGCCCATGTTGAGAATGATAAACTGATGATTCATTGCTTCCAAGATAGTTTGAAGGGTGCTTCCTCCAAGTGGTATTTAACTTTGGACCAATCCCGCGTTAAGAGCTTTCAAGATTTATCTGACGCTTTCATCAAACACTACAAGTACAATATGGATCTGGCTCCTGACCGAAGACAGTTGCTGAGTATGTCACAAAAGAATTCTGAGTCATTCAAAGAGTATGCTCAAAGGTGGAGAGAGACTGCTTCGCAGGTAGAACCTCCTTTGACCGAGAAAGAGTTAGCTGATTGGTTTGTCGACACAGTCCGTCCAGAATTTTACGAGAGAATGGTGGGTAGTGTGACTTCAAATTTCTCCGACATCGTTGCTGTGGGTGTCAAGATTGAATTGGGTATGAAGAGTGGTAAAATGACAAATAATCATGGCGCTTCTAAGGATCAGCCGAAGAAACCTCCGTATAGCTCCCAGAAAAAGAAGGAGAGTGAGACTAATGCTATATCCTCTGGTAGACCAAGGGAACGCTTTTACCGGCATCCGCAAGGTTATGCTCAACCTCAAGGGTACCCAGTCCAATATGCTCAACAACCCTATGTGGCAGCTATTACACCTTCTTTCAATCAACAGGTTCCCATGTATCCACCTATGCAACAACCTCCTGTTTATCCGCCTCCTGTCAACTACCTACAGGCACCCAATACTCCTGCTCCTCAACAGCCAAAGAGTCCGGCTCCTCGCCAGAATATGCCAAACAGAAGAACGTATAAACCTTGTCCGCCGATCCCGATGACTTTTACCGAGTTGTATCCCTCTTTGGTCAAGCAGGGTCTCATCACTACTCGGGCTTTGGGTCCGCCTCCTAATCCTCTACCCGCCAATTACAACGCCGCCGCTCATTGTTTATTTCATGAGGGTGCGCCTGGTCATGATCTGGAGAATTGTTATGCTCTCAAAAATATTGTTAGAGATTTATTGGAAAAGAAGATTTTATCATTTGAGGATCCTCAACCAAATGTTAAGAAGAACCCTTTTCCTAACCATGAGAGTGTCAATGCCATTAGTGCTGATTCGGGAGAAGGTTATGCCCTTGACGTTGAACAGATTAAGACTCCTCTCAAGATGTTCCACTCGAAACTGTTTGAAGTTGGTTTGGTAGATACTTCCCACGTTGCATGTGTAAGTTGTGAAGCCAGTACTAAGGGTTGTGTGTTGGTTCAGAATGATGTTCAGAGGCTGATTAATGAGGGTGTTTTACAAGTGACAAGCCAAGCCAAGAAGGATGTAGTCGCTGTGGTTGAGCCTGTCTTCCATCAGCCTGAATCAAAGGGTAAGGTACCAGTGTTTAATTTATCAGGGGCAGGCTCCGCCAACCTCGTGTTCGATATACCGAGGTCGTATATCCCTGAAGTGAATCAGCCTAAGCCTATAGTTATTCGAAGACCGAGTCCGTTTCCTTTCAGTGATCCTAAAGCTGTGCCTTGGAAATATGACGTGACGATGATTGACAAGGAGTCTGGGAAGGTTATTCCAAATGAAGAGGTTAAGGATACTGTGACCAATATCGCAGAGGTAAGCAGGATGACTCGCAGTGGCCGTGTGTACACTCCCCATTCTAATGAGGATCCACCTAAGGAGACCACTAATATCCCTGTGCCTGCCAAAGACAAAGGTAAGGGAGCCGTTACGAATGATGAAGATGCCGAATTTTTGAGGATCATCAAGAAAAGTGACTATAAAGTTATCGATCAACTTCATCAGACTCCTTCCAAGATCTCAATTCTATCTCTGTTAATGAATTCACCCGCTCATAGGATGGCCTTGCAGAAGGTTTTGACTCAAGCACATGTGGATCAAGATATTAGCACCAGTCGGTTTGATAGTGTGATTGCCAATTTGACCGCCTGTAACACCCTCAGTTTCAGCAATGAAGAGTTACCGAAAGAGGGTCCGAACCATAATCGTGCTTTACATATATCGGTAAAATGTCAAGAGGACAATTTAGCGAGAGTGCTAGTTGTTGCACCCTAAAATTTGACCAACCGGTTCTCCCATTTGACTCATGGTTTAATTTCATATTCACAGCTCAGATGTATGATTTTTGTGCACAAGCAGGGGATATCAGAGTTTACAGCTTGATTTTTGTCTATCAGATATGGCAGATTCAGTCCAGATTACCAGGGTTTTATTTTCGGGAAATTGTGCGCTCCTCGGTGATTTTTCAGTAATTTTGGGGATATTCTGATGCCCGGGGATCTCTGTTCGATTCGATCTGGTCTCGTGCGCTTTTACGGGGGTCATTTGCATTCATCTGCATTTTTTAGGATTTTTATAGACTTTTGTGAATTTTTAACAGGCTTTATAGAATTTTTCTGGAATTTAAATAGGTTTTTTGAATTTTTTTTTAATAGCTTAAATCTCTTTTTAAAATTTAATATAGATTTTAAATAGTTTTTTAGAATACTAAAGAAAAAGGATAATATAGTTTTCTTTTATTACTAATAGATAATAATAGTTTAGAATTTTTGTATAGATTTTAAAATTAGGGTTAATAGGTTTAATTAGTTTTTTTAGATAATATAGAAAATTAATATAGTTTTTCTTTTCCTAATGGATATTAAATGATAATTAGATTTTTAATAGAAAATTAGGATAATTAGACTTTTAATCATTTTTTAGAGTTTAATTAGGATTAATTGAATTTTTAGAGTTAATTAGAGGTTAATTGATTTTTTAGGGTTAACTAGTATAATACAGAATTAATTAGGTTTTAATGACTTTTTAGAGTTTAATTAGGTTAATCATGTTTTAGATTTAATTAGATTGATTTAGAATTAATTAGGCTTTTAATAATTGATTAGATATAATTAGGTTAGTTAATTGTTTTTTTTATTCAGTTTTCTTTACAGTTTTGTTTTCGAATGGGCCCAGTGGGGTGTTTTTTGGTAAAGCCCAATTGACTCAGCAAGTCCAAAAAGGGTCCAAAGTCTTCCACCAGCTTCCAGCGCACACCAGAGTCTTCTAGAAGGATCCACGCGTCCTCAGTGATATAAATAAGGCTGACACGTGTTGCGCAGCAAGAGACCCCACGCGTTTACTCAGAAATCACGCCACCACAGCCATTCTGATTCCCCAGACGCTCACACGTGGTCCCCACTATCTCTCCCTCTCTCTCCACGCCACCACACGTGGCACCCATGCAAACCCTTCCCTGAGACACTTGTCCTCCCCACACCGTCGCCTGAGTCTCGCCGTCAACCTCACCGGCGGCCATGCATCAGCCGTAGCCCCCACCGTCCAACTCCGGCCACCACCTAACCACCAAATTCCCCAGATCTTCTTCTTCCTCCCCCGATCGTCCCTCCGTCATCTTCCTCTTCTCATCGCCGGAAAGATCAATCCCCGCCGGAATCATCATTCTCCTCCATCAATTTTCCAGAATCACCTTCAATCTCCATCAATTTTTTTTTCCAGAAACTCAAATCTTCATACACTTCTCCAGAAACGCTCATACACTCATCGTTCTTCATCAACGTTTCCCAGAAATCATCATCAATTCATACAACCTAATCTCCAGAAATCACCTTGAACACCAGATCTTCATCCTCCTCAAGATTTTTCCAGAAACCCTAAATATTCATCCAACAATCTTCGAACAAGGTTCCCAGAAACGTCAAATCACGTTCAATCTGCAAGCGAGCTTTCCAGAAATCCACTAGATTCAAGGATCTTCAAGATCCATCTGCTTCAGATTCATAACGTCTTCGTCCTTCAACAACGCACGCCTGATATAATAGATCTTCATAGATCCTTGTTTCCGCTCGCATTAACTCAGGTATGCCTCTCTGAAATTCCTTGCATGTTCTTCTTTAGAGTGTGTTGTTTTCAACGATGCATAGATTAGTTAGGTTTTTTTAGGAATGGATTTGGTGCGTGGTTTGTTGTTTGATGCTGGGATTCGAGAATGATCTTGATATTGTGTTTGATGGTGGGATTGAGATTTTCTTGAGAGAGGTACGAGAGTTTCAGAAGGTTGTGTGAGATGAATTGCAGAGAGAGTGGGTTGAGGAAGACGGAAGGGTGAAACGGCGCTAGGTCAAGGATGAACAGTAGCTAGGCTTGTGAGAGGAAAGGGTTTTGTTTAGGTTTTTTTTCTGATTAGATTTGGACTGGGCTTAGGCCCAAGCGTAGTTGCTACGCTAACACCCCTCAATTACTCAATTTCCCCCCCCCCCCCCCCTGTTTGAGAGAACTGAATGAGTCAGCTTGGGCCTTATGCCCAATTTACTTTCAACACCCCCCTGGGCGTAAGCCCATTGAGATATCAACTGGTAAATTACTAACGCTGCCCCCCCCCCCCCAGGTTTTTCAGTTTCAATGTTTGTTAGTTGTTTTTGGCAGCTTGGGCCCTGCGCCCTATTGCTTCCAGCACCCCCCAATCAGGGCCCAGCTAGATAATAACCTGAGTCCATTGCTGATGGAACCCCCTCCATGTCATTTTCTTTTGTTTCAATTTCTTTTATATTTTCATACATGTAAATAAATCATAAAAATGTAAATAATTGTGGTTTTTTAATAATTCTTTTTTCATCCATTTCATGAAATTGTTAAGAAAATTAAATAAAAATAAAAAAGGGCATTTTATTTTTATTTGTTATTTTTTGTGTGTGTTTTCCATTTTAATTGATGTTTTTAATATTTTCAATGCATGCATATTATTAGAAATTCATAAAAAATGGTAGATTTAGTCAAATAATTCCGTTCTTTTTCCTGTAGACTCGTGATTCAGTGTAGAATTTTATAGTGCAGAAATATTAGCTCAATCATGCATTTTCATTTTAACTGCATTTTTTCACTGTTATTGATGTTGAATAATTGGTCTGTGGATATGTCTGTGTTGCTGATTTTATTTCTTTCATCTGGTGTTGAATTTTGTTTTGATTTTTCAGTATGTTGTCCTAGAGCCATGTAGGTCTCCCATTATATTTTTGATAGATTTTTGTAGGGTGTCCTGATGTGATTTGTCTGAGCCTGAATATAGGAGAAGTCTTGGTGACTTCTGACTTTGGAGTTCAACTGTGGTTGAACTTCAGAGATAGTCTTTTGTGGTTTGTTGGCCTGTGGTTTCTTCTTGAAGGTGGGAGCTGATTGAGGTCCTGTTGGAGCTTGCAGAGATGCATTGGATTGAGGCTTAGTCTAGGAGCTGGTTGTCTGTTTGTGAGGTTCGAGATCCTGAAGTTTGAAGGGAGTTTATGGTACTTTCCTGAGGAAGGCACTATGAATGACTTTCATCCTTCCTTCTCACCTCGTTCGTAAGTATCCAATGATGTCGGAGCCGACTTGTGAGTTTAATTCCTCCTGAGGAGGGATGTAAACTGATCACAGGTTGTTGAGCCACATGGGATACGATTCCTAAGTGGAAGCCTCTTAGCACTTTCCTGAGGAAGGTCCTATGGGTCTATTCACTTAGCTCCATTAGTTTATCTAGGATTTCGTAAGTATCCAGTGATGTTGGAGCCAACTCGTGAGTTTAATTTCTCCTGAGGAGGGATGTAAACTGATCACAGTTGTTGAGCCACGTAGGATACGACTCCTAAGTGTCAGCCCCCTAGTACTTTCCTGAGGAAGGTCCTATGGGTCTATTCACTTAGTTCCTCTAGTGCATATAGGTTCTTTCCCAAGTATCCCGTGATGCCGGAGCCTTCATGTGGGTTTAATTTCTCCTGAGGAGGAATGTAAACTGATCACAGTTGTCGAGCCGCATAGGATATGACTCCTGAGTAGTAACCTCCTGGTACTTTCCTGAGGAAGGCACTATGAGCTTGTCTGCTTAGCTTCCTTTCTCTGGTAAGCTTGTTCTGAAGCTTGGAGACTGGGATTGATTCCTCTTGCTTAGAGTTTTGATTAGAGTTTGGCTTAGGTCTTTGCTTAAGGTGTGGCATAGAGTTCTGTTTAGAGATAGATTAGGAGAGTTGTCTCAGGTTTGTTAGAGGCCCTGCTCAGGGTTAGTCTCTTTGTGTTGTTTGACTTGTGTGATATTGTGTTGCATTAGACTTAGGTGTTCATCTAGATAGTTCTGAATAGATGCATCTTAGAAGTAGACTTTGTGTGCATAAGAAGTTGAGGTGGTCCTCCTTCTGCTTGTTTGTTATTGCGTGGCTTTGCTTGATGGTATTTGGTAGAGCTGAGCTCCCTTGCCTCTGTGCCTTGTTTGTCTAGTTGTTGCATTCATGCATATTTTCAGTATTCCTTTGCGTTGCAGTTGCTTGTTTGTAGTTTAGTCCTGTTGCCATGATCCCTTAGGAGCTCTGACTTCTCCGCTGCGGAGTTGTTATGATAGACATTAGGGTAGTCAGCCAGGTGTGATAGCAGTAGGTAGATTCCCCTGTTTCTCAGCTATAGTTCTAGGGTTTCCCTTTCCTTTCTGTAGGAGCTTTTGAGTAGCTTGACCCGTAGTTAGCTGAACTACAGCTGCTCTGATTCTTCGTTCCAGACGAAGATATGTAGGCATAGGATGCGATATCCTAGCGAGCACACTAACAACTAACTTTTGTTCTCTCGCGGCTGTGCGATCGAGACTTTCCCGCTAACGACTAATTGTTATCCCTTTCTCTTGCCCGAGCGCATTTGAGACCAGATCGTAGTTGTAGGTTCCCGAGCCTTAGAGACCAGTTGTTTCCTCACTGCTGTGTGAGAGCCCTTGATTACCCGTAGTTAGCCGAACTACGCTTGCTCTGATCTTTCATTCCAGATGGAAGTACGTAGGCACAGGACGCGATGTCCTGGCGAGCAACCTTTTCCCCGTTTAGACGTAGGAAGTCGAACTACGTTGACTCTGACTTTCCCATTGCACGAGGGAATACGTAGGCCCAGAACACCGTATGTTCTGTCGAGTCCTGTCCTTTTATTTTCTTTTCAGACCAGCCAGTAGCGTAGATAGATAACACACCTTTTTACCTATAAACACCAAGCGTGGATCCCATCGAGTACGATGGACGTGAGGGGTGCTAATACCTTCCCCTTGCGTAACCGACTCCCGAACCCAGGCTATGGTTGCGATGACCATACCTTTTCCCGTCTTTGCGAGGTTTACTTCGAGCGTTTCCTTTCCCGCTCTGAGGGATAAATAACGCACGGTGGCGACTCTCCTGTCAAGCCGGCGCCGATTTTCGCAGTAGCGACAGCTGGCGACTCTGCTGGGGACCTATAGCATCTAGGGACTTTTCCCATCCCTTATGCTGGGACCGTTTCCCATCCCCTACGCGAGTCAATCCTAGCGCTTGGATGTTTATTCGTTGGGTGTTGTGTATATTGTGTTTTACTTTTCTGCACTTTACTTTTCTGTACCTTTACCTTTCCGCATTTATTTTCCAGCATTATATTATTATGATTATTGCTGTGGGCGAAGGGAGGTTACTGTGAGTGAGAAGCCGGACCTGGGCTTGAGTACACACCTAGATATAGTTGCGGAGAAGTAGTAGACGAACCTGTCTGCTGAGCAGGCACAGTTCCCTACGAAAATCTGCGCTCAGACGAGATTCTTGCAGAGGTGCTCCTTTCCGGTCCTGAGGATCTGAGGGGAGTCCAGACGTGAGGATTGTCGACTCTGGGGACCGATCAATTGGAAGTCAGCTAAGTGAGGCCTCTTCATGATTTGATGATGCCACTCCTTCTGGGAATCGTATCGTCACTCATGAAAGTCTGTGACGCTGATGACCGCATAGGATGCCGTACCTTTGTCCGTGGATTAGGTCTATCCTACCTGTGAGAGGGACTGGGTTATTGCAGGAAAACTGGCCTTCAGAAACCATGATTCAGTACTTTTATCAGATGGTATTCTTGATTCATCTCCAGTTGTGTTGTCTGGGTCAGATGGGTTTCTTATCTGAGGTTGAGGCTATTATCAGATGGTATTTTCGTCAGATACAGAGGGTCAGATGGTTTTCTTACCAGGGGATTGATGTTTTGAGTATCAGATGGTAGTTATTGGCATGAGATTCTGATGACCGTGTTGGTTTCTGTTCTTGATCACAGAGATATTCCTCTTCAGGCTACAGCATAGCCCTATGTTCGCAGATTGCATTATTTATCATATTGCATCATTGCATTACCATCTGCATTCAACTAACGTGTGTGTATCGCAGGTACATATTTTCCCTTCCGATTCTGGTGTTTGTTCCTAGCAAGACATGGAAAACCTGAAGAGAGTATTGCCCTATAAGTTTCCGTCGCCGAATATCAGCCTATTGTTAGAGTTGATTGCTATTGCTAAGAAGAGGGGAATGGGTGACTTCAGAAAGAGATATGGGAGGATTCTGACCTACGTTTATCAGCCATCTGTCTACGAGACCAGCGGCATCTACACTTTGTTACAGTTTTACGACGCGGAGCTCAGGTGTTTTGTATTTCCCGACTTCGTTTTGGCTCCTACCCTGGAGGAGTACTCTGCACTTCTGGATATACCGATCCGTGAGCAAATGCCTTTTTATCGTACGGACGCTGAGCCTAAGCTGGCTGAGCTTTCTGCCATCCTGTGTTTGAAAGAGTCTGAGCTGTCTGGGAAGATGATCAGAAGAGGAGACGTATGGGGATTTCCGTTGGATGTCTTAGTGGAGAAGGCTCGAGAGTATGCCCAGAAGGGTAAATGGGATGTTTTTGACATTATCCTTGCTGTATGTGTGTATGGCATTGTGTTGTTCCCGAACATTCCTGATTTTGTTGATTCTGATGCCTTCTATATTTTGGCTGCGGGAAACCCAGTTCCCACTTTGCTGGGAGATATCCACCATTCAACTCATTATCAGAATGAAAAGCGACGAGGAAGGAATGTGTCTTGCTGTGTACCTCTCCTATGCAGGTGGTTCACCAGTCATTTGCCTAAGTCAGGCCCGTTTGTCGCATCTATCAATTCTCTAGGATGGCCCGAGCGCTTAATGGGATTAACTGCTGAGAACGTGGTATGGGTCATTAAAGAGGTATTTGGAGCTGAAGTCATACTCAAAGGCGAAGGATTCCCGAATGTTCCGTTAATAGGAAGGAAAGGTTGTGTCAACTATAACCCTTCCTTATTGATCAAGCAATTTGGGTACATACCTCAAGGAGCACCAAAGCCCGAGGAGATACAGGAATCTCTGTATCTCACCGGGGCAATAGGGAAAGAGATGCTGACCAAACTTGAGAAAGCCTGGAAAAACTTGCACAAGAGAGGGAAGCTTTCAGGCAGCAGAGGGGATACTCGAGTTCCTAGCCCATATGAAGAATGGATTCGTGAGCGAGCTGTGAAGTTCCTTATGCCGTATCTAGCAGTTCAGCCATTGCATCCTCCTCCGGTAGAGGAGCCTACCACTGTGGACATTCAGGTTTACAAGCAGCTGATGGCGGAGAAAGAAGAGCTGGCCAGGGCTAAAGAGGCTTTAGAGCGGGAGAATGCCCAGCTTCGGCATGAAAAGAATGAAACAGGATATATTTCTAAGCAACAGGCTGAAACTCTGAAACATCTGAAGGCTACGTTATTGGAATTGACTGAAACCAAGAAGCGTCTAGAGTTAGATGTAGACTCCGTTAGTAGTGTGTTGGCCACCAAGAAGCAAGAGCTGGACAGGGCCTACACAAAGCTAGCCAAGTTCAGAGAACACTGGGATCTCACTATGACCAAGCGCAAGGAGCGAGAAGAAGGGCTGAAGACACAGATTGCTCAGTTAGAAGAACAGGTCAAAGTGAAGAACGAAGAGCTTGAAGAAGAAGCCTGTCGCCGATACGAGGCCGAGCGCAAGTTGACAGATGCCATGAAGAACTTGGAAGATTTCCAGCATAGAGCAGATGCCAAGAGACCCAAACCTGGGGATGGTGCTAATGATAAAGCTTGGGAAGACTTTGTCAGAGACATCCAGGGGACAGTCAGGAAGAGGGATCGACTGATAGAGGGTTTGATTTATCAACCAGATCATGCAGAGACAAAGAAGATGGTCGAAGACTTCCGCAACCGTACCCGTATTTGATTTTTCTCTTGTATTCTGTATGTTGAGATCACCACCAGGCATGTTGGCTGGGATCCTCTTTGTCATATCAGCTGTATGGAGCATAGTTATGTAACTTCTTGACAAGACTGTTATTCTAATCAATATATGAGGGTTCTTCTAAATATTGTCTTTATGGTTCACCTCGTCTTGCTACCACTGACACTGGAATTGGAGGGAAAATATCTCCAATGCACACATGCACGTTAGCATTTTTTGTATTTCTGTTTGCATAAATCATATTGCATAGCATTTAGCAGGTCAGAGCACTTATCCAACCTTTGTTTTCATCAGAAGGTAATTCTCGGGGATTTGTTTGAGGCAAGAGTGGAGTATTGAAGACGACCAAGGGGTTGAAGCGGATTTGAGCAGAATCAAGCAGTGTAATCAGTTACCGGTAATTGGTGGCTATGTCTGAAGGCAATTTCCAGGCTCCTAACACTTTGGCAGGGTTTACTGTGGCGTCCAACCATCAGTATGATTCTATGGAAGGCTTCCCGCAAGCGAACAATCTTACTGCAGACCAAGTTGTGCAGCCAACTGTTGAGAGCAGAGATCGGCATGAGCAGTTTCTTGCCCAGAATGAACGTTATCCTCCTGTTAACAATCAATGTGTTGCTTTCCCTGCGATGAATTACCGGAGAGATATTCCAATGACCGGGTTAGTAGATCCAAGAGCTCTTGACTATGGTAGAAGACTCCGAGTGTTGGAAGAGCAAATGAAAGCCTTGGAAGCGAAAGATGCTGTTAACCTGGATGCTGTAGCCATGTGTTTGGTTCCTGACCTCGTGTTGCCGCACAAGTTCAAAGTGCCGGAATTTGAAAAATACACAGGAGATAGCTGTCCGAAGCTGCATTTGATGATGTTCTGTCGAAGGATGGCTTCGTTTGTGCGCAATGACAAATTGATGATCCATTGCTTCCAGTATAGCCTGACTGGGGCATCCCTGAGGTGGTATGTGCAATTAGAGAGTAATCAGATTCGATCATGGGTGGATTTAGCCAGAGCTTTCATAAAGCAGTACGATTACAACTTGGATTTGACTCCTAGTCTTGTAGATCTGCAAGAATTGTATCAGGCGGAGAATGAATCGTTCAGAGCGTATTTGCGAAGATGGAAAGAATTGTCTGCTAGTGTTCAACCGCCGCTTCCGGAAAGAGAACTGGTTGACATCTTCTTGGGTACTCTGAAAGGCCATTATTTTGACAAATTGTTCAGTTGCACAAGCTTTGTGGGCCTGATGAGGCTGGGAGAGATTGTTGAGAGAGGACTCAGGAGTGGAAAGTTTCGAGGTGTTCCTTATGTCCCAGTTAATAAGATTGAGTCATTTGTCAGTTCTCAAGAAGAATGGGAAGGAGATGACGTCACCTCAGAATCTCTAGCATCTCAGGATCAGTTTTCAGACACTTCAAGTCAACGGTCATCCTATCGCCGATCGCGTCAGCATGCTCCACGAAGACCAAGGAAGCCTGAAAGGCAGTTTACTCAGCTACCGGTGTCATACGGTCAGTTGTTGCCAGATCTGGTCAGAAGTGGATTGATAGTACCGAAAGAGACTAAGCCGGTGATTCCACCGTATCCTCCAGGTTTTGACGCCAGCGCCCGCTGTGAGTACCATGTTGGGGCACAGGGGCATTCAACCAATGATTGTAAGGTGCTCAGAAGTCAGATTCAGGATCTGTTAGACTCTGACCGTATTTGCATCACTTCTCAGGGTTGTGTTCAGATTAATGATTTCCCATCCTCCAGTTGTGCGAGTTCGTCAGTTAATGTCATGGAAGACTCCACAGGAAGCGTGTGCTCCGAGGATTGTCAATCAGAGAGTTCAGTTGAATATGGGGGAAGTTTCTAGAGGTTTCTATGCCGGGTGTCGCATCTGTTTCTCTGCCTAACCCGTTTAGTTTTTGCGCATCAGTATTTGTCGACCACCACCAGGATTGTTGGCTGGGGTCGTTATATTCATACTCATTTGTGCTTACCTGCTGATTTTGTTGGTTGTACATGTGTGGGAGATGTTCGTCTGTGTGCTTATAGCTTGAGTTTCTCTTTGTCTCGTTATGAATATGTGTTTGCTTGCTACGCTGCGTTATCATTTAGCAGGTATATCAGAACTGTGGGCCTTATTTCCTCATCCTCCAGTTTGTTGCAGGAATTCCCTCAGAGATATGGAACAGAATCAGTTTGAATTGATCGAAGTCCGAAGCCAGCTGGAGCAGATGATGAGAGACATGCAAGAAATGCGTCTGGAGCAGAAGATTCTCAAGGAGGAGAACAGTCAGCTGAAGACCCAAGTGAGCTTGATCATGGAGGTAGTCAAGAATGTGCTTAGGAAAGAAGACGATCAGCTATTTGAAGCCGCAATGAAGAAGCTCGCGCCACCGGTGCATGTGGAACCTGAGCAGCAGCAACAGAAGATACATCCGGTTCAACAGAGGATCCAGGAAGGGAAGCCAAGGAGAATATTTGAGGCACCACCTATGGCATATGCGGAGCTCTTGCAGATCTTATTGAGGTTTAATCTGGTTGAGAAAAGAGCGTTGACACAACCAACGAAAGCGTTTCCTCAAGGGTACGATGCCAGTAAGCAATGTGAGTTTCATTCCGGGGCATTCGGACATGACATCGAGGGTTGTCACGCTTTCAAGCACAATGTTCAAGACCTGATTGACTCGCATGATATTGAATTCACGCCGGGCGGCGTAGCTGTGCATATTGCTCCTGTCTCAGTCGATGCTAAGATGACAGATGTTTCCAAAGCTGCAGTGGGTCAGAAGCGTATCCTGGATTCCATGATGTCAGAATCTCCAGGCCCACAATTGTTGCCTATTCCTGGGGCAGATCTGAGAAAGAAAATGGTTAAGCATAAGGAGAGTGTTCAGTATATTGAAGGTCAAGAAACCAATGTTGCATTTGATACAAAGGGTGCTCAAGGGTCAACCCGATACCAGCAGCCGCAGCCTCAGCAGGGGGCACAGCAGGCTCAGCGACGATTCCAGGGTGGCAAGCCGAGAAGAGTGTTTGAGAAGCCTCCCTCAACATATGCCGAGTTGTTGCAGACATTGTTGAGATTGAATCTGGTAGAGACAAGAACCCTGGCACCGATAACGGGAACTCCCCCGTTTGGCTACGATGCGAATAGACACTGTGAGTTTCATTCTGGAGCCCCGGGTCACGATATAGAAGGCTGCCATGCTTTTAAGCACAAAGTGCAGGATTTGCTTGACAGTGCAGCAATCAGCTTCGGGCAGAGAGGTCCCCAAATCATCTGAATGAAGGAGAAAGGGCTCTATAATTTGTTTGAATTTGTTTGAGTCGATTGAAAGCAGATCAAGACAGCATCGGGTTACCTCTAATAAAGATAGCTGGTTCAGCAGCAGGGCAGATGTGAAAGCCCGATTCTCAGAAGCTAGCATATTTTCTTTGTTTTAGCTTGTCATTCCTTTGCATTTGTAGTTGCTTTCCTGTTTGAATTTGTAAACTTGTTTGTAAAACTTGTTGTTTTCAGTCAAATTGATGATAATGAAATAAATGTGCATGTTTTGATTGAATCCATTCGTGTTCACTAACTGTTTTGCAAATGTCCAACGCTTGGTTAAGAAGAATTTAGGGAGGATGACGAAAATGACCGACATGCAAATTCCGATATTGTATGCTTTTGAAATAAAACCTGCTGATGATGTACAGGCATTGTTTCAAATCCCTAAACACCGGAGATATAAGGAAGATAATCCCTTGTCAACCCCTTTGAGCCTTGTAGTAGGAGTTTCTTTCTGTGAATGAAAAACCCTAAATCTTAGCCTGGGGCAGGGTAGGTGTTAGCTAATTTGACCAAGCGTCCAAATTACAAGAGGAGTGTCCGTTCAAGGATCAATCACATCCCTAGAGGTCGTACCTAAAAGACCACAATGGTTCAATCAGGAGTGGGACAGCCACATCATTTCCCAAAGAGTCAGGCAACCAGTGTCACACGACTTGTTCGAAAGAAAAACGGAAAAAAGAAATCAAAAGCCCGCTAAGTCAAGAAAACTTCAAAACAAATGACTTAGGCAAAAAGGAGGGCATCCCGCTGGACTTGAAAAAAATCAAAAGAAACTCAAAAGGAGTCAGTCCAGGCAAAAGTTAGGGATATGAAAAGAAAAAAGATGGAAAAGATCAAAAGAAAAATCCTCGATAGAAATACAAGTCGTGTGACCACAAATGTCAAAGACGAAAAGTGAGTGGCTGTCACTCCCAAATCCAAAAGTTTCTCGAACTATCACTCCTATCTTTCAGCCTCTGAGAGGTGAGCGCTAAGGTCGAATTAGCTGAACATAGGATCGGAGAACATCAAGGAGAATGGGTGGGGCAAAGTAAACTTCGAGCCTTTATCCTTTCTTTCAAAACCATGAACCTGGCCACGTTACAACCTTCAAAAGACCTAATTGAAGCAGGGTGTTTCGAAAGCATACTCCGGTAAAGGTCGTGTCGATTCTGACTCCTAAAAGGTTCCTCTTACCATGTTGATACTGATGTTGATAAATGTTTTGTGCATCATATGCCATAAACTGTTTTTCCTTTTTCCCAGTGAACAGATTGGATGTCAAAGCTGTCATATGTGTTGCATTAATACATCTTTTATGCAGAACAACTTGTTTTACTTGCGAGTAAGCGCTTGTCAGCAGAAAAGCTTCCTACAATGGAAAGTATGGTCAAGATAGAATGCAGAACGCCCGAAGATTCCGAGAACAGGGGCAAGCTTTATTGTGATCCCCAGTCAGGTCATTTTTTCGAAGTCAGTTATCCTGGGGCAATCAGGTTGAGGTCTGGTGAAATACGCCGCAGTCAGGAGGTACTACTCTGAATCAGATAATCGGGGCAGGGTCATTGCACTCAGGGGCAGATCGTCTTAAGCGCGCAAAGGTTATGCGAGAAGCAGGTGAGGCGAAGTATCTCTCAGAAGTTCAGAACGCTGAGGCATGTCATATCAGGCCATCAGGGCTCAGATTTGCAGATTTCCTTTCGAGGACTATCCCCACAGAGGTCCCGTAGGCTAGGGGCATATCAGAAGCAAAAGGATTGTTGTTCTCCGTATCTACCGGGTCATTCAGAGTTATTTGAGCGGATGCAGTCGATTTTCGAGAGCAAGATGAATGCGGGAGGTCGTGTCACTATCCCTTGACTCTTCAAGGCTGTGTATTCAGGAAGAATGTTATCCAGCGTCAGGTGTACCTGACCCAGTAAGATGGCTTAAGAGCTCAAATCCAAGTTTGCGATTACTGTGAAGCCCATCTGTGTTGGCGCATCATTTTCCAGATCCGAGCTTCGTCAGTACGCGGGAGGACTCCCTCCATTGTCTCCAGCAGAGACCAATTTGTCATTGGTATGGATAAGCTATCCCCAGAGGAGTCCAATCATATTCAGCACGTCTGCTATTTAGCAGTGGAGTTATATTCCCCAGCAGGGTATTACTTCGTCGGGGTGTTCGGTTAAGTCCTCAATATCCCCAGCATGGTTGATTTCACTCTCCCAGCATTTATTTTGCTAGGACGATTCGGTGATATCCGGGTTATCCCCAGCAGATTGACCTCGCTTTCAGCATTTATTTTGCTGAAGTGGTTTTCTGTACCCGGCCTTTCTCCGGCAGCTCGAGCATTAGCATATTGCATGCATCATATTTGCATCATACCTGCATGACATTTTCAAAATGCGTAGCATTTCCATCTAGAATGGAGCATTACGATTAAAGCATTTGCATGTGCATACAAAGCATAAGTCAGGTTTTCTATCAGCCTCATATGGCACGTGAATTACTCTGTGATCAGTTCAGGGGCATTTATCCAGCAACAGTATTCAGACGATTCAGCGGATTAGTTGTATCAGATCATACAACAATTATGCTTTAAGCAAGCAGTCATCTGATGTTGACAAGCTTTTCTTCCCGTCAATTCATATTGGCGATGTGTTCCTCCAATGAATGGATTTCTCCGACGTCTGGAGTACGAATGTGGTTTTCTTTCCGTCTATCCATAGACGATGTGAAGTTGCGGGTGATCGCAGTAAGATTTCAAGAAGGGGTTTCTCCCAGGATATGCTTTTCTTCCCGTCTATCCATAGACGATGTGAAGTTTCGGGCAATCTTCCATGGAGTTCAAAATAGAGCTGTTCTAGCAAGTGGCTTTCCTTTCCGTCTGTCAGCAGACGATGTGAAGTTTCGAGCTACTGTTCAGCGGGTTTCTTATTGCCAGATCAGACATATGATGAGGTGTTTCCCCAGCGAGTCTTCTCCGGCTATCCTTGGTTGTTGAGAGGTTTCAAAATGATTTTGGATATTGGTTCTCTTTCTGGTTATTGGATATGATGACGTTTAAGAGAGACTTTTCTGACCATCAATCCCTATTGATGTCGAGGCTCTTCGAAGAATGTTCAGTTTGCATGATTGTCGATTCTTATTGACGACATGTCTCTTAAAAGGTGGTTTTCTTCCCGTTAGTCCATACTGACGATGTGGCCCCTTCAAGGATGTTGATCTTTCCATCAATTCCCGTAGACAGAAGGATTCTGAAATTCAAAGGATGATGTTGAATCGCGTTATGGTGTCTTTCCGTCTATCTTTAGACGATGTGAGTATGGAGATTATGGTAACTTTCCGTCTACCCTTAGACGATGTGAACATTGATTTGTTCATCAATCAGGATGATCCCGTCTACCCTTAGACGATGTGAATAATGAGTTGTTCATCAATCAGGATGATACCGTCTACCCTTAGACGATGAGAATAATGAGTTGTTCATCAATCAGGATGATTCCGTCTACCCTTAGACGATGAGAATAATGAGTTGTTCATCAATCAGGATGATACCGTCTACCCTTAGACGATGAGAATAATGATTTGTTCATCAATCAGGATAATGCCGTCTACCCTTAGACGATGTGAATATGGAGATTAATGTTGTCTTTCCGTCTATCATTAGACGAGGTGAGTATTCAATCAGGGTGTCTTCCCGTCCATCTTTGGGCGATGTGAGTATATTTCTCTTCCTGCCTATCAGTAGGCAATGTGAAAGAATCAGGTATGTTGTTGCAGCCCTCGGGTTTTGTTATATGGGGTATCACAAGCAACGGGTATTCAAGTCAGGAGTCCTTTATCAGATGATTAATCAGTTTGGTGCCATAATAACTGGACTCGGTTTTCTGGACTTTATTCTCCAAGCAGTTTACAGTATATGCTCGCGGTTGGCAAATTTTCGGGTTTTATTTGTATTCAACCGTCTCGTACCTCTGAATGTTTGAAGGCTGAGCGCTCTTCAAACCCTTCAGGTCCAAGTCGCTTGAATAGGGGCAGCTGTTGCACCCTAAAATTTGACCAACCGGTTCTCCCATTTGACTCATGGTTTAATTTCATATTCACAGCTCAGATGTATGATTTTTGTGCACAAGCAGGGGATATCAGAGTTTACAGCTTGATTTTTGTCTATCAGATATGGCAGATTCAGTCCAGATTACCAGGGTTTTATTTTCGGGAAATTGTGCGCTCCTCGGTGATTTTTCAGTAATTTTGGGGATATTCTGATGCCCGGGGATCTCTGTTCGATTCGATCTGGTCTCGTGCGCTTTTACGGGGGTCATTTGCATTCATCTGCATTTTTTAGGATTTTTATAGACTTTTGTGAATTTTTAACAGGCTTTATAGAATTTTTCTGGAATTTAAATAGGTTTTTTGAATTTTTTTTTAATAGCTTAAATCTCTTTTTAAAATTTAATATAGATTTTAAATAGTTTTTTAGAATACTAAAGAAAAAGGATAATATAGTTTTCTTTTATTACTAATAGATAATAATAGTTTAGAATTTTTGTATAGATTTTAAAATTAGGGTTAATAGGTTTAATTAGTTTTTTTAGATAATATAGAAAATTAATATAGTTTTTCTTTTCCTAATGGATATTAAATGATAATTAGATTTTTAATAGAAAATTAGGATAATTAGACTTTTAATCATTTTTTAGAGTTTAATTAGGATTAATTGAATTTTTAGAGTTAATTAGAGGTTAATTGATTTTTTAGGGTTAACTAGTATAATACAGAATTAATTAGGTTTTAATGACTTTTTAGAGTTTAATTAGGTTAATCATGTTTTAGATTTAATTAGATTGATTTAGAATTAATTAGGCTTTTAATAATTGATTAGATATAATTAGGTTAGTTAATTGTTTTTTTTATTCAGTTTTCTTTACAGTTTTGTTTTCGAATGGGCCCAGTGGGGTGTTTTTTGGTAAAGCCCAATTGACTCAGCAAGTCCAAAAAGGGTCCAAAGTCTTCCACCAGCTTCCAGCGCACACCAGAGTCTTCTAGAAGGATCCACGCGTCCTCAGTGATATAAATAAGGCTGACACGTGTTGCGCAGCAAGAGACCCCACGCGTTTACTCAGAAATCACGCCACCACAGCCATTCTGATTCCCCAGACGCTCACACGTGGTCCCCACTATCTCTCCCTCTCTCTCCACGCCACCACACGTGGCACCCATGCAAACCCTTCCCTGAGACACTTGTCCTCCCCACACCGTCGCCTGAGTCTCGCCGTCAACCTCACCGGCGGCCATGCATCAGCCGTAGCCCCCACCGTCCAACTCCGGCCACCACCTAACCACCAAATTCCCCAGATCTTCTTCTTCCTCCCCCGATCGTCCCTCCGTCATCTTCCTCTTCTCATCGCCGGAAAGATCAATCCCCGCCGGAATCATCATTCTCCTCCATCAATTTTCCAGAATCACCTTCAATCTCCATCAATTTTTTTTTCCAGAAACTCAAATCTTCATACACTTCTCCAGAAACGCTCATACACTCATCGTTCTTCATCAACGTTTCCCAGAAATCATCATCAATTCATACAACCTAATCTCCAGAAATCACCTTGAACACCAGATCTTCATCCTCCTCAAGATTTTTCCAGAAACCCTAAATATTCATCCAACAATCTTCGAACAAGGTTCCCAGAAACGTCAAATCACGTTCAATCTGCAAGCGAGCTTTCCAGAAATCCACTAGATTCAAGGATCTTCAAGATCCATCTGCTTCAGATTCATAACGTCTTCGTCCTTCAACAACGCACGCCTGATATAATAGATCTTCATAGATCCTTGTTTCCGCTCGCATTAACTCAGGTATGCCTCTCTGAAATTCCTTGCATGTTCTTCTTTAGAGTGTGTTGTTTTCAACGATGCATAGATTAGTTAGGTTTTTTTAGGAATGGATTTGGTGCGTGGTTTGTTGTTTGATGCTGGGATTCGAGAATGATCTTGATATTGTGTTTGATGGTGGGATTGAGATTTTCTTGAGAGAGGTACGAGAGTTTCAGAAGGTTGTGTGAGATGAATTGCAGAGAGAGTGGGTTGAGGAAGACGGAAGGGTGAAACGGCGCTAGGTCAAGGATGAACAGTAGCTAGGCTTGTGAGAGGAAAGGGTTTTGTTTAGGTTTTTTTTCTGATTAGATTTGGACTGGGCTTAGGCCCAAGCGTAGTTGCTACGCTAACACCCCTCAATTACTCAATTTCCCCCCCCCCCCCCTGTTTGAGAGAACTGAATGAGTCAGCTTGGGCCTTATGCCCAATTTACTTTCAACACCCCCCTGGGCGTAAGCCCATTGAGATATCAACTGGTAAATTACTAACGCTGCCCCCCCCCAGGTTTTTCAGTTTCAATGTTTGTTAGTTGTTTTTGGCAGCTTGGGCCCTGCGCCCTATTGCTTCCAGCACCCCCCAATCAGGGCCCAGCTAGATAATAACCTGAGTCCATTGCTGATGGAACCCCCTCCATGTCATTTTCTTTTGTTTCAATTTCTTTTATATTTTCATACATGTAAATAAATCATAAAAATGTAAATAATTGTGGTTTTTTAATAATTCTTTTTTCATCCATTTCATGAAATTGTTAAGAAAATTAAATAAAAATAAAAAAGGGCATTTTATTTTTATTTGTTATTTTTTGTGTGTGTTTTCCATTTTAATTGATGTTTTTAATATTTTCAATGCATGCATATTATTAGAAATTCATAAAAAATGGTAGATTTAGTCAAATAATTCCGTTCTTTTTCCTGTAGACTCGTGATTCAGTGTAGAATTTTATAGTGCAGAAATATTAGCTCAATCATGCATTTTCATTTTAACTGCATTTTTTCACTGTTATTGATGTTGAATAATTGGTCTGTGGATATGTCTGTGTTGCTGATTTTATTTCTTTCATCTGGTGTTGAATTTTGTTTTGATTTTTCAGTATGTTGTCCTAGAGCCATGTAGGTCTCCCATTATATTTTTGATAGATTTTTGTAGGGTGTCCTGATGTGATTTGTCTGAGCCTGAATATAGGAGAAGTCTTGGTGACTTCTGACTTTGGAGTTCAACTGTGGTTGAACTTCAGAGATAGTCTTTTGTGGTTTGTTGGCCTGTGGTTTCTTCTTGAAGGTGGGAGCTGATTGAGGTCCTGTTGGAGCTTGCAGAGATGCATTGGATTGAGGCTTAGTCTAGGAGCTGGTTGTCTGTTTGTGAGGTTCGAGATCCTGAAGTTTGAAGGGAGTTTATGGTACTTTCCTGAGGAAGGCACTATGAATGACTTTCATCCTTCCTTCTCACCTCGTTCGTAAGTATCCAATGATGTCGGAGCCGACTTGTGAGTTTAATTCCTCCTGAGGAGGGATGTAAACTGATCACAGGTTGTTGAGCCACATGGGATACGATTCCTAAGTGGAAGCCTCTTAGCACTTTCCTGAGGAAGGTCCTATGGGTCTATTCACTTAGCTCCATTAGTTTATCTAGGATTTCGTAAGTATCCAGTGATGTTGGAGCCAACTCGTGAGTTTAATTTCTCCTGAGGAGGGATGTAAACTGATCACAGTTGTTGAGCCACGTAGGATACGACTCCTAAGTGTCAGCCCCCTAGTACTTTCCTGAGGAAGGTCCTATGGGTCTATTCACTTAGTTCCTCTAGTGCATATAGGTTCTTTCCCAAGTATCCCGTGATGCCGGAGCCTTCATGTGGGTTTAATTTCTCCTGAGGAGGAATGTAAACTGATCACAGTTGTCGAGCCGCATAGGATATGACTCCTGAGTAGTAACCTCCTGGTACTTTCCTGAGGAAGGCACTATGAGCTTGTCTGCTTAGCTTCCTTTCTCTGGTAAGCTTGTTCTGAAGCTTGGAGACTGGGATTGATTCCTCTTGCTTAGAGTTTTGATTAGAGTTTGGCTTAGGTCTTTGCTTAAGGTGTGGCATAGAGTTCTGTTTAGAGATAGATTAGGAGAGTTGTCTCAGGTTTGTTAGAGGCCCTGCTCAGGGTTAGTCTCTTTGTGTTGTTTGACTTGTGTGATATTGTGTTGCATTAGACTTAGGTGTTCATCTAGATAGTTCTGAATAGATGCATCTTAGAAGTAGACTTTGTGTGCATAAGAAGTTGAGGTGGTCCTCCTTCTGCTTGTTTGTTATTGCGTGGCTTTGCTTGATGGTATTTGGTAGAGCTGAGCTCCCTTGCCTCTGTGCCTTGTTTGTCTAGTTGTTGCATTCATGCATATTTTCAGTATTCCTTTGCGTTGCAGTTGCTTGTTTGTAGTTTAGTCCTGTTGCCATGATCCCTTAGGAGCTCTGACTTCTCCGCTGCGGAGTTGTTATGATAGACATTAGGGTAGTCAGCCAGGTGTGATAGCAGTAGGTAGATTCCCCTGTTTCTCAGCTATAGTTCTAGGGTTTCCCTTTCCTTTCTGTAGGAGCTTTTGAGTAGCTTGACCCGTAGTTAGCTGAACTACAGCTGCTCTGATTCTTCGTTCCAGACGAAGATATGTAGGCATAGGATGCGATATCCTAGCGAGCACACTAACAACTAACTTTTGTTCTCTCGCGGCTGTGCGATCGAGACTTTCCCGCTAACGACTAATTGTTATCCCTTTCTCTTGCCCGAGCGCATTTGAGACCAGATCGTAGTTGTAGGTTCCCGAGCCTTAGAGACCAGTTGTTTCCTCACTGCTGTGTGAGAGCCCTTGATTACCCGTAGTTAGCCGAACTACGCTTGCTCTGATCTTTCATTCCAGATGGAAGTACGTAGGCACAGGACGCGATGTCCTGGCGAGCAACCTTTTCCCCGTTTAGACGTAGGAAGTCGAACTACGTTGACTCTGACTTTCCCATTGCACGAGGGAATACGTAGGCCCAGAACACCGTATGTTCTGTCGAGTCCTGTCCTTTTATTTTCTTTTCAGACCAGCCAGTAGCGTAGATAGATAACACACCTTTTTACCTATAAACACCAAGCGTGGATCCCATCGAGTACGATGGACGTGAGGGGTGCTAATACCTTCCCCTTGCGTAACCGACTCCCGAACCCAGGCTATGGTTGCGATGACCATACCTTTTCCCGTCTTTGCGAGGTTTACTTCGAGCGTTTCCTTTCCCGCTCTGAGGGATAAATAACGCACGGTGGCGACTCTCCTGTCAAGCCGGCGCCGATTTTCGCAGTAGCGACACTAGTGGACACCGGCTCTTCTCTGAATGTTCTACCCAAGAGGATTCTCGATAAGTTGGCTTGTAAAGAGACTGTGTTGAAACCTACTCCTTTGGTTGTCAAGGCTTTCGATGGCTCTCGCCGGTCGGTAATGGGGGAGGTTGAGCTTCCTATCCTGATTGGTCCGAAAATTTTTAATATCACGTTTCAAGTCATGGACATTAATCCCAACTACAGTTGTTTACTCGGAAGGCCGTGGATTCATGCCGCTGGGGCGGTAACCTCAACTTTACATCAGAAGATGAAGTTCGTAATCGATGGAAAGTTGGTTATTATACACGGTGAGGAAGATCTGATGGTCAGTAACCTGTCCTCTTTCCGTTACATCGAGGCTGACGAGAATGCTTTAGACATTTCCTTTCAAGCACTTGAGATCGCCAATGCTGTTCTGCTGGAGGTCGAAGAGACAGTGGGTCAGGGTAATCCATCTTTTGCATCTCTGAAGAGTACCAAAGCAACAATTGACAGGGGCATTCCCGAAGGTTGGGGAGAGGTAATTGACGTCAAGACCAAGACTGATCGCTCTGGGTTGGGTTACAAACCAACTCAGATTGGAGCTGCCACAACTGTCGAAGGGCGTCCGAAGGTTATCCAAGAAGTATTTGTCAGCGGAGGTTTCCAAGTCAATGCCATCAGCGACTGTGAAGAAAATGAAGAGCTGAGCAACCTGGTGTTTAAGGGTGATGCAGTTTTGAACAACTGGGAGGCCGTAGAGATCCCTGTTATCTTTCCCTTGTCAAAGTAATTGTTTTGTAAAAAAAAAAGTTTCATTTACATTTTCAAATAAAAATCTGTAGCTCTGCCCAAGGCTATAGGGTTATTTTGTCGGGCCACCTTTCATTTCTAAAAAGATATTAATAAAAGCATTTTGTTCAATTCCACTTTGGTTCATTTGCGTTTTTCGTTTTCACCTTTAAAAATGAAATTGGCAACCTTTTTTCAAAAAAAAAAAATAAAAAAAAAAAAAAAAAAAAAAAACAGCATTTCATTCTTACATATCTGCGAGCATTTTAATTAAGTAAGCCTTCCATCATGCAGAGATATCGTAAACCTTGTTGGATCCAATGACCTTACTGACACTCCTGACTGGGATGCACCCATCAATCAAGCTGAAGACGAGGGTGAAGAAGATTTTGAAGTACCTGCGGAACTGACAAGATTGATTGAGTACGAGTACACAGAGCTTCAACCGCATAAAGAGCAGGTGGACTTAATTAATCTCGGTACAGATGAGAGCAAGAAAGAGGTCAAGATTGGTGCAATGCTTGGGACGGAGATTAGGCCGAGGTTGATTGAGTTGTTAAAAGAGTATATTGATGTGTTCGCGTGGTCGTATCAAGATATGCCGGGCCTAGACACGGATATTGTTGTTCACAAGTTGCCGCTTAAGCCAGATTGTCCGCCTATCAAACAAAAGCTTCGAAGAACGAGACCCGACATGGCTTTGAAGATTCGAGATGAGGTTAAAAAGCAGTTGGATGCAGGTTTCTTGGCAGTCGCGAAGTATCCAGATTGGGTTGCCAACATTGTGCCAGTGCCCAAGAAGGACGGTAAGGTTAGGATGTGTGTAGACTACAGGGATCTGAACAAAGCAAGTCCAAAGGACGACTTCCCACTGCCACATATTGATACACTTGTAGACAATACAGCCAGTTTTGCGTTGTTTTCATTTATGGATGGTTTCTCTGGCTATAATCAGATCAAGATGGATCCCGATGATCGAGAGAAGACTACTTTCATTACTCCTTGGGGAACCTTCTGCTACAAAGTCATGCCTTTCGGTTTAAAGAATGCAGGGGCAACTTACCAACGTGCTATGACCACTCTTTTTCATGATATGATGCACAAAGAAATTGAGGTGTATGTGGACGATATGATAGCCAAATCTCAGAGTGAAGAGGAGCATTTAGACCATTTGGTGAAGCTGTTTGAACGACTCAGGAAATACCAGTTGAAATTGAATCCTGCAAAATGTACCTTCGGTGTCAGATCCGGAAAATTGCTTGGTTTCATTGTTAGCCAGCGAGGGATTGAGGTGGATCCTGACAAAGTCCGAGCCATTCAAGATATGCCGGCTCCGCGAACCGAGACGCAAGTTAGGGGTTTTCTGGGACGTCTGAATTACATTTCCAGGTTTATCTTTAATATGACCGCTACTTGTGAGCCGATATTCAAGTTGCTTTGCAAGGGGCAGACAGTTGAGTGGAACCCTGATTGTCAGAAAGCGTTCGAGAAGATTAAGGGTTATTTGCAAGATCCCCCTATTCTGATCCCGCCCGTACCTGGAAGACCGTTGTTTATGTACCTTACTGTCCTCGAGAAGTCTATGGGTTGTGTGCTTGGGCAACATGATGAGACTGGGAAAAAGGAACATGCGATTTATTACCTGAGCAAGAAGTTTACCGATTGCGAAAACAGATACTCACCATTAGAGAAAACTTGTTGTGCATTGGCATGGGCCGCTAAGCGCCTTCGGCAGTATATGGTCTGTCATACCACGTTATTGATTTCTAAAATGGATCCGATCAAGTATATTTTTGAAAAACCTGCTCAAACCGGGAGGCTAGCCCGTTGGCACATGTTGTTATCCGAATATGACATCCAGTATGTATCCCAGAAGGCGATTAAGGGTAGTATCTTATCTGATTACCTTGCAGATCAGCCAGTTGAAGATTATGAACCTCTTAAGTTCGATTTTCCCGATGAGGATATCCTGTTGATTAAAAGAGATTGTGAAGAGCCAGATCCGAGCGAAGGTCCAGAACCAGGTCTTTGGTGGAAGATGATGTTTGATGGTTCCTCGAATTTCAATGGGCATGGTATAGGCGCCGTTTTGATGAACCCAAAGGGTGGATTCACTCCATTTACAGCAAGGTTGGACTTTGAGTGTACTAATAACGTCGCAGAGTATGAAGCGTGTATCCTCGGCCTCGAAGCAGCAATTCACCTCCGAATCAAACTTCTTAAAGTAAGTGGTGACTCAGCCTTGGTTATTTACCAAGTACAGGGCAAATGGGAAACGAAGAATGAGAAGTTAATCCCTTATAAAGACTATATTATTGAGCTGATCAAGTATTTCGACGAGATAGAGTTCGAGCATGTTCCTAGATCCGAGAATCACGTAGCTGACGCATTAGCCATGTTAGCATCCATGTGGAAAGTTAAGTTTGTTAATGAAGCACCTCTTATCCATATTGAGCGCAAGGTTGAGCCCGTTTATTGTCAGATGGTCGAAGAAGTTGAGGTGGATGAAAAGCCTTGGTTTCATGATATCAAGAACTACCTCGCCAAGCAGGAGTATCCCGATGGTGCTACTGGTCTGGACAAAAAGACGTTGAGAAGATTGGCGTCCAAAATTCTTTATCAGTAATGGTGTGTTGTACAAGAGAAATCACGACATGGTCCTGCTCAGATGTGTTGATAAACGGGAAGCGGACATGTTACTACAGGAAATTCATGAGGGGACCTTCGGAACCCATGCCAATGGTTACGCTATGTCCAAGAAGATGTTAAGGGATGGGTATTACTGGTTAACCATGGAGGCCGACTGCATCCGATACGCTAGGAAATGCCATAAGTGCCAAATCTATGCTGATAAAATGCACGTGCCTCCGTCACCGTTGAATGTTTTGTCTTCACCATGGCCGTTCTCTATGTGGGGCATTGACATGATTGGGGCGATTGAGCCGAAAGCTTCTAATGGACATCGTTTTATCCTCGTTGCTATAGATTATTTCACCAAATGGGTAGAGGCTGCCTCCTACACCAACGTGACCAAGCAAGTGGTTACCCGATTCATCAGGAAAGAAATCATCTGCCGTTATGGAATCCCAAGCCGGATAATAACTGACAATGGCACCAATCTGAATAATAAGACTATGAAAGAGTTGTGTGATAACTTCAAGATCACTCACCACAATTCTTCTCCGTACCGTCCTAAGATGAATGGAGCCGTTGAAGCTGCAAATAAGAATATCAAGAAGATCCTGCAAAAGATGGTTGTGACTTACAAAGATTGGCATGAGATGTTACCGTTTGCTTTGCATGGATACAGAACCTCAGTGAGAACTTCGACAGGTGCAACACCTTTCTCATTGGTGTATGGAATGGACGCCGTGCTCCCCATCGAAGTAGAGATACCTTCTTTAAGAGTGTTAATGGAAGCTGAACTTGAGGAAGCTGAGTGGGTTCAGGACAGATTGGATCAGTTGAATCTCATTGACGAGAAGCGTTTGACAGCCATGTGCCATGGGCAATTATATCAGAAACGGATGAAAAGAGCGTTTGATAAGAAGATTCGTATCTGTGAGTTCCGTCAAGGAGAGCTCGTACTCAAAAAGATCTTACCAGTACATAAAGATATGCGTGGAAAGTGGATGCCCAATTATGAAGGCTCGTTCGTTGTAAAGACTGTCTTCTCCGGAGGGTCTCTAATACTTACGACAATGGACGGTGAAGAACTAGCACATCCCGTGAATTCTGATGCGGTCCGAAAATATTATGCCTAAAAACCCGCTAAGTCGAAAACCTGCAAAAGGCGACTTAGGCAAAAGTAAGGGTTGAAAAAAAATAATAATAATAAAAAGCTCGCTAAGTTGAAAACCCGAAAGGGCGGCTTAGGCAAAAAAGAGCGTCCCGGTGGATTGAAAACCCGAAAGGGCGGTCCAGGCAAAAGTTAGGGACAAAGGCATTTCATTGCATCAGAAGACACTGATTATCTCGAACACACTTTCCGCATGAGAGCCATGTTTCAGTTCTTTCATCCTTGCCCCAAAGCAGGATTCTGGATTAGTCTTAGTTATTAGTGTCAGTAGGTGTCATTGAATTCGATGTAACTTTTTCCCATGTTGCCAATTTTAAACATAACCATTTGTGGAGCTATGCCTTCAGCAAGCAGCCACCCTTTAATAAAAGATACCATCTCGTTACTTACATTCCTTGGTGCATTGCTCTTTATTTTCTATTGTTATGCAAAATGCGTTTATTCTTAAAAATTTGAAAATGAAAGGTGCATTGTAGATTTTCCAAAACTGTTTTTCAAAAAAACAAAACAAGTTTGAAATGTAATAAATTACTTTGACTAGTGGAAATTCCGACAGGATCTCTTCATTCCCGGGAAATATCATTATTGCAGAAACACTTTCAAACCATCGCCCAGTGATAGTCCCCAGAGAGACTATAAGCTGACAACTTCTTCTTGGGGTAACTTAAAAGTGTTCCTCAGGTTTTCTTCTCCCCATGTGAAGATGTGATACTGTACACCCAAGCAGATTACCTTCTCCCCAGAGAATTCAGAACTTTAAAACCAGATTTGATTCTACCATTGATCTTTCTTACCCATGATTGACGTATTGGTTGCAGAGAACGCAGGGTATCTCCGTCGAGATGTTTATTTCGTCTCTCGTCCTGTCTCTAGTCTGTTTCGTCGGCCTACGCAGGGGCATAAGAATCACATGCCTATTTCATTACATATTCATTACATACTCATTACATACTCATTTCATAACATCTAACATACATAGACATCAACATACATTCATATTAACATATGCATTAACATATGCATTAGCATTCACAGGTTCATTGTGTTTCACCATCATTTGGTTGTTACCACCGAGTAACTGGGTCTGTCCATTCTCTCCAAATAGATTGTCAGCCCTAAGCATAAAATACATATGCGTTTCCAGTTTCCCCACGGAGCTCGATCCTCGTGGATGACGGTTACTTCAGCTATCTTTCCTCACCAGGATAAGATATTTACCCTCCGAGATCATTCCCTCGATGGAGTTTTGATTACCAGTCTTCTTTCTAGCTCGATCCTAGATTGAATCTCAGTCTTGTCGGTAGTCAAGCCCAACCGGACGTGCATTTATTTTGCACCATCTAAAGATTTTAACCATACCATGACAGATGTTCGACTGTTCTCGCCCGAGAAGTTTATCACTGTACCCGGACGTGCATTTATTTTGCAATATCTTCAACTACAATCCTTTACAGATACACGCCAGTTCGCGCCGGAAAATATATCAGTACAACCCTTTACACTTTACATTTTACAGCATCAGCATACGATATTTCTCACCTAAGAAGTCGATCCTATCCTCGTTATGATTCGCAGCAAATGGCCATCTCCATGGAGCAGTTGGGCTTCCATTTACCTGCCGTCTTGAGGTTTGAACCAAATCGTATTCAGGAGAGCACGATCTTGAGTTACGGGGAGGTTTGAGTAGTTTCATATTCAGGAGAGCACGATTCTGAGTTATGAAGAAGTTCATTTATCCTTTAGTAAAAGAAGGAGCGGAATCATATTCAGGAGAGCACGATTCTGAGTTATGAGAAAGTTCAGTTGGCCGTTTTTCAGGAGAGCACGATTCTGAAAAATGAAGAAATTTCAGGAGCCGAATCATATTCAGGAGAGCACGATTCTGAGTTATGAGGAAGTTCGATTATCCAGTTTCATATTCAGGAGAGCACGATTCTGAGGTATGAAGAAATTCAGTCATCCAGTTTCATATTCAGGAGAGCACGATTCTGAAGTATGAGGAAGTTCAGTTCACCCTTTTCATATTCAGGAGAGCACGATTCTGAAGTATGAAGAATTTCATTTACCCGAAAGAGCCGAATCATATTCAGGAGAGCACGATTCTGAAGTATGAGGAAGTTCAGTTTACCCTTTTCATGTTCAGGAGAGCACGATCTTGAAACATGAAGAAGTTTATTTATCCTTCAGTAAGAGAGAATCAGAATCGTATTCCAGGCGCCGACCTTAAATGCGAGAAGATTTATTTATCAGATAAGCAGCAACCTCTTTATTTGAGTGCTTATCCATTTTGGCACATAAGTCCCTTCCAAGTGACAGTTCTCCCGCGAGAAGCTTATCAGGGCACTTCCCATTAAAGTCCATTTATTTTGGCATACAGCCGGTCCTTACCCTGTATATTTGATACGGATTTCCGAAAAGTCCGTTCGATCCCATCACGAAGGATAGTTTATAGAAGCTTGGATGTTATTCTTTGCTCAATACTCCAGCATTCTGTGATCGATCTTGCAACCGTGTAGATCCAGTTATTATTAGACATTCCCAAGTGGAGGTCATCTCATAGGTGCCATCTCCATTTAAGGATCTTATTCTCAAAGTCCATTTATTTTGGCATACAGCCGGTTCTTTTCACCCTGTATATTTGCTACGGATTCCCGAAAAGACCGTTTGATCCTGTCACGAGAGATAGTTTACAGAAGCTTGGATGTTATTCTTTGCTCAATGCTCCAGCATTCTGTAATCGATCTTGCAGTCGTACATGATTCAGTTTTACTTTTAGATTCCCCAGTGGAGGCCGTCTCATAGGTGCCATCTCCATTTGAGAATCCCGTTCCTGTTCTAAAAATGACAATTGGTCGTGTTCGCACCAGTTGACCATCATTTTAGAATTCCCCGGTGTTGTACTGTGTCCCAGCGCGTCGTTTTCCCCAGTGTGTTCTTCTCGTAGCGTATGTCCCTGTGTCGTCGTATTCGTCAGCATTTTCGCAATTCATCATTCCAGCATACGCATCATATCATTGTCTGCATTAGTCTGTTCTCGTTTTGTCTATAGCATTGCATATCGCCATATATAAGGGCAAAATTTTCGGTTATCTATATTTAAATCCCTCCACCATGATTCCTCGAGTCTCCGCCACTCAAATCATCCGGTGTAGCTATTTAAATAGGGGCAACTGTAATACCCCAAATTTTACCCTTTCTTTTTATTTTTATTTTAAATTCTGATTAACTTAATAAATTAACCTTCTTTTTTTAAATCTTGTTTTTTTAACTAATAATAATTTAATTAAATTTTTTTTTATAACTTTACTAATGTTTTTTATTAACTTTTTTTTTTCTATTTAGTTTATTTATTTAAATCATTTTAAGCTCTTCTTACTAACTTTTAGGATTTAGATTAAAATTTAATTTTTTTTCTTTTCTTTAAGAGTAAATTTTTTTATAACCTTTTTTAAATTAATTTCTAACACATTTTTTAATCAAATTCTAATACCTCTTTTAAAATAAAAACCTAACTTTTTAAAATTAAATCTTTTTCCTAACTTTTTTTTAAATCTTTTTCCTAACTTTTTTTTAAATCTTTTTTCTAACTTATTTTTCTTTTTTCTAACTTTTTTTTAAATCTTTTTTCTAACTTTTTTTAAATCTTTTTTCTAACTCCTCTTTAAAGTTAAATCTTTTTTCTAACTTTTTTTAAATCTTTTTTCTAACTCCTCTTTAAAGTTAAATCTTTTTCTAACTTTTTAAAATTAAAACTTTTTTTCTAACTTTTTTAAAAGCTAAATCTTTTTTTTCTAACTTTTTAAAATTAAAACTTTTTTTTCTAACTTTTTTAAAGCTAAATCTTTTTTTTCTAACTTTTTTAAAGTTAAATCTTTTTTTCTATTTTTTTTTTAAAAAAAATCAAATCTTTTTTCTAACTATTTTAAAAGTTAAATCCTTTTTTTTTTTCTACCTTTTAAAGTTAAATCTTTTTTTCTATTTTTTTTTTTTAAAAAATCAAATCTTTTTTCTAACTATTTTAAAAGTTAAATCCTTTTTTTTTTCTACCTTTTAAAGTTAAATCTTTTTTCTAACTTTTTTAAAATTAAATCTTTTATCTAACTTTTTTAAAATTAAATCTTTTTTCTAACTTTTATAAAGTTAAATCTTTTTTCTAACTTTTATAAAGTTAAATCTTTTTTTTCTAACTCTTTTTAAAAATTAAATCTTTTTTCTCTAACTTCTTTTTAAAATTAAATCTTTTTTTCTCTAACTTCTTTTTAAAATTAAATCTTTTTTTTTCTAACTATTTTAAAAATTAAATCTAACCTTTTTTTTATAAATTAAATCTATCCTTTTTTTTTTAAAATTAAGATCTAAATTCCTTTTAAAATTAAATTCTAACAGTTTTTAAAATAATTCTAACATTTTTTAAAACCAACATTCAAATATATATATTTTTTTTATTTTAAAATTCTAACTCAGTTTTTTTAAACTTAAAACTCTAATTTTTATTTAACTTGAAACTCTTATTTTCTTTGCTAACTTTTAAATTTAAATCCCAACAATTTTTTAATCAAATCCAATCCCAATGAATTCCAGATCAAATCAATCAGATCATATCATCATCATAAGAAAATCAGCATCACCATCATTGAATCAAATCTGAAATCATCATAAAAATCTATTCAAATTAAATCTGAGATTAAAAAAGATTTAAAAAAACAAGTATAAAGGGGACGAAAATCATAACAAGAAGAAAAAAAAACTTTTTCGTAAAAATCCAAGCAAACCCCGTCAAAAATCCTCTAGCCTCAGGACAAAGCATCATCGGCCATCATCATTCCGTAAGGATCAAAAAAATATAATTACAATTTTTGTGTTGCTTTTCATGTTTTTCAGGAAAAAGAGATGAAGAAGACAAATCGGCGGCCATGCAAAAGAAGAAGAAGATAACATCCGTGAGAGGCAAACAAGAAGGAGAGGAACACACGCAAACTCAGAGAGCAGAGAGAAGAAGAGTGATGACCGGCCCAACCTTTTTTTTTTTATTTATTGTTTTTCCATTTGTTATTTTATTTTGTTTATCTTTTTAAAAAAAAATCAAGAAGCCCCTTTCTTTTTTATAACCAAAAACCTTTTTCAAATTAATTAAAACTCTTTTTAAATAAAATAATCAAATGTTTTTTTTCAAATAATAAAACTTTTTTATAACTTTAAAGTAAAACGTGTTTTTTAACTAACATTAAGATTTTTTAAATTAAACCAATTGTTTTTTTTAATGATTAAATCTTTTTTTCAAAATATTATCACTAAAACTCCTTTTTTAGAATAATTAACCAAACTTTCACTTTTTTATTAATAAATTTTTTTTAAAACTCAAAACTCTTTTAATTAAAATTAATCTCTCTTTTCACAAATTTAAATCCTTGGTTAAAAAGACCATAAAAGTCCTCCAAAATTCATACGGTTTGTTTCTCGTTCAATTTTGATTTCGTTTTCGTCTAACCCCACATACTGACATTTTTGTTTGTTTTGTTTCTTGCAGCTATTATGTTCAATTTGAAACTTATTTTCGGTTTTATATTTAGCTATTATAATTGTAACTGCTTATGGGATGTAATTTTGCGAGACAATTGTCGCATTTATCTTTCCGCACTTTATTTTCTGCCGTTGTATGTATATTTAATTTCATCGCATCTTTATAATTAATTTCACTCCTCCGAAGGAATTAGGTCTAGCCGTTTGACCGCCGTGTCAATAGTCCATAAACCCTCACACATTCAAAATTACACCCTTACAAACCCTAATTTTCACAAATGCCTCGCCGTAGGCTAATTTACAATTTTATCCCTAGCATTAGGTCAAAGAGCCGTCGCGCTCATTTTAGGGTTTCCCGCCGCGGAATCCCTAATCTAATTTAACCCTAATTACAACTTAACATTTCAACGTAGAGATTTGGAGTTTCTACACTCCGCGTAAGCGTGTCCTTAAGACATGTTTATTCCCCTTGAGACCTTGATCACAGTCAAGAAGTCTTTAACCTCCCTTTTGAGGGGAACTACGATTACTCTGATTCCACTCCCGTAAGGATACGTAGGCACAAGATGCGATGTCTTGCCGAGTAAACTTAGAATTAACCCCTTAGGTCTCTTTTCTCACTTTTAATCTTTATACATATACCTTAAGCAAATAAATAAAGCAAATAGTAAGCATTTGAACAAAAGGTTCCTGTAGAGTACTACAGAAGTTTAGGGTGCTAATACCTTCCCTAAATTTAACCAACCCCCGAACCCTAGATCTTTCCCCGCATTGTGTTTACGATGCAAAATAGGTTTTCCCTTTTTGACCTTTTCCTTCGGATAAATCAAAGAGCGGTTGTGAATTGAATTGCGATTCAAACTCATTAATAGTTTGTGGTCCTATTTCCACCGCAACAATGTGGCTGCGCGTGTGGACTAGTTATGAGCGTTGGATGAGAAGTCCAAGTCAAAGGCTTTGGAATGATCTAACGGTGGAAGCATCATCTTCCTTGAATTTTCCTAGACCGTGAACAGCCACGGCGGACGCCAGCGGGAAAGCTTACGGCCGGAAGCTTCATGGGCACATATCTCACGCGTTTCTCAACCAAATCCAACACTTTTTAGACCAATCTTGTGGGATTTTTCGAGAGGAATTCAAATATACCCTTAGTTTCTAGTGAAAAGGCCACTAATTCCAAACCCGTGTTTGAATCTCAAACTTTCAGAAACACCAAATTGTCATAAAAACCATCTTTTTTGTACTAGAATCCATGTAGGAGATGAGAGCAATGTAATGCAACAACAATAATGCAAGAAAGACTCATAAATCATGAGTTATGGTGAATTCTTTATACCTCCGAAAATGACTCTTTTGAGCTTCAATGGAGCACGAATTTCTTTGGAAAATTATGTAGAAAAATTCAACAATCCCTGGTAGAGGTATTAGGATCAAAGAAAATGCTTGAAACAAAGTGAAAAACAGAATTCGATTTTGACATGAACACCACTTTTTCCAATTGCTATAAGCTTGTTCTTGCACCAAAAATGGCTAAAAAATGGTGGAATCAATTGTAGAAAGTATATGGAATTTATTTTCAATGAAAGAATGGACAAAAAATGGGAGAAAGAAAGAATTGAATTTTGAGATTTTCAATTATGGTGAATATGGAAAAGTGGTGAAGAATGTGAGATTTTTTCAAATATGTGAAGTGTGAAAAATGATCATGGAAGAGGATTTTTGCCTTGGTTTGAAATGTTTATATATGTTGCATTGTAAGAATGATCAATGGTCCAAAATTAGCCCTTGTTTCAATCTTAAGGGCTTAGTTTCAAAGTGTTTCTTAAGAATGAAGAAAACTTGAAATGGGCCATGATAAAAGCTTCAAATGAAAAATGTAAAAGTGTCATTGTTCTTAAAATGAGATTTCCACTCAAAATAAGTACAAACATGGACTTATTTGATTAAGTTTTGAAGAAATACCAAACTATGCCTTTTCCAATGTTTTCACCAAAGTGACTTTTATCAAACTTCCACCGTGAGCTAACCCATCAAAACCTTGAGGTTTAGTTGACCCAATGACGCCATTCGGAGCAACTTTCATGTTGGAAAAAAGTCCATTTGAGTTATGCAAAGTATTGAACTTGACCTGTAATTTTATGACCTGTAATCATAGTTTCCCAACTCATTGATAATCTTCAGTTGGCCTCTAAGTTAGAGGATGAACCCCACACAAGCATCTGAACTTCTCAAGGACGTGAACCACTTCCTGGTGACTTTAGTGACTCCTCAAGCTCGAATAAAACCTCTAGATAGGCCTCTCTCGATGTATATCATACTTGATCCCCTGCATAAATGCTAATGCAATGCTATGATAATGCTATGATGATGTTATGCTAATGCAAAAACAAGAATGAAAAGGTTGGGCAAATTTTGGGGTGCAACAGCTGCCCCTATTCAAGCGACTTGGACCTGAATGAGTGAAAAGCGAACGGCTTTCAATCAATCAAGGTAAAAGACGGTTGAATACCAAAAGAACCCGAAAATTTGCCAACCGCAGAAGTAAACTGCAAACTCTGATTGGGATAGAATCTCCGAAGAAAACGAACATAATGAACATTTTGAACATCCCACCAAGGGAAAGAGAAACTTAATCAAGTAGCTCTGCTTCAGGAAACACGTAACTGTCCATGGTCTGAACACCACATGGGCCAAAGGACAATCTTTTGAATCGTCGGAATCTGAATACTCAATGCACGATAGGGCCACATCAAAATCTGTCGGAATCTGGATACTCAACGCACTGACCGGAGCCTGAATGCTCAACGTAACTGGTGATTTCACTAGGGATTTACCGGAGCCTGGATACTCGACGGACGAAACAATACATCACAAACCGAACATTCACCAGAATCTGGACATTCAACGGAGAGAGAGTATTATTGTAACACTTACTAGGATTTGTATACCCAACTGCCTTTATCGGAGTCCGAACACTCAACGGACAAAGCAAAACGTTACAAATTGGAAATTTCCCCGGAATCTGGATATTCAACGGAGGAACCGGGCCTTGAACGCTCAACGTAACACATCGGAGTCTGAACACTCAACGCCAAAAAACCGGAGTCTGACAACTCAACGAAAACACACCGGAGCCTGGAAACTCAACGAAGCGATAAACTGGAGCCTGGACAATCAACGAAAACACACCGGAGTCTGAAAACTCAACGAAGCAGCAAACCGGAGCCTGGATACTCGACGGACAAACACGCACCGGAGCCTGGATACCCAACGAAGCAACAAACCGGAGTCTGAACACTTAACGAAGCAAACAAATCGGAGCCTGGATGCTCGACGAAAACACATCAGAGCCTGGATACTCAACGAAGTAGCAAACCAGAGTCTGAACACTCGACAGACGAATACGCACCGGAGCCTAGATACTCAACGAAGCTAACAAACTGGAGCCTGGATACTCGACAGACAAACACGCACCGGAGCCTGGATACTCAACGAAGCAACAAACCGGAGTCTGAACACTCAACGAAGCAAACAAATCAGAGCCTGAATGCTCGACGAAAACACATCGTTGCCTGGATACTCAACGAAGTAGCAAACCGGAGTCTGAACACTTGATGGACGAATACGCACCGGAGTCTGGATACTCAACGAAGCTAACACACCGGAGCCTGAACACTCAACGAAACAACAAACCGGAGGCTGGATACTCGACGGAAAAACACGCACCGGTGCCTGGATAATCAACGAAGCAACAAACTGGAGCCTGAACACTCAATGAAGCAATAAAATCGGAGCCCGGATGCTCGACGAAGATACAAACCGGAAAGAGAATACTACAAATACTTATCAAGATCACCTTACAAAATCTTTACCGGAGTCCGGATACTCGACGAGAGAAAGAATCAATACAAACTGGAGATTACCGGAGTCTGGATACTCGACGAAATAGCCACGAACAATAATAGGGGTCTGGACCCTTGCTTGATTTTACCGGAGTCTGAACACTCAACGTACTGACCGGAGCCTGAATACTCAATGTAAAAACTGATGTCTGAATACCACAGCTCCATGCTGGGGAGAAAAACTCTGAACAACTTTGGAAGATACGATCACAACTCTGCTGAGGGACATACCAACAAACCTGGAGTTACAAATTTTACTAGAGATGAACAAGTCTTTGCTGGTGATGAGCAACTCTTGCTGACGGACGGAGTAAAGGTCATGCGTGACCTCCCTGGAACACACGTTACACTGTTGGGGTCACGAACGACCTGTCGGAGGATATTCCACACATGCCTGGTGGAGAGAAATCTGATCTCGACTCGCTGGGGAACAAACCCATACTCGTACTCTGTGGGGATTAGAGGTACGCCTGACCAACTGCTGGGGTAAAGACGCAACTTCCATCTGCTAGGGAATGATATTTGATTGTTGGAAAAATGAGCTTCATCTGAATCTCTCTGAGAAGCCACTAATTCTAAAATGAATTTGTGTTGCCGGAGATTACATGAGTGCTTCTTGTCAAGCAGATTACTCCTAATTAAGTACATAGCAAGTATGGAGCAACAGCTCATTGCTTCCTAATACAGAAACTAATCTAAGGATAAATCTCTAAGAGATTATTGAGAACAGTAGTTTCCATAAAGGTTCAGCTTGCTTGCACGCTAACAAGCTGACAGGCTTGCTAACATTTGAATGACTCAAATGTTCTTCTTTTATATTTGCATCCAATAGAGTCGTTGGGAGGGTAGAGATGTCCATTCAATATTCCAACGGTCATTTCCAATGGATAGAATAAGCTCATGTGTTGGAACAGTGACCTTTGCTTGTAACTTTATTATCTCAACATTGGGAGCCACGCTTATGAATAACACCAACGTCTTTGTCATAGTGAAATGTTTGCATGCGTTGTATTGTAGTCTTCTTGACTTGGTTCTTCTGATGATTCATCTGATAAGTAGTTCAGTAACTACTTTGGTATGAAAGCTTCAACATCAGAGTTGTTTAAGCACATGTTTATTAGATTTAATAGCAGCGACTTATCTGATGAGTAATACGCCTCCATCTGGGTGAATCTTCTTCTGACACAATCTTCAACTTCAGAATCCAGTCTTTAGCATTCCAAGATCTAAGTTTCCTCTAAAACAGTCTTAAGAATCTTCGTGATTGATTCTTCAGAAATCATGTCTTCAGAATCTTGATCTTCAGAACACGTCTTCAGAGTCTTTCTGCACTTGGTCTTCAGAGCTTTCAGCCTTCAGAACTTCAAGTCATCAGAGTCTTCAGAGTAGTTCTTCAGATGACTAACTCTATAGAGACGCTTGTTAGCTTCCAAATCAGATGCACTTCTCAGAACAGAATCCACAGGAGTATTGCAACTGCAATATCCAGCATCCTTGGATCTTTCTGATCATGACCAGATACATAAGCAAACTAGTTTCTCCCATAAGCGCTTTATGATACGTCACACATAGTAACTCTCATATTGTATTAGCTGCACACGTTGATGTTGTTTGTTTGATCTTATATATTTAATTATCATGATCTGCACATAACAAACATTAGAACATAAGATGGTTCTTTCATAAATACTTAATTGTTATCATCAAAACATAGAGATAATCTTGTAGAGACAAATCTTGCTCTTACAGGTGAAAGTGTGCAACAGTCACTAGTTGATTCACTATAGTCAAACGCCCTGTTGGAGCATTTTCCCTTCTGTAATCTCCCAACAGTCTTTCGGCTGGAGGTTGATCTTTGTTCATGATGATTGTTTCGGGATCTGTATCTGTGCCCGAATCCGTATGTTCGGAATAAACCACAACTTCTTCTTCATTCTCTTAAAGTTTTGTTCCTGAGTTTGAAGTTGTCAGCGTTTCACGCTTAGCTTTTCTACGTCTGGCTTGCAACAATCTTTCAGGTTCTGAGTCAAAATAAAATAAAGCTGAGGTCTTACCTCGCATACACAGGTTAGAAAATTATTAGTAATAACAAAAATATAATCGGAAATGGCGCCAAAAACTTGACCAGTAAATTAGCAAGTGTACTAATTTTTACAAATGTAGTAATAAGTGCGATTTTCCCCAGAATCGATCTTTCGAGGACTGCATGCAATTTCAAGTACAAGTGCTATTTCAATTAAACAAAATATCCTTGGGGGTTTTGCTTGGGGCTTTTTTTAAAAAGATAAGAGACAAATGCAATAAGCATAATGGTAAAATTAATTTAACAAATATGAAAAAAGTATTCTAGGGGAAGTGTATGAAGTGTTTGGTATGAACCATGAATTACTATTAACGAGACATGCCTTAAAACCCTAATTTTTATTATACCTCCATAGTATTTTTCTTAAATTCCTCAACTGAAAAACCTTTGAGATTCTTCCTTGACCTTAATTCCTTAGCATTCAAGGAAGGAATCAAGAAATAGTTCTGAAGAAGGTTTCTTTCAATCATTACAGGGTATCCCTATTCCTAGGCAATATTTATTGTAATGTATTATGCAAAATGATCGATTGGTTTTTCAGGCCAAATCCCTAATCGTAAATCGTTCCCAATTTGTACGATCTCAAAAGTTTTAAACGATTTGAATAACAAAATATTAAGGCAAGAAAAATCTCATTGAGTAATTCAACAGATGTTCATTACAAAAAAATTCAGGGACACCCCCTAGCATTAGGGGTTTAGCTATGCATAATATTCAACAAAAACCACATACAAAATAGAGACATTATAAGACTTGGTGAATAAATTTGATCTTCAATTTCTTCCGATCATGAAAATCTCCTCTTCTTCCCAATTCTCCAGGCCTCTCCTCTTTCTGTTGTAATTCTCTCGTACGATCCAACGTCCCCTTCTCTCTTCCAAAAATCTGGTCTTAATAGTACCAGATCATTCCTATTGATACAAAATGTATAAACTACCCTTAATGAACCAACATTAGGCACGACATTAAAATATCAAACAAATTGTTCGCCCTTCCCAACACGGGCCATGTCAGCTGACACGGGCACCCGTGTTGGCCCACTGGACAAGAATTTCAAAATTGTAATCTACAGGCCTGCTGACACGAGCCGTGTCAGCTGACATGGGAACCCATGTCATCCCACTAGTTGCTCCTCTTTATGTGCTCTCCTCTTCCCATCCTGGCATGGGCCGTGACACGGGCACCCTTGTTAGGCCTTTGATCTTGAGGAAAATCCTCCCAAACTCAGCCGACTTTGCATTTATTCCTCTAATCACTTCCATGGACCTGAAATCACCAACACTACCAGACCAAGACTTCAAAAGTATTTTATTTAACATAAATTTAAACTAAAACAACTTAAACGGACAGAATGCGAAAACTTAATCAATTAAAGGAAAATGATAAAGAAACAACTCAAAGTGTTACAGATTAAATGGAATTCTTGTTGAATAACTGACAGAAACTAAGTAGAACAGGTGACCGATCAGATACCAACCTCGGCAGGTAGCAACGGTGTCTCCTGTTATAAACCCAGTGCTAGTTCCAACATATCAAGCACAAATTTCTCAGAATTAAAATCAACAACCACAATATCAGTAAAGGCAGCAACAGCCTCTTCAGCAGGCTCGTCTGCAATACAATAACAACAATCGTATCACAAGGACACCAGGTTCGATCCTATCCCAATTCCATATGCAAAACTATTACCAGTGTTGTTAGCAAAAGGACACATTCAAACCAGGACTCCTCCTGCCATTCCTGAAAATCCCCCTTATTAGTTCAAGGTTGACCAATCATGTGTTTATCATCAAGGAGCGTCGGGGCATAACATCGAGAATTATTTTAGTTTTAAATCCGATGTACAAAAACTTTCCAAAAATGGAGTTTTGTCTTTCAAAGACACTAATCCAAATGTTCAAAAGAATTTGTTACTACAGCATGAGAAGGCTTATGTAAACTTGATTGACATAATTCCTGGCAATAGTTATCAAATTCACGATGTGCGCATACTAGGAACAAATCTGGTTAAGATGCATTGCAGACAAAATGGGTACGGCCACGTACCACCTCACTACTATCATCAATGTGATATTTTTTCCTAGAACAACCAAGGGTGTAGCATTGTTCAGGAAGCCCTTCAAGAACAAATGGATTTGGGCTAGAGCCAAGAACATAGAATCTGTGGAGTAAAGTTTACAGATGTCCTGGTATTATTCAAATTTTGACATTCGCGTAATGAATGTAAAATTGGTAGCGGTGCACTCCAGACAAAGTCAACATTATCATCTGCAGTTGCATGACTATAACGCTTTCCTAATTTGTTCAAAAGATAATCAAGGATGTCCTTTGTGCAAGAAACTCTCGAACGTCAAATGGATCTAGGTTGGACTCAAGATTATCACGGAAGGAACGATCATCAGATCAACATGATTAATGAATGGCCAAACAAAGTTCAAATCTTTGACACTCGCCTGATGAACATAAGTCTGGTAGAATTACAAGCCAAACATGTTCAGTTTGGCTTCTTAGCATCACACAACTATCAGGATTGTAAAATATGCTTCGAGAACGATCAAGATGGTGCGCTCGTACAAAGAACTCTTCAACATTTATTAGATCACTGGTGGTTCCCAATATACCAGGACACAAAAACCCATCAGGTCAACATAGTTGATGAAGTCCCAAGTAGACACGAAAGTTGTGGAATTCGCTTATTAGAAAAAGACTTGGTAAAGATGCATTGCATATAGAGTGGATACGGTCGAGTACCCCCTCACAATTATGAACGCTGCAGGATATGTTCAAAAAATAACCAAGGATGCTATCTCGTGCGAACAGCTCTCTAGAATCAGGTAGACCGAGGAGAGACCGTACCAAACAGAATGGGGGATAATCAGTCAATCAATATGGTGCGAGATTTCTTGGGGTAGTATACAGTTCATGATATCAAACACATTGAAACATCATTGGTCAAATTTCACAAATGTTTATATGGACTTAACTACTTTGGTCCAAATCAACATGGTCACTCAGCTTGCAGAAATTGATGCAGAAGCCGATACGGTTGCCTCCGCATCCGAAATGAGATTCAAGAACTATTAGACCAAAGGATCATCCCAGCTTTCAACAAAAGAGAATCCATTAATTACGGAGTTGATGGGAATGTCTTCACCATAATTCCTCTTCTCAATGAGCCAAAGCACTTGGAAATCTCTTTCGACAGTGGAAAACTTCTCAATATCCCCAAACTAGAACCAATAGAGGTTTCTTATAATAGTCAGAAAAGTCACATAACTCCTTTGGTCATCTACTTGCCAGGTCCGATGCCATATAAATCAGAGAAAGTCATTCCTTACAAATACAGCGCTACCATGATAGAAGATGGAAGGGAAGTCCCGCTGCCATCCATTGTCAACATCGTTGATGTAAGTCGTGTCACCCGAAGTGGCCAAAGTTTCAACAGCGGAATAAAAGAGCCCACAAAAGAAAAAGCACCTCAAATTGAAGTTCCTGATAAACAGATTGGCTAGTCATGTGGTACATATTAGGTGAAAAACAATGATGAAATGTTAAAGATAATCCAGAAGATTGATACAACATTATGGATCAGTTATTGCATACTCCTTCCCGGATATCGATATTATCCCTTCCGTTGAGTTCGAAAGCTCACAGAGAAGCTTTGCAAAAGGTTTTGGAACAAGCCTTCATCGAACAAGATGTAACGGTAGATCAATTTTATAACATCATTTCTAACATCACTTTCTATAATAACTTAGGTTACAATGATAAAGATCTCCTAGAATCATATGTCAAGATGATCTACGGAGATTAAGATACTGAGGGATGTCGTACTCCCTCTAGTTCATTAGAAACTGATACTCTAAAAAAAGATATCTTTGACTACAGCTCATATGATCACATGGATGATTTACATATTTGGGAGCCTTACATGGAAGATCCAGGATATCAAAGTCAGTCTAAGAATGCATATTTTCCAGATAAACCTGTAAAAGATTCATCTATTCCTTCAGAAGCATGGAAGCCTTACTCAAAAAATCCTGAATATATAAATCATCGTCTCAATGATGTCGCGAGAATTACTGGACAAGAATTTATCAACTTTTCACTACCTTAAGTCAATGTCATCGAGGAAGACAACCCCTCAGAAACTTGGGATACTTTGGGACAGCCAAGCGAAAAGTTTGATTTCCTAGTAAAGTATACTGCCCCTGAAAGCTCTCGCATCATGTTTGAGGACATCCAACCAACTGGATGGGGAGATCCTCCAGATATAGAAGATACGTGTGAAAATACAACAAAAAATTTATCTCCTAATAAATCTGCATGGGAAGAAGACTCTAGTAATCCGACTCCACTAGAATTTAGTGTCATTACTGAAGACAATCCCAGAAGGAAAGTACCAGAATTTGTAATCCACAGAGGAGTTTGTCACAATTGGATAGTTGTTGATGTCTTGAATGTTGTTCACATCTCAAAGTAATTGCCTCATCTTTATTTTAACCTCTCACCTTGCTCGGGTGAAAGGGTGTTTTATAGGGCATGGTCTCTTGTAAATATTTCCTCTCTGCCTTACCCGAGGAAGATGAGTTTTATTTTATAGGGCTTGTGTTTCAAGAATCAACAAATCATAAATAAAGATGTCCTTTTGAATTCCCACATTTATTGTTGTTTTTTCCTTTTTCTTTTTTCATAAAATGGTAATTCTAAAACAGACAAAAATAACAAACATTTTCAAAAATACACGGCACACCACTTTTTGCATTTTTTCTATCTTCTTTAAAAAGGAATCATCAATCATATTATGCAAATTAGTTTCTAAAAACCCATTGAAATATATGATCTAATGCCTTCTCCCAACTTTAAGTTCCCGGTATTCGAAGCCGAAGAAGAAGAGGACGAAGAAATTCCAGATGAGATCTCCCGGCTACTAAAATAAGAGGAAGAGTCCATTCAACCCCACAAAGAGACATTGGAAACGATTAATTTGGGTTCAGAAGAAGAAAGAAAAGAAGTTAGGATTGGATCCCTGCTCAGTTCAACTGTCAAAAAGAGTCTGGTACAGCTTCTCAAAGAATTTCTAGATGTATTTGCTTGGTCCTACCAAAATATGTCAGGGTTGGATACCCGCATTGTGGAACATCATTTACCATTAATGCCGGAATGTCTGTCAGTCAAACAAAAACTGAGAAGGACTCATCCAGATATGGCCATCAAGATCAAAGAAGAAGTCCAAAAACAAATCGATGCAGGCTTCCTTGCCACGTCAGAATATCCTCAGTGGCTAGCCAACATAGTGCCAGTTCCTAAGAAGGATGGAAAAGTCAGGATATGTGTAGACTACAGGGATTTAAACAAAGCGAGTCTGAAGGACGACTTTCCCTTACCACACATTGATATGTTGATTGATAGCACTGCAAAGTTTAAAGTCTTTTCCTTCATGGATGGATTCTCAGGTTATAATCAAATCAAAATGGCACTAGAAGATATGGAGAAAACTTCATTCATTACACCCTGGGGAACCTTTTGTTATAAAGTGATATCATTAGAATTAAAAATGCAAGCGCGACTTATCAAAGGGTAATGACAACTCTATTTCATGACAAGATACATAAAAAAATTGAAGTATATGTGGACGATATGATTGCTAAGTCTGAAACAGAAGAAGAACATGTGGAAATTTTTCAAAACTATTTGAGTGTTTGAGAAAATACAAACTCCGCTTGAATCCCAAAAAATGTACATTTGGTGTTCGCTCAGGAAAGCTTTAGGGATTCATCGTCAGCCAGAAAGGAACTGAAGTTAATCTCGACAATGTCAAGACCATTCATGAAATGCCTTTGCCCATAACAGAAAAGTAAGTAAGAGGATTTTTGGGACGCCTAAATTACATCTCAAGATTCATATTTCGCATGACAGTGACATGCGCACCAATTTTTAAGCTCTTTAGAAAGGACCAAGGATGTGTATGGACAAAATACTACCATAAATCTTTTGAAAGTATCAAAGAATATCTGCTGAATCCACCAATTTTATCTCCTCCGGTGGAAGGAAGACCCTTAATCATCTACTTAATAGTCCTAGAAGATTCCATGGGTTGTGTGTAACAGCCCAATTTTCAATAATTAATTATTTATATTAATTAATTGATTTATTTGGATGATTTTAATTATTGGAATTATTGATAGATATTTGAGAGGAAATATGATGGAAGAAAATAGAATAGAAAGGCATATAAGGAAAAATGGAAGGAAAAGGAAAGAATAGAAACATAAGAGAAAGAGAAGAGAAAGAAAGAGAAAGAGGAGAAAAGAAAAGGAAAAGAAGGAAAAACTTGGAAAGCTCAAGAACAAATTCTAGCTTCAATTAATCAAGGTAAGGGTGTCAAATCTTATTATTCTATCAATGTGTATGATTATGTATGTGTTTGTTGGATTGGTTTGGATTGTTGGAGAGTTTTGCTCATTTTCCATTTTAGGGCAGAAATGAGTTTAATCGATAGAAACCGATGTTGTCGCGGATGAAACTTGAAATAAATTGCGTAGTTTAGTCGGGTAATGTTTAGCCGTGATTATTGAATTTCATTTGATTGAATTTGGTTGAGTTTGTGAGTTTTGACATTTTTGGACAATTGGAGGTTAAGATTTTGGATGAAAATCGGAAGTCGTAGAATTTGCGTTTTATGATCCTAAATTGTTACTATATGATTAGTAATGATCAGTAGGTATTTAATCAGGAGAAAATAATTAAATCGGTCGGGTTTTGGGGGGTTTTGGGCACAAACATGTAGCTTGTTTTTCCAAATTTTTCAGGTGTTAACCGGTTAACACTTTGGGTTAACCGATTAACGGTATTAAAAATAGCCTGAAAAATTGAGTTTTGGAGCTGTTAACCGGTTAACGCTTTGTGTTAACCGATTAACATTGTAAATGTGAGAAAAATATTATTTTTCAAAACTTTGAAAATTCATAACTTCTTCACCGTTTATCGGATTTTGTCGTTCTTTATATCAAACTGAAGCTAATAATATGTTCTATAACTTGGTGAAAAGAAATATTATTTTTAGCCGAATTTTAGCCAATGTTACCGATTAATAGAGATTAATTATTTTAAGTAAGTGAGGCTTAAATAATTAGAATGTTCGGTTGCCGTTTGGCATAATTGCTGTGAATGCATATTGATTGTATGCAATATTGTGAATAATGCATGAAAACATAATGTGAACCTGTGAATGCATATTGATTGCTTGATAAATGTGATGATGTTGAAAGTATGAATACTTTGATATGATGTGTGAGTGTGCAATTGTGATATAATTCTTGTGTGATGAATTATTTAACTATGCATGGGATTAAGATGCGAGAACGGTCTTAAGTGCATATGGTTGTTTATTGCATACGCATCATTTAGTCAAGAGGCAATGCTTGCTAGTTTCGTGGAGACTAGTGACGTGTCCCAAACCTAGAAGGGTGGGTTTGAAAGTTTAGAGAACGGGCTTTTGTTGTTATCGGTCTAGGGGACGGACCCGGTTTAAATGTAAAAACCGAAAAATGATAACAAGTGTTGGTACCACATGGCATAAGTTGCATTGAGTCACATGGCATAGAGATAAATGTTGTGTGAATGTATGCGCATTTGTATGTTATGTGGATTGACGAGAATTATGGATATGTGCATGATAAAGATGTTTGGTGATTATCCATGTTTTTTTATACATATATTGTGATGTATATGATGATGATAATGAATTGTGGTGAGAAATGCAGAATATGTGTATTCTATGCTTGTATATATATAATTATATGCATTGATTATTATGATAATGTTTTTCACCCTTCTCCTGTTTTATAATGCTCTATGAGGCATTGCAGATTAGGTTGCTGGAGGTCTTTTGTGAAGTATAGCTTCATTCTTTTGGTCGGTTAGCTCTGATATGTAGCACTGGGTAGTTAGGATTGTATAGTATTCTTTTGGGATACATTTTGTATATGTATCTATTGACAAATGTTTATGTAAACATGAATGATGTGGTGAATCAAACTAGATAATATGTATTTATGTGATTACATGTTTAAAATGATTCAATGTTTAGATTTTCCGCTTTTAATTCTAAATATTGAGATGTAGGTGTAAGGACTAAGTTCCTCTGTTGAAGCTACCCCACTGTTGCATATCTCTATTGAGCAGGTGTTGTATGTTTTATTTTCACGTATTGTGTGACATGCTCCTTTTATACCATGTTTTAATTTTACTCTGGTGAAATTTTAATATGTGTTTAATTGATTTATCTGATTGTTTGGGGGTGTAGAAGGGGGTGTTACACTGTGTATTGGGTCAACAAGACGAAACAGGAAGAAAAGAAAACACCATTTACTACTTGAGCAAGAAATTCACGGACTGTGAAACTCGATATATTATGCTCGAGAAAACTTGTTACGTTTTAGCTTGGGCTACTAAACGTCTTGGCCAGTATATGATTTTTCATACCACTTGGTTAATCTCCAAAATGGATCCAATCAAGTATGTCTTCGAGAAACCTGCTTTAACTGGAAGGATTTCCCGTTGGCAGATGTTGCTATCAGAATACGACATTGAGTACCACGCTCAAAAAGCAGTCAAATGAAGTATTCTAGCCGATCATCTTGCTCACCAACCAATTGACGATAGTGAACCAATCAAATTTGACTTCCCAGAGGAGGATGTGATGTACCTAAAGATGAAAGATTGCGATGAACCGCTACCAAACGAAGGGACAGAGTCAGGATCCCAATGGGGATTAATATTCGACGGAGCTGTTAACGCTTATGGAAACGGAATTGGGGCAATCATTATTACAACTCAGGGTACTGTCGCATCGCTGCGAAGAGGGCCGGAAGAAGACAGAAGAGTCGCCACCGTTTGTTATTTATCCCAAAGAGAGGGAAAGGAAACGATCAGAGAAAACCTACGAAAACAGGAGAAGACAGGTCATCGCAACCAAATCTTGGGTTTGGGAGTCAGTTACGCAAGGGGAAGGTATTAGCAGTGTAACACCCCACTTTCCCGTATTAAATAAAATATAAATATTATAATAATAATCAGAGTTTTCACCAAAAGTGGGATATCACATCTCCAAATTTTATAAAAATACTTTATTCATTCTTTTCAAATTAATACAGCGGAATTTGTTTAATAAAATAAAATACATCAAATTCATGATACGTCACAGGATTACAATAAGTTTGACATAAAACAGTTAAAACACCCACATCACGTATTACGTATCAGGGCATCCTACGACTCGACGGTCACACCACTATCCAAGTTAGCTAAGCACCTGGATTATATGTACTTCCGAAGAAGCACAGACCACAACAACAACAAAGGGGTGAGAAATAATGATCAGAATATAATGGTAATGTAATACATGTAAACAAGGTAGTAAAACACACCACCACGCCAATATTCACCCCAACAAATCCATATAACAAACCTACTGTTCAAATTACAATATAACATATTATAATGCAAATATGCCACTCAACACCATGCATGCGGTACCGACTCATTGGTTCATTCAATCGAACCCACCATTCTCCACAAAGGAGTACGGGTGAATCACTTACGCTCCATCTGAGACATGATTCAACCCCACCATTCTCCACAAAGGAGTACGGGTGAATCACTTACGCTCCATCCGAGACATGATTCAACCCCACCATTCTCCACAAAGGAGTACGGACAGATCACTTACGCTCCATCCGAGACATGATCCATCCCACCAAGACACCATGATATGCACACACCAATGCATAACTATTATGTTCAGGCACACTAAGTGCACACGATCCACCTGATCGTATCATTATACATCACATATATATACATAGATATAACATGCACCAACACCGTATAAATCAATCAGTCAGTAAACAAGTTCATATTCTGTCACCAAGATACAAACACATCCCACTACTCGGGGATACACGATCCTACTGATCACTACATACATATACATCAACTAATTGTCCACCAGTCATTATTACGGGAAACATGCACTATCACCAAGTACACAAGTTAGTTCCCACACTCATCATTCTTACAGTGCATCAAGGCCAAACTGTACCTATCATCTCAACTCAGATCCTCAGTCTATTCTAATACCAATCTTGCACATTACCGTAACCAATAGGCTTCTAATTCCTATTCCCAAAATCATCACCTACACACTTTATCGATACCTCAAAAGCCATACAGAATTTTCCCTAAAAAATGTAAAACACCCCATATGCCCTATATGCCAAATCATCCCAAAACACCAATTCATTAACGATTACTATATAATTAACAACAATCATCATCAATCATAACATAACAATATATATTATACTTACCAATTATCCTATACTTCCTACTCTAGAACCAACATTACGGTACATTACCGACACTTCAGAGTCACTCTGAATCTCACCAAGGTCCTAACCATAGTCATTAACGACACTATAGGGAAACAGCATATAATTTTCCCCAAAGCTATAATCATGGTCATTACCCACACTACAGTAACAACACAGAATCTCACCAAAACTCTATTTATATTTACTATCAACACTACAGTAACAACATAGAATCTCACCAAAACTCTATTTATATTTACTATCAACACTACAGTAACAACATAGAATCTCACCAAAACTCTATTTATATTTACTATCAACACTGCAGTAACAACATATAATCTCACTAACATCACCATAATATATATACACCAAATTCACCAATACCAATCAACAATTCATCAATGTAAAGCATCAATTTATCATTAGCAACAATAATAACAAGCACGCCAATATAAAACTTCATAGATCGGAATTTTACTACGGGGTTAAGGAATCCCCTCTACCCTATACATGTATATACCATCCCAAATCAAGTTTCTCCCCCCTTACCTTGTTAATCGGTTGATCGATGAAAGAATCCTCCAAGGTTTGGCCAATTCTGATTTTCCCCCGTATCCTTCGTTCTTCGCTCCCTTTTCCGTTCTCTCCTTTCTATCGTTCTTTTTCCACTTTCTCTAACTTCTCCCAATGTATCGTAAAACTACTAACCCCTCACATTCTCTATTTTAATTCTCTAATCCCAATAATAATAATAACTTAATAATAATAATAATAACTTAATAAAATAATAATAATAATAATATTATCTCACCAAAATGATAATAATATTAATAATGAATATAATAAATATAATAATAATAATAATACCCCCACCAATATTACTATTAGTTATTATATTATTATATCTACACCAATTCACCACCAATAATCCTCCCATATCAGGGACATCCACCAATAATAATATTCATACTGATGATAATAATCATAATAATAATAATAATAATAATAATAATAATAATAATAATAATAATAATACCACCAATATTACTATTAACTATTATATTATTATCTCCACACCACCAATGATCCTTATATATCAAGGATACTCACCAATCACATGCCAACACACCCCTCCTAAGGGCACACCAACATAAAATAATTAAATTAACACCAAAATGACTAAATAAATAAAATGAGTGTTACAACTCTCCCCCACTTTAAGTATTTTCGTCCTCGAAAATTACCTGACGGAACACTTCCGGATACGCTTCCCGCATCCTTCATTCCAACTAACAGGTCACACTGCCTTTTGCAGCACCTCCCCAAGTTACTTTCACCAAAGATATCTCCTCCCTTCGGAGTTGTTTCTCGCTCGTCCAAACGAAATAGCAATGCCTTAACAATCAAATTATTTTCACTTGTACATCATCCACCTGGTTCAATGTACTTTCTCAACTACGACACATGAAACATATCATGCCAATTCATAGCGACAGCGGGAAAAACGGTCTAACATGTTACTCCTCCCCTACCTCTGCTGCGCCACTCTGATACAAACCACGGAACACGATGCGAACTTCTGAGACTTCGAAGCTCGACCAACCTCAGTCACCGGCGTGACTCTCCAAACACATCTTTCCTTGGATCCTCTTGATCTTTTCAGCCATCTCAACATAATTTTCAGGTCTGAGCACAACACTCTCACTCGACCCATTCCAACACAGTAGAGTCATACACTCCCTATTTCACCAAGCCACATATAGTGCCATTCCGACACTAGGATGGTAACCGTTATTATAGGTAACTCAACCAACGGTAATTAATCATCCCACAATCCACCTCGATCCAACACCCAAGCTCTCACCAATTCTCTATAGACTCAATAGTCCTCTCTGACTGACCATCAGTTTGCGGATGGTAAGTCAAACTCAACTTCAACTTAGTACCCGATGCTTCCTGTAAGCCCCTCCAAAATCTCAATATAAACCTCAAATTCCCATCTGACACAATATTCGTCAGTATCTCCTCTAACTTCGCCACTTACCCAATATGCATCTCATATATCCTCAACGTAGAATAGTTAATCCACTAACAATAATCCAAATTAAAATTATATCTTCCCAATTCTTTGGAAATCTCAACACCAACTCCACGAAAATACTACCTGATTCCCACTCTGGAATATTCACGGCTGCATCAGACTCAACAGTCTCTGATGTTCACTCTTCGAATTTCGGCAATTCTAACCAGCATATTCAACCTCAACCACTTCTCTCCTTATCTATGGTCACCAAAACAATCTACTCAAATTCGGTTACTTCTTCATAGCACTGGGGTGGATACTCCATCTACCCCAATGTATTTCTTCACGAGTACTTCTACTCCCCTCAACAACATCTGGTACACATACTCTATCATAACACCTCGTGGTATTATTTCCACAAACCCGACAATCCACTCTTCGACTCTAATTTATCAATTTCAACTAATGCACTACTCAACCCAGATTTCTGACTTTCTCGATTCTTCTCAAGGATATCACTAGTCAGATCTTAATAATAAAAGCTTAACTTCATAAGAAGTATCCTTATTCACAAAGCGCATATTATGAAATTTCTCAATCAGTTCTACCTCTTTTCACCATCATCTTCGGTATGCACAAACATTTCCAACTCGCCGCATCATCTACCACCTCCACTTTACCCAAAGGGTAATTCAACTCAAAGTCGTAATCCTTCAGAAATCCTAATTATTTCCTCTGCCTCATTTTCAACTTTTTCGACTCAAACAAACACCTTAAACTCTTAAGATCACCAAACATCTCCGATCTCAGTCTGAACTTTCGAAGCCTCCGACTCCGGTACAACCACAATAGCAACCAGCTCTAAATCACTGGTCGGATGGTTTCTCTTACACACTTCGAGTTGCCTTTTTCATAACTGAAACTCGCTGAAGTTGTCTTTAGCAAATCCCCTAATTATATCAACAAGCGTCACAAACAGCACAGTTAGTTCTATCGGATTCGGCAGAACTTTCCTTACGGAAGTATATCACCGCTCTTTTTCTAACACTGATAACTCCAGTTCCTTATGCTCAACATAATCCTCTATACTCTTCGAATACCTTAAAATATCATTTATTAACACAACCATGGCCTTATACAAATAATTAAAGAAGATCCCATGCCAAATGGACAAACAAGTTGTGAGTTATGGCGGGAACACGTACCGTACTGCCAGCCTTTACTGCAACATTCAAACACACTTAATCATTAAATAGCTTAATTCCATGTCAATACTTCACCATCTCATAGATAATTTCAATAGCTTTCCAACGCTTTGAACCGGGCGTCATTCCGAGTTACGGTTCTCCCGTTACGACAAAAATACCACAACAACATTTTTCTGCTCAGGGCACTTCGCCAGGCGAATCTCGGCGAACATGACAGTCCCGAAATTCTATTTTTCGACCGTTACCTGACTTCCGAGTGTCCGATTTCGATTCCGTAAAAAGCTGCGATCTCGGAATTCAATGTATAACCATAATTTCATACTTAGGAGGCCGTCCAACACACTTTCAATCTTTAAATATTTTAAAACCCGATTACTTCCAATCTCAACAGTAGATCGTGGAGCCTCCTATTACGATACCACTTCGACCTTCGACACCACAACACAATAATTCTACTCGCGATCTCACGAACACGGAAACTCACGTCCTTTAATAGATTGGTCCATCAAATCATTAACTCTTGGAAGCGAACACTTATCCTTGACAGTCACCTTGTTCACTTATCTATAGTTCACCCAAAGCTTCACAAAACCTTCTGTCTGTCTAACCAACAAAAATTGGTGCACCTTACGGTAACACACTCAAACAAAAGAACCTCTCCCCCAGCGGGTCTTCAAGTTGACTCTTCAACTTCTCCAATCCCAACGTAAACATACAATATGGAGTCATCAATATCAGACTCGTCCAAAAAACAAAATAAACGTGTAAGCTTTACTTCACACTCCGATAGTAAATCGCTTACTTCCTCATGGAACCTCCGGCAATTTCAACTAATTGACAAATCCCAATTTTCTCACTTTCCTTCTCATTCGAAGTTTCCGTCACAATAAACATCTCAACACCGTATTACGCCAACTCCTCAAAATAATCCCTTAAGCACTTAGCTTAACTCAGGACAATTCACCGTTCACGCTACACAAGCTTGCAAGACACGTCTATCCCATCCAACACAATCCCGTCTACTATTAACAAGAGATTAAGGGTGATCAGTTCCTCAATTTGTTAATAGACGGCCGAAATCATGATGGGGTACAAACCATCTTTACCAAACTATGATAGCATTCCTCAACACACTAAGCCACCACACTGTAGTATCCCGGAGAAATACAAACTTCTCCCCCACTGGAATCATTCCTCTCCTGCCAACGAAGTTAGTCAACAACATGTACCGACAGTGTTTTCACACACATGCCGCATACTAGGGATTTAAACCACAACACCAGGTTAGACAACACACAGTCTCCATCCCAACGGACAGACTCAACTCACTCAACAACACTGGCCGGACGGACCGACCTGCTCTGGTACCAATTGTAACACCCCACTTTCCCGTATTAAATAAAATATAAATATTATAATAATAATTAGAGTTTTCACCAAAAGTGGGATATCACATCTCCAAATTTTATAAAAATACTTTATTCATTCTTTTCAAATTAATACAGCGGAATTTGTTTAATAAAATAAAATACATCAAATTCATGATACGTCACAGGATTACAATAAGTTTGACATAAAACAGTTAAAACACCCACATCCCGTGTTACGTATCAGAGCATCCTATGACTCGACGGTCACACCACTATCCAAGTTAGCTAAGCACCTGGATTATCTGTACTTCCGAAGAAGCACAGACCACAACAACAACAAAGGGGTGAGAAATAATGATCAGAATATAATGGTAATGTAATACATGTAAACAAGGTAGTAAAACACACCACCACGCCAATATTCACCCCAACAACTCCATATAACGAACCTACTGTTCAAATTACAATATAACATATTATAATGCAAATATGACACTCAACACCATGCATACGGTACCGACTCATTGGTTCATTCAATCGAACCCACCATTCTCCACAAAGGAGTACGGGTGAATCACTTACGCTCCATCCGAGACATGATTCAACCCCACCATTCTCCACAAAGGAGTACGGGTGAATCACTTACGCTCCATCCGAGACATGATTCAACCCCACTATTCTCCACAAAGGAGTACGGACAGATCACTTACGCTCCATCCGAGACATGATCCATCCCACCAAGACACCATGATATGCACACACCAATGCATAACTATTATGTTCAGGCGCACTAAGTGCACACGATCCACCTGATCGTATCATTATACATCACATATATATACATAGATATAACATGCACCAACACCGTATAAATCAATCAGTCAGTAAACAAGTTCATATTCTGTCACCAAGATACAAACACATCCCACTACTCGGGGATACACGATCCTACTGATCACTACATACATATACATCAACTAATTGTCCACCAGTCATTATTACGGGAAACATGCACTATCACCAAGTACACAAGTTAGTTCCCACACTCATCATTCTTACAGTGCATCAAGGCCAAACTGTACCTATCATCTCAACTCAGATCCTCAGTCTATTCTAATACCAATCTTGCACATTACCGTAACCAATAGGCTTCTAATTCCTATTCCCAAAATCATCACCTACACACTTTATCGATACCTCAAAAGCCATACAGAATTTTCCCTAAAAAATGTAAAACACCCCATATGCCCTATATGCCAAATCATCCCAAAACACCAATTCATTAACGATTACTATATAATTAACAACAATCATCATCAATCATAACATAACAATATATATTATACTTACCAATTATCCTATACTTCCTACTCTAGAACCAACATTACGGTACATTACCGACACTTCAGAGTCACTCTGAATCTCACCAAGGTCCTAACCATAGTCATTAACGACACTATAGGGAAACAACACATAATTTTCCCCAAAGCTATAATCATGGTCATTACCCACACTACAGTAACAACACAGAATCTCACCAAAACTCTATTTATATTTACTATCAACACTACAGTAACAACATAGAATCTCACCAAAACTCTATTTATATTTACTATCAACACTACAGTAACAACATAGAATCTCACCAAAACTCTATTTATATTTACTATCAACACTGCAGTAACAACATATAATCTCACTAACATCACCATAATATATATACACCAAATTCACCAATACCAATCAACAATTCATCAATGTCAAGCATCAATTTATCATTAGCAACAATAATAACAAGCACGCCAATATAAAACTTCATAGATCGGAATTTTACTACGGGGTTAAGGAATCCCCTCTACCCTGTACATGTATATACCATCCCAAATCAAGTTTCTCCCCCCTTACCTTGTTAATCGGTTGATCGATGAAAGAATCCTCCAAGGTTTGGCCAATTCTGATTTTCCCCCGTATCCTTCGTTCTTCGCTCCCTTTTCAGTTCCCTTTTCCGTTCTCTCCTTTCTATCGTTCTTTTTCCACTTTCTCTAACTTCTCCCAATGTATCGTAAAACTACTAACCCCTCACATTCTCTATTTTAATTCTCTAATCCCAATAATAATAATAACTTAATAATAATAATAATAACTTAATAAAATAATAATAATAATAATAATAATAATAATAATAATAATATTATTATTATTATCTCACCAAAATGATAATAATATTAATAATGAATATAATAAATATAATAATAATAATAATACCCCCACCAATATTACTATTAGTTATTATATTATTATATCTACACCAATTCACCACCAATAATCCTCCCATATCAGGGACATCCACCAATAATAATATTCATACTGATGATAATAATCATAATAATAATAATAATAATACCACCAATATTACTATTAACTATTATATTATTATCTCCACACCACCAATGATCCTTATATATCAAGGATACTCACCAATCACATGCCAACACACCCCTCCTAAGGGCACACCAACATAAAATAATTAAATTAACACCAAAATGACTAAATAAATAAAATGAGTGTTACAAGCAGCCCTCACGTCTGTCGTACTCGACGGGATCCGCGCTTGTTGTCTATCTAAAAGGGTGTTAAACTATCTAAGCTACAGACTCACGGAGGGAAAAGAAAAGAAAAGTGACTCGATAGAGCATCGCCGCTCTATGCCTACGTATTCCCTCGTGCAATGGGAAAGTCAGAGTCAACGTAGTTTAGAAAACTACGGGTGAAAGGTGGGGGAGGTTGTTCGCCAAGACATTGTTGTCTTGTGCCTACGTATCCTCGTCTGGTACGAGAAATCAGAGCAAACTTAGTTCGGGCTGACATGACCACTGGTTGGTTCAAGTGTTTTAACTGAGTAGGGTTAAACCTTCATTCTAGCAGTTAGGGACAATGCCTGTTTGCGGTAGAACGAAAGCTTAACAAACTCTTTCTGAAAATGGTTTTCCAATTAAGATCTTGAAGGATAAAAAGATTTGATGTTTTTGCTTTTTGTGTTTTTTAAGACAAGAAGTGGATTGAGTTATGGTTTGAAACTCATGTTGCACTAAAGACTATGACTCGAGAGCAAATGCGTCGCATATCGCCTAAAGGGCATACGCTAAACACTCTAGACAGTTGAGAGGAGGCCCCCCAACCATCATTCCTTAAATACTTAAGGCTCGTAGCATGCGACACAAATTATCCTTTATTAGATGTTTTGAATTGTTTAGGGGATGAGAAGAGAAAGACTCAAACTAAGGGGAGACTGGACCCTAAAGTTATCATGCACAATGCTCCAAAAGTTGGGATGAAAGGGAAGAACTACCCTAATGTTGTCATGCATAGGATTGAACACCTAATGTCTTTTCTACTCCCATCCTAAACGGAGGAACGAGGAATCCTAGGGGGATCATGGCACAAGGCCAAGTAAACACTAAATAATTCACTCACAAATGAAATAAGAAAGAAAATAAATTTGTAAATTTAAAAATATAATGATAAAATAAAAATAGAAAATAAAATAAAAATGAAGAAAAAATAAATAACACCACGAAATATTCGAAAATGATTTTTGTTTGGATTTTTATGTCATTTGAAACTATTTTTAGAATAAATAAAATAAAACATGAAATAATTAAAATAAAACAAAAAGAAAAGAAATAAACAAATGCTAAAAAAGAAAGAAATGCATCACCCAAGGCTTGAACTCAAGACCTTGGGACTGCAGGCTTAAAATAATACCAAACAGACCACCACACGCGTGTGAAACTAGATGGAAGAGGAAAGTAAAAAAAAAAGGTAAAATATGGAAAATAAAATGAAATAAGTAAAAAAAACGCCCCCGCTGGGGGTCGAACAGAGGTTCTCATGGCAAGGTCAGTGACTTAAGGCAAGGCAAGCAACCACTGGGGTGGCGATACATCTGTTGTATCAAGCCACCCCCATCAAATTATATACCAAAACAAGGCAAGTGGCTGGGCAACTTCAAGGTAAAATCAAGGCAAAAAACTTGAAATACGATTTCACTCTAACTTCCTCAATTCTTCACCAATCGCAGTGAAACAAAAGTCCATCTGACTTAATTTTTCAAGAGGAACACAATGGTGCTGTCCATTTTTCCAACTGATGCTCACACAATAAAATTTGATTGAACACGCAAGGTGAGGTCTTGAGTTGCATTTTGAGATTTTTAGATCAAAACAGATGCAATTTAGAGCAAGTGAGAGTCTGAGCAAACTTCAAATGTGATATGGAATGAATCTCAACGAAAACTTGGATCAAAAACACTTAGAATAAGGAAATGGCATATGAGTAGTAAGTTGGTGAGATTGGTGCTAACATGAAGTTTGTATTCCAATCAGTTTTTAAACAAACCTCATGACAACAACTGCCATCAATCCAAACTGGTATAAGATGTAAACCTTACACACACCAATTTCCTCCATAACATCTACATATTCTGACTAGAACATTTGGAAACTAGTAATCTTGACACAAATCAAAGTTCTCTCTTCAAATTAACATGTGAATTGATTGATCAAGAAAGTCATGAATCCTCAACAGAGGCTGGACAACAAAGGCACTAAACAATAAAATACAATGAAAACCAAAAGGATTATACCTCAAAGGTATGAATCCAACAGCAACTGCTTAAGCACACACATGGCAAAAAGCTTTGAAGGTACCAAGATTAAATAAACTTGGAGTAAGAATCTGACAAAGTCAAAACCAATGCCTCACATGGTCACAAATACACCAATCCAAACTTAAACTGAAACTAGGCAATAATTTAGACATGGACAAGATCATACCACCAACTGAGCTTGGATGAAAGGTTAAGTTGGCAAACCTCAACAAATTGGACAGCAGGCACAATAGCAGAACAATAAGTTCACTAATTGAAACCAAACTGTCCTAAATAGATCTAACAGTAACAACCCTCTCCCCAAGACCAAAACCTGGTTTTAAACTTACCCTAGATGAAAATCCGTAGCACAAACCTATTGCTTAGAAAATGATCCTGAACTGGTAGCAGCTAAGCATAAACTTACCACACCAGTCCTAGAAATAGCCCTGAACACAAACTACATTGCTAACTCTCAACTCCAACTTAAATCAATGACAGCCCCCTGATGTTCTAATAGCAACAAATGAGCCCCACCTAAATCACACTAAAACCAAACTAACAGCTAATCCAAATGAACTGCCTCTTAGGGATCACATCAGAAATGAGGCCACTACAGTCTTAGCCCTTATGATAGTACCAACTTGCTATCACAATGCCAACATTCACACACTAGCTCAAAAAAACTGTTAGATGAGGGCTCTCAACCCAAATTTAGCATAAGCAAGAGACCTAAACAACTATTAGTGAGTTGGCAACAAAATGACAAATCAACTTACTCAAAATTGGTTTTACAGCCCCAAGAATAAGAGCGAAAGCTCCACACACCAAACTCAACCTAGACTTGAACTGCTTCCAAGTAAGTCTTAAATACAAATCTGAATCCTAAATGAAAAACCCTCCAACAGATCTATGGCCAACAGACCTGAAATGCCAACAAGACTTGAAAACTCAACTTGCCATGAGTTCCACCAAAAACATGGAAACAACCTTTAAATAAGAAAAACAAACCAGTAGGGAAACTTATGGAGTCTTATCCCTCTAGCCTCTAACAGCCAGTCCAAAACAGCCTATGAACTACCTGTAGCTGGCTAACTGTACTGAACAGTCCTCAACCCTCATGACCACAAACTGGTCTTCCACCTCTGCTCTAAACCAGAATTCATCAAATGGCTACCAATAGCATAAAACAAAACTAAACTCAGTTAGCCAAACAACCAAAACAAAACAACCTTGGAGATCTGAACAAAGCTGAGGCATACAAACTCGTGATCCTTTACGACACCAAATCTGGTCACAACCTACACATTGTCAAAGTCCAAACACCAATCCAGCTAAGACTCAAAGCCTAGAGTTACAACTTAGCAAGCAAATAAAAGATCAATTTTCAGTAGAGATCTCAAACAGAAATAGCAGCAAGTTTTGTCATTACCAAGTTAATAACTCCAAAAACCAACTCACTAAATACTTCAAAATGACATTTGCTACTTCAATGTGAGCAACACAAATCAAATTTCAACACAAGATTAGCTCTGACATTTTAACATGACAATGTTAAACATGAAATCATTATAGGTCTCACATGACCAAACAAACTCATGACTGCAGGCTAAAGTAACATGTTTAAACAGCACAATTTCCATCTCAATAAACACAAACAGATTTTAATATGAAAATCAAGTAGAAGCAACAATAGACATGACTTGACAAACTCAAACCTCCAGAGAGTTTTGACAGCAAAGTTGCATTTTAAACATGATGCATAATGAAGGGGTTTAGGTCTATATACCTCTTTTAGACCTCCAAGAAAAAAAAACAGCAAGCTAGCAACAGATACACAATACCTCCTTTCTCCTTTGAGCAGGCCTTGTATTTTCTTCCTTTTGAAGCAGCAAATGATTTTGAGTAGCTAGAAGCAAAATGCTCAAAGTTTCTCTTTTACGCAAACAGTTGCAAAAAAGAGTTTAGGTGATGATGTTGTGATGAAAATTTTATGGGATGGTTCACAAATGAGAGAGTTTCAAAGAAGAGATTTCAGAGGTTGTGAAAAACTCAAACTCTGATTTCTTGCAAAGAGGGTGGTGTCGGACCCTAATTTTTGACCTTAAGATTCCACCTCCTTATGCGTTTTATCGTTTTATCTTGTATGCGTGTTTATCAGGACTAACGAGTGTGTGCAGGATCATTTTGGCCTTAAAGACATCCCTAGTAGAGTCTTATGACTTTATCCCCTTAAATCAAAATCTGGATCTTCCTCGAGATTCATCTCCGTAAAACGAGGAAGGCTTGTCAAAATGAAGGTTCACAGGCTCGCGGTAATTAAAACCTTTTCAAGTGAAATATAATTCGAATTCAAGATATGAGGACCATCCAGGCGAGGTTTAATTTCGACATGTTGCAATTTATACCGAGGGTGCCGTCATCCATTCCAAGTTAGCATCAAGAGCGTGGCCTCACACATTAACCTCTTTCATTCATCCCAAGGACTTTAGCATGATTACAAGCTCGTTGGCGAAGAAGAACAGTGGGAGATAATCTGAAGCATTAATAAAATAAAAAGGGATAAGTGTTGCTGCTGTTTAGATAGAGCCTGCTATTGGACTGTTGGGCCTCACATAAAGTTCCAAAGAATAATATCAAGGCATACACTTTTACAACTGGGATTATTATTCTACAACAAGGAGACAAAAGGGCTCAAGTAAAGAAGGAGGCCCATTTTCATACGGTTGATGAAAGGATGTTACGTATTCACTCGTCAGATTACGATTAGGAAGGATTATATAGCAATACATAATGTCATGCGCTGCTCTTTATCATTAAATGGGGAAAGAACATTGATCATCACTTTTGGAACTATAACAGTATGCTAGAATTAATTGTTACATAGCTACTAGTTAACATTACAACAAAGGGATCCATACTACTCCGTACAAATGAGATCAGTTCAACTCATGCTACTGCTCTTCTCCAAGACATACCCATGCTCCCAACAACAACAGAAGGGGAGTCCTTCCTGCACGTGCATTTGTCTCATTCTCGTGTGAAAAATAACAGAACACGGTACCGCCGGACCACACTTAAGATCAGTAGGGCTCGAAGCCTTTCCGCTTCAACTAACTTGTTTCTTCTTCTTGCTTAACCGGCTGATGGTGGGCTATCCCGCGCTCCAATGCATCTGTGTCATAAAATGTTAGCAACGGTCACGGGACAATAAAGTTTACCATGAACAAGGAAAGTTGGAAGATGGCCTACATCACCTTGACTCAAAGTGAACCCCTTTAGATCTTCCTCAACATCGATACTGGCAATCATTGTTTGTTTCATTACCCTGCAAGAGGAAACCCCCTAGTTACCGCCTGAATTAACAACTCGCAGTTTGAAATCAACGAATAGCAAGAAAATCGTAAGTTACCAACAACACAAACCAAAAGCAACAACCATGTGCCATCTGTAGGAGACATAATCCTATACACCATTTCAATCCGTTACACAGGACTTCTCCGCACCAGCACCTACAGAACACATCAGAATGCCATAAGAAATTAACTCACAGTTTCGAGAAATTAAGAAGAAGAGTAACATTAACACAATTCAAAACATAATTTGAAGTTCATCAAAAGAGGTGCCAGAACAATTAACAACAATATCCTCCAAACGCATTAGGATAAACACAAAGCATTTCGTACTGAATTGACATGAATATTTCCTACCTGAATTGGCAGAAACAAATCAGGAGGAGGGTGTTGCGGTGAGAATCAAGATACCAAGCTATTGAATTAACTTGAATCTTAAATTCTTAAATTCACAGCCGGACTTTAATTTATCGAAAGGAAAGGTCTAAAGAAAGAAAAAATCTTTTCGCGATGTAACAACAACACTAAGAGATTCGGGGATCGGGGGTTGGTTATGCATAGGGTAGGTATTTCACATCCTAAACATCCGTAGTACTCTACAGGAACCTTTTGTTTGTTTGCATGTTAAATTTGCTAAATATTTGCTATGGATTGGGATTGGGTAAAAGGTGAAGGTTAAGACCTAAAGATAGTTTCTAAGTTTGCTCGCAAAGACATCGCGTCCTCTGACTACGTATCCTAACTAGGATAGAATCAGAGCAATCGTAGTTCACCTCACTAGGGTTAAAGGACACTTGATTATGATCAAGGTTAAAGGGGGAACAAACATATCCATGCTTGTGTAGAGTTTAAGAAAACTCTCTAGATCTACATTGAACACTCAAGAAAGGGGAGTAAGTAATCATTTCCATGATTCTTACATAGAGTTAACCAAAATCTACCTAATTCTATGTTGTAAGGTCAATTGGTTCTATCCAGACCAAAAGGAGGAAGAAGGGGGAAGGTTGCTCGTCAAGATATCGCATCTTATGCCTACGTATTCTCATTGTTCAATGAGAAATCAGAGCGGTCGTAGTTCGGGCACGAACTACAGAATAAGGATCAATTGGTTCTTTCCAGACCAAAAGGGGGAGAAGGTTCTATCCAGACCTATGACTGTAAATCCTATTGGTTCTATCCAAACCAAAAGGGGGGGAAGGTTCTATCCAGACCTATGAGTGAATGAGCTATCTATGACCCAAGGGTCAATAGAGAGACTTTCCTTTGGAAGGGAAAAGAGGAGGCAACTAGGATGAGAACTAAAGAGTTCCATCACTTTGGGGAAACAAACTTAACAAAGTATAATCATTCACACATGATGAATATAAGGGTATGGTTACAACCAAGCAAGCATGCATATCACAATAAGCAAGGATTAGATTAATACAATTGGTTTCAACCAAGTATGACACATCTTTACAAAGATAAAGGCAACAACTCAAGGGATACATATTAACAAATATGGAAACAACAATCATGCAAATAAGTCACAACTTAAGATAATTATGTTATAAGTTCAAATGTAATAACATTTAGGCATTGATGATAATCAAGTATGTAAAGTATGTAAGACAACAGTTAAGTTCAAGATTTAGGAGGAGAAAATGTAGGTTCATGGTAACAACCAATGAGAAACAAAGCCTTAACATGTTAACAAACACAAGGGAATCAATCATGAACAAATCTTACAAGATACAATCAGGCATGGTTTAAGAGAAATTCAACAAGATGCAAGGTAACGATCCTAAAAATGAACCAACTTTCAAGTAGGCAAAAGGAATTACAAACATGAACAACTTGAAATATTTTCTCTCAATATGAAACTAGACAATATTATGAGTATTTTGCAAAAAGAATGGATTAAAAATAAGAAGCATGCAAAAGTTATGAATTTTTGAGTTTGGTGAAAATAAAGAAATAACAAGTGATTAAAAAAGGAAATGGCCATGACAAGAGTTGAACTCAGGCCCCCATGCTCACAAACACAAGGCCTAACTACTTGGGCACTAGGCACGCACGCTGGAAGGGTGGGAAAGAAGAAGAAAATAATGAAAACATGGAAAATCAGAAAAATACCAAAAAGGGTCATCACTGAGGATCGAACCCAGGCATGATAGGTGAAAGGCACATGTTGTAACCACTGGGGTGGTGATACATCCAAGTATTTAGCCACCCCTAAAAATACATAAGGAATTCTATGCAAAGAAAACTGGGCCAAACACAAGCAACTATGACCAAAGGCGTGAAGGTTCCAAACCAGATCAAATCAACACCAAAATCAGCAAAATTAAAGTCTAACATGATTGTCTTTTCACAAGGATGATGACGGTAACAACCATTTCTTAAAATGATGCACAAACAACAAGATTCGAATGAACACGCAAATATGAGTTTTGGGATGCACTATGGTATTCATGGGCCAAACCAGGTGTAAATCAAAGCAGAAAAAAGTTGAGCACACTCTGAATGTGATAAGGGATGTGTCTCATTAAAAAGCTTGTTCATAATATATCAGGGCAAAATATTGGCTGGTGAGTATGCAAAATTGTAAACTTTGTGATCTCAAACAACAAAATCAATGACTTCAAGACAAAAAGCAAACTATTAAATCCAAACAGCCAACAGTTACAACATACACAAATTGTGGCTGGTCTCAAATGTGGGATTTGAAGGGATCAAAGTTTGATCAAAAATAGCAAATAAGCAGCAGGTCAAGGCAAAGTGGTTCTGCTGTCCAGATATCCATTCAAAAGAACAAAATGGTTATATCTCAAACTTTGATCAAATCAAACATCAAATTCATGAAATCTCACCCTAACATACCTAAAATCTAATGAACAACAAGTAGGTAACAACCAAATGCCAAGATAATTCACCAACAATAGAACTGAAATTAAAATACCATGTGAAGTTGAAGAATGCATTTTGTCATTTTGAGTTGCATAATGGTATCCAAAGCACAAACAGGGGTCAATCTCAGCAAACAATCATGGTGTACAAACTAAAATCATGTTAACAGATGATTTGCACACATAAGGCTCAGTCACAGATCAACATAAATGGAAATGGCTCAACTGATTGCAAAATCATGAAGATGAGCAGGCTGTCAAAGTGTAGGATAGGGTACATATTGGCACAGTTCAAGTGAGGTCTAGTTCATACACATATACAAGCCCTAATCATGTTGACAAATGGTCTAATGCTCATGAAATAATCCAAAATACCTTAAACATAATAAATGTATGGTGTATGTGCAGCTGTGATTTGCAACAACAAAAAAGCTGTTTTGACAGCAAGAGGATGAGGCAAGCTATTTCAGTTCAAAATGGGTGGTTTCATGTCATGTAAATGATACACACACATCACATATATGCTTAACAAATGATTCCATGCTCAAGGATCAGTTCAAATCACTCCAAACAAAAAAAGGTATATTGGTTGCAAATATGACATGAAGGTGCAAGACTGTCAAAGCTCAAATGAAATAAGTTCAGATCAAATGCACATTACATACAATTTTCAAATGTGTCAACAGATGATTTCATGGTCAAGAATTACTCAAAAATGTTTCCAGCATGGAAAATGTATGTTGTGTGTGGCTGTGAATACAAAACTGTTGAATGCAAGTTGTCACAGTTCAGATTGTATGGATTCAGGTCATGAAATTAGCACACACACATCACAATCATGTTAACTGAACCCTTCATGCTCAAAATTTAATCATACATCACTCAAAACTGGATTTGGCATGTTGGCACTTATGAAATGCAAGTCAAGCTCATTATGCAGCAGGACAGGTCATGGCATATTCAAGACAGTTATGCATCACACACAAACTTAAAACTTGTTAAATGATGATTATAGGCTCATAGATCAATGAGAAACAAACTGAAACAGAACTGGACATGCTGTTGGTGATATAAAGCTTTGAAAATGCAAGTTTGAAAGTGGACAACTGTTTTGAAAATGCAGGGCAGGTTGGGTCATGCAAATACCACACACAACTTCTAATCATGTTATCTAATGGTCCTGAACTTGTAAATCAATCAAAAGCAGCTTAACACAAAAATTGGTATACTCATAGGGCTGTTTTAAAAAAAATGGAAAGCAGGCTTGATCATACAAGATACAAGTTATGTGGTAAAAATCATCAACAACTTTATGACAGAAATGATACAGCCTGTTATGGTATGGTTCATAGTGAGCCTTAAATTCAAAATGCATCTTGCAATAGTTACAAATATTTGACAGCCTTAAAAGCAAAATACCTCACAGCAGATCCTATCAGCTAATTCTTCATGTTTTTATCAATTTCAACAAGTTTCAACTAAGACAAGCAAGACCACACCAGGACAAGCCAGCAGTTCAAACAATTGGGATGCAACAAATCACAGTATGAAACATTACAGTTGAATGTGAAACAGGCAGGCACATAACATCTTGGCACAACATTCAGGAAAATGGTATGGCAATTGAAACAAACATCACAACTGTGAAACAAGAGCCACCCTAGATTCATACATGACCTATGGGCAGGGAAACCTCATGAAATAACTAACAAGCTATTCAGATATAATAAATAACAAGAGCTGATAGATTTGTATCAAGCACATCAACATTTCATGTTAAGACTTCTAAAGCTACTCTTGTGGACAAGTTCTTCAAAACTGTTGGAATCAATATACAAAGCTCATTCTTGACAAAATATCATAAATACATATCACTCATAAGCATTATACTTTAACAAAAGCAGAAACATTGCAATAAACACAAGCTCTTGACAAAAAGCAATTTTGGGACAGCATGACCATGGTTTTTCAAAACAGAATTTCAAAATTACAAGACATGTCAATGTGATGTATAATGAAGAGACTTAGCATTACATACCTCTTGTAGACCTTTTTGAACTAGATAGAAAGCAAAGAAAACCAGAGATCCTCTCTTTTGGCACAAACTTGGAGCTTGCTTCCTTTTGAAGCAATAAGCAACTTTTTAGGACAGTTTGAGTAATGAACCTCCCAACTGGTTTTTGAGCCTTTGGACAGTTGAAACAAGATATATATGAAGTGCTGGGGGTTTTGAAGTGGTAGGAAAGGCCTTAAGTAGAGACTTGGCTCCCAAAGTGCATAAAACTCAAAATATGGAGGTATCCTGAACTGCACTGTTTTTGATCCTCGGGTGACAACCTCAAATTGGATTCATGCTTGATCCAATGGAGTACATTTTGTGATGTGGAGACTCAATTCAAGGAGAACCAATCCAAAACGTTGACTGATTAACCCTCGAAACCTCGATTTCGGCTGTACAAAACCCTGATTCCTGTATCTTGACAAAGACAAACCTGAAATAGGTTATGGTTAGATAATCAAATGAATATGATCCTAAAATGATGATGAGGATCTAAGGGGTCTAAATTTGGGGTGCAACAGAGGGCAGGGCTTGCTAAGAAGCAGCAGGTTCATGACTTTCCGGAGAATGCCGCCAGGGAAATCCACTAGCAGTTTCAGCCCTTGATTTACCTGCATAACACCCAACAAATCATACAAAACCAACAGGTTCGCCCTCAGAGTCATCTCCGAGAACCAGATCCCCACCATCAACAACCAGCAGCACACCATGTTACATATAAGCTTCAATCAATAATATAATACAATGTCACCTGAACAACAATTATAGGAACAACTACTGCACAACGAGTATCAGCAACTGCATTAAACCATGAATGCATTCCTGAACCAAGAAATCATGCAACTGATGAGTCACATACATACGTAGAGTAGAGGTGAAAGAGACGGTTTATGACATCAATACAACAAGACACCCGAATTAAAAGGGCAAGCATAAAGCAACAATGAGATACATCAACATCAAGAAGGAGGAAAGTAACTGAGGAATTTGAAAGTGTATCGAACAACTTACCATCTTCAAGCACGCTTGACAGTTGCCAACAAGCTTCAGACTTCCGCTGGCACGACTCAAACACGCTTTCGCAACCTGTTTTCACAACACAAAAGGGTTAGCTTCATAACATAGAATGAACTAACAGCGCGCCAGAGCTTGCATTACAACTCAAGGGATAATCACAACAATGTTACCGTTCAAGGCACTTGAACTGTTAACCACCAGACAGAGATAATGGAAGACCTGTGAGATAAACCCACACGATACTACCATTGTATACAAGAAGAAACAGAACCAATAAAAGCACGTCCTGTGAGAGATAGACAACATTTAGATAAGGGATGGAAGGAGTAGAAAGAGTAGTCGTTACCAAAACCAGTTGCTTCAAGGCCAATTGAATTATTTTCAAACCTTTCTCATAGTTTCTAATAGAGGAGTTGCTCCAATATTACTAAGTTAAGCAGTTATCCTTCACCATTGGCCTTGACCTTAATCATCACCATAAGCACATGAAATGAAGCAGAGAAATAGTTACCAAACTGTTACACACTTGAAGTGAGCAAACACATACATAAGCCCTGGAAACTCATAGCAGGGTAGCTCCATGGCAGCATACAAGACAAACAAGGATGATATCAGAATAAGTTTGGCCACACCTATTTGCCTATCGAAGGATTGGTTTTCAGAACAAGAAATCAAAGCTTACCATCAAATTATCGTCAAATTCGCAGCTTTGAGTTCACCAGCAATCACTCTGGGCTGTTAACTTCTCTGGGTTCAAAATCATCTGCTATCCACACCTGCCAAATCACAAAATCCAGATTCAGTAAACCCTTGAGGAATATGCTTTTTTGAAAAAAGGATCCAATTCAAGACAGCTAGCAGATTCTTCGTATCTCAAAGCAGTATATCCAAATCAATTAAGAGATTTTTCAAATCGCAATTATCACGGAATTACACAGGAAGGGATTCTCATCAACAACATTAACTCAATCAAACGAAAAAAGGAAGGTTTTCAAATGATTGCCTAAAACAGAAGTAGAAGGTCTTAATACAGCAATCAAAACATTCAATCAACGTTTTAAAGATAGAGAAGCCCAAGCTCGCCTATAAAAAGAGGAATTTGAGATGGAGAAGAACACTTTTTTGGGACGAAATCCGAAACTCAGTGAAAATCATAAAACCCTAAGTAACTCAGATAGAAAGAATAGAGGGAGAACTCATCTTTTCAGGGAGCTATCAAAGATTGTCGCTCCCGAAGCCAATCGCGAAATCGCCGGAAGGACCCGCTTGTGTTTCGCATTCCGCTGCCGCCTCCCACCTTCGGTAAAATCCCCTATCATTTTAAGACTGTTGAATGATTGATGCTTTGATCTGTGTTTCAGGTACAATCATGGAGGAAAACACGAAGGTTTTGAGCGAGATCGCAATGGAGAGAAGGGAATCGAGGGAGAGGCCGAGCGAGTGAGCCTTTGGGGATTAGGGTTTCTGCCATTTCAATTTTCTTTGTTCGTAATTGTTTATGCTGTTTTGTAAATGTTGTAACCTATATGTATGCACGACCACGGTAGTACCGTGGTCCCTCGCCACTAGCACCACACATTTCACTTACTTCATGATCACACGTATCACATTGCGTGCCCACAGTAAGTCCAATGCACCTCCGCACACCAGATCCAGCCTTTTTTAACCTAATCACCTTAATTAATCTTTTTTAAAACTAATAATCTGTTTTGATTTATTTTAAAAACCTTTAATCTTTTAATTAAATTTAGTTTTTATTAAAAATAATAACTTTTAATCAACCTAATATTTTTTAGTCTAGTTAATTAATTTATATTTTATGTAATTCAATTAAAACCAATTTTGTAATTTATTCTCTCAACTTTATTAATATTATTAATTCACCTTAATAGTAAAACCTTTTATTTTATTAAATAAGTAATCTATCTTATTACTTTTAAAAACCTTTTTTTCTAAATAACTTAGTTTGTAAAATATTTAATAATAAAACCTTTTATTAAAATTAACATATTTGATATAACCCTTTTTTTTATATAAAATCAATTTCACTAAAAGGATACCATTTTTTTATAAATCAACTCAAGTAAATTAAGATAACTTTTATTAAGAAAAATAATGATAAACAAATATAACCTTTCTTACAAAATTACAATACAACTTTTTTCTTAAAATTAAGTCAACATTCCCTTAAAATCAAATTCATCTCTAACTTGTTAAATCAATAACGTATTTTCTCATAAGTATAATTCGACTAAAATCGATAATCCCGTCTAAAATCAACCAACATCGTAATTAATCAAATCAATCGTGCACGTTTCCACATTCACAATTCACACACTCACCTAGCGCTTTCATGCGTTTGTGTATGTTTTGTCTATATACTTTTATTTTCTTCGCAATTTACTTTACTGTATTGCATCCGTCCAAAGGAAGAACTTGCACGTAACGTAAAACTTGCGCGTATGCATCCCATTTGCATCATTCCCCCCATGATCCTTGATCCCCTTCAAGTCGATCTTTAAGATAGATCCTACCCCATAGGAAGGACCTTTACCTTTACAACTTAGACAAAATCAATTCAACAATTCAATCAATTCAAACTCTTTCAAACGCATTAGAGAATAAGATGTTAATCATCTTAAGTGGGATAAAACTTCTACCCCATAACAACATAATCAATTTTCCTACAACGTTGTGGTGGTTTAAATCAAGTAATCTCCCTTAAAATGACAACTCATCTTTTCTCCTAAAATCAATCAATCAACTACCCTAAACTCGTAGGAACTTTGACCACAGTCAAAGAACTCCTCAAACCCTTTAGGGGAACTATAGATACTCTGATTCCACTCCCGTAAGGATATGTAGGCGTAAGATGCGATATCTTATCGAGTATACTTAGAAATAAACCCCTAGGTCTTTTATCCCTTAAGCAGATAAACCTTAGCAAATAAAACAAACATAAAACAAGAGGTTCCTGTAGAGTACTACAGAAACTTAGGATGCTTGCACCTTCCCTAAGTTTAACCAACCCCCGAACCTAAAACTCTCTAGCTTGCATTTGCATTGCATTGTTGGAATTTCGATCTTTATCCCTTCCTTTGGACAAATCAAAGTTCGGTTGCAAACGAATAAGATTCAAGCTCATAAATAGCTTGGTATCCAAATTTCACCGCGACAGAAACGGCGACTTCACTGGGGACTCTCAGTGGGTTTCCCTAATTTGTTTTGTTTTATATATTTGCTTATATTTGCTTAATTGTTTACTTGTATACTTGTTTGTTTATTGCCTTTAGGTTGATACTCTTGAGTGGTGAGACAAAGTCCTACACCCGGACTTGAGCGAACTTAAGATAGGATAGTGATATGTTCGACGAGACTTATAGGGAGTTGAATCCCGACCAAGTTGACTTGAAAATCACGCTCAGTTGAGACCCTTTCAAAAATGGTTCGGTTGAACGAGTAATCGTGAAGAATTTTACTATTTTCGATTGGAGTCCATGATACTGCGGACCGTAGTTACCTTTAACTCCACTTTGTCCTTTATTAGGATGTAGTGCGGACTATGAGGGAGTACTCCCAAAATAGTGCTACGCGGTGCTACACTCAAAAGAAGTTCTCTTGAGAATATTATTAATCACTGAGTAATTAGGGAGTTGATAATATCCGAAAGATGGACTAATGACTTTGGGCACCTCTTTAGAAAGAATGCATTTTGTCATTTTGAGTTGCATAATGGTATCTAAAGCACAAACAGGGGTCGATCTCAGCAAACAATCATAGTGTACAAACTAAAATCATGTTAACAGATGATTTGCACACATAAGGCTCAGTCACAGATCAACATAAATGGAAATGGCTCAACTAATTGCAAAATCATGAAGATGAGCAGGCTGTCAAAGTGTAGGATAGGGTACAGATTGGCACAGTTCAAGTGAGGTCTAGTTCATACACATATACAAGCCCTAATCATGTTGACAAATGGTCCAATGCTCATGAAATAATCCAAAATACCTTAAACAGAATAAATGTATGGTGTGTGTGTGCAGCTGTGATTTGCAACAACAAAAAAACTGTTTTGACAGCAAGAGGATGAGGCAATCTAGTTCAGTTCAAAATGGGTGGTTTCATGTCATGTAAATGATACACACACATCACATATATGCTTAACAGATGATTCCATGCTCAAGGATCAGTTCAAATCACTCCAAACAAAAAAAGGTATAATGGTTGCAAATATGACATGAAGGTGCAAGACTGTCAAAGCTCAAATGAAATAAGTTCAGATCAAATGCACATTACATACAATTTTCAAATGTGTCAACAGATGATTTCATGGTCAAGAATTACTCAAAAATGTTTCCAGCATGGAAAATGTATGTTGTGTGTGGCTGTGAATACAAAACTGTTGAATGCAAGTTGTCACAGTTCAGATTGTATGGATTCAGGTCATGAAATTAGCACACACACATCACAATCATGCTAACTGAACCCTTCATGCTAAAAATTTAATCATACATCACTCAAAACTGGATTTGGCATGTTGGCACTTATGAAATGCAAGTCAAGCTCATTATGCAGCAGGATAGGTCATGGCATATTCAAGACAGTTATGCATCACACACAAACTTAAAACATGTTAAATGATGATTCTAGGCTCATAGATCAATGAGAAACAAACTGAAACAGAACTGGACATGTTGTTGATGATATAAAGCTTTGAAAATGCAAGTTTGATAGTGGACAACTGTTTTGAAAACGCAGGGCAGGTTGGGTCATGCAAATACCACACACAACTTCTAATCATGTTATCTAATGGTCCTGAACTTGTAAATCAATCAAATGCAGCTTAACACAGAAATTGGTATACTCATAGGGCTGTTTTGAAAAAAAATGGAAAGCAGGCTTGATCATATAAGATACAAGTTATGTGGTAACAATCATCAACTTTATGACAGAAATGATACAGCCTGTTATGGTATGATTCATGGTGAGCCTTAAATTCAAAATGCATCTTGGAATAGTTACAAATATTTGACAGCCTTAAAAGCAAAATACCTCACAGCAGATCCTATCAGCTAATTCTTCATGTTTTAATCAATTTCAACAAGTTTCAACTAAGACAAGCAAGACCACACCAGAACAAGCCAACAGTTTAAACAATTGGGATGCAACAAATCACAGTATGAAACATTACAGTTGAATGTGAAACAGGCAGGCACATAACATCTTGGCATAACATTCATGAAAATGGTATGGCAATTGAAACAAACATCACAACTGTGAAACAAGAGCCACCCTAGATTCATACATGACCTATGGGCAGGGAAACCTCATGAAATAACTAACAAGCTATTCAGATATAATAAATAACAAGAGCTGATAGATTTGTATCAAGCACATCAACATTTCATGTTAAGACTTCTAAAGCTACTCTTGTGGACAAGTTCTTCAAAACTGTTGGAATCAATATAAAAAGCTCATTCTTGACAGAATATCATCAATACATATCACTCATAAGCATTATACTTTAACAAAAGCAGAAACATTGCAATAAACACAAGCTCTTGACAAAAAGCAATTTTGGGACAGCATGACCATGGTTTTTCAAAACAGAATTTCAAAATTACAAGACATGACAATGTGATGTATAATGAAGAGACTTAGCATTACATAACTCTTGTAGACCTTCTTGAACTAGCTAGAAAGCAAAGAAAACCAAAGATCCTCTCTTTTGGCACAAACTTGGAGCTTGCTTCCTCTTGAAGCAATAAGCAAGTTTTTAGGACAGTTTGAGTAATGAACCTCCCAACTGGTTTTTGAGCCTTTGGACAGTTGAAACAAGATATATATGAGGTGTTGGGGGTTTTAAAGTGGTAGGAAAGGCCTTAAGTAGAGACTTGGCTCCCAAAGTGCATAAAACTCAAAATATGGAGGTATCCTGAACTGCACTGTTCTTGATCCTCGGGTGACAACCTCAAATTGGATTCATGCTTGATCCAATGGAGTACATTTTATGATGTGGAGACTCAATTCAAGGAGAACCAATCCAAAACGTTGACTGATTAACCCTCGAAACCTCAATTTCGGCTGTACAAAACCCTGATTCCTGTATCTTGACAAAGACAAACCTGAAATAGGTTATGGTTAGATAATCAAATGAATATGATCCTAAAATGATGATGAGGATCTAAGGGGTCGAAATTTGGGGTGCAACAGAGGGCAGGGCTTGCTAAGAGGCAGCAGGTTCATGACTTTCCGGAGAATGCCGCCAGGGAAATCCACTAGTAGCTTCAGCCCTTGATTTACCTGCATAACACCCAACAAAGCATACAAAACCAACAGGTTCGCCCTCAGAGTCATCTCCGAGGACCAGTTCCCCACCATCAACAACCAGCAGCACAACATGTTACATATAAGCTTCAATCAATAATATAATACAATGTCACCTGAACAGCAATTATAGGAACAACTACTGCACAACGACTATCAGCAGCTGCAGTAAACCATGAATGCATTCCTGAATCAAGAAATTATGCAACTGATGAGTCACTTACATACATAGAGTAGAGGTGAAAGAGACGGTTTTTGACATCAATACAACAAGACACCCGAATTAAAAGGGCAAGCATAAAGCAACAATGAGATACATCAACATCAAGAAGGAGGAAAGTAACTGAGGAATTTGAAAGTGTATCGAACAACTTACCATCTTCAAGCATGCTTGATAGTTGCCAACAAGCTTCAGACTTCCACTGGCACGACTCAAACACGCTTTCGCAACCTGTTTTCACAACACAAAAGGGTCAGCTTCATAACGTAGAATGAATTAACAGCGCGCCAGAGCTCGCATTACAATTCAAGGGATAATCACAACAATGTTACCGTTCAAGGCACTCGAACTGTTAACCACCAGACAGAGATAATGGAAGACCTGTGAGATAAACCCACACGATGCTACCATTGTATACAAGAAGAAACAAAACCAATAAAAGCACGTCCTGCGAGAGATAGACAGCATTTAGATAAGGGATGGAAGGAGTAGAAAGAGTAGTCGTTACCAAAACCAATTGCTTCAAGGACAACTGAACTATTTTCAAACCTTTCTCAGAGTTTCTAATAGAGGCGTTGCTCCAGTATTACTAAGTTAAGCAGTTATCCTTCACCACTGGCCTTGACCTTAATCATCACCATAAGCACATGAAATGAAGCAGAGAAATAGTTACCAAACTGTTACACACTTGAAGTGAGCAAACACATACATAAGCCCTGGAAACTCATAGCAGGGTAGCTCCATGGCAGCATACAAGACAAACAAGGATGATATCATAAGCCCTTGAAATGAATTTGGTCATAACTCCAAATCTATGCATTTTCTGATGATGGACCACTTTGGGAATTTTGTATGACTTGCCAAGAGCTTTCTAATGAGCTTTGAACCAACTCAATTGAATGTGTGGTTGAGGAGTTATGGTCTTGCCCCTTTTAAAACCCTAATTCCCAACTTTTGCAATTACTCCTCAACCCTTGATCCAATTGTCATGAAATTTTATGGGCAGGTGTAATATGACATAAGGAACATTTTTGATTCACATCTTGAATTCAAATTTCTTATGAGTGAAGAGTTGACTTTTCGGTCAACTGTACGATCAATCGGTGACTACCGAGTCGACTGTTGATGTTCTGGGTATTTTGAGGCCTTGAAACTTCTTGAGTAGAATTTACTAAGCCATAGGAACTTCATGGACCATTATCCCACCATTGGAACACCTTTTAAATCAAAAGTCAAACCACAGTTGACTTTTCCTGATCGAAAACCCTAATCGGGTATCCTGAACTGCACTGTTCTTGATCCTCGGGTGACAACCTCAAATTGGATTCATACTTGATCCAATGGAGTACATTAGATGATGTGGAGACTTAATTCAAGGAGAACCAATCCAAAACGTTGACTGATTAACCCTCGAAACCTCGATTTCGGCTGTACAAAACCCTGATTCCTGTATCTTGACAAAGACAAACTTGAAATAGGTTATGGTTAGATAATCAAATGAATATGATCCTAAAATGATGATGAGGATCTAAGGGGTCGAAATTTGGGGTGCAACAGTTGCCCCTCTTTAAATATCTTCACTAGATGGCAATGAGAGATGACAATCCTCATAGAATCGTAGTGAAAGGTATTTAAATATAGCAAACCAGAAATTCTGTCCCTTAGATCCGATGGTATGCAAAAGGACAAATACTGAAATGCAATGAGTTCTAAATGGTGTTTACGATGCTTGAATGCCAGACAGATGCAGACACACGAGCAAATATAAAAGAACGGCAATACGACGAGTAACCACTCACGAGGGACTCAACACACTGGAGAAAGATCCAAGGCAAAGTAAGCAAGATAGTTCAAACATGACTAAAGATGCTGTTTAAGGGAATCTTTCACACAGGGGGCACAAATTCCACCAGGGAAGACACATCTTCACTGGGGAAAAGGAAACACACCTTGAGGAAGAAGGCAATCCTTAACTGGGGATACGAAAGAAAAGAAACCCAAACCTCACTGGTGAAAACCAAATGAGGAAGTCCATTGGGGAAAACTTCGGTGGGGAACAATTCCACTGGGGAAGCAAATCTTCACCGGGGAAAAGACGGAACGGAGACACGAACTTCACTGGGGATAATCAGATGAGAAATTTCCTATAACGAAGAGTTCAACCGGGATCTTCAGGAAAAGGTTAGAAACAAGACTAGACGCGCCAGGGAAGCTAGTATCCACTAGTTCTTCGAGACTCGACTAAGGAAAGCAAAAGCTTCAATGGGGATACCGGTGACGACCAGAACAACAAACAGCTTCAAGTGGTGTTAGTTTTCACTAGACTTAATGGGCATGATGGTGACGACCAAACCAAAGTTCCAATTACAATTGGAAATTCCAAACAATATTGATAAAACACAGGACTTCGGCTGGGGGAATTGGTAACAACCGACTAATAACGATTAATTTTTAAGCAATGCCAGTAACCACTAGATTTAGAAAGAATTGGATTTCCAAAGAGTTTGGTGACGACCAGGTCTGCAAACAGGAAGCACAAATATCTCTCTCAATACTTTAGGAACAAATGATAATATCCTCAAAGCGTTAGGATACAGCAGAGACACAACCCTCAACACGTTAGGATTGTACCCAGGCTCTCACAACATTAGGAACGAAAGCTGAACATTCTCAATACATTAGGATATAAAAGAGACACCACCCTCAACACATTAGGATTGGACGAAGACCCTCAATACCTTAGGATCAAAAACTAATACCCTCAAAACATTAGGATATAGATTACTTCATGTAAATGCAACCACTTTAGTCTCTGGGAATTTCTGAACTCGGTATTTAAAGTATACATCTCCAAAGGTACATAACTTGTGCTCGGGATTGCAACAAACATCTTCCAATGGTACAAAACCTGTGCTTGGAATCAAACAACACATCTCCAAAGGTACGAAACCTGAGCTTGGGATGGCAACAAACATCTATCTCCAAAGGTACACAACCTGTGCTCGGGATAGAAACAAACCTCTTCCAAAGGTACGAAACATGTGCTTGGAATGGCAACAAACATCTATCTCCAAAGGTACACAACCTGTGCTCGAGATAGAAACAAATATCTATCTCTAAAGGTATGAAACCTGAGCTTAGGATAGAAACAAACTTCTTCCAAAGGCACGAAACCTGTGCTTGGAATCAAACAATACATCTCCAAAGGTACGAAACCTGAGCTTGGGATGACAACAAACATCTATCTCCAAAGGTACGAAACCTGAGCTTGGGATGGAAACCAATATCTATCTCCAAAGGCACAAAACCTAAGCTTAGGATAGAAACAAACTTCTTCCAAAGGTACGAAACCTGTGCTTGGAATCAAACAATACATCTCCAAAGGTACGAAACCTGAGCTTGGGATGGCAATAAACATCTATCTCCAAAGGTACACAACCTGTGCTCGAGATAGAAACAAACCTCTTCCAAAGGTACGAAACCTGTGCTTGGAATGGCAACAAACATCTATCTCCAAAGGTACACAACCTGTGCTCGGGATAGAAACAAATATCTATCTCCAAAGGTATGAAACCTGAGCTTAGGATAGAAACAAACTTCTTCCAAAGGTACGACACCTATGCTTGGAATCAAACAATACATCTCCAAAGGTACGAAACCTGAGCTTGGGATGGAAACCAATATCTATCTCCAAAGGTACGAAACCTGAGCTTAGGATAGAAACAAACTTATTCCAAAGGTACGAAACATATGCTTGGAATCAAACAATACATCTCCAAAGGTACGAAACCTGAACTTGGGATGGAAACCATCGTGACTTAGTTTGGAATGATACACAACCAAATTGTCAATATCTATCGTCCATAGATTTTTATAGTGCCAGTTACCAACATGCCTTACTTGAAACATGATTGGTCACCACCAAATTACTTATACTAGTATCCACTGGATTTTCAAACAATGCTAGTTACAACCGTGCATCAACGTCTTTAAGATAAACTTCTCAAATGGGACTTCCATTTATCGTTGAAGAGTGATAAGCTTTTCTGAAGAGACCGCCACTTATCTAGGGATACGGATAAACTGATAAGCTTCTCTGGAGAGACTGCCACTTATCTGGAGACGAATAAGCTTCTCTACAGAGACTGCCATTTATTTGTTGAAGACGAATAAGCTTCTCTACAGAGACTGCCACTTATTAGTTAATGAAGGATAAGCTTCTCTGAAGAGATTGCCACTTACCTGCATTGCAATGTAGGATGTTCTTCTTGATATCTAGTGCAAAATAAATGCCGTCCAGATAGGTTTGGTGACCGACAGGGACCAAAGTTCAATCTAGAATATAGCTAGAAACAAACTGTCCAACAAGACTCCAACCATTGAGAAATGAACTCGAATGGTGACTCACCTTATCCAATCATGGAAAAAGATAACTGAAGCAACCATCATCCACGAGGATTAAACTCTATGGGGAATTGAGAAAGGATGGACATTTTATGCCTAAGGGCTGACAACTCTATTAGAGAGAGACAACACACCCAATAACTGAGGAGGGAACCAAAGTGAAACAGGAACAGGTAATAACCAGAGATAGAAAAAACGCACAGATGTTATGCATATGCTTTATGCCATGCTTATGTTTATGCTGACAAAACGCACAAAACAAAACAGGAGATGAAATGAACATCTCAACACGGAGACCCAACCAACTTCACCAAAATTAGACATCAACAGGGATGATCATGAAGAACCACATTTCCACTTTCAAGGTTACCACCTTCTTTGGGAGAGAATAATCTTCTTAGGCCAAAACATAGGACTTCACTCGGATTGCCATCACGAGTTTGATTTCTTTGTTGAAGGAAAATCACATCGAAAGATTCCAATATCAACCGAAGTAACAACTTAACTGGAGAGCTTGGAAAAAGGTACCATGAGAACAAAACATTTACGCCTCATGATGGTAATAATCCTTTTTAAGTGAGCAACGACTCTTGCGACGAATAGTCTTCAACTCTTTCTGCCCTAGATTACGTGGTCAGTGGGAAGAACCCATCAAGAGAATTTCATAAAAGAATCAGCATAAAGATGCTTCAATGTCTTCAAACTCTTATAGGGAGAGATTTACAAATCTCGACGTGATTTCCCCAGTTTAACGGTATTTGTACAACAAAGTCTTCAGACTGTGGAAGTAACGACTGGGGAACAAACTTGCCCCTACTAGCTGGTAACTGCAAAAGATTTGCCCCAGACTAAACTGTTCATTGAGAGCTTCATCTGATCTTGACTTGGTCGGCTCTGATTAGCTGAACGTTGTAACAAATGATTAACAAATCCTTCAAATTGATTGCCCCAGGCTGAGCTCCCTTCATCATGTCGAATTCCCTAGCTGACAGTGTTTGTTGGGATTCCTTTGACATTAGACCGCCTTGCATGCAATGTTGTTTATTAAAAATTGGCAATTTTTTAATGTAAAATTCATGCAATCCTTTGAAAACATTTTTTTGATGAAACACACACGGCGGAGTGATCAAGTGATCAAAGTGAAAGTGATCCAATCATTTTACAAATGATGGATAAAGTGATGAACACACACAATTATCAAAGATCATTAGGAGTCAGGTTATCCAACCTTGCTGTAATATGCTTTCAAAACAACTTTACTTCAATTAGGTCTTTTAAGGGTTGTAATATGGCTTGGTTCATGGTTCATGAAACAAAGGATAAAGGCTCAAAGTTATTTGTCCCACCCACTCTCCATGATGAACTCCAATCCTACGCTCAGTTAACTCAAACTACACATTCAGGTTCTTACAGACTTAAGAATTGAACTGATGATAGTTGGTGATGGCTTACAAACTTAGGGTAGTCACGACTCCCTTACAGTATTTGATAGCTTTTGCTATTTGAGGATTTTTTTTTTAGAGTGAAGAATCTTACAAAATTCCTTTCTTTCTATCCCTGACCTTTGTTTCCTTTTGAACATACAGTCAACGAGATGTCCCATTTTTTGCCTAAGTCTCCTTTATAGGTTTTGACTTAGCGGGCTTTTTTCTTCTTTTTTTCATTTTCTTTTTTCTTTCGAGAAAGGAGGTGACTACCTAGTTTAATGGATATGGTGAACCATCATCATCTTTTATGCTGAAAAGCATCTTCGGCACTTTCTTGTTGTGTACGAAGGAAAACCTGAGTGCACCACCTCTATATGAAAAGTGCCTTGTATGCACATATCTTCAAGTTAACTAAAAACTACCCGCCCCCAGGTTTGAGATTTAAGGTTTTGTTTTTGTAAAGAAAGAAAAACTCCTGCTTCTAGGCTCGAAGGGGTTAATGAGGGATTATCTTCCTTATTTCTCCAGTGTTTAGGGATTGAAACAATGTCTTACATCATCGGGAAAGTTAAATTGAAAGCATATCGACAACAGTTATGGATATAATTTTCATCATCCTCCCCAATCTTTGCTTTAAACAACAGTTCAGTAAAGAAAAGAAATTTTTGCATTTTTCGTCATCTCATAACAATAAAAGGAAAGAGAAAGAGTGAAGCGAATGGACTTAATCAAAAGATGCACAAACATTTCATTAATCTTGCCAATTCAAAATGAACAACAGCTTACAAACAATTCAAATGCAAAGAAAACACAACAAAATGCTGAAACAGTCTACAGTTGGCAGTCTTAGGGAACAAAATTCAAATTTTAGGCCTATGTGGGGAAACACCTTCAACCACCACTTTCTTCTTATGATATAGAATTATGAGGGGTCTCACGGGTCCTTTGCCTTGGGATTTAGGAATCGCAGCACTGTCATTTGATTTATCCTCTTGAGTTTTCAGCAACTCTTGCAGTCTCAGTTTAAAACCTTCACATTCTTCAACTAGGTGCCCTGTTGTCCCAGTATGATATCCACAATCTATTTCTGGGTGGTCTTCCTCGAGGATCAAGTGTTTTTCAATGATTAGCTCTTGTACAAGATAACCCAATGCTATACATGCATCTAAGTTGTGTCCTTCACCTCCTTTATGAAATTCACAGTTCAGGTTCGCATTATACCATGGTCCTGGCACAGGATTGGATAATCGTGGAGTCACTAGTGAGTTCTGAATCAGTATCGGGTAAAGTTTGCTTAATGGTACTGGAGTTGGTTTACCGCAAGTCTTATTTTTCTGACATGATTCTTCTTGTTCAATCTCCGGCTTTGAGAACCCTGAGGAGGAACAAACATCGACTGGTGAGAGACTTCAGTTGAACGACCCAGTGCCCCAGTATGATAGTCCCATTTAACGTTGGTACCACAGTTCAGGGGGTGAGGAGGAATTACTGGTTTCAGTTCCTTTGGTATTATCAATTCTCCTTGGATCAAGTCTGGCAATATTCGACCGTATGGCATTGGAAACGAACTCTCTGGTTTCCTTGGTCTTTGTTGGGCGTGCTGACGTGATTGACGGTTATCTGGTGGTTGATACTAAGAATGTCCTTGAGTTGGAGGAGTCATCGAAGATAATGCATCCCTAGTTTCTCTGGACGTCACATGGTCGAAGTGACCTTCCTTTTTCATCATGTTCTGCAATGTCTCTAGAACCCAATTCATCTGACACTTGAGAATTCTGATGTCCTCTTTCAGCATCTCCTGAGCTTTCAAAAGTCCCTCCATTGTTGCCATTTGTCCCGGATATGTTCTAGGTATCCCCTCTCTGTCAAAGGAACACATAATGAACCAAAAGACCAACGCAACGAAGTATGATATGCAAAATGCTGATGCAAGTGCAACTGGCTTTACAAAACTCAGAATATTGATTAGGTCAAACCCTCGTTTCATCAATCATTGGAAAAGTTACAACTTTTTTAAAAATACCAGAGATCGACTGGGTTTTACAAAACTAGTTGCGACATAATATGCTTATGGTGATATGATGTTTATGAATGCAAGAATGCACAAACACAGGCAAATGCAAAGATCACACATATGCACAAAAACACAAGCTTAGGTTTAAAGGGCGAACGTGGGTCCGAGGTCTACCCATCCCCAAGGATTTGCACTATGGGTTAATTTGTACCTGTCGAACGGTTTTTAACAGAGTTCCCAGAGTCAACAACCCATCTTTTGGATATTATCAACTTCCCAAATCACTTGGTAATCGATAATATTCTTAAGAGAGTCTCGTCCAAGTGTAGTATCGCGTATCAACTATTTCGGAAATACTTCCTTATAGCCATCACACTACATCCTAATAAGGCCAAAGTGGGGTAGAATGTAATCTAAAATTCCACAGTGTCATGGGCTCCTTCGTCGAAAGTAGCATTGTTTTCACGAATACTCGATCAACAATACTAAACTCTCAAGAGGGTCTACACTGAGCGGTGGTTTCTTAAGTTAGCTTGGTCGGGAATCAACTCCCTATAAGCCTTCTTGAATATACCACCATCCTATCATAATTGCACTCAAGTCCGGGTATAGGACCGTCCCACCACTCAAAGTACCCAATATTCGTAAAATATATTGACAAATATACATGTTAAGCAAATATTCACAAATATAGCATGCAATCAAACAAAATAGGCTAAACCCTCAAGATTTGCACCATCTCCCCAGTGAAGTTGCCATTTCTGTTGCAGCGAGAATCGTGATACCAAGCTATTGAATTAACTTGAATCTTAAATTCTTAAATTCACAACCCGACTTTAATTTATCCAAAGGAAAGGTCTAAAGAAAGAAAAACCCTTTTCGCGATGTAACAACAACGCTAAGAGATTCGGGGATCGGGGGTTGGTTATGCATAGGGTAGGTATTTCACATCCTAAACATCTGTAGTACTCTATAGGAACCTTTTGTTTGTTTGCATGCTAAATTTGCTAAATATTTGCTATGGATTGGGATTGGGTAAAAGGTGAAGGTTAAGACCTAAAGATAGTTTCTGAGTTTGCTCACAAAGACATCACGTCCTGTGCCTACGTATCCTAACTAGGATAGAATCAGAGCAATCGTAGTTCACCTCACTAGGGTTAAAGGACACTTGATTATGATCAAGGTTAAAGGGGGAACAAACATATCCATGCTTGTGTAGAGTTTAAGAAAACTCTCTAGATCTACATTGAACACTCAAGAAAGGGGAGTAACTAATCATTTCCATGATTCTTACATAGAGTTAACCAAACTCTACCTAATTCTATGTTGTAAGGTCAATTGGTTCTATCCAGACCAAAAGGAGGAAGAAGGGGGAAGGTTGCTTGTCAAGATATCGCATCTTGTGCCTACGTATTCTCATTGTCCAATGAGAAATCAGAGCGGTCGTAGTTCGGGCACGAACTACAGAATAAGGATCAATTGGTTCTTTCCAGACCAAAAGGGGGAGAAGGTTCTATCCAGACCTATGACTGTAAATCCTATTGGTTCTATCCAAACCAAAAGGGGGGGAAGGTTCTATCCAGACCTATGAGTGAATGAGCTATCTATGACCCAAGGGTCAATAGAGAGACTTTCCTTTGGAAGGGAAAAGAGGAGGCAACTGGGATGATAACTAAAGAGTTCCATCACTTTGGGGAAACAAACTTAACAAAGCATAAACATTCACACATGATGAATATAAGGGATATGGTTACAACCAAGAAAGCATGCATATCACAATAAGCAAGGATTAGATTAATACAATTGGTTTCAACAAAGTACGACACATCTTTACAAAGATAAAGGCAACAACTCAAGGGATACAAATTAAAAAATATGGAAACAACAATCATGCAAATGAGTCACAACTTAAGATAATCATGTTATAAGTTCAAATGTAATAACATTTAGGCATTGATGACAATCAAGTATGTAAAGTATGTAAGACAACAGTTAAGTTCAAGATTTAGGAGGAGAAAATGTAGGTTCATGGTAACAACCAACTAGAAACAAAGCCTTAACATGTTAACAAACACAAGGGAATCAATCATGAACAAATCTTACAAGATACAATCAGGCATGGTTTAAGAGAAATTCAACAAGATGCTAAGTAACTATCCTAAAAATGAACCAAATTTCAAGTAGGCAAAAGGCATTACAAACATGAACAACTTGAAATATTTTCTCTCAATATGAAACTAGACAATATTATGAGTATTTTGCAAAAAGAATGGATTAAAAATAATGAGGCATGCAAAAGTTATGAATTTTTGAGTTTTGGTGAAAATAAAGAAATAACAAGTGATTAAAAAAAAGGAAATGGCCATGACAAGAGTTGAACTCAGGCCCCCATGCTCACAAACACAAGGCCTAACGACTTGGGCACTAGGCGCGTGCGCTGGAAGGGTGGGAAAGAAGAAGAAAATAATGAAAATATGGAAAATCAGAAAAATACCAAAAAGGGTCATCACTGAGGATCGAACCCAGACATGATAGGTGAAAGGCACATGTTGTAACCACTGTGGTGGCAATACATTCAAGTATTTAGCCACCCCTAAAAATACATAAGGCATTCTATGCAAAGAAAACTGGGCCAAACACAAGCAACTATGACCAAAGGCGTGAAGGTTCCAAACTAGATCAAATCAACACCAAAATCAGCAAAATTAAAGTCTAACATGATTGTCTTTTCACAAGGATGATGATGGTAACAACCATTTCTTAAAATGATGCACAAACAACAAGATTCGAATGAACACACAAATATGAGTTTTGGGATGCACTATGGTATTCATGGGCCAAACCAGGTGTAAATCAAAGCAGAAAAAAGTTGGAGCACACTCTGAATGTGATAAGAGATGTGTCTCATTAAAAAGCTTATTCATAATATATCAGGGCAACATATTGGCTGGTGAGTTTGCAAAATGGTAAACTTTATGCTCTCAAACAACAAAATCAATGACTTCAAGACAAAATCCAAACTATTAAATCCAAAAAGCCAACAGTTACAACATACACAAATAGTGACTGGTCTCAAATGTGGGATTTTAAGGGATCAAAGTTTGATCAAAAATAGCAAATAAGCAGCAGGTCAAGGCAAAGTGGTTCTGCTGTCCAGATTTCCAATCAAAAGGACAAAATGGCTATATCTCAAACTTTGATCAAATCAAACATCAAATTCATGAAATCTCACCCTAACTTACCTAAAATATAATGAACAACAAGATGGTAACCAAATGCCAAGATAATGCACCAACAACAGAACTGAAATTAAAATTCCATGTGAAGTTGAAGAATGCATTTTGTCATTTTGAGTTGCATAATGGTATCCAAAGCACAAATACGGGTCAATCTCAGCAAACAATCATGGTGTACAAACTAAAATCATGTTAACAGATGATTTGCACACATAAGGCTCAGTCACAGATCAACATAAATGGAAATGGCTCACCTGATTGCAAAATCATGAGCAGGCTGTCAAAGTGTAGGATAGGGTACAGATTGGCACAGTTCAAGTGAGGTCTAGTTCATACACACATACAAGCCCTAATCATGTTGACAAATGATCTAATGCTCATGAAATAATCCAAAATACCTTAAACAGAATATTATGGTGTGTTTGCAGCTGTGATTTGCAACAAAAAAAAGCTGTTTTGACAGCAAGAGGATGAGGCAAGCTAGTTCAGTTCAAAACAGGTGGTTTCATGTCATGTAAATGATACACACACATCACATATATGCTTAACAGATTATTCCTGTAACGCCCGTTCATTTTAATTAAATTATTCATGAATTGTTGGTGTGCCTTTATGTGGGAGTGTGTCCGAGAGCGTTGGTGGGTGTCCTTAAAGTATAGGAACCCATTTAATAAATCATTGAGTTTGATAATAATATAATATAATTAATAATGATGATAATTTAATAACTAATAGTATTATTATTATTATTATTATTATTATTACTATTATTATTATTATTATTATTAGTGGATGGAATAAGGGAATTAGGGAGTTAGTAGAGAAGTTGTGGGAGAAAGAGAAAAAGAACGATAAACTGCTCAGAAAACCAAATTGGAGGAGAAAGGCTGAGAAAAGAGGAAAAAGGACGTGGCTGTGGAGAAAGGAAGAACAGAAGAATTAACCGCCGGAGAGAATTGAAGGTTGTTGCAGAAGAGTCACCGGGAGAGCAAACCGGAACCGGAGGTTTAGAGTTGTCCTCAATCCAAAGGTAAGGGTGGGGTTCAATTCTATAACTGTGGGTATGATCGATTTCATGTAGGGAATTGAATCATAGGATTAATGTTTCTGTAGGTCGATAAATATTAAGGATTAATGTTCCTGTAGGTCGATAGATACTAAGGATTAATGTTCCCGTAGTGATGTTCCCGTAGTAACGGTATCGTAGTGATGTTACCGTAGTAAATGTTCTTGTAGATCGATAAATATTAAGGATTAATGTTCCTGTAGATCGATAAATATTAAGGGTTAATGTTCCCGTAGTGACGTTCCCGTAGTAATGTTCCCGTAGTAACGTTCCTGTAGTAACGTTCCTGTAGTAATGTTCCCGTAAGTTGAAGAAATATTAAGGGTTAATGTTTACCTGTGCATTTCTAAGGGTTAATGCCTGTCTGTGTATGAATGAGTGTGTTATGCCATTAGTTTTGGGGGAAATTGGAAAACAGTGCCGACACGAGCTATTTTCCCATTTATTAAGAAGGTGTTGTTATTATGTCCAAATTTAATTAAATTAGAAGTTGTAGTTATATTACCCGTATGAAAGTATATGAAAATGTGTTGAGTTCTTATTTGTAGTAATGATGTTGTCAGTTGTTCTCTGACATGAAAATGCGGTTGAGTTCTCAATTGTAGAGACGAGGTTGTTTTTAATTGTTCTCTGCGAAAATTTGTTAGAGTCTTATTCGTAGGAACGATACTGTTGGTAGTTCTTTGATATGAACAGGTTGAAATGGTGAGTCCATAATATATGCCAAATGTGATGTTCTGTTATGGATAATTGGTTGTAGGCTTGATGCCTTGATGCACGGTTGTTGCACAGTTGTTGTTGTTGTGTTATAGTCCATAATAGTTGCGTCTCATAGCATATCATTTGGCCTGGATTGGCGACAGTTGTGTCTTTGCTGACAAAATAAAGTGATTGTGGAGTGAGTCTCCCGGATAATTGTGGAGTGAGTCTCCCGAGTGATTGTGGAGTGAGTCTCCCGAATGATTGTGGAGTGAGTCTCCCGGATAATTGTGGAGTGAGTCTCCCGAATAATTGTGGAGTGAGTCTCCCGGATAATTGTGGAGTGAGTCTCCCGAATAATTGTGGAGTGAGTCTCCCAAATAATTGTGGAGTGTTGTCTCCCAAAATGGTACCACATGCATATGCACATTTGAGTCGCATTGTTGAGTTGCGTTGTTGAGTTGTTTTGATGAGTTGCTGAGTTATGATGATAATTGTTGTGGATAGGAATAATGAATTGTTGCAGTTTAATTATTACTAATATTTATGCGAACTGCTGGAATTATAATGTTGTGATAATATTCTGACATGACTTTTATCATGCCTTATGTTATGTTGTTGATATCTCACCCTTTACGTTGTATGTTACCTCTGTTGGTGGTAATTTGCAGGTAACTCGGAAGAAAGTGCCGCTTTATGTTTAAGGTCATTGGTCCCTCTATTACATAGCACTCTGGGGGGTGAACGATTAATGTTATTGTTTTAATTGAGTTCCTTGTTGCTGAATTTTATTAAGTACTATGGCAAATAGATTGGTTGTTTCTGATAATGCCAAATGTTGCTTGGATGCATAGTTGTTTTAATGAAGTGATGCAAGATAATGACTTGCTGAATTTTAATGGAATTTAATTATTACGAATCGTTGGAAGTGTATTATAACATGTCGTTTTATGATTAAAATGTTAAATAAATTATCGTTGTTTTTTCATCCGAATTTTGTGCTACGTATGTTAGTAAATGATCTTTTGCAGGTGTATGTGTTTTGGTTAAGTGTTGAAATGTGACACCTTTGATGCGTCCCAGATTTTGGGAGTGTGATGGTCGTCACCACTCCCTGACGCTCGTCATGATCGTGACGGTCGTGACATCCATGATGGTCGTCATGAAACTTTATTTGCTGCACTCTGATTGTTTCAGTTGTTTATATTATTTTTCCGCAAGAGTTTAGATTGGGGTGTAACAATTGGTATCAGAGCAGGTCGGTCCGTTCGGCCAAGTTGTTTAATGTTGTGTATTCCCTGGTATGCGACATGTGTGTGAAAACACTGTCGGTACATGTTTTGTTGTGGAACCTTTGTCTGCAGGAGTGAGAATGATTCGAGTGGGGGAGAAGCTTGTGCTTCTCCAGGATGCTGCAAGTGTGGAGTTGTAGTTCGGTGTGGTTGAACGCCCTTATAGTTTAGTAAAGATGGTTTGTATCCTATCATGATTTTCGGCTGTCTATTGACAAATTGAAGAACTGATCACCCTTAATCTCTTGTTGATAGTGGGCGGAGTCATGTTAGATGGGATATGCGTGTTTTGCAAGCTTAGATGGCGTGAGCAGAGAATTGTCTTGAGTTAAGCTAAGTGCTTAAGAATTGTTTTGACGAGTCGGCGCAGGACGGTGTTGAAGTGTTTAATTTGATGAGAATTTTTGAGTTATAATGAAAGTGAGAAGTTGGCGATTTGCCGATTAATTGTGGTTGGCTGGAAGTTATCCTGACAAGATAGTGATATACAGCCAGGACGTGAAGTGGAGTTGTGACCGACTTGGTTACGGCAACTAGTCTGAGAGTGAGAGCTCCATATTTCATGTCTGTTTGGATGGTCAAGGAATTAAACTGATTAAGTAGCATTGAGACTTGTGTCTGGTGTGTGTGCTAAGGCAACAGAGTGTGAAGTTGAGTATATAAAAGGTGGATAGTGACTCTTGGTTATCATTAAACAAAGTAAGATGTGGAGTGAAATATTGGTATAATTAGACCTTTAAATATTCCAAGAGTTGAAGAGGTGTCGAATGACCTTCTAAGTGTGAAATTGTTGTCGTACGTCGAATTCTGAGATCGCAGCTTTTTACATAATCGATGTTTTTACGAACGAAAGTCGGAATAGATTACACAGTCATGTCAGGTAATGTTAGGTCGTGATCGAGTATGCTTGTTTTATCGAATTTGATTGATTTTTGTAAGTTTTGCATTTTTGGAGATTTGAGAGTTTAAGATTCGGATTAAAATCGAAAGTCGTGGATTTCACGTTTGATGGTTCCAAATCACTAATATATGTTTGGCATGAATGAGTATGTGTTTGTTTCGAAGAAAATAATTGAATCGGTCGGATTTTCGGGCGAAAATGCTCAAACCCGTAGCAGTTTTTATGCAGAAAAATTATGTTTTGGAAAAACTTCGAAAATTCATAACTCCTGAACCTTATGTCAGTTTTGACCCCCATTCGAAGCGTTGGAAAGCTAACGAGATGCTCTTTCTAAGAAAAAAATGTTTTGAGGCCTATACCTGGTTCAATTATAGCAGAAAATTAAAAACTTATCGTGTGTTGATTTTTGCCGAACCCGACAGGACCATTGGTAGTGTTGTGTGATGATTTATTGATATGATTCGGAGATATGTTAAGTGAAACTTCAGCGAGTTTTGGTTATGCTTTAAGGCAACTTGAAGTACATAAGAGGAATCACCTGACAAGTGATTTAGACTTGGTCGCTGTTGTGGTTGTACCGGAGTTGGAGGCTTTAATTAGTTATTTTCAAATTTGAAATGTTTGGCGACCTCAAGAGCTTAAGGTATTTATTTGATTCGGAAGGGTTGAATATGAGGCATAGAAAATAATTGGGACTCTGGAAGAATTATGGTTTGGATTGAATTTCCATTCGGGAAAGCAAAAACGTGGTAGCCTATGCAGTGATTTGGAAATCTTTGCATATACCTATGATGGTGGTGAAAAGAGTTAGGACTGATTGAGAAATTTTTGTGGTATGAGTTTAGTTTGCGAAGAGACTTCTTATGAAGTTTAGCTTAGTATGTTGGACCTTACTCGTAGTATTCCTAATGAGATTCGATAAGGTCAGGACTCTGGTTTGAGTTGGTAGATTGGTTGAATCTGAGGAATTAAAGTCGAAGGGATGATTTTCAGATTAATGGAAATGGTATCATGAGATGTCGTGATAGAGTTTGTGTTCTAGATATTATTGAGTGGAATGAGAGTATTGAGGTAGATGGAGTATCCATCCCGGTGCTATGAAGATGTAACCGGATTTGAGGAAATTATTTTGAGAGCCATAGTTGAAGAGATAAGTAGTTGAGTTTGTATGTGCTGATTAGACTTGTTGGAAGTCGAAGAATAAACGTCAGAGACCGTTGAGTCCGATGCAACCGTTGAATATTCCAGAGTGGAGATCGGATAGTATTCCCATGGATTTTGTGTTGGGTTTTCCGGAGAATTTGAGGGATATGATTTTACTTGGGTGATGTTGGATAGAATGACTAATTTAGCTCTTTTCCTAACAAGTGAGATTAATCATTCTATGTTGAAGCTAGCTGAGATTGTGCAAGAGACGGCTGAAAAGATCCAAAGGATCCAAGAAAGACGTGTTTTGAGAGTTACGATAGTAACTGGTGTTGGTCGAGCTTGAGGTCTCGGAACCACACTGTGTTTTGTGATCTGCACCAGAGTTATGCAGCGGAAGCGTGGGAAAAATAGCAGGTTAGACTATTTTACCGCTGTCACTCGTGGGAATTTACATGATGTGGCATGTGCCTAAGTTGAAGAAGTACATTGATTCGGATGGATGGTGTACAAATGAAAGGTAATTTGACTGTTGAGGCGTTGCTAGTTCGGGTGGATGAACGAGAAGCAACTTCGAGGTGAAGAGATTGCTTTGGTGAAAGTGGTATGGTTGGGAGCTGTTTGATTGAGGTAATTTCAAGGACGAAATTCTTTTAAGTAGGGGAGAGTTGTAACGCCCGTTCATTTTAATTAAATTATTCATGAATTGTTGGTGTGCCTTTATGTGGGAGTGTGTCTGAGAGCGTTGGTGGGTGTCCTTAAAGTATAGGAAACCATTTAATAAATCATTGAGTTTGATAATAATATAATATAATTAATAATGATGATAATTTAATAACTAGTAGTAATATTATTATTATTATTATTATTATTATTATTATTATTACTATTATTATTATTATTATTATTAGTGGATGGAATAAGGGAATTAGGGAGTTAGTAGAGAAGTTGTGGGAGAAAGAGAAAAAGAACGATAAACTGCTCAGAAAACCAAATTGGAGGAGAAAGGCTGAGAAAAGAGGAAAAAGGACGTGGCTGTGGAGAAAGGAAGAACAAAAGAATTAACCGCCGGAGAGAATTGAAGGTTGTTGCAGAAGAGTCACCGGGAGAGCAAACCGGAACCGGAGGTTTAGAGTTGTCCCCAATCCAAAGGTAAGGGTGGGGTTCAATTCTATAACTGTGGGTATGATCGATTTCATGTAGAGAATTGAATCATAGGATTAATGTCCCTGTAGGTCGATAAATATTAAGGATTAATGTTCATGTAGGTCGATAAATACTAAGGATTAATGTTCCCGTAGTAACGGTACCGTAGTGATGTTACTGTAGTAAATGTTCTTGTAGATCGATAAATATTAAGGATTAATGTTCCTGTAGATCGATAAATATTAAGGGTTAATGTTCCCGTAGTGACGTTCTCGTAGTAATGTTCCCTTAGTAACGTTCCCGTAGTAATGTTCCCGTAAGTTGAAGAAATATTAAGGGTTAATGTTTAGCTGTGCATTTCTTAGGGTTAATGCCTGTCTGTGTATGAATGAGTGTGTTATGCCATTAGTTTTGGGGGAAATTGGGAAACGGTGCCGACACGCGCTATTTTCCCATTTATTAAGAAGGTGTTGTTATTATGTCCCTATTTAATTAAATTAGAAGTTGTAGTTATGTTACCCGTATGAAAGTATATGAAAATGTGTTGAGTTCTTATTTGTAGTAATGATGTTGTCAGTTGTTCTCTGACATGAAAATGTTGTTGAGTTCTCAATTGTAGAGACGAGGTTGTTTTTAATTGTTCTCTGCGAAAATGTGTTAGAGTCTTATTCGTAGGAACGATACTGTTGGTAGTTCTCTAATATGAACAGGTTGAAATGGTGAGTCCATAATATATGCGAAATGTGATATTCTGTTATGGATAATTGGTTGTAGGCTTGATGCCTTGTTGCACGGTTGTTGCACAGTTGTTGTTGTTGTTGTTGTTGTGTTATAGTCCATAATAGTTGCGTCTCATAGCGTATCATTTGGCCTGGATTAGCGACGGTTGTGTCTTTGATGACAAAATAAAGTGATTGTGGAGTGAGTCTCCCGGATAATTGTGGAGTGAGTCTCCCGAATGATTGTGGAGTGAGTCTCCCGGATAATTGTGGAGTGAGTCTCCCAAATAATTGTGGAGTGAGTCTCCCGGATAATTGTGGAGTGAGTCTCCCGAATAATTGTGGAGTGAGTCTCCTGAATAATTGTGGAGTGTTGTCTCCCAAAATGGTACCACATGCATATGCACATTTGAGTCACATTGTTGAGTCGCATTGTTGAGTTGCGTTGTTGAGTTGTTTTGATGAGTTGCTGAGTTATGATGATAATTGTTGTGGATAGGAATAATGAATTATTGCAGTTTAATTATTACTAATATTTATGCGAACTGCTGGAATTATAATGTTGTGATAATATTCTGACATGACTTTTATCATGCCTTATGTTATGTTGTTGATATCTCACCCTTTACGTTGTATGTTACCTCTGTTGGTGGTAATTTGCAGGTAACTCGGAAGAAAGTGCCGCTTTATGTTTAAGGTTGTTGGTCCCTCTGATACGTAGCACTCTGGGGGGTGAACGATTAATGTTATTGTTTTAATTGAACTCCTTGTTGCTGAATTTTATTAAGTACTATGGGAAATAGATTGGTTGTTTCTGATAATGCCGAATGTTGCTTTGACGCATAGTTGTTTTAATGAAGTGATGCAAGATAATGACTTGCTGAATTTTAATGGAATTTAATTATTACGAATCGTTGGAAGTGTATTATAACATTTCATTTTATGATTAAAATGTTAAATAAATTATCGTTGTTTGTTCATCCGAATTTTGTGCTACGTATGTTAGTAAATGATCTTTTGCAGGTGTATGTGTTTTGGTTAAGTGTTGAAATGTGACACCTCTGATGCGTCCCAGATTTTGGGAGTGTGACGGTCGTCATCACTCCCTGACGCTCGTCATGATCGTGACGGTCGTGACATCCATGACGGTTGTCATGAAACTTTAATTGCTGCACTCTGATTGTTTCAGTTGTTTATCTTATTTTTCCGCGAGAGTTTAGAGTGGGGTGTTACAGTTCCATGCTCAAGGATCAGTTCAAATCACTCCAAACAAAAAAAGGTATATTGGTTGCAAATATGACATGAAGGTGCAAGACTGTCAAAGCTCGAATGAAATAAGTTCAGATCAAATGCACATTACATACAATTTTCAAATGTGTCAACAGATGATTTCATGGTCAAGAATTACTCAAAAATGTTTCCAGCATGGAAAATGTATGTTGTGTGTGGTTGTGAATAAAAAACTGTTGAATGCAAGTTGTCATAGTTCAGATTGTATGGATTCAGGTCATGAAATTAGCACACGCACATCATAATCATGCTAACTGAACCCTTCATGCTCAAAAGTTAATCATACATCACTCAAAAATGGATTTGGCATGTTGGCACTTATGAAATGCAAGTCAAGCTCATTATGCAGCAGGATAGGTCATGGCATATTCAAGACAGTTATGCATCACACACAAACTTAAAACATGTTAAATGATGATTCTTTGCTCATAGATCAATGAGAAACAAACTGAAACAGAACTGGACATGTTGTTGGTGATATAAAGCTTTGAAAATGCAAGTTTGAATATGGACAACTGTTTTGAAAATGCAGGGCAGGTTAGGTCATGCAAATACCACACACAACTTCTAATCATGTTATCTAATGGTCCTGAACTTGTAAATCAATCAAAAGCAGCTTAACACGGAAATTGGTATACTCATAGGGCTGTTTTGAAAAAAATGGAAAGCAGGCTTGATCATACAAGATACAAGTTATGTGGTAACAATCATCAACGACTTTATGACAGAAATGATATAGCCTGTTATGGTATGATTCATGGTGAGCCTTAAATTCAAAATGCATCTTGCAATAGTTACAAATATTTGACAGCCTTAAAAGCAAAATACCTCACAGTACATCCTATCAGCTAATTCTTCATGTTTTTATCAATTTCAACAAGTTTCAACTAAGACAAGCAAGATCACACCAGAACATGCCAACAGTTCAAACAATTGGGATGTAACAAATCAGAGTATGAAACATTACAGTTGAATGTGAAACAGGTAGGCACATAACATCTTGGCACAACATTCATGAAAATGGTATGGCAATTGAAACAAACATCACAACTGTGAAACAAGAGCCACCCTAGATTCATACATGACCTATGGGCAGGGAAACCTCATGAAATAACTAACAAGCTATTCAAATATAATAAATAATAAGAGCTGATAGATTTGTATCAAGCACATCAACATTTCATGTTAAGACTTCTAAACCTACTCTTGTGGACAAGTTCTTTAAATCTGTTGGAATCAATATACAAAGCTCATTCTTGACAGAATATCATCAATACATATCACTCATAAGCATTATACTTTAATAAAAGCAGAAACATTGCAATAAACACAAGCTCTTGACAAAAAGCAATTTTGGGACAACATGACCATGGTTTTTCAAAACAGAATTTCAAAATTACAAGACATGATAATGTGATGTATAATGAAGAGACTTAGCATTACATACCTCTTGTAGACCTTCTTAAACTAGCTAGAAAGCAAAGAAAACCAGAGATCCTCTCCTTTGGCACAAACTTGGAGCTTACTTCCTCTTGAAGCAATAAGCAACATTTTAGGACAGTTTGAGTAATGAACCTCCCAACTGGTTTTTGAGCCTTTGGACAGTTGAAACAAGATATATATGAGGTGTTGGGAGTGTTGAAGTGGTAGGAAAGGCCTTAAGTAGAGACTTTGCTCCCAAAGTGCATAAAAGTCAAAATATGGAGGTATGAAGGTTGACTTTGAGATTGATGAATTTTTTATGAAAGTAATGATGGGAACAGTTGCAAATGGCCATTTTAAGGGTGTGTATGTGGTCTTTGAAGTTTTTGGTGTTTGGAGCAAGGAATGGCATGAAAAGTGCAAAATAGTGGATTTTGGTGATGTTGAGAAAATGCACTTTCAAGCAAGGAAGGAGATGAGATAGCTATGAGTTTCTATGTATTCTTTATAGCTTTGGTGTGTCTAATAACATAGATAAGGCCTCTATTTATAGGGAGAGTGAGAGTGAGGGCAGACTTGGTTTTTTCCATTTTTGGAGGGAGATTTTGAAGAAAATCTTGCCAAAATCATGTGGCAGGTTTTCTCCTCAGTTCTTGGGGTCAAGGCATGGCAAAAATCAAGTGAAATGAGAGGAATGAGGTGACTGAAGTGAGGCTATGAGAGTAAGGGACTGCAGCTGCATAAACCTTCCATAAAGTTTCTCTTTCTTCCTCCTTTAAATGATTATTATATTAGCAACTTGCTTGCAAGTTGCAAAGTCCATCAATCCTTCTTTTCTTCTAGTTTTCCTTTCATATAAGCTTCACATTATCAGAATGGATCATGATCCAAGGGCTGAGGGTGGCCCAAGTTGTTGAAATTTGAATTTTGGAAAGAGTTGAAGTGGTGACTTCAAGTGTGGCAGCCTCAACTTCCATGATCCATAACTCTCAGCTCACAAATGCTATTGAGGAGTTCTACCATATTTTAGAAAGCCCTCATGTAGCTCTACGACTTTCATATTTTTGAGATTTTCAAATTCCCACTTAAACTAGGTCAAAAGACCTCTCAAAGCTGCTGAAAAACATACCTAAAAGGCCAAATAACTTAGAATTTTTCGAAGTTATTTCCCTTCTTGAAATGAATTTGGTCATAACTCCAAATCTATGCATTTTCTGATCATGGACGACTTTGGGACTTTTGTAGGACTTGTCAAGAGCTTTCCAATGAGCTTTGAACCAACTCAATTGGATGTGTGGTTGAGTTATGGTCTTGCCCCTTTCAAAACACTAATTCTCGACTTTTGCAATTACTCCTCAACCCTTGATCCAATGGTCATGAAATTTTATGGGCAGGTGTAATATGACATAAGGAACATTTTTTAATCACATCTTAAAGTCAAAACCCTCGATTTCGGCTATACAAAACCCTGATTTTGGCTATACAAAACCCTGATTCCTGTATCTTGACAAAGATAAACTTTAAATAGGTTATGGTTAGATAATCAAATGAATATGATCCTAAAATGATGATGAGGATCTAAGGGGTCGAAATTTGGGGTGCAACAGAGGGAATGGCTTGCTAAGAGGCAGAAGGTTCATGACTTTCCGGAGAATGCTGCCAGGGAAATCCACTAGCAGCTTCAGCCCTTGATTTACCTGCATAACACCCAACAAATCATACAAAACCAACAGGTTTGCCCTCAGAGTCATCTCCGAGAACCAGTTCCCCACCATCAACAACCAGCAGCACACCATGTTACATATAAGCTTCAATCAATAATATAATACAATGTCACCTGAACAGCAATTATAGGAACAACTATTGCACAGCGAGTATCAGCAGCTGCAGTAAACCATGAATGCATTTCTGAACCAATAAATTATACAACTGATGAGTCACATACATACATAGAGCAGAGGTGAAAGAGACGGTTTTCGACATCAATACAGCAAGACACCTGAATTAAAAGGGCAAGCATAAAGCAACAATGAGATACATCAACGTCAAGAAGGAGGAAAGTAACTGAGGAATTTGAAAGTGTATCGAACAAATTACCATCTTCAAGCACGCTTGACAGTTTCGAACAAGCTTCAGACTTCCGCCGGCACGACTCAAACACGCTTTTGCAACCTGTTTTCACAACACAAAAGGGTCAACTTGATAATGTAGAATGAATTAACAACGTGCCAGACCTTGCATTACAACTCAAGGGATAATCACAACAATGTTATCGTTCAAGGCACTTAAACTGTTAACCACCAGACAGAGATAATGGAAGACCTGTGAGATAAACCCACACGATGCTACCATTGTATACAAGAATAAACAGAACCAATAAAAGCACGTCCTGCGAGAGATAGACAGCATTTAGATAAGGAATGGAAGGAGTAGAAAGAGTAGTCGTTACCAAAACCAGTTGCTTCAAGGCCAATTGAACTATTTTCAAACCTTTCTCAGAGTTTCTAATAGAAGCGTTGCTCCAGTATTACTAAGTTAAGCAGTTATCATTCACCACTGGCCTTGACCTTAATCATCACCATAAGCACATGAAATGAAGCAGAGAAATAGTTACCAAACTGTTACGCACTTGAAGTGAGCAAACACATACATAAGCCCTGGAAACTCATAGCAGGGTAGCTCCATGGTAGCATACAAGACAAACAAGGATGATATCAGAACAAGTTTGGCCACATGCATTTGCCTATCGAAGGATTGGTTTTCAGAACAAGAAATCAAAGCTTACCATCAAATTATCGTCAAATTCGCAGCTTTGAGTTCACCAGCAATCACTCTGGGCTGTTAACTTCTATGGGTTCAAAATCATCTGCTATCCACACCTGCCAAATCACAAAATCCAGATTCAGTAAACCCTTGAGGAATATGCTTTTTTGAAAAAAGGATCCAATTCAAGACAGCTAGCAGATTCTTCGTATCTCAAAGAAGCATATCCAAATCAATTAAGAGATTTTTCAAATCGCAATTATCACAGAATTACACGGGAAGGGATTCTCATCAACAACATTAACTCAATCAAACGAAAAAAGGAAGGTTTTCAAATGATTTCCTAAAACAAAAGTAGAAGGTCTTAATACAGCAATCAAAACATTCAATCAGCATTTTAAAGATAGAGAAGCCCAAGCTCGCCTATAAAAAGAGGAATTTGAGATGGAGAAGAACACTTTTTTGGGACGAAATCCGAAACTTAGTGAAAATCATAAAACCCTAAGTAAATCAGATAGAAAGAATAGAGGGAAAACTCATCTTTTCGCGGAGCTATCGAAGATTGTCGCTCCCGAAGCCAATCGTGAAATCGCCGGAAGGACCCGGTCGTGTTTCGCATTCCGCCGCCGCCTCCCACCTTCGGTAAAATCCCCTATCATTTTAAGATTGTTGAATGATTGATGCTTTGATCTGTGTTTCAGGTACAATTATGGAGGAAACAACGAAGGTTTTGAGCGAGATCGCAATGGAGAGAAGGGAATCGAGGGAGAGGCCGAGCGAGTGAGCCTTTGGGGATTAGGGTTTCCGCCATTTCAATTTTCTTTGTTCGTAATTGTTTCTGCTGTTTTGTAAATGTTGTAACCTGTATGTATGCACGACAACGGTAGTACCGTGGTTCCTCGCCACTAGTACCACACATTTCACTTACTTCATGATCACACGGATCACATTGTGTGCCCACAGTAAGTCCAATGCACCTCCGCACACCAGATCCAGCGTTTTTTAATCTAATCACCCTTAATTAATCTTTTTTAAAACTAATAATCTGTTTTGATTTATTTTAAAAACCTTTAATCTTTTAATTAACTTTAGTTTTTATTAAAAATAATAACTTTTAATCAACCTAATATTTTTTAGTCTAGTTAATTAATGTATATTTTATGTAATTCAATTAAAACCAATTTTGTAATTTATTCTCTAACCTTTATTAATATTATTAATTCACCTTAATAGTAAAACCTTTTATTTTATTAAATAAGTAATTTAGCTTATTACTTTTAAAAACCTTTTTTTCTAAATAACTTAGTTTGTAAAATATTTAATAATAAAACCTTTTATTAAAATTAACATATTTGATATAACCCTTTTTTATATAAAATCAATTTCACTAAAAGGATACCAAATTAAAATATTTTATAAATCAACTCAAGTAAATTAAGATAACTTTTATTAAGAAAAATAATGATAAACAAATATAACCTTTCTTACAAAATTGCAATACAACTTTTTTCTTAAAATTAAGTAAACATTCCCTTAAAATCAAATTCATCTCTAACTTGTTAAATCAATGACGTATTTTCTTATAAGTATAATTCGACTAAAACCGATAATCCCGTCTAAAATCAACCAACATCGTAATTAATCAAATCAATCGTGCACGTTTTCACATTCACAATTCACACATTCACCTAGCGCTTTCATGCGTTTGTGTATGTTTTGTCTATGTACTTTTATTTTCTCCGCAATTTACTTTACCTTATTGCATTCGTCCAAAGGAAGAACTTGCACGTAACGTAAAACTTGCGCGTATGCATCCCTTTTGCATCATTCCCCCCATGATACTTGATGCCCTTCAAGTCGATCTTTAATATAGATCCTACCCCATAGGAAGGACCTTTATCTTTACAACTTAGACAAAATCAATTCAACAAATCAATCAATTCAAACTCTTTCAAACGCATTAGAGAATAAGATGTTAATCATCTTAAGTGGGATAAAACTTCTACCCCATAACAACATAATCAATTTTCCTACAACGTTGTGGTGGTTTAAATCAAGTAATCTCCCTTAAAATGACAACTCATCTTTTCTCCTAAAATCAATCAATCAACTACCCTAAACCCGTAGGAACTTTGACCACAGTCAAAGAACTCCTCAAACCCTTTAGGGGAACTACAGATACTCTGATTCCACTCCCGTAAGGATATGTAGGCGTAAGATGTGATATCTTATCGAGTATACTTAGAAATAAACCCCTAGGTCTTTTATCCCTTAAGCAGATAAACCTTAGAAAATAAAACAAACATAAAACAAGAGGTTCCTGTAGAGTACTACAGAAACTTAGGATGCTAGCACCTTCCCTAAGTTTAACCAACCCCCGAACCTAAAACTCTCTAGCTTGCATTTGCATTGCATTGTGGGAATTTCGATCTTTATCCCTTCCTTTGGACAAATCAAAGTTCGGTTGCAAACGAATAAGATTCAAGTTCATCAATAGCTTGGTATCCAAATTTCACCGCGACAGAAATGGCGACTTCACTGGGGACTCTCAGTGGGTTTCCCTAATTTGTTTTGTTTTATATATTTGCTTATATTTGCTTAATTGTTTACTTGTATACTTGTTTGTTTATTGTCTTTGGGTTGATACTCTTGAGTGGTGAGACAAAGTCCTACACCCGGACTTGAGCGAACTTAAGATAGGATAGTGATATGTTCGACGAGACTTATAGGAAGTTGAGTCCCGACCAAGTTGACTTGAAAATCACGCTCAGTTGAGACCCTTTCAAAAATGGTTTGGTTGAATGAGTAATCGTGAAGACTTTTACTATTTTCGATTGGAGTCCATGATACTGAGGACTGTAGTTACCTTTAACCCCACTTTGGCCTTTATTAGGATGTAGTGCGGGACTATGAGGGAGTACTCCCGAAATAGTGCTACGTGATGCTACACTCAAAAGAAGTTCTCTTGAGAATATTATTAATCACCGAGTAATTGGGAAGTTGATAATATCTGAAAGATGGACTAATGACTTTGGGCACCTCTTTAGAACCTTGTTCTGCAGGTACAATCAACCTTTAGTCCACATCCTTTGGGAATGGGTATACGCTTTGGCTCCATGCTTGTTGCAAACCTAGGGTCTCCCTTGTTTGTTTATCCTTATGTCTCTATGTGCTTACTTGTGTTTGTTGCATTCATAAAGCATCATACCGCATTGCATTTCATGGGATTCACTTTTGTTTATGAACATTGTAGGTCACTATGGTTTCCAACGAAAGACACACTTTGAAATATACTTTTAAGAGTCCTAATTTGGGTGACCTAAGGAAGTTGGTAACCTTGATTGAAGACCAAGACAAGTTCAAGAGAAAATATGGGAAGCTAATATATTTATTGAGTCGCCAAGTAGACAAAGGACTTCTTTCCACTTTATTGCAGTTTTATGATCCGCTATATCACTGTTTTACGTTCTCAGACTTCCAACTATTACCTACATTGGAAGAGTACTCTTTTTTGGTTGGTCTACCTATCTTAGAAGAATCTCCCTTCCCTTTCTTGGAAAGGGACCCTGAGGAAAGAGATATTGCTAAGGCTTTTTATCTAAAAGTATCCGACGTCAGGGGAAATTTAATTAGTAAAGGTGGTATTTTAGGCTTAACTACAGATTTCTTAATCAGTAAAGCTACGTTTTATGCCGATTATACGAACAAGACTCCATTCAAGGAAATCTTCGCTTTACTTATTTATGGAGTGTTCCTATTCCGAAGTTTTGAAGGGTTCGTCGACCTTAATGCGATCAAGATCTTTCTGAAGAATAACCCAGTGCCAACTCTATTGGGTAATACTTATCATTCTGTGCATCTCCGAAACTTCTATGGTGGAGGGATGATCACCTGCTGTGTGCCCTTACTTTACAAGTGGTTTATTTCGCACTTGCCTAAGTCTAGTTCTTTTTCGAATCTCGATAAGGGGCTTTGGTCTCCGAGAGTTATGGTGTTGACCCACTCAGACATTGATTGGTACAACCGAGCGTATGATGGGACTTTAATTATTGATGGTTGTGGGGATTTTGCTAATGTGACGTTACTTAGTTTTAATGGAGGGATCAGTTACAATCTGGTTTTAGCTCGTCAACAGTTGGGATATCCGTTGAAGGAGCCACCTAAGAGTGTTCAAGTGGAGAGCATTTTCTTTAGGGATGACAAGCAACTTCAAGACAAGATTCTGGCTGCATGGGATCATTTGCATAAGAAAGGGAAGAAAAGCTTTGGAAATCTTAATTGTGTTTCCTTGGAACCGTACCTTCAGTGGGTCAGAGAAAGGGCAATCAAGTTGAAGATGCCCTATTCTCGTCAGGATCCCATACCTCCGAGAAGATAACCCACCTATGTCTTTATGTCTGAAGCTGAGAAGTTAGAGGTCGCTTTGAGGAAGTCGCAACATGAGTTAGAGTCATGGAAGAATAAATATCAAGTGGTAGTTGCAGAGAATGCCGAACTCCAGAAACAGAAGGACGAACTTCAGAAGCAGCTACAGTCAAAGGATGAAGAGCTTCTCCCTTGCAAGAAGAGGAAAGTTCTAGAGGATTTATTTTCCTCCGACCCACAATGTACTATTTGGAAACTGATTGTGGACAACCTTATCCGTGAGAAGACCCCGTTGGAAGAGCAACTCAAGCAGCGGAATTCGAAACTTCCTTAGGGCTTTCATTAGCTTTTATTTAGCTATTTATTTGGGACTCTTAAAAGCATAATTATTTGTAATCTGTTTCAAAATTGATAAAACGTTTTTTCTTTACCGCAATGTTTATAAATAGTTGGGATCCCATGAAGTCCTACTCATCTTGTATTTCATTCTTTTTTTTCTTTCTTTGTTCACTTCAAGAAACTCAATTTCGTTTCACAGTTATTATAACCATGGACTTCAAAAGAGAAACATTGAAGTACACTTTCCAGAGTCCTAACATTGAAAGCTTAAGAGAACTAGCAGCTCTCATCGAGAACCGTCACGCTTTTGCAACAGAACATGGAGAAGCCTTCCGTTTTCTCGAGCTCAAGATGAAAGAGGGGTTGTTGGAGACCCTTGTTCAGTTCTATGATCCGCTGTACCATTGTTTCACCTTTCCAGATTACCAACTAATGCCGACCCTGGAAGAGTATTCTGATTTCTTGAAGATACCTGTGACTGCCTGACCTATATTCACTGGACGGGAAGACATACCCAGCCACCAAGAAAATGAAAATGCTACTCATCTCAGCCTAGCAGATGTCCAAGCACACTTAACCACCAAGGAAGGAGTCCTTGGATTCCCAGCTGATTTCCTGATCGAAAAAGTTCGTTACCATGCTGAAAGAAAGGAGGTCCTTATCTTGGAAGCTACCTTTGCTTTGTTGGTTTATGGGATATTCTGGTTCCCAAATATTGATGATTTTTTTGATATGGATGTGATTAAACTGTTCATACTCAAGAATCCAGTTCCCACCTTGCTAGTTGATACGTATCATTCAATCCACTCGAAGAATGCCGAAGAGGGAGGACACATTGTCTGCTGTACCGCCTTGTTGTACTCATGGTTCATCGCTCGCCTAACTTGCCATTCGTCTATTTGGGAAGAGATAGAAACACCCCGTTGGTCCGAGATAGTTATGGCCCTTACTCACTCAGATATCGTGTGGTACGACCCTGCTTATGGAGGTGTATGTATGATTCCCAACATCGTAGGATTCACCAACATACCACTCATTGAGAGAGAAGGATGCATAAGTTACAATCCCGCTTTGGCCCGCAGACAATTTGGGCATCCCATGATCGAATTACCCGACCAAGCTCTGTTGGAAGGGATCTTTCTCAAGGAAGGAGAAGATCCAGACCTGAAGACCGTCATAATTTACGCATGGAGATACGTCCATAGGGAAGGGATGACTGCTTTAGGATACCCCAACTGCGACGTCTCTGAAGACTATCTACAGTGGGTGCGAGAAAGGGCTCTCGACCTCGGGATGCCTTTCCCTTTCCACGAACCTATGGTGCTGAATTTTCATGATCCCGATTGGTTTGATGTGAGTGAGATAGATCAGCTCAAGACCGCCTTGGACGAGGCTCGGAAACTGAAAGCCGCTTGGAGGAATAAGTTTTTCACCCTCAAGGTAGAGAAAGAGAAGTCTCAAAAGTTACCAGAGATAGAATTTGCAAGGAAAAGGAAGGCGCGAGAGGATTTATTTTCCTCTCACACCTCTTCAAGAACTGACACCAGGGATGATCTCCCCCCAGCTACTGTGGCTTGGAAAGAATGTGTCGATCGACTCATCAGTGAAAAGGCCGAATTGCAAGAACGCGTCAACCAGTTAGAAGAAGAACTTCGTGCACAAAAGGAGCATAGGGAGTAGACCTCTGAGTTCTCTTTTGCTTTTGGTTCAATGTAATAAACTCTTAAAAGAGTACTTTGCTTTGTAATGTTTTTCGAATATCAAAAATATATAAGTTTTTTCCAACGTTATAATACCGAAAAATAATTTGAGTTTCTTGAAGTTTCATACTCATTTGCATTTTTGCATAAGCATAGCATTGTTCGCATTCCAGGGTCTCACTCTTGCTTCATCTCCACAGACAAGCTGAATCACTGGTACAGTACTCGCGCCAATCAACGCCAAAAGATGGACCAGCTTGAACAAGAGAACAAGGTGCTCCGTGATGAAGTTGAAATTCTGAAGGAAAGTTTGGAGAGGTTGAACGGTTTAGTGAAAGCTCTGTCCAATCAAGCCACACTCAGCAACCAAGAGGTTCAAAGGACTGTTATTTCTGAAGTTGTGTCATCACCGATCCCAGTGGTGCCTACTGTTGCCGAAGTGACCTACAGCATGCCGCCGAGTTTTCCGTGGGGAATGCCTCCTCATTTCACTCCTGCCGACTACCGCCCACCTGTTCGTGAGGTCCCTGTCGTGACCGCTGTGCAAGCCATACCTACCACCGCTGCTGTAATGACCACTGCACCGCCGCATGTGAATGTTACTCCATGTATTCTGGATGAACCGATCTACCAGGGGTCTCCGACTGAAACTGTGGGTTTTGAAGAGAGGATGGATGGTTTCCAAGGCCAATTTTCCAAGATGCAGAAAGAATTAAGAGCCTTTCGTGGAAAGGATTTGTTTGGAAAGAGTGCTTCTGACTTGTGCTTGGTCCCAAATGTCAAGGTTCCACTAAAATTCAAGGTTCCCGATTTTGAGAAGTACAAATGGAATACTTGCCCTTAAAGTCATCTCGTCATGTATGCCAGAAAGATGTCTGCACAAACTGACAACGATCAATTACTCATCCACTACTTCCAGGACAGTCTGACAGGCGCTGCGCTCAAATGGTATATGGGATTGGATAGTGCGAAGATTTGGTCTTTCAATGATCTAGGCGGGGCCTTCATCAAACAATACAAATATAATGTAGACATGGCTCCTGACAGAGATCAGTTGAGGGCCATGATGCAGAAAGACAAAGAGAATTTCAAGGAATATTCTCAACATTGGCGCGAGTTGGCCGCGCAGGTCACACCACCATTGGAGGAAAGGGAAATGACTAAGATTTTTATAAAGACCCTTGGTCCTTTCTTTTACGAGAAAATGGTCGCAAGTGCACCCAGCGACTTCACCGAGATGGTGAATATGAGAATGCGTTTGGAAGAGTGAGTCTGAGAAGGACGATTGGTCAGAGAAGAGAATGCTCCTAGCAGTGCTAAGAAGTATGGAAGTGGTTTTGTGAAGAAAAAGGAAAAGGAAGTGAACGTTATACAAGAAGGAAGACTCAAGAAAAGGTATTCACCAGCATATCAGGTTGCAGCAGTATCGCCAGTTTTCAACGCCCCAACTTATCAACCACAACAACAGCAAAGTCCACAATTGCCTCAACAGAATCGGCCATTCAACAATCAGGGTCGTGTGTACAGAAAGATAAACTTTGATCCCATCCCTATGAAGTATGCTGACTTGTTCCCAGCCTTGATCCAAAAAGGTCATATCCAGACTAAAGCTCCACCCGAGGTTCCCAAGAATCCTCCTCCTTACTATAAAGCTGACAGGTTTTGTCTTTACCATCAGGGAGCTCCAAGTCATGACATTGAGAGTTGTTTTGGTATGAAAGCAGACGTCCAGAGGCTCATTAAGTGCGGAATCTTGTCCTTTAAGGATTCCAATCCTAATGTGCAAGACAATCCATTGCCACCACATGGTGTACCTTCCGTAAACATGATTCAGAGTTACTCAGAAGGAAGCGATCAGGAAGTCAAAGAAGTATGTGTGATAGTGCCTCACTTCAAGGAGTTGGAGCATATTGAGATCACGTACGATAGTAGAAAGTCATATGTTACTCCCTTGGTAATCAACGTGCCAGGACCGGTCCCTTACACTTCTAGTAAGGCTATCCCGTACCGTTATAATGCTACAATGTTGGAAGATGGAAAGGAGGTACCGTTACCTACTTTGCCTTCGGTTGTTAATATTGCAGATGTCAGCAGAGTAACTAGAAGCAGCCAAGTTTACCCTTCAGTGCCCCTGAAAGACAAAGGGGTTTCAGTAGAGCAACCAAGTTCAAAGGACCCAATTGTGGATCAATCTGGTGGATCCAATCTGTCCAAGGCGGACGAAGTGCTGAAAGTAATAAAGAGAAGTAAATATAGACTTGCAGATCAGCTTCTGCAAACCCCGTCTAAGATCTCTGTTCTGCAGTTGCTAATGAGTTCTGAGGCACATAGGGAAGTGCTCCAAAAGATATTGGAGCAAGCATATGTAGAGCAAGATGTCACAATGGAGCAATTTGATAATATCATCGGTAATATTACTGCATGCGACAATCTGGGTTTCAATGAGGAAGATCTCCCGGAGGAAGGAAGGAAGCATAATATGGCTTTGCATATTTCTGTGAATTGTGGGAATGATTCTTTGTCCACTGTGTTGGTTGATACCAGATCCTCTCAGAATGTGATGCCTAGAACCACTTTATCTAAGTTGTCTTATCAAGGACCGCCAATGAAGCCCAGTCATGTCGTCGTCGAAGCTTTTGATGGATCTAGAAAAGCGGTAATCGGTGAAGTTGATTTGCCGATGACTATCGGTTTGTAGACTTTCTTAATCACGTTCCAAGTCATGGACATTCGTGCCGCCTACAGCTGTTTGTTAGGGAGGTCGTGGATACATGAAGCTGGGGCAGTTACCTCCACTGTGCATCGGAAATTGAAGTATGCTTTTGAGGGCAAAATAGTTACAGTTTGTGGGGAAAGAGCTTTGGTGGTAAGCCACTTGTCATCGTTTTCTTACGTTGAAGCTGAAGAGGAAGTTGGTACGCAGTTCCAGGCTTTATCTATCGCAGGAGACAATGTTCAAAAACCCAGAGTACCTATGTCATCATTTAAGGATGCGCAACAGGTTGTGGCCAGTGGTCCTCAGACAGGTTGGGGCAAAATGTTGTTTTTGCCCGAGAATAAGAACAAGAAAGGTCTTAGTTTTTCCAGTGGGTCTACTCAGCAGGTCAGTTGAAATCAAGAATTCCTGCCGATCAACGAGGTGTTCCGCAGTGGAGGGATCATCCACCCTCCTCATATCAACGTCGTGTCCGAAGACGAGTCTGAAGGTTACATATCAGATGGTTCAGCAAGTCTCTCCATTCTATATGAAGATTATGAGCCCTATATGGAAGACCCGGGTTATGTCTCAGATGACTTTGATTATAGTTTTGGAGTCTATGCTGCTACTGAAGAGGTTTCTGATGAAGATGTTCTGGATTTTGTGACTCCAGGAGTTCTGGTCAAGAATTGGAGTGTGGTTGAAACCCCTGCTGTGATTCATATATCAAAGTAAACATTTGTTTTTAAAGTTTTTGCTCTGCCCAAGGCGAAAATATTGTTGTGTGGGCTTGCTTTTAATAATCCCTTTTGATCTGCCCAAGGCAAAGGTGACCCTGTTGGGCATTTCTTTGTTCGGATTTTTTTCTATCATCAATAAATGTTTGTTTCCATTTGTGTGTTATTCTTTTGTTTCATTTTTATTATTACTATGTTGGAAAATAATAATGAGTAGCATCTCGCGTACACACACTTTCCACTTTATAAAACTAAATAAAATAATATCACATGCGCAGATTGCTACACCCACTACATCTCGGGAATAATGACCCTCTTCCTTTGCCGAACTTCGAGTTCCCTGTGTTTGAGGCCGAAGACGAAGAAGATGATATTCCAGAAGATATCTCGAGACTGCTCGAGAAAGAGGAAAAGGCTATCCAACCTCATCAAGAGCCCGTGGAAGTGATCAATTTGGGAACAGAAGAAATCCGTAGGGAAGTGAAAATTGGAGCTCTGCTCAAGCCCGATGTGAAGGAGCAGTTGATTGAGTTGCTCAGAGAGTTTGTTGATGTGTTCGCATGGTCCTATCAAGACATGCCAGGATTAGATACTGCCATAGTTGAACATCGCCTGCCGTTGAAACCAGATTGCCCACCAGTCAAACAGAAACTCAGAAGAACTCGACCTGACATGGCTTTAAAAATTAAAGAAGTACAAAAATAGATTGATGCAGGTTTTCTTGTCACTACCGAGTATCCGCTTTGGTTATCCAACATTGTACCTATTCTGAAGAAAGATGGGAAGGTCCGTATGTGTGTGGATTATAGGGATTTGAATAAAGCCAGTCCGAAAGATGACTTCCCATTGCCTCACATCGACATTTTGGTAGACAGCTGTTGAACCCTAAGATTTGACCAACCGGGTCCCGTATTTGGTCCTATGTGACGCATGACCGCATTCGCATCTGCATATTGCATACAGTGCATTTTTCATTTGTTTTGATTTTATCGAGATCACAGCTCTCGTCTCGCGTCTCAGGTGTTTTTAATCAGTTCAGATAGGTAGAATCGTATTTTTGGGATATTTCGGTGCCCGTTTATTTTTACCGGCTATTTTTGGTGCGCTCTTGCGGTGTTATTTGTCGTTCGGTGCTATTTTGTTCCTCTGGGAATTATTGTGATTTTTCTGGATTTTATTGGCTATTTTTTTAGGGTTTAAATAGATTTTTAATCATTTTAGGATAATATAGAATTTTATAGAATATTAATAGATTTTTCTTGTAGAATATTAATAGGTTTTAATATTTTTAATAGTTTTTAGAATATATTAGATATTAATTGGTTTTGATAGAAGCATATAGTTTTCTTTTAATATAGAAATATTATAGATTTTATTTTGGTTTTATAGAATAGTAGATCTTTCTTTTAATAGATTTTCTTTTAATTAGTTTAATAAGAATTTAGATATTTTAGATATTAATATAGATTTTGTAGATTTTAAATAGTTTTTTAAAAAATAGTTTTAATAGCTTTTTAATCACTTTAATGAATAATATAGATTTTTTCTTTAATGAGAGATTTTCTTTTATAATAATAGTATAGGTTTGATAGAAATTTATTAGTGGGTTTATTAGAATTTTTTAGAGATTTATTAGAGTATTACGATAATTCTCTTGTTAGTTTAATTGAGATCTTATTAGAATTAATTAGATTAGTCCTCAGATTTAGTTAATTGAGTTTAGTTAGTTAATTAGGATTAGTTCTTAATCAAGTTTTAACCATGTTTTTTTCATTCATTATTCAGATTTAATGTTGGGTTTTTTATTTGTTTTTTCGTTTGGGCCCAGAGTCCTTTTTCAGCCCAAATTCACAGGGTTTCAGTCCAGTTTCCAGAATAATCCAGCAAAGTCCAGAATATTCCAGAGATTTCCAGAAATTGCATGTGGTATAAAACCAGCCAGCCACGTGTTGCACTCGAGGGACCCCACGTTACACGCTATCGCGCTGCCACCTCACCCTTCAGACTCTCCACACTCTCTCACACTCAGGCCACGTGCCACCCATGCGCAGCTCCCCTCGCCACCTCTCAACACACGTGTCCTCACCACCTTCTCGCCGGACCCCCTCGTCGTCGGGCATGCAGACGCCCTGAGCAGCCCCAACGGCCACCGCCCAACCAACTCCGGCCGCCGTCCCTCGCCGGAAACTGCAAAACTGCAGAAAATCCTCCGATCTCCCTCTTCTTCCTCCGTCCATCTTCATCATCACCTCGCCGGAGAACTCATCCTTCGTCGGAAACTTCAACCAGTTTTCCAGAACATTCCAATATCCATCGTTCTTCACCAATTTTCCCAGAAAACTTTCCAAGCGTTCATCAGTGTTCCCAGAAAGGACGTCAAGATTCAATCGTTTTGCGCCCAGAAATAGTACGATTTTCATCCTCTCGTTTCCAGAACGACAGATCTCCAGGCCAGACGTAATCATCAGATCTTCTTGAATCTCCGTTCGTTCTCGTCGCTAGTCACCAGAAGCACAGCGTGTTCCTCATTTTTTCTCCAAGACTCGATCAGGAAGTTTCTCGTAGATCCTCCCCAACTTCAAGATCGCCAAGGATTTTCGAATTCCTCTGCGTTCCTCCATTAACGACATCCAGGTTCCTGTTTCTTTCTTCTCTGAGCTCTGTTCTTTGCATGCGTTAGGGTTCAACTTTGAGATGATTCATGTTCAGCTTTGAGGCTGTGAGATGATTCGTTAGGGTTAGTATTTTGAGATGTATTTGAAGTTTCAATTGATGATAGCAATGGTTTTTCAGAGTGGTCGATAATGCTTATTTTGAGTTTGATTTGTTTGGCTGAGATTAGGGTATTTTGTTTAGGATCCGTGAGAGGGTTTTGAGAGAGTTCAGGGAGATCTGGGGAAGACGACGATGAAGCTAGGGTTCACATTAGGTGAACAGTGATCAGAGAAGAGGGGAAGGAGAATGGTTTTGTGGTTAGGCAAGCGTTGGATTAGGGTTTTCGGATCGGGCTCAAGCCCAAATCTGTTTTACTATCATACCCCTTCATTGCTCATTCCCCTCCCCCTGCGTGTGAGAGCTGAGAGGGATTTGGGCTGGGCTTTGTCCCTGAGTGCTAATCACACCCCCACCTCCTGGCCCATCAGGCAATGATAACTAGTGAATTGCTAGCGCTGCACCCCCCTGCGTGTGAGAACAGAATGAATTGGACTGGGCTTTGTCCCTGAGTGCTAAGCGCACCCCCCTCTGTCTGGGCCCAATTGGCTAACAACTGGGCGCCATTGCTTATGGCACCCCTCCCATTTAATTTCTATTTTGTGTTTTTAATTTCTTTCATATTTTTTTCTCACCTTTAAAAAATCATAATAAATCATAAACTTCATATTTTTTTATGATTCTTTTTGCATTAATTTCTTCAAGGTGTCTATAAAATTATAAAAAATAAAAATTGCATTTTATTTTTTATTTGATATTTTTCCCATATTTTCCAAATAAATGCCTATTTTAGGTGTTTCATTTCATACATGATTTTGTTAATTTTTGTTCTAGTAGTTGCTTTAACATTTTTAATCCATTCTTTTTAGGTTGTTTAGTTTAGACATTCAACTTGTATATACAATTTAGTTCCCATTTTTAGGACTTAATTTTAGGTGTTTAGTTTAGGTGTGAACAACATGAATAAAATTAGGGTTTAAGTGATGACTTAGGTGAATTAGTTCTTTTCCCTTAGGACTTAGAGATTGAATATTTTAGATATGGGACTATAGGGACTATGGGTAGTTATTAGATCCCTTAGAAATCACTAGGATTCCCCTACTGCTATTAGTATATTACTGCTATATTTGATTGATTGGTGTGGTGTGCCCTCTGGGGATTATTGTTTGTCTGTGTGGGTATTGGGATTGTCTGGGGATTGGGGGAGCTGAAGACTTGTGATGATGAAGCCATTGGAGATCCAGAGCTTGAAGACCAACTTCCAGAGTTGATGAGGAGATTCCTGCTAGCAGCTGTTGAGGAGATTAGGGTTTAGGAGCTAGGCAGAGCTCTAGATTAGAAAGCTTGATTCTCAAACATGGAAGGCCTTGACTGCCTCCATTCCTCTCTGTGATGCAGAGTCTCTCTAAGACACTCACCCCCTTCCTTTGGAAGGCTTGGTGCTATTGTCTAAGGGATAGAACTCTTGAGGGAAAATATCTTATGTGTTAGTAGCAGTTGGTTTGCCACCCTTGGTGGTCAACTAATTGCTAAACACCCAATTCACTCTTGTGATTGATTCCTCAGCTTGGAGGTTAGGACTTGAAGTAAAGCCATTGTAGACTGAAGACTGATGACCAAAGGCCTTGCTTGAAGGCTGTGGAGATGGAGATTGATACTTGCTGAAGCTTGTTGCTGTCTGGAGAGGACTTGAAGATAGGTGTTGATGCAGAGCTGCTGTGGCTGTTTATTTTTCTGCTGTTATTCATTCTTGATGTATTGATTGGTTTTTTGGACTGTATTGTTTGCTGTTTACCCTGTTGGGTTGAAAGTGAAGTCTGTTCAGTTTTGCCTATTGTTTTCCAGGTTCGAGGTTGAGTGGGACTCCCTTGCCTCGCTTGTATTGCTGCATCCATGCATTTTACTGCTTTACTGTATATATATCTGATATTGTTTCTGTTCCCGTCTATTCCCTGAGGATCTCTGTTTCTCTCTGTGCAAGAGAGGAGCATGATAGACACTAGGTCTTAAGCCATGCATGATAACATTAGGCTAGTTTGATTCCCTTCGCAACCGTAGGTTAGAGTTCTGTCTCTTCTTTCTCAAAACAAACAGAAAAACACAATAAAGATTTCAAACACAATAAAAGACACTTCTTCCGTAAAAGAATGTGAACTCATCAAGACGTCATTTTTGTCCGCTTGGACTGCTAATCAGAAAAACCTTTTTCAGAAGGAATAAAACCAACCAAGACAAGCTTGTGTCGTGCGTAGCCCGAACTACGTTTGCTCTGATCTTTCATGATGTATGAAAGTACGTAGGCATAGGATGCGATATCCTAGCGAGCAACCTTCCCCTCCTTTCCCGTAGGTAGGCGAACTACGTTGACTCTGATTTCTCGTTCCAGACGGGAATACGTAGGCATAAAGTGCGATACTTTGCCGAGTCATTTTCTTTTCTTTTAACCCTTAACCCTATAGAGTAGATAGAAATGACAATCCATACCCGAAAACAAGCGTGGATCCCGTCGAGTACGACGAACGTGAGGGGTGCTAATACCTTCCCCTTGCGTAACCGACTCCCGAATCCAGGTTTTGGTTGCGACGACCATACCTTTCCCGTGTTGTGCGAGGTTTACTCTGAGCGTTTCCTTTCCCTCCCGTGGGATAAATAACGCACGGTGGCGACTCTTCTGTTCAGCCGGCGCCAATTTTCGCAGTAGCGACAGCTGGCGACTCTGCTGGGGAACCAACGTCCCCTGGTTGCTAAGTGTTGCACCCCAAAATTTGACCAACCGGGTCTCGTATCTGGCTCGATGTTTCAACGCATAATTGCATTCGCATCTGCATATTGCATACAGTGCATTTTTCTCATTTGTTTTGATTTTATCAAGGATCACAGCTCTCGTCTCGTGTTTCGGGTGTTTTAATAGGTAGAATTGTATTTTTGGGATATTTCGGTGCCCGTTTATTTTTACCGGATATTTTGGTGCGCTCTCGCGGTGTTATGTGTCGTTCGATGCTTATTTTGTTCTTCTAGGATTTATTGTGATTTTGTTGGATTTTATTGGTCATTTTTAGGGTTTAAATAGGTTTAAATCATTTTTTAGCATTTTTAGAATTTTATAGAATATTAATAGATTTAATTCATTTTTAGAATATATTAGATTTTAAATAGATTTTTAGGATTTAATAGATTTTTTTAAGATAATATAGAATTTTCTAGGATATTAATTGAGTTTTTGAATATATTTTTAGATATAGGATAGTAATAGGTTTTAATATTTTAATAGTTGTTAGAATATATTAGATATTAAATGATTTTGATAGAAATATATGGTTTTTCTTTTAATATAGAAATAGATAGATTTTTCGTTTTCTTTAATAGATACTATAAATTTTCTTTTTATAGAATATAATATAGTTTTTAGAATTAATTAGGATTTATAGAAATTAATTAGATTAGTTAGCTTTAGGTTAATCAGAATTTTACTTCATTTAGTTAATTAGTAATTAGTTTTATGTTTTTCGTTTAATCCATTATTAATTCATTAATCCATTCAGATTGTTTTTGGATTTTTGTTTCATTTTCGTAGTGGGCCTCAATCTCAATTCGCAGGCCCAGTTTGAGCTTTTTTGTCCAGATTAATCCAGAAATGATCCAGCAAGGTCCAGCATTCTCCAGCCAATTCCAGCAAAATCCAGAAGGTTCTGGAACGTTCCAGATTTTCTCAGCTATAAAGCCTGCACGCCACGTGTAGCAAAAGGCTGGCCCCACGTTACGCTGCCATCACACGCCACCTCACCCTCACGATTCCTCTTCCCAGGACACGCGTGGGACACGCGTCTCACATGCGTGCGCCCCCTCCACCATCACTGCCACGCGTACACGCCACAGCCCCTCCACCATTCTTCACCGGCAAATCACACCGGCCGGCCTGCATGGCCGGCGGCCACCGCACGCCTCACCAGAAACCCCAAAAATTCCAGATTTCGGCCAGTATTCATCATCCACCACCGATCAACCTTCTTCATTTTGCTCCGATCTTCATCCTCTCCAGATCTCCGATTCAACAGATCTCCAGAAAGTTCTTCATCATCCTCAACAAACTCCAGATCAACCACAATCTTCAAGAAGCGTTTCCAGAAATTCATCAGAACGATGAAGATTCATCATCAACCTTCATGCATGTTCCAGAAGTTTCTTCAAAGCTCCACCGTGTTCATCCATAGTTCCAGAAATCTTCAGATTCGGTCTCAGATCCATACGCACATCGATCTTCATATGGCTAGAGGTTGAGTTTTCCAGATATTCTTCAAAGAAGATGAAGACGTTCATAGTCATTTTCAAGCAATTTCCAGATTCGCTTCATCAAGATCCCTTTGCGAAACAACGCTCAAGATCTGCCAAATTTGTTCTGAGCCTTCAAGCAAGTCTTCAGCAAGAACGCTCAAGAACATCTTCAAGCCACTCGGATTTGTTACGAATCTTCATCCGTCAACGTCCATAGATCCACATCTCGCGCGTTCGTCAGAAACATCGCGTTCGAAGATCTTCAAGATCCTCCATCGACGTCATCGGAGGATTCGAGAATCAGCAACAAACCTTCATCATCGCCAAGGATATTCAGGAACAAGGAAGAGTTACGTGGAGTTCGTGAATCGCCTTAGTGTTGTGGATCATGCGCTGCTGTTGAGCATGTTTTGAACGGATTGAAATTGAATGGAGAAGGAGAGAAGGTTCACTTGCGCAAGTGAAGCCATGGAGACGGAGGGGAGTAAGGTTGAAACGGAGGTAGGTGGCGGCGGTAAGATTGGAGAAGAGGGAAGAAGAAGCTAGGGCTAGGGTTTCAGAAAGGGGAAAGGGAAGAGAGGAAGGGGAAGAGGTTGGGCTGGATCCAAGCCCAATCCTTTTTTGGTGCTACACCCCTCACTTTTTTTTCTGCCATGAAGTGGGCCTCAGGCCCAACGAAACCAATTGCCAACACACTCCCAGTTCACTCATACGCACCCCCCTCCCAATGGTTTTTTTGTCTGAGTTCCTTATTGGGCTGGGCCCTTAGTTATTTCTATTTTCTTTTACTAACACCCCTGTAAACTGGTGTAACCCCCCCTTTTTTTTTGTATTTTCCATTTTTTATTTATTTATTATTTCTTTTTGTTTAGAAATTGTGAAAAAGAAAAGTATAAAGAAAAACATATTGAAAAAAAGAAAGAGAAAAGAAATATTGAAAAAATATTAGGAAAGAAGAGAAAGAATAGTAAAAGAAAATATTTTAGAAAAAAGTATATTTGAGAAAAGAAAAGGAAAGAATATGGAAAAATATTCAAGAAAAATAGAAAAAACATATGAAAAATATATTGAAAAAAATAGTAAAGAAAGGAGAGAAAATATTGTGAAAAAATACATAGAAAAATATGGAAAAATATGTTGAAAAGAAAGGAAAAAAAAGAGAAAAAAATATTAAAGTAGATTTAATATTTTTGAAGCATTTTCTTTAGGATATATTTTCATAGAAATTATTTTACGATTTTAGGGATAGTTTAGAAGCCCACTTGTTAGGGGGCTATTTTCCATTCAATTTTTAGGATAGAATAGGATAGCGTTTCCTAGGAGATTTATTTTTCAGTATCCACTCATTGTAACCATTTTTCAGAGATTAATAAAACGAGATTTGAGCTGTGGTCCCGTAGTAGCCGAACTACAGCTGCTCTGGTTTCTCGTACCAGACGAGAATATGTAGGCATAGGATGCGATATCCTAGCGAGCACACTAACGACTGACTTTTGTTCTCTCGCTGCTGTGCGATCGAGACTTTCCCGCTGACGACTTATTGTAACCCTTTTTCTCTCTTGCCCAAGTGCATTTGAGACCAAGCCATAGTTTTGCCCATAGGTTCCCGACCCTGTGAAACCAGTTGTTTTTCTCACTGCTGTGTGAGAATGTTTGTTTAGCCGTAGTTAGTCTGAACTACGTAAAGCTCTGATCTTCCATGCAGTGGAAGTACGTAGGCACAAGACGCGAGGTCTTGGCGAGCCAATTTCCCTGTAGTCCCGAACTACGTTGACTCTGACTTTCTCTCTTGAGAATACGTAGGCATAGAGTGCGACGCTCTATCGAGTCAGTTCCCTTCCATTTAGATTTAGCAGCCGTAGATAGATTGTTTTGCATCCAGTAGACAACCCAAGCAAGCGTGGATCCCGTCGAGTACGACGGACGTGAGGGGTGCTAATACCTTCCCCTTGCGTAACCGACTCCCGAACCCAGGTTTTGGTTGCGATGACCATACCTTTTCCCCCGTTTTTGCGAGGTTTACTTCGAGCGTTTCCTTTCCCGCTCTGAGGGATAAATAACGCACGGTGGCGACTCTTCTGTCAGCCGGCGCCGATTTTCGCAGTAGCGACAGCTGGCGACTCTGCTGGGGAATGCGATAGTTCCCTATGTGAGTCTGCTGGGGACCCAACGTCCCCTGGCTGCTAAGGACTGCGATAGTTCTTATGCATGTGGGATCCAACGTCCCCTAAGAGAGAGTCAATCCTAGCGCTTGTTTGGGGCTTATTTATCGATATTATCTGTTGCTGTTGGGGTGTTACGGGTGTTCTATGATTGAGAGAAGCCGGACCTGGGCTTGAGTGCACCTTAGACTTAGAGTAGAAATTAGTGGGTGCCCGCATGCTTTGACTTGCTTTGGTGTCCCATGAAATCTACACTCAGACGAGGTTCTGCTGGTTGGCCTCCTGTCCCTTCCTTTGGTTGGCGTGGGTTGCTGGTTAGTTGGATTGTCGACTCTGGGAACCGATCATTTGGAAGTTAGCTAAGTGAGGCCTCTTCAGGACTCGATGATGCCACTCCTTCTGGGAATCGTATCGTCAGTCTTGAAAGTCTGTGACGCTGACGACCGCGTAGGATGCCGTACCTTGTCAGATATAGGTCCATACCTGTGAGTGGGGGGGGGGGGGGGGGTTTGTGCAGGAAACTTGACTTTCAACCTACCCGTTATTCTGGTCTTCTTTTCAGAGAACGTCTCCGTCAGCAGCGCAGCAGTATTCAGAGATTGTGTGGGGGCTGTGGTCCCGTTGTTTGCTGCATCTTGCATATCATGTGCATATCAGTGTTGCATCATATTGCATATCATCCGCCAGTTAGCCAGAGTTCTGATCCAGCCTTTGTTTCCTGAAGGTGATTACCCGGAGTTTGGATTGAGCAGCTGTTGATTGTCAGAAGACCTGCCTAGGGGTTGAGTAGATTTAAGCAAAGTCAAGCATTGAAGTCAGCTGAAGATTACTGGTAGCTATGTCTGAAGGCAATTTCCAGTCTCCTAACACCTTGACGGGGTTCACTATGGCGTCCAACCCTCTGTATGATTCTATGGAAGACTTCCCGCAAGTGAACAACGTTACTGCAGACCAAGTCGTACAGCCTTCTGTTGAGAACCGAGATCGACATGAGCAGTTTGTTGCCCGGAATGAGCGTCCTCCTCCTGTCAACAATCAAGGTGTTGCTTTCCCCGTGATGAATTACCGAAGGGATATCCCAACGGCTGGGATGGTAGATCCAAGAGCTCTTGACGATGGTAGAAGACTCCGAGCATTGGAAGAAGGATTGAAAGCTTTGAAAGCCAAAGATGCTGTTAACCTAGATGTCGTAGGCATGTGTTTGGTTCCTGACCTAGTGTTGCCTTACAAGTTCAAAGTGCCGAAGTTCGAAAAGTACACGGGAGATAGCTGTCCGAAGCTGCATTTGATGATGTTTTGTCGAAGAATGACTGCGTTTGTGCGAGATGACAAACTGATGATCCATTGCTTTCAAGATAGTCTGACTGGGGCATCTTTGAGGTGGTATATGCAGTTAGAGAGGAATCAGATTCAATCATGGATGGATTTGGCCAGAGCTTTTCTGAAGCAATACGATTACAATTTAGACATAGCTCCCTATCGCATGCATTTGCAAGAGTTGTCTCAAGAGATCAATGAACCTATCAGGAAATATGCTCAGAGATGGAGAGAATTTGCTGCTAGAGTGCGTCCCCCGCTGTTAGATCAAGAGCTGGCAAGCATGTTTGTAGATTCCCTACAATATCCGTACTTCAAAAGATTGCTCGGGATTCCGGCAAGTTTCTCTGACGTGGTAGCATTAGGAGAACGCCTCGAGTACTCCATAAGAATGGGGAAAATTCAGATTACTTCATATGATCAAGCTGGTGAAACTGAATACCCTTGTGACTATCAGAGTGAAGAAGAAGTTGTGATCAACTCAGTCATGCCAAAGGTTGAATATCCTCGAAGCGAACCAGTGAATTTTGTTGGTTCATCATCTTATCAGAGATCAGTACCTCCCGTGGCTTGTTATACTGAACAGACAGCCGTGCCTGGGGCACCCTATCAGGAACCTTATGTCGCTTCCATTGCAAATCAGCGAACTCGTGGCCGAGGTTATCAGAATCAGCGTCAGAATCAGAACAGACCTCGCAACAACTTGGAACGAAGGAATGCTCCTTTTCACCCAGTACCGATGCCGTATAGCCAGTTGCTACCATCTTTGATCCAGAAGTCTTTGGTGGAGCCGAAAGCTCTTAAGCCAGTTCCAGAACCTTACCCTCCTGGGTATAATCCCCACGTTCAGTGTGGTTACCATGGTGGCTCTCCAGGGCATTCGACGGAAGATTGTAAAGCATTTCAGGCGAAGGTACAGCAGTTGATTGATCAGGATCGCATTTCCTTTCGAGAAGGATTTCTGTTTGTTCATCCCAACCGCTCAGCTGTCTAAGCTCGTAGATTCGGAAAGTATTCTCCAGCAAAAGCCAGTGGTTCAGACAGGCAGGCGCCTCAGCATTGGCAGTCCTCAGACCTTTATATATCATTTGCATTTGTAGTTTCTTTTCTGTTAGCTACTACCTGCTTTTAAACATTGTATGTTTCGAATGGTGATAATAATAAAGTGACTATGCATTTTTCTGAATTAATCATGTCGCTGTCGCTCATTTACTGCATTGCACTGACACTTGCATTTTATTCACTCCACTTTATCCCTGTGACTAGCAAAGATTAGAGGGAGGATGACGAAGCTAAACTCATAACCTATGATCGTAGGCTTTCAGATAAGACCGTACCGATGACGTACAAGGCATTGTTTCAAATCCCCCAAACACTGGAGATATAAGGAGTTAGTCCCTTGTTAACCACTTCGAGCCAGGAAGTAGAAGTTTTTTCGGACTTATAAACCCTCACATCTTAACCCGGGGCAGGGTAGTTGTCAGTTAGCTTGACCGAGCGTTCAAGTCTTACAGAGGAGTGTTGTCTTTCGAGGACCAATATCAGTTTACACCTTTCAAGAGGCCAAACCTCACCAATCAGAAGTGAGACAGTTACAATCCTTTCGGAGCAATCAAGACAACCAGTGTCACACGACTTTGTTCCAAAAGAAAGAAGAAAGAAAGCCCGCTAAGTAAAAAGAAAGAAAAGCTGAGAAAGCTAATACTTAGGCAAAAATCAGGGCATCCCGCTGGACTTCAAAAGAAAACAAAAAAACGAAAAGAGCTCAAAATGAGTCAGTCCAGGCAAAAATTAGGGAATCAAAAGAATGAAAAAGAGGGATTAAAAAGAAAATTTTCCCCAGCAAATCACAAAGTCGTGTACACAGGCACCGAAAGCGAAGAAGGAGTAACTATCACTCTGGAAGAAAAGCTTGTGAATCCCTTAATTGTGGTTCTTACCATTCAACATACCTCTCAAAGAGGCGAGCGCTTGCGCCAGGTTAACTGAACCTTAGGATCGGAGATCATCACGTAGAAGGGGTGGGTACAAATCAAAATTTGAGCCAAATATCCTTTGTTTCACGAACCGTGAACCCGACCACGATACAACCCTTAAAAGACCTAATTGAGGTAGGGTTATTCTGAAGCGCATCACGATAAGGTTGAGTAACCTGACTCCTTCTTGACTTGCTAGCCACATCCTTGTTGTATTTTCACTGACCACGTAAGCACTACGTCTGAACTTTGGTTCATTCGTCACTCACAATTATATGCATGTAAATGAGTGACAGCTCAAATTTTTTCAAAATCTGCATAACCGCTGTATTAAGATTACCATTCATAAACAGACGATTCTAATTGCAGGTTAGTAGTTGACATGAAAGAAATTCCATCAGGGAATAATCGAGCATGACTGAGTAATTCAGTAGTCTGAACCAGAATGGTGTATGTTGTGAAGCCTAGTGAATCAGGGGCATCAATTTCCGGTGAGTTCGGAATTAGTCAGTCTGAGGACAAGGCCCGAAGCTTCAGTTGATCAGGGGCAGTTTCTTTGAGAAGCAGTTGATCAGAAGTGCGTCTTCTCGAGAGCCAATCAGGGGCAGTTATGCACAACGTTGAGATTTGAAAGCAGAATCTTCAGGTGGATAATCAGATCGGGTTAAGTCGCTAGAACGCTCATTCAGGGGCAAGCCAGTTCAGAAATGATGAAACCAGTCTGGGTTGTTGGGTGTTTAATGGAGATTGAATTCTGTTGTCGTACAAATACCAGGGCAAGTATTCGCGAAGTCGTCTCGTAGCAAGCTATTCAGAGCGGTGATCTCAGGAATTGTACTGGGGCAAGTTGTGCAAGCCAATCTTTTATCCCCAACTGAGTGTACTGGGGGCAAGGTGTTCAAACAAGTTTGTTTATCCCCAGCCGGAGTTAAGTATCGGGGATCATGTCAATACCCTTATCAAAACCTGAACCTTTCAAATAAGAAGACCTTGCTGTCGTTGGATCATTATCCTACAGTTTAAACCTGTTGTGTGTCAGTAACCAGTCGTTTCCAAAGTCCAGTTCTCGCCTGGCAAACCGGTAACCAGTTCTCGTCTGGCCCACTCTATCGTAAGCATCAGTTCCCGTCTGGTGCAGTTTATTGTAAGCCTCAGTTCCCGTCTGGTGCAGTTTATTGTAACCAGTTTTCGCCTGGTCATCATTTCTTCCAGAGTTGTATCAGTTCTCGTCTGGTACATGTCGTCGCGTAATCAGTCCTCATGTGTTTTAACCTATGTGGTATACCAGTTCTCGTCTGGTGTACGTGAGCTTTCAGCCAGTTCTCGCCTGGTTGTCTATACCTCAGTCTGTTATTCCAGTCAGCCCCGTCTGATGTTCAAAAACAAAAATCAATGTTTGTTCAATTCACTTAACCTATCAGTTCTCGTGTGGTAGTCCACCCTGAATGCTAGTTCTCGTCTAGTATTTTCCATATCTTCCACTGTGTACATAATCCGTGTTTATCCTAAAAAACAAAAACCTAAAGGTATCTGACACCGTATGACCCGCATGTTGTCATGTTCCCCGATACGAAGCTCGACGGATGCCAGTGCTCCGATTAATGGTTGACATCCTTGTGGATGTTGTTAAATCAGAATTGCCACTCTTCAGCAGATGAAAGTTGCTTATTATCCCCGGAAGAGTCGAGATTATATTTTACCCCGTATCAGAGTAGGATCAGGAGCATCCTCAGCAGATTAAGATCGACATCCTTGATAGTAGGGGCATTTCCAGCAGTATGTTGCGCGCAGTCGACCCCAGTTTAGGTCAATCCCCGCAGAGTATAATCAGTTGCCGAGGGTTAGAAGGGAGCATCCCCACGCAGAGTTGTTTTTCTTTCCCCAATGAAGTCGCCAAGCAGGGTGCCTTTTCATTTCTCCAGCAGAACGGTTATCCCCAACGGATTTGGTTTCCCGTTTCCAGCATTTATTTTGCTGAGACAATTCTGTAACTTCAGTTCATCCCCAGTAGAGTTGACGTTATCTTTGGCATTTATTTTGCCAAGCGGTTTTCAGACCTGGTGATCTCTGGCAGCTCGAGCCTGCATTAGCATTCGCATATATAATCACTGCATTTATACAAGCATATAGTATACCCATGCCGTCTGGGCCTCGCATTTTCAAACAGAACGCATAGCATTTACATGTCATATAGGACATTGCATCATTTCAAGCATACGCATGTCGAAACAGAGACCAGGATGGTTACCTATTGGATTTCGAATTTGTTCACCTGCAGAGTGGTGTGGTTAAGCTTCTCGTCTCCCCCAGCGGAGTGATTCTTCATATTTGGTTGTTACGTCAGCATCGGAAAAAACAACAACAACAACGAAGATTGACATATATCAGACTTCTGAAGCTGCCCCCTTCGTCAAAATAGGTGCCAGGCAGTTCAATTCAGAATTCCCCAGGAGAGTTTCCTCAGGTTCACTGTGAACCATGAGTCGACAGAAAGATCCCATAACAGATGGGAAGGCGTTTGCTTTGCGAAGCATTATTTCAATACTTGTGGCGTCACACAAGTGTTGAAAAGGAGAAGAAAATTTATCAGAAAATTGACCAGTTGTTGCCATGACAACCAAACTTCAATTTATTGGAAGCTATTTCTCAAGCAGTTTTGCAGTATATTCCCGCGGTTGGCAAATTTCAGGGTTCCATTTGTATTCAACCGTCATCTACCTTGAACGTTTGAAGGCTGAGCGCTCTTCACCCATTCAGGTCGAAGTCGCTTGAATAGGGGCAGCTGTTGCACCCCAAAATTTGACCAACCGGGTCTCGTATCTGGCTCGATGTTTCGACGCATAATCGCATTCGCATCTGCATATTGCATACAGTGCATTTTTCTCATTTGTTTTGATTTTATCAGGGATCACAGCTCTCGTCTCGTGTTTCGGGTGTTTTAATAGGTAGAATTGTATTTTTGGGATATTTCGGTGCCCGTTTATTTTTACCGGATATTTTGGTGCGCTCTCGCGGTGTTATGTGTCGTTCGATGCTTATTTTGTTCTTCTAGGATTTATTGTGATTTTGCTGGATTTTATTGGTCATTTTTAGGGTTTAAATAGGTTTAAATCATTTTTTAGCATTTTTAGAATTTTATAGAATATTAATAGATTTAATTCATTTTTAGAATATATTAGATTTTAAATAGATTTTTAGGATTTAATAGATTTTTTTAAGATAATATAGAATTTTCTAGGATATTAATTGAGTTTTTGAATATATTTTTAGATATAGGATAGTAATAGGTTTTAATATTTTAATAGTTGTTAGAATATATTAGATATTAAATGATTTTGATAGAAATATATGGTTTTTCTTTTAATATAGAAATAGATAGATTTTTCTTTTTCTTTAATAGATACTATAAATTTTCTTTTTATAGAATATAATATAGTTTTTAGAATTAATTAGGATTTATAGAAATTAATTAGATTAGTTAGCTTTAGGTTAATCAGAATTTTACTTCATTTAGTTAATTAGTAATTAGTTTTATGTTTTTCGTTTAATCCATTATTAATTCATTAATCCATTCAGATTGTTTTTGGGTTTTTGTTTCATTTTCGTAGTGGGCCTCAATCTCAATTCGCAGGCCCAGTTTGAGCTTTTTTGTCCAGATTAATCCAGAAATGATCCAGCAAGGTCCAGCATTCTCCAGCCAATTCCAGCAAAATCCAGAAGGTTCTGGAACGTTCCAGATTTTCTCAGCTATAAAGCCTGCACGCCACGTGTAGCAAAAGGCTGGCCCCACGTTACGCTGCCATCACACGCCACCTCACCCTCACGATTCCTCTTCCCAGGCCACGCGTGGGACACGCGTCTCACATGCGTGCGCCCCCTCCACCATCACTGCCACGCGTACACGCCACAGCCCCTCCACCATTCTTCACCGACAAATCACACCGGCCGGCCTGCATGGCCGGCGGCCACCGCACGCCTCACCAGAAACCCCAAAAATTCCAGATTTCGGCCAGTATTCATCATCCACCACCGATCAACCTTCTTCATTTTGCTCCGATCTTCATCCTCTCCAGATCTCCGATTCAACAGATCTCCAGAAAGTTCTTCATCATCCTCAACAAACTCCAGATCAACCACAATCTTCAAGAAGCGTTTCCAGAAATTCATCAGAACGATGAAGATTCATCATCAACCTTCATGCATGTTCCAGAAGTTTCTTCAAAGCTCCACCGTGTTCATCCATAGTTCCAGAAATCTTCAGATTCGGTCTCAGATCCATACGCACATCGATCTTCATATGGCTAGAGGTTGAGTTTTCCAGATATTCTTCAAAGAAGATGAAGACGTTCATAGTCATTTTCAAGCAATTTCCAGATTCGCTTCATCAAGATCCCTTTGCGAAACAACGCTCAAGATCTCCCAAATTTGTTTTGAGCCTTCAAGCAAGTCTTCAGCAAGAACGCTCAAGAACATCTTCAAGCCACTCGGATTTGTTACGAATCTTCATCCGTCAACGTCCATAGATCCACATCTCGCGCGTTCGTCAGAAACATCGCGTTCGAAGATCTTCAAGATCCTCCATCGACGTCATCGGAGGATTCGAGAATCAGCAACAAACCTTCATCATCGCCAAGGATATTCAGGAACAAGGAAGAGTTACGTGGAGTTCGTGAATCGCCTTAGTGTTGTGGATCATGCGCTGCTGTTGAGCATGTTTTGAACGGATTGAAATTGAATGGAGAAGGAGAGAAGGTTCACTTGCGCAAGTGAAGCCATGGAGACGGAGGGGAGTAAGGTTGAAACGGAGGTAGGCGGCGGCGGTAAGATTGGAGAAGAGGGAAGAAGAAGCTAGGGCTAGGGTTTCAGAAAGGGGAAAGGGAAGAGAGGAAGGGGAAGAGGTTGGGCTGGATCCAAGCCCAATCCTTTTTTGGTGCTACACCCCTCACTTTTTTTTCTGCCACGAAGTGGGCCTCAGGCCCAACGAAACCAATTGCCAACACACTCCCAGTTCACTCATACGCACCCCCCTCCCAATGTTTTTTTGTCTGAGTTCCTTATTGGGCTGGGCCCTTAGTTATTTCTATTTTCTTTTACTAACACCCTTGTAAACTGGTGTAAACCCCCCCTTTTTTTTTGTATTTTCCATTTTTTTTTAATTATTTTTTTTGTTTAGAAATTGTGAAAAAGAAAAGTATAAAGAAAAACATATTGAAAAAAAGAAAGAGAAAAGAAATATTGAAAAAATATTAGGAAAGAAGAGAAAGAATAGTAAAAGAAAATATTTTAGAAAAAAGTATATTTGAGAAAAGAAAAGGAAAGAATATGGAAAAATATTCAAGAAAAATAGAAAAAACATATGAAAAATATATTGAAAAAAATAGTAAAGAAAGGAGAGAAAATATTGTGAAAAAATACATAGAAAAATATGGAAAAATATGTTGAAAAGAAAGGAAAAAAAAGAGAAAAAAATATTAAAGTAGATTTAATATTTTTGAAGCATTTTCTTTAGGATATATTTTCATAGAGATTATTTTACGATTTTAGGGATAGTTTAGAAGCCCACTTGTTAGGGGGCTATTTTCCATTCAATTTTTAGGATAGAATAGGATAGTGTTTCCTAGGAGATTTATTTTTCAGTATCCACTCATTGTAACCATTTTTCAGAGATTAATAAAACGAGATTTGAGCTGTGGTCCCGTAGTAGCCGAACTACAACTGCTCTGATTTCTCGTACCAGACGAGAATATGTAGGCATAGGATGCGATATCCTAGCGAGCACACTAACGACTGACTTTTGTTCTCTCGCTGCTGTGCGATCGAGACTTTCCCGCTGACGACTTATTGTAACCCTTTTTCTCTCTTGCCCAAGTGCATTTGAGACCAAGCCATAGTTTTGCCCATAGGTTCCCGACCCTGTGAAACCAGTTGTTTTTCTCACTGCTGTGTGAGAATGTTTGTTTAGCCGTAGTTAGTCTGAACTACGTAAAGCTCTGATCTTCCATGCAGTGGAAGTACGTAGGCACAAGACGTGAGGTCTTGGCGAGCCAATTTCCCTGTAGTCCCGAACTACGTTGACTATGACTTTCTCTCTTGAGAATACGTAGGCATAGAGTGCGACGCTCTATCGAGTCAGTTCCCTTCCGTTTAGATTTAGCAGCCGTAGATAGATTGTTTTGCATCCAGTAGACAACCCAAGCAAGCGTGGATCCCGTCGAGTACGACGGACGTGAGGGGTGTTAATACCTTCCCCTTGCATAACCGACTCCCGAACCCAGGTTTTGGTTGCGATGACCATACCTTTTCCCCCGTTTTTGCGAGGTTTACTTCGAGCGTTTCCTTTCCCGCTCTGAGGGATAAATAACGCACGGTGGCGACTCTTCTGTCAGCCGGCGCCGATTTTCGCAGTAGCGACACTAAGGACTGCGATAGTTCTTATGCATTTGGGATCCAACGTCCCTTAAGAGAGTCAATCCTAACGCTTGTTTTACCGTCGAGGATTTTATATGGATTTATATTTCTGACCTTTATTTTCAGCGTTATATATACTGATTATTATTGTTGTATTGGGGTGTGACGAGTGTTCTGATACTGAGTGAGGAGCCGGACCTGGGCTTGAGTGCACCTAGAATTAGAGTAGAGATTAGTTGGCGCCCGCTTGCTTTGCTTGCCTTGGTGTCCCGCGAAATCTACACTCAGACGAGGTTCCTCTGGTTGGCCTCCTGCCTCTTCCTTTGGTTGGCGTGGGTTGCTGGTTAGTTGAATTGTCGACTCTGGGGACCGATCATTTGGAAGTTGGCTAAGTGAGGCCTCTTCAGGATTTGATGATGCCACTCCTTCTGGGAATCGTATCCTCAACCCTGAAATTCTGTGACGCCGACGACCGCATAGGATGCCATACCTTTGTCAGTTACTAGGACATCCACCTGTGAGAGGGTTTGGGGTTATGCAGGTAACTAGACCTTCAGATACCGGTTATTGCTTGATCAGAGTTCCTGGGTATTTGTAGAGAGTTGTGAGGTCTGTTAGAGACCATTTGGAGATGTGTTATGAGGTCTGTCAGAGACCAGTTGGACAGTCCTGAGGTCTGTCAGAGACTAGTTGGAGATATGATATGAGGTCTGCCAGAGACCAGTTAGAGTTGGGGTTTGAGGACTGTCAGAGACCGTTGTTGGAGCTTTGTTCTAGGTCTATCTGAGACTAAGGTTTGAGGACTTCTATAGAGTCTATCTGAGACTTCTTGATTTGGTTCAGGCTATTCAGCTACGGCCGTTGGTCCCCGTTGCATGTTACTTGCATTGCATTTGTTTGCATACTCATCATCATTGCATCCCACTAACGTGTGTCTGTGCTGCAGGTGCATTTGCATTTCCCTAGTTCTAGTGTCCGGATTTCTGAGTGATTGGTCATGGCCAGCTTAAGAAGGACAGTTGCTTACAAATTGCCTACTCCTAATGTTGTTCCCCTGCTTGGGTTGATCTCTCTGGCTGATGAGGATGTTCGTAGGAGCTTCAGAATGAGCTATGGAAGACTATTGAGATTGGTGCGCAAACCCACGGAGGCAGAGCTAGATGGGCTGTACGCTTTGATGCAATTCTATGATCCCGCATTGAGATGTTTTACGTTTGCTGATTTCATTATGGGGCCTACCATTGAGGAGTATGTGGAGCTTACTGAGTTACCCGTGCAGAACCAGGTTCCATTCATTCATTCTGGCATTAAGCCCAAGCCGGAAGACTTGGCAAAAGCTTTGCATGTGGATGCTTCTGAACTGTTGACTACTGTTTCCCGTGGAGTGCCAGGCTTCTCGCTCCAGTTCTTGATTAGTAAAGCCCAAGAGTACGCTAAGAGCGGGTGCTGGATTGCCTTCAATGTTGTGCTGGCTCTGTGCATTTACGGCATAATATTGTTTCCCAATGTACCGGATTTTGTGGACTTCGATGCCTTCTACTTGTTTGCCGCTGGTAATCCTGTACCTACCCTACTCGGAGATTTCTACCACTCACTGCATTACAAGAATGAGAAGGGAAGAGGGAAGAATGTTCATTTCTGTGTACCATTGCTGGGTATGTGGTTTAGGAGCCACCTTCCCATGAAGGGATCTTTTGTAGAGAGCGCAACCACAGCTAGCTGGTCAGAGCGCCTGATGAGGCTATCTTCCGAAGACGTTGAATGGTTTGATAGAGATCTGCTGGGATCTGAGCTTATCTTCAGTTGTTCTGGGTACCCTAATGTCCCGCTGATAGGGAGGAAAGGGTGTATCAACTACAACCCGTCATTGTTGGTCCGTCAGTTCGGATATGCGCTGAAGAACCCGCCAAAGGAGGAAGAAGTACAGGAATCTCTGTACTTCACCGGAGACGTGAAGGGGGAGTTACTAGCCAAACTGCAGCATGCCTGGACGCGTATTAACCGAAGAGGGAAGCCGTTGTTAGGGAAGAATGACTGTCAGGCCTATGCACCTTACAGGGTTTGGATCCAGGAGAGAGCCAGTCAGTTGCGGATGCCGTTTCCAGATGCGCCAGCCCTTGTTCCTATTCCGGTAGCAGAACCAACTACTGTTTCCAGGGAAGCCTATGAGCAAGTTGTGAAAGAAAAAGAAGCCTTGATGAAGATCAATGAAGGGCTAGAGCAAGAGCTAGCCCAGATGCGCAGTGAGAAAAACAAGGCCGTACATGCTTTCCAACAGCAGATCGAGCTAGTGAGCAGATTAGAGGCTGAGTTGACTGAGGAGAGGAAGAAGCGCGAACGTCTGGGGCAAGAGTTCAGAAGCTCCCATGACATGCTTGAATCCAAAAAGAAAGCACTTGACATCGCTCACCGAGAGATCTCTTCTTGCAATAAGACTTGGAATGCCACGCTCACCAACAATAAGAAGAGGGAGGATAAGTTGAAGCAGCAAATTTCTGACCTCGAAGAGCAGTTAAAGGCCAGCATCGATAAGTGCGAAGAAGAAGTGATGTCCAGGTATAGTCTCCAGAAGGCGTTGAACAAGGTTATTGAAGGCAGGAACGAAGCCATGTCTCAGAAGCGGAAGTTAGAAGATCGCTTCGGAGAAGGGGCATGGAAAGAAACTGCTGGAGACGTGCGACGTGTTCTTAAGAAAAGAAACCAACTTGTTGAAGGGCTGCTTACTCGACCAGGTCATCCAGAGACCAAGAAGTTGATAGAAGAGTATCAGGCTTATGGGAGTGCTTGATCATTTCTTGTATTGACTTGTATGCTTTATTTGCACAGTGCTGACCATCACCAGGATTGTTGGTTGAGGTCATGCCTTCTTATTATGCTCAGTAACATTGTATTCTCGGCCTATTGGTGTTCTCTGCAATATATGAGGCTTTCTGTGATTCAGCTCTGATCTTTGTATTGCTAACACTGTCACCGCACCGGCACCTTCACACTAGAATCGGGGAATGAATTTCCCTAATGCACAAACACACACATTGCATTGCATTCATATTCATATTGCATTACAGGTAATTATTAAACTGTAGCTCATCTCCTGTATCTCACAGGTCCCCCAGGATTATCGACCGAAGAATTCCCTGGCATTCAACCAGAAGCAGCAGCAAGGAAGTCATGAGTCAGGATCCGACTGAGATGCAAGAGGTGCACGACAACATGATGCGGCTCATACAGGTAATGGAAGCCATGGCCGAGAGTCAGAAACAGTTGCAAAATATGGTGCAGCCTCTGATTGCACGGGCTAATGATAGGGCTGCCGACTTTGCTCAGCTAGAGAATCATGGTTCTCTCCCAGGCCGCATACGCCAACTTGTGGGGATAGCCATCAAGCAGGTTCAAGCATAATTAACGGATGTTCGAGGCCAGTTGGGACAGCTCACGAAAGATATGCAAGCATTGCGCTCGAATCAGGAGACGCTAGAAGAAGAGAACTGCCGATTGAAGGCACAGATGGGGTTGATGGCTGAAGTATTAAGGAACGTACTCAGGAGAGAAGGAGGGCAAATGTCGGAAGACGCAGCTGGCTTGTCTGCTCCTCAGGGGTCGGAAGAACCGTTACCCACGCATGATAGGCGTAAGAGACCCTCTCCACGATTCGAAGCTCAGGATTCTTCTCGTCAGCAGTCGCAATTGATCTTTCAGGATAACTCAAGGAGGTGTGGTAAGAGAATGAGGTCTTCTAACAGAGTATTTGATGAGATCCCTGTGGATTATGATCAGCTGGTGCAACTCTTGTTCCAACTTCAACTGGTTGGGCCCCGCATTTTGGTCCCACTGACAGGGCAGCCGCCACCAGACTATGACCTGAACGCCCATTGTGCCTTCCACTCCGGAGCGCCGGGGCATGACATTGCAAATTGTAAAGCTTTTAAGCATAAGATTCAAGATTTGCTAGATGAGAAAATAATTGAGTTTGTACCGGGGGGCATAAAAGTTGCAGGGACTGATATTCCCATTTCTCCGCCAGAGGTTGCAGATGAATCGAGGTATATCCCAGAACCACTGGAAGCTAAGTCTCCATGTCCACAACAGTTGCCGATGCCAGGGTTGAATTTAAGGATGATAACGTGTGAGCCTGAGGAGTCGTCCGAGCAAAGCCAGCAGCCTGCGAAATGCCAGTATCCGGCCCAACAAAGAATTCGGGGAAAGAAGCCAAGGAGGGCGTTTGAAAAGCCTCCCTCAACGTACGCAGATTTGTTACAGACACTACTAAGATTGAACTTGGTGGAGAAAAGAACTCTGGCGCCAATAACCGGCACTCTGCCGGATGGCTATGATGCAAGCAGGCACTGTGAATTCCACTCCGGGGCTCCCGGACATGATATTGAAGGTTGCCACGCGTTCAAGCATAACGTCCAAGATTTAATCGACAGCAAGGTTATTAACTTCTCTGATAGGGTCCCCAAGGTGGTGCAAGGCCATAGACAAGCAAAAGCCGGGGTGATGAAAAAGTTGCCCAGGTTTGATCGAGCCGTTGAAAGAAGATCGAGACAGCAGTAGACTACCCCTGATAATGGTTTCTGAGGATGGTTGACTCGCCAATAAGTCGAAGTGCAGAAAGTCCAGTTCTGAGACACCGACATTTTTCATGTTATCTTGTTCATGTCTTTGCATTTGTAGTTTCTTTTCTGTGTAATTGCAAATTTCGCTCTTAAAACTTGTTGTTTTTCAATTGATATTGATAAACGAAATGAATATGCATGTTTTGAATTAATCCAGTCGTGTTCACTCTTTGTGTTTCTTTAATGCTTAATGCTTGTTTTAGTAGGAATCCGAGGAGGATGACGAAAACAGATGACGAGTAATGTTCCGATCGTATGCTTTTGGACAAAAAAAAACTTGTTGATGAAATACAGGCATTGTTTCAATCCATAAACACAGGAGATATAAGGAAGATAATCCCTTGATAACCCCTTTCGAGCCAGTAGTAGGAGTTCCTTTTTGAAAATGAAAAAACCCTAAATCTTAGCCCGGGGCAGGGTAGGTGTCAGGTAGTTTGACCAAGCGTTCGAATCGTGAAAAGAGTGTCCGGTTGAGGATAAATCACACTTGTATAGGTCGTGCCTAAAGAACCACAATGGTTAAACCTTGCCGATAAGGAGTGAAACAGTCACATTATTCCACAAAAAGTCAGACAAACCAGTGTCACACGACTCGTTCAAAAAAAGAAAAAAAAACGAAAAGCGAAAAGAATCAAAAGCCCGCTAAGTCAAAGTTTGAAAACAAATGACTTAGGCAAAAAAAAGGGGGCATCCCGCTGGACTGGAAAATTAAAAGAATCTCAAAAGATAATCAGTCCAGGCAAAAGTTAGGGAATGAAAAATGAAAAAACGAAAGACGGAAAGGATTGCCAAAGAAAAGAAAGAAAAAATCCTCGAAAAGGACACAGTCATGTGACTCGGGGCCCCCAAAGACGGAAAGCAAATGACTGTCACTCACAAAGGAAAAAATGTGTGGTATCCTGAACCAGCACTCCTATCATTCCACCTCTAATAGGTGAACGCTGAAGTCAGATTAGCTGAACATAGGATTGGAGAACATCACGAAGAATGGGTGGGTCGAAATAAATTTTGAGCCTATATCTTTCCTTGTTAACCGTGAACCTGACCACGTTACAACCCGAAAAAGTCCTAATTGAAACAGGTTTTGGTCAAGAGCATATGTCAGTAAAGATCTCGTCGATTCTGACTCCTAAAAGGGTTCCTCTTACCAGCTTTCATATTGACATCTTGATAATTGATTCATTACATGTCACAAAATTTTTTCAGTGAACAGACTTGGATTTTGAAACTGTCATATGCATCGCGCTTAATATATCTTTTATGCAGAACAACTTGTTTTACTTGCGAGTAAGCGCATGTTAACAGGAAAGATTCCTACTGTGGAAGGTCTGATCAGGATAAAATGCAGAATGCCCAAATGTTTCGTGAACTGGGGCAAGCTATACTGATTAATCCAGGCAGAGTCAGTCATCCTAGAATCAGTAAATCTGGGGCAGTCAGGTCAAGATTTGGCCAATCTCTCATAGCTATGGGCATTGCTCCACGAGTCAGTCAATCAGGGGCAAAAGCATTACCAGATTAAGGTCACCCTAAAAGCACAAGGGCTATTTTTGACAGAGCACCTCTTCGAGGTCCGAAATGCAGAAGCAGTCCGTGTCTGATGTCAGGATACAAAGACTGTAGGATCCATTCCTAAATTATTGCAGATTCAGGGGCAAGCTAAGCAAAAATACAAACTGGGGCATGTTAGTATCCCCCGCACGGAGTTCTCTCCTTTCAGCAAGTGTTCTTTCCTCCCAGTAGAACTCGAAGATTAAGACCATCCCCGCAGAGTTGGTTGTGCATCCAGGCGTTTACTTTGTCAGAATACCGTGGGATACCTGCTCACTCTCCAGCAGAAGTCCAATCATACTTGGCACACCTGCTATTCCCCCAACAGAGTTATATTCCCCAGCAGGATGTTACTTCAACGAGGTGTTTGGTTTAAGTTCCCGATTTCCCAACTGAGTCGACTTCATCCTTCCAGCATTTATTTTGCTGGAATAATTCTGTAGCACCTGGCTATCCCCAGCGGAGTTGGAATTATCTTCAGCATTTATTTTGCTGAAGCAGTTTTTGTACTCTAGCAGTTCAGGTGGAGAGAGCTCGTGCCCAAATGAGCTACCAAACGTTCAAGATCTCGGCATGAGACATTCAATGATAATGTCAGTTTCGGCAGTATTCCCCACAGAGTTATCAGGATAAGTTTCTCTTTATTCCCAGGCAGAGTTATTTGTCATCAAGGGGTTTCATGAATCAGAATTTCAGAAGTGGCCTCCGGGCATCAGAACAGGCATCCGGTAGTTTGGTTTCCAGATATCCCCAGTAGAGTCCGCCTCAAAGTCGCTGTCACGTCAGTGCTAAAAAGTTTGTGGGTTGGGACCAATGAAGAAGTGAGTCCTGACGTGGACAAGTTGTATTTCCCCAGCGGGTCGAAGATTGGAGTCCTGACATGGACAAATCAAGACGAAACATGGGTCCTAACGTGGACGATGTTCTCCTTACGTGGAAAGACGATGTTTCCTTACGTGGAAAGAAGATGGTTTCCTTACGTGGAAAGAGATTGATTCCTTACGTGGAAAGTTTAGTCCTGACGCGGACAGATTGAGAAAAGCAAGTTTAGTCCTGACGTGGACAGATTCAGAAAGAGTGGTCTCCTTACGTGGAAAGATTGTAGTTTCCTTACGTGGAAAGATGTGATTTCTTACATGGAACAAGTTGGAGTCCTGACGTGGACAGATCGAGGTTATGTTTCCTTACACGGAAAGATTGGAGTCCTGACGTGGACAAACTAAGATAAGATTGTGTTTCCTTACGTGGAAAGAAAAGAAGTTTGTTTCCTAACGTGGAAAGAAGGTTGTATTCCTTACGTGGAAAAAGAAGTATTCCTTACGTGGAAAGGGAGCATTCCTTACGCGGAAGAAAAATAGTTTCCTTACGTGGAAAGAGTTGGAGATTCCTTACGTGGAAAGATGGAGATTCCTTACGTGGAAAGACGAGTTTATTCCTGACGTGGAAAGATGGAGATTCCTTACGTGGAAAGACGAGTTTATTCTTGACGTGGAAAGATGGAGATTCCTTACGTGGAAAGACGAGTTTCCTAACGTGGAAAAGAAGTGGTTTCCATACGTGGAAAAAGTGATGATTCCTTACGTGGAAAGATTGAGTCCTTACGCGGACATATCAAGATTGATTCCTGACGTGGAAAGAAAGAGATCATTCCTGACGTGGAAGAGTTTAGTCCTGACGCGTACAGATCAAAGAAGATTGTATTCCTTACGTGGAAAGAGATGAGTCCTTATGTGGACATATCAAAATATGATTCCTTACGTGGATAGAAGTTGATTCCTTACGTGGAAAGAAAAGTTGATTCCTTACATGGAGCAGTTGTGATTCCTAACGTGGACAAGTTATTCCTTACGTGGAAAAATGGTGATTCCTAACGTGGAAAAGTGAGATTCCTTACGTGGAAAAAAGATTGTATTTCCTTACGTGGAAAGTTTAGTCCTGACGCGGACGGATTCAGAAGAAATGGTATTCCTTACATGGAAAGAAGAAGTATTCCTAACGTGGAAAGAAAGCGTGTTCCTTACGTGGAAGAGAAAGAGAAATTTCAGTTCCTTACGTGGAAAGATTGAGATTCCTTACGTGGAAAGAGAAAATGATTCCTTACGTGGAAAAATGAGATTCCTTGCGTGGAAAAATGATTCCTTACGTGGAAAAGAGATTGTGTTCCCAACGTGGAAAGGCGGGTCCTAACGGGGATGATGTATTCCTTACGTGGAAAGAAAGTTGCATTCCTAACGTGGAAAAGAGGTGTTCCTTACGTGGAAAGATGACGTTCCTAACGTGGAAAGAAAGATTGATATAGTATTCCTCACGTGGAAAGATTGAGTCCTGACGTGGACATATCAAGTTGTATTCCTTACGTGGAAAGATTGGGGTTTCCTTACGTGAAAAATTTGTGATCCCTAACGTGGAAAAAGAAAGAGTCCTTACGTGGACAAAGCAAAAGAAGACGTATTCCTTACGTGGAAGAGTTTGCCAAAGCAGAGAAAAAAGTTATTCCTGACGGGGAAAAGCGGTGTTATTCCTAACGTGGAACGGTTATTCCTTACGTGGAAAGACGAGTCATCCCCAGCACGGTCGCTAATGGATCAGTTGGTAGCCATAGCAGTCAGATCTAGGCAGTGGGTGTCGTTCCCCAAGCAGTGGTGCAGTTCATTTCTGCGGTTGGCAAATTTCAGGGTTCCATTTGTATTCAACCATCTTCTACCTTTGAATGATCAAAGGCTGGGCGCTCTTCAACCATTCAGGTCCAAGCTGCTTGAATAGGGGCAGCTGTTGCACCCTAAGATTTGACCAACCGGGTCCCGTATTTGGTCCTATGTTTCGACGCATGACCGCATTCGCATCTGCATATTGCATACAGTGCATTTTTCATTTGTTTTGATTTTATCGGGATCACAGCTCTCGTCTCGCGTCTTAGGTGTTTTTAATCAGTTCAGATAGGTAGAATCATATTTTTGGGATATTTCGGTGCCCGTTTATTTTTACCGGCTATTTTTGGTGCACTCTCGCGGTGTTATTTGTCGTTCGGTGCTATTTTGTTCCTCTGGGAATTATTGTGATTTTTCTGGATTTTATTGGCTATTTTTTTAGGGTTTAAATAGATTTTTAATCATTTTAGGATAATATAGAATTTTATAGAATATTAATAGATTTTTCTTGTAGAATATTAATAGGTTTTAATATTTTTAATAGTTTTTAGAATATATTAGATATTAATTGGTTTTGATAGAAGCATATAGTTTTCTTTTAATATAGAAATATTATAGATTTTATTTTGGTTTTATAGAATAGTAGATCTTTCTTTTAATAGATTTTCTTTTAATTAGTTTAATAAGAATTTAGATATTTTAGATATTAATATAGATTTTGTAGATTTTAAATATTTTTTTAAAAAATAGTTTTAATAGCTTTTTAATCACTTTAATGAATAATATAGATTTTTTCTTTAATGAGAGATTTTCTTTTATAATAATAGTATAGGTTTGATAGAAATTTATTAGAATTTTATTAGTGGGTTTATTAGAATTTTTTAGAGATTTATTAGAGTATTAGGATAATTCTCTTGTTAGTTTAATTGAGATCTTATTAGAATTAATTAGATTAGTCCTCAGATTTAGTTAATTGAGTTTAGTTAGTTAATTAGGATTAGTTCTTAATCAAGTTTTAACCATGTTTTTTTCATTCATTATTCAGATTTAATGTTGGGTTTTTTATTTGTTTTTTCGTTTGGGCCCAGAGTCCTTTTTCAGCCCAAATTCGCAGGGTTTCAGTCCAGTTTCCAGAATAATCCAGCAAAGTCCAGAATATTCCAGAGATTTCCAGAAATTGCATGTGGTATAAAACCAGCCAGCCACGTGTTGCACTCAAGGGACCCCACGTTACACGCTATCGCGCTGCCACCTCACCCTTCAGACTCTCCACACTCTCTCACACTCAGGCCACGTGCCACCCATGCGCAGCTCCCCTCGCCACCTCTCAACACACGTGTCCTCACCACCTTCTCGCCGGACCCCCTCGTCGCCGGGCATGCAGACGCCCTGAGCAGCCCCAACGGCCACCGCCCAACCAACTCCGGCCGCCGTCCCTCGCCGGAAACTGCAAAACTGCAGAAAATCCTCCGATCTCCCTCTTTCTCCCTCTTCTTCCTCCGTCCATCTTCATCATCACCTCGCCGGAGAACTCATCCTTCGCCGGAAACTTCAACCAGTTTTCCAGAACATTCCAATATCCATCGTTCTTCACCAATTTTCCCAGAAAACCTTCCAAGCGTTCATCAGTGTTCCCAGAAAGGACGTCAAGATTCAATCGTTTTGCGCCCAGAAATAGTACGATTTTCATCCTCTCGTTTCCAGAACGACAGATCTCCAGGCCAGACGTAATCATCAGATCTTCTTGAATCTCCGTTAGTTCTCGTCGCTAGTCACCAGAAGCACAGTGTGTTCCTCATTTTTTCTCCATGACTCGATCAGGAAGTTTCTCGTAGATCCTCCCCAACTTCAAGATCGCCAAGGATTTTCGAATTCCTCTGCGTTCCTCCATTAACGACATCCAGGTTCCTGTTTCTTTCTTCTCTGAGCTCTGTTCTTTGCATGCGTTAGGGTTCAACTTTGAGATGATTCATGTTCAGCTTTGAGGCTGTGAGATGATTCGTTAGGGTTAGTATTTTGAGATGTATTTGAAGTTTCAATTGATGATAGCAATGGTTTTTCAGAGTGGTCGATAATGCTTATTTTGAGTTTGATTTGTTTGGCTGAGATTAGGGTATTTTGTTTAGGATCCGTGAGAGGGTTTTGAGAGAGTTCAGGGAGATCTGGGGAAGACGACGATGAAGCTAGGGTTCACATTAGGTGAACAGTGATCAGAGAAGAGGGGAAGGAGAATGGTTTTGTGGTTAGGCAAGCGTTGGATTAGGGTTTTCGGATCAGGCTCAAGCCCAAATCTGTTTTACTATCATACCCCTTCATTGCTCATTCCCTTCCCCATGCGTGTGAGAGCTGAGAGGGATTTGGGCTGGGCTTTGTCCCTGAGTGCTAATCACACCCCCACCTCCTGGCCCATCAGGCAATGATAACTAGTGAATTGCTAGCGCTGCACCCCCTGCGTGTGAGAACAGAATGAATTGGACTGGGCTTTGTCCCTGAGTGCTAAGCGCACCCCCCTCTGTCTGGGCCCAATTGGCTAACAACTGGGCGCCATTGCTTATGGCACTCCTCCCATTTAATTTCTATTTTGTGTTTTTAATTTCTTTCATATTTTTTTCTCACCTTTAAAAAATCATAATAAATCATAAACTTCATATTTTTTTATGATTCTTTTTGCATTAATTTCTTCAAGGTGTCTATAAAATTATAAAAAATAAAAATTGCATTTTATTTTTTATTTGATATTTTTCCCATATTTTCCAAATAAATGCCTATTTTAGGTGTTTCATTTCATACATGATTTTGTTAATTTTTGTTCTAGTAGTTGCTTTAACATTTTTAATCCATTCTTTTTAGGTTGTTTAGTTTAGACATTCAACTTGTATATACAATTTAGTTCCCATTTTTAGGACTTAATTTTAGGTGTTTAGTTTAGGTGTGAACAACATGAATAAATTAGGGTTTAAGTGATGACTTAGGTGAATTAGTTCTTTTCCCTTAGGACTTAGAGATTGAATATTTTAGATATGGGACTATAGGGACTATGGGTAGTTATTATATCCCTTAGAAATCACTAGGATTCCCCTACTGCTATTAGTATATTACTGCTATATTTTATTGATTGGTGTGGTGTGCCCTCTGGGGATTATTGTTTGTCTGTGTGGGTATTGGGATTGTCTGGGGATTGGGGGAGCTGAAGACTTGTGATGATGAAGCCATTGGAGATCCAAAGCTTGAAGACCAACTTCCAGAGTTGATGAGGAGATTCCTGCTAGCAGCTATTGAGGAGATTAGGGTTTAGGAGCTAGGCAGAGCTCTAGATTAGAAAGCTTGATTCTCAAACATGGAAGGCCTTGACTGCCTCCATTCCTCTGTGTGATGCAGAGTCTCTCTAAGACACTCACCCCCTTCCTTTGGAAGGCTTGGTGCTACTGTCTAAGGGATAGAACTCTTGAGGGAAAATATCTTATGTGTTAGTAGCAGTTGGTTTGCCACCCTTGGTGGTCAACTAATTGCTAAACACCCAATTCACTCTTGTGATTGATTCCTCAGCTTGGAGGTTAGGACTTGAAGTAAAGCCATTGTAGACTGAAGACTGATGATCAAAGGCCTTGCTTGAAGGCTGTGGAGATGGAGATTGATACTTGTTGAAGCTTGTTGCTGTCTGGAGAGGACTTGAAGATAGGTGTTGATGCAGAGCTGCTGTGGCTGTTTATTTTTCTGCTGTTATTCATTCTTGATGTATTGATTGGTTTTTTGGACTGTATTGTTTGCTGTTTACCCTGTTGGGTTGAAAGTGAAGTCTGTTCACTTTTGCCTATTGTTTTCCAGGTTCGAGGTTGAGTGGGACTCCCTTGCCTCGCTTGTATTGCTGCATCCATGCATTTTACTGCTTTACTGTATATATATCTGATATTGTTTCTGTTCCCGTCTATTCCCTGAGGATCTCTGTTTCTCTCTGTGGAAGAGAGGAGCATGATAGACACTAGGTCTTAACCCATGCATGATAACATTAGGCTAGTTTGATTCCCTTCGCAACCGTAGGTTAGAGTTCTGTCTCTTCTTTCTCAAAAAAAACAGAAAAACACAATAAAGATTTCAAACACAATAAAAGACACTTCTTCCGTAAAAGAATGTGAACTCATCAAGACGTCATTTTTGTCCGCTTGGACTGCTAATCAGAAAAACCTTTTTCAGAAGGAATAAAACCAACCAAGACAAGCTTGTGTCGTGCGTAGCCCGAACTATGTTTGCTCTGATCTTTCATGTTGTATGAAAGTACGTAGGCATAGGATGTGATATCCTAGAGAGCAACCTTCCCCTCCTTTCCCGTAGGTAGGCGAACTACGTTGACTCTGATTTCTCGTTCCAGACGGGAATACGTAGGCATAAAGTGCGATACTTTGCCGAGTCATTTTCTTTTCTTTTAACCCTTAACCCTATAGAGTAGATAGAAATGACAATCCATACCCGAAAACAAGCGTGGATCTCGTCGAGTACGACGGACGTGAGGGGTGCTAATACCTTCCCCTTGCGTAACCGACTCCCGAATCCAGGTTTTGGTTGCGACGACCATACCTTTCCCGTGTTGTGCGAGGTTTACTCTGAGCGTTTCCTTTCCCTCCCGTGGGATAAATAACGCACGGTGGCGACTCTTCTGTTCAGCCGGCGCCGATTTTCGCAGTACCGACAACAGCACTGCAAGATATGGAAGTTTCTCTTTTATGGATGCATTTTCAGGATATAATCAGATCAGAATGGTTCCCGAAGACAGAGAGAAGACGTCGTTCATTACTCCCAGGGGTACCTTTTGCTATAGAGTTATGCCGTTTGGATTAAAGAACACCGGGGCAACATATCAAAGGGCTATGACTACTTTGTTCCATGATATGATGCACAAAGAGATTGAAGTGTATATGGATGATATGATAGCTAAGTCGAAGACTGAAGATGATCATGTCAAGCATTTATTGAAGCTATTCGGTCGATTGAGAGAATACAAGCTTCGTTTGCATCCTAACAAGTGCACGTTTGGAGTACGAAAAGGGAAATTATTGGGTTTCATTGTCAGTCAGAGAGGTATTGAAGTAGATCCTGATAAAGTGAAGGTTATTCAGGAAATGCCAGCTCCATCTACAGAGAAACAAGTCAGAGGATTTTTGGGACGTTTGAACTACATCTCCCGGTTTATATCTAATATGACTGCTAAGTGTAAACCTATTTTCAAGCTGCTGAGGAAAGAACAAGGGTATGTTTTGACCAAAGATTGTCAAAAGGCTTTTGATAGTATCAAAGAGTATTTGCTTGAACCGCCTATTCTGATACCGCCGGTGGAGGGGAGACCTTTGATCATGTATTTGACTATTTTGGAAGATTCAATGGGTTGTGTACTCGGTAAACGAGATGAGACAGGAAAACAGGATCACGTCACTTACTATTTGAGCAAGAAATTTATCGACTGCGAGTCCAGGTACACTATGCTTGAGAAAACTTGTTGTGCTTTGGCGTGGGCCGCTAAGCGTCTACGACAGTACATGTTGAGTCATACTACTTGGTTAGTTTCGAAAATGGATCCTATCAAGTATATCTTTGAGAAACCCGCATTGACTGGAAGGATTGTTAGATGGCAGATGCTGTTATCAGAATATGACATCGAATATCGTACTCAGAAGGCTATTAGAGGAAGTATTTTGGCTGACCATTTGGCACATCAGCCTATTTTGGATCATCAACCTTTGAATTATGATTTCCCGAACGAAGAGGTTATGTATTTGAAAATGAAGGATTGCGAAGAACCTCTGCCAGGTGAAGGACCCAAGCCCGATTCTCAGTGGGGTCTGATTTTCGATGGAGCCGTCAACGCTCATGGGAGAGGAATAGGCGCGATTAGTGTGACTCCTCATGGGTCTCATATTCCGTTTACCTCCAGGCTAACGTTCAAGTGTACCAATAACGAAGCCGAATATGAAGCATGTATTATGGGCCTCGAGGAGGCAGTGGACTTAAGAATTAAGAATTTGGATGTATTCGGTGATTCTGCGCTAGTCATTTATCAAATCACGGGAGAGTGGGTAACTCGACAAGATAATTTGGTCTCGTATAAAGATTATGCAAGAAGACTGTTACCTTTCTTTGACAGGGTCGATTTTCACCATATCCCTCGCGATGAGAATAGGATGGTGTTGCACCCCAAAATTTGACCAACAATTATTTATTCATTGAGTGTTGGAAAGTGGATACCTTCATCAGAAAGTTCAAGAGATCCTCAGAAGAAGTGGTTTGAAACCAGGGTTGTGTGCTTCATAGCTTGAGGGTTGTGGGTGCCCCTCAGATGATTCTGAGACTTTGAGAATGAACTTGATGTTGTGGGAAAGCCTATGAGATGTCTTGATAGCCTTCATGAAGCCCAGAGAAGTCATTATGCAAGAGTTCAGAAGATTCAACCATGAATGATAGAATTAGGGTTTTGACTGGGTCAACCCTAGGATAACTGAAGATTTGGGAAAGGTTGAGACCCAATCCAAGGGCCATGAGATCATGGAATGATGCATAGAGATGATATAAAGATGATTCCTAGGCCAACTCATCATGAGTGAGGAGTTTGAGAAGTTTCAAGTCAGGGTCCCCAAGGATTGTCAGTGAAAAACCCTAATTTGATCCCTATCTTCCAGGAAGTTTTAGCTCAAGATGTGATTGATATCTCACCTTCCCCATAACATGAATGTTGTAGAGCTTGTTCTAAGCTTTAATTTGAGTGGTGGAAGTCCTTGATAGGAGTTACAGAGCTCAAGTTATGGTTTTGACAAATTACAGGTCAGCAGAGGTGTGTGAATCTGGGTCCTTGAAAGTCACCCAACTTGCAGACAACTTTTGCCCTAGTAGGATGATTCCTATGACTTCTTGGTAAACATGAATGTTGAATAGCATCTTCTTAGCTTTAATTTTAGTGGTGGAAGTCCTTGATAGGATTTGTGGAACTCAACTTATGGTTTGAACAAGAAAGGGGTATTTTGGTCATTTGTCAGTTATAGGTCATTTTAGCCAATGCCTAAAACCCCTATTTCCAAGCCTCAAATGGAAAAACTCAAAACATGAAAGTTGTTCAAAATGTGATTTTAAGTCTAGAAAGAAGGTCATGAATTGTTGGAAAAACTCATAGCATGGATTTGCATGATTGGTCAAAAATGAACTAAAAAGGGCATATAAGTTTGAAAAGTTGAAATTGGAAATTGGTTTGGAAGATCCACAAATCCAAAATAGGTCATCCAATATATCATTTTGATTGGAAACATCATTTTGAGAACATTGGTTTATATAGAATTTTGATTTAAGGCTTTAAAATGGGTGATGCTTTGAAAACTTGTTACTTGAAAAAGAAGGCAACTTTGAAATAGCTTGCACAAGTGAAAGGAAGAGGCTGGTTTTCACTCATCCACACTCAATATCTCTCATAAGGAGAATTTGGCACTAAAAGAAGGATTTGGTGCATGAGATGTAGCTTGTTCAAAATCTCATTAAAGGAGAAGTTCCACACTTTTCTAGATGATTCTAGAAGGATCCAGCTCCTTCCATCCATCATTATATAAAGAGTGATCCACAGGGAGTTCAAGGTTGGGGGATAGAGAGAGATTTCAGAGGAGAGAGAGAGAGAGAGAAATAGCCATTGAAGCACTTTCTTCAAGTTCAAGCAATTCAAGAAATCTGCATCTACAAGCCATCTCTTTCACAACAAGTGCAAACAGAAACTTGTGCATCACAAGAGGATCTCATTGCAGCCATTACAAGCCTTGAATCCATTCCCACGAGCACCTACCATCATCACTTGACAGGTTGGTTTCTCTCTATAATTCTCCTAATTTATGCACTTTCAAGTAGTTCTTTAGGTATAGGATTGATGCATTAGGTTAGTTGATTAAACCCTAGGAGTTAGAGCAAGATTCGTGAGGTTCCATAACAGGTGAGTGATCCTTTAAACTCCAAGAGCTAGCTGTTTAGGGAGTTTTAATTAGCATGGATTAGGTTAGATTAACTAGGGTAGCATGTAGAACAAGTTTAGGCCCTTAGGTTGAAGCTTTACCATGGTTGATCTCAGATGAACATGGTGGAACCATGATCTTAAGGTCCTCTGTTTGAATGATCTAGGGGGAGTTAATGAAAACTACACGTAAGGTTGGATTCCTCGTGTTTAGTAGATCACTTTTGCTTTTAGAATTTTTGAAATTCATCAATTGTGGAGAGAGAACGCATGGCTGGAAGTATGCTGCATGAAGCGCATGAACCCTGAAACCCTAGGTCAGTTTGGGGACGATGGCTGTCCATCGTTGGATTAGTCCCCAGCTTTTGACCTATTCCATTCATCGTGCGGCCCAGATTCGTCTAGAAAACGGAGGGAAAAATTTGAAAAGCCAAACGCAGCGTTTTGTTAAGTAACGCGCCTGGGCCTATCCCTTCTATTCGCACCCCACCCTTCATCTGGCCCAACTAAATTGAACTGGCGTGTATTCCTATTTCCACCCCCCTCCCTTTTAATTGTTTTAAATTCTTTTTATTTCTTAATATTTTTCTTGTCTTTAAAAATTCATAAATAAATGAAAAATAACTCTTTTTTGTCCATTCTTTTTTCTATGGTGAGATAATTTTGTGTAGAAAAATATAAAAATAAAAATGGAATTTTATTTTTAATGTAGAATTTTTAGTGGTATTTTCTTTAATATAGTGTATTTTCTTTCTTTTAGTTGATACCTCATTTTGCAAAAATTGTTTTAGGACCCTCCTTTAGTCTTTTTAATCCATTCTTTTTTGTGTAATTAGATGATGAATCATAGTTTCCCATAGGATTTATTCTAGAATTTTAGAATTAAAATTTGATTAGTTTAATTAGGGTAGCTTTAGGGCATCCTAATTAGGGTTTAGGTTGTGCATGGGTAAAGAAATTCATTTTCTTTAGATAGTTTTGTCTTGATTTTTGGGTAGAGGCCTATGTGGATGTTATGGGTAGATGTTGTAGACCCTTGTGAATAATTGTTAGATTTTTCCCCATTAGTTTAGCATTTTTAGGTATTTTCTGAAGTTGCCTATTGATTTTGTCTGTGCTGTGGTTATCTGTTCATCTCTGGGGGGTTGTTTTGGGGAAGTTGTTATGGGGTTTGTGTTGTCTTGAAGATCTTGTTGAGGAGCATGATGAAGAGAAGATTGTAGATCAAGACTCAGAGACCCAGATCTTGGCTTGTCCCCTGTCTGTGAGGTTTGAGATCCTGAAGTTTGAAGGAAGTTCATGGTACTTTCCTGAGGAAGGCACTATGAATGACTTTCATTCTTTCTTCTCACCTCTTTCTCAAGTATCCAATGATGTTGGAGCCAACTTGTGAGTTTAATTTCTCCTGAGGAGGAATGTAAACTGATCACATGTTGTTGAGCCACATGGGATACAACTCCTAAGTGGAAGCCTCCTAGTACTTTCCTGAGGAAGGTCCTAGGGGTCTATTCATTTAGTTCCATTAGTTTATCTAGGATTTCTTAAGTATCCAATGATGTTGGAGCCAACTTGTGAGTTTAATTTCTCCTGAGGAGGAATGTAAACTGATCACATGTTGTTGAGCCACATGGGATACAATTCCTAAGTGGAAGCCTCCTAGTACTTTCCTGAGGAAGGTCCTATGAGTCTATTCACTTAGTTCCACTAGTTCAGATAGGATTTCCTAAATATCCAGTGATGTTGGAGCCTGCTTGTGAGTTTAATTTCTCCTGAGGAGGAATGTAAACTGATCACAGTGGTTGAGCCACATAGGATATGACTCCTGAGTATACACCTCCTAGTGCTTTCCTGAGGAAGACACTATGAGTCTGCTTACTTAGCTCCCTTTCTTTGGTAAGCTTGTTCTGAAGCTTGAAGACTGGGATTGATTTCTCTTGTTTAGGGTTTTGCTTTAGTGCTTAGATTTGATTCAGATTCTGTGTTAGGGTTAGGATTAGATGAAGATCATTTCTTTCTCAAGCATGTGTTTTGTTTTCCTGATGGCACTTCATTTCTTTTATCTGTTTATTGCTTGATAGCATGTTGTTTATTTTCAGTATGATTACTGTTATTTCATGACTGGCTTGAGGTCGAGACGAGCTTGTGGAGGCTGAAGCCCCACACACATTTCCTCCCTCACTTGCATTGCATGCATTTTACTGTTAAAGCTGATGCTTTTGTCTGTTTTGGTGTATCATTGACATGATCCCTTAGGACTCTCATTTCCTCTGATGAGGATTTGATGATAGACTTTTAGGTTGAAACCTATGCATGACAACTTCTAGGAGTTCCCTGTCCAAATCTCAACCATAGGATGAATCCATGGCATGATAACAGTAGGACTTGATAGTCTCCCTCCTAGTTGGGCCTGTTCTCTTCTCATCTCGAAGCAGTTTAAAATACAGTAATCATGAATGATTTCTCTCGTACGCTACGAGCCTTAAGCCATCTGAGGATGGATGTTTAGCATGGTACCCTTTGGGTGACATGCGACGCATTCACTCTCAGGTCATAGTCTCTAGTGCGATTGAGATCGCAAACAATAAAAAACACTTCTTCTAGGAGATAACCCGTAGTTTCCCGAACTACGTTTGCTCTGATCTTTCATACCAGATGAAAGTACGTAGGCATAGGATGCGATATCCTAGCGAGCAACCTTCCCCACCTTCACCCGTAGTTAGCCGAACTACGTTGACTCTGATTTCTCGTTCCAGACGGGAATACGTAGGCATAAAGCGCGACGCTTTGCCGAGTCATTTTTCTTTTCTTTTTTCAGCCAGCCTTGATAGGTAGATAGATTATAACCAACCCGTCCAAGTAAACAAACAAGCGAGGATCCCTTCGAGTACGACGGACGTGAGGGGTGCTAATACCTTCCCCTTGCGTAACCGACTCCCGAACCCAGACAATGGTTGCGATGACCTTGTCTTACCCTTATTCGTCAGGTTTTTTCCGATCGTTTCCTTTCCCGCTCTGAGGGATAAATAACGAAAGGTGGCGACTCTTCTGTCATGCCGGCACCTTATTTTCGCGCAAGCGACAGCTGGCGACTCTGCTGGGGACTCATGGCATCTAGGGACTTTTCCCATCCCTTATGCTGGGACCGTTTCTCATCCCCTACGCGAGTCAATCCTATCGTTTGTGTGTTTGCTTGTTGGGTTGCGTTTATTTATCGCATTTTTAATTCCCGCATTTTTACTTCCCGCATTTTATTTCCCGCATTTTATTTCCAGTTTGATATGATTATCTGTGCTGCTGTGGGAGAGGGATGTTGCTGTGAGTGAAAAGCCGGACCTAGGCTTGAGTACACACCTAGATATAGTTGCGGAGAAGTAGTAGACGAACCTGTCTGCTGAGCAGGCACAGTTCCCTACGAAAATCTGCACTCAGACGAGATTCTTGCAGAGGTGCTCCTTTCCGGTCCTGAGGATCTGAGGGGAGTCCAGACGTGAGGATTGTCGACTCTGGGGACCGATCATTCGGAAGTCAGCTAAGAGAGGCCTCTTCATGACTTGATGATGCCACTCCTTCTGGGAATCGTATCGTCACTCATGAAAGTCTGTGACGCTGATGACCGCATAGGATGCCGTACCTTTGTCCGTGGATTAGGTCCATACCTGTGAGTGGGGTTGGGATATTGCAGGAAACTTTGACCTCCAGACTACCTGGTTTTCTTGGCAGTGAATCAGTTATGTTGGGTTCTCAGTTGCAGATATGTTCTTGACAGAGCGAGGGTTTGATCAGAGGATTTTATCATCGGGTGTTTGTCTGTTCTCGATAAGAGCAGGCTTTGATCAGTGTATTATCGTCAGTGGTTTGTTCTGGACGGAGCAGATTTTGAGTGAGGTCTGAAGACCTCATCGGCAGTTGTTGTTTGTTCTTGATAGGGCAGATCTTGAGTGGGGTTTGAAGATCTCATCAGCAGCTGTGCGTTTGTTCTCGACAGGGCAGATTTTTGAGTTGGGGTTTGAAGACTTCATCAACAGACGTTACTTGATCTTGCATCCGGGGTCTTTATTATCGGGCACTTACTCTTGTCAGGGCAAAATTTTGATCTCGATCCTATCAGATGGTTATTCTCAACAGATCAGATCAGTGGTTTTACACCGGGGTTTCCTTCTCATCAGTGACTGTTGACACCGAATCTCCACAGCAGCCACCTGGATATATTGTTGCATACCTGCATTTTGCATTAGCTTGCATAATCATTCCATTGGCGCGTGTCTGTGACAGGTACCGTTTCCCCGATCCAGGATCTCTCGCCTCTTATTGCGTTACTGCAGCCTTTCTCAGGAAGACTGATGCGTGCGAATTCTCGGCCCTTGTTGTGTCGAATCTGACTATTGCTATGCGAGGTTACTATTTCCATGATTGGGCCTGGATTCCTCTCCTTATTATTGCCAACAGGTGCCAGGATCGGGGGATAATCTATCAAGCACACAGACACGCATGCATCTGCATAAAGCATTTTTGCATGACATACATTTTGTTACCTTTTCCTAACCTTTGATGTTGACAGGTTTTTCAGGTACTCAGGTTCCGAGCTGTTTTCGATCTCCAGGATTGATCAAAGATTCATCCACCGCTACTCAACTCGCGCCAATCAGACAAGGATAATGGACCAGGTACAGTCAGATGTGCAAGAGCTTCGTGAACGGATGGATCGTTTTATGGAGCTGATGCAAGTAGTTGCGAATGGGCAAGACCAGCTTCGTACTTTGGTTCAACCTCTCATCTCCAGGGTTGACAGTAATGGAATACTTCACGGCGGGGCCGTTCCCACTCCTCCTCAAGGGGATACTCCACAGAACGTTGTTCCTGCTGCCGGGGGCAACGGCAGTGCTAACGGCAATCTTATGACTAATCTCGGACTTAATGCGGCAGGCGCCGGCAATGGTAGTTTGGGTGCCAATGTTAACATAGGGTCGGTCAATGGCAATGTTGGTGCAGGAAATATGGTGGTGCCTCAACCGTGGCTGGAGGACCATCAGGATGACATATTCTCTCAGAGAGGTGTAGAGGCAGAGTTGACTGCTGAGGCTCGACTCAGGTTCAAGGCGCTGGAAGACAAGATGAGAGATATAGAAAATCAGAACACATTGGGTGTTGACATGTCCAAACTCGGGTTGATTGCTGACTTTAAAGTGCCTCACAAGTTCAAGGTGCCTATCTTTGAGAAGTATAGGGGTACTACTTGTCCCCGCGTTCACCTCCGATCTTATTATAGAAAGATGTCTGCTTATTCTGACGATGAGAAGCTGCTGATGCACTTCTTTCAGGATAGTCTTTCTGGTCCACCGCTCGAATGGTATATGGGTTTGGAGCCCGCTGCTGTGCGTACCTGGAAAGATCTTGCAGAAGCGTTTGTTCTCCACTATCAATACAATAGCGACTTGGCTCCCAACCAAGTTCAGCTTCAGAATCTCTCACAGCGGAACAATGAAAGCTTCAAAGAATACGCCCAGCGGTGGCGTGAATTGGCTGCTCGGGTTCAACCGCCCATGGTAGAACGTGAGCTGGTGCAAATGTTCGTGGCTACCCTTCCTGGAATCTATTATGAAAAGCTGGTCAGTGGCATGTCTGGAACATTCTCGGCCCTCATCACTTTGGGCGAGCATGTTGAGAACGGTATAAAGATCGGAAAAATTCAGGGCGAATCATCCTCAGTTGGAGGAGCTAGCAAGAAACCCTATACTGGCAAGCGTCGAGAGGGAGATGCCAGTGCTGTCACTAATGCTAGGAGAAAGGGCAAGGGCCCTCAGCCTCAGATTGCTAGCATAAACATCCCGGCTGCTCCCCCGCAGCCGCAGCAGCAGCCCCAGCAACAGAATAATCAGGGATATAAGAGATATCAGAATCGGGGTCCCCTGGCAAACCGTCATCTTGAAACTCCACCTATGTCATATGCACAGCTTCTGCAAACGTTGCTTCAGCTCCAATTGGTTCACAAGAGGACAATGGCTCCCTTAACAGGGGCACCACCACCGGGGTATGATGCTAATGCTACTTGTGAATTTCACTCTGGGGCACCTGGCCATACGGTTGAGAATTGTAAAGCTTTTAAGCACAAAGTCCAGGACTTGGTGGACGCCAAGGTTATCAACTTTTCTGACAGCGTGCCCAACGTCACCAAAAATCCAATGCCTCATCATAAGGGGGGCGGAGTGAATGCTGTCATCACTAAGGAGAGTTCAGACTTGCTGACCGATGTCAAAGATTTGAAGACGCCGTTGAGTTTTGTCAAGGCTAAGTTGCTAAAGAAGGGCTTCTTTCCTGGATGTGGAGAGTTATGTATGGCTTGTGCTACACTCCCTGATGGGTGTGAGCAGTTGATCGAAGGTATCCGAAGTCTGATGTCCGAGGGTATTTTGCAATTCAGCCGGAGCATTGAAAGTGCATCAGGGGAAGTCGTACTGAAGCAGGCGGACGAGGTTGCTACCATTACTATTCCTCGTCACCCTATTACTATTTCTGCGCCTCGTCCGCCTTCTATCACCATCACCAGGGCCGGACCAATCCCATTCGAGAGTACCAATGCCGTTCCATGGCATTATGGCGCCGAAGTTTATTGTAATGGTCAGAAGATAGAGCTTGAGCCATCCGGATCGACTGCGCAGAATCTTACCGAAGTCAGTGGTATCACTAGAAGCGGAAGAGTATTCGCGCCAGCAGAGGTTGCAGCAGAGAAAGTGGTCCGAGCTGACGCTGTGGATAAAGGTAAAGGTAAAGCTGTTGAAGAGGTCCCTGCAGGGGCAGAGAAAGACTTGCTGGTTAATGATGCTGAAGAGTTCATGCGACTAATCAAGAAAAGTGACTACAAAATTGTAGATCATCTTCATCAGACTCCGTCAAAGATCTCGATTCTTAACTTGTTGCTGTGCTCTAAGGCGCACCGCAATGCATTGCTGAAGGTATTGAATGCTGCATACGTGCCGCAGGAGATATCAGTAAATCAACTCGAGGAAGTAGTAGCCCATGTCAATGCTGGTAATGGGCTGGGATTTACAGATCTGGAGCTGACTCCTAAGGGAAGAGATCACAACAGCGCCTTGCACGTCTCAATAGAGTGCAGAGGCACGATTATGTCACATGTCCTGGTGGATACGGGTTCCTCGCTTAACGTGCTTCCGAAGAAGGCACTGATGAAGTTGGATACCCGTGGACTGCTGTGCACGCCCAGTGATCTGGTCGTGAAAGCCTTTGACGGAACCAAGCGCCACGTCTTCGGAGAGTTGACCCTGCCAATTCAAGTTGGTCCAGAGACGTTCAATGCGGTTTTCTATATCATGGATATCACGCCCGCCTATAGTTGCCTCTTAGGTCGGCCGTGGATCCATTCTGCTGGTGCCGTAACGTCCACGCTGCATCAGAAGCTTAAATATGCTGTTGGGGGCAGCATAGTGACAGTCTGTGGAGAAGAGGACATCATGGTAAGCCACCTATCGTCCTTTAAATACGTTGAAATGGATGGTGAGATCCATGAGACTCTTTGCCAAGCATTTGAAATCGTCGGGGTGAAGGAGGTAGCTCCTGTCGTCGCAGAGAGGCAAGGGTTGAACCTCTCCTCGTTTAAGGAAGCTAGGGTCGTTGTCGAAGCCGGTTCCACCCCAGGCTGGGGGCATGTCTTGGATATACCAATCAAGCAGGATAAGTTTGGATTTGGGTATTCTCTTGGAGCTGAAGCTTCATCTTCTTCTGGCAGTTCGTCTCATGGGAAAGGGCTGATCTTATTCACCAAGGGGGGAGTAATTTTCGAGAGCATCAACGCTGCGTCAGAGGACAGCGGGGACAGTGATTGCGATCTTGACGCCTGGATTCAACCGAGCAAGCCAGGCGAGCGCCTCCACAATTGGACCATCAAGGAGATTATCAAGCTGACAAGTGAAGAGTAATGATTTGCTTTTTACAATCTTTGTACAGCCCTATGTCCTGCCCGGGGCATAGTGGTTTTACTGTCAGGGCCTTGTTGGATTATGTGTATGCATTTTGTTAATAAATAAAAGGCGTTTTCTTCGTAATCAAATGTTGTGTTCTCTGTTATTCATGCTTTATGTTTATTTCGAAAAACAGCAAAATGGCAACGAGGTTCGTGCTAACCTGCATATTCTTGCTTTAAACTTAACCCTTGTTATTGCAGGATCCACGTAACAGATGACATCGACTCTGGACCCTCTACGGCTCACTACGACTTTGATTGCCCGATCTATCAAGCCGAGGGTGAGATTGATGAAGACGAAGACCTTCCGGAAGAGTTGGCCCGCTTGTTGAGACAAGAGGAGAAGGTTATTCTGCCTCACGAGGAGGATATTGAGATTGTAAATCTGGGTTCTGAGGAGCTCGTCAGAAATGTCAGAGTTGGGGCGGCGCTGCAGAATGATGTCAAGCACAGACTGGTCGAGATGCTTCGAGAGTATAGTGACGTCTTTGCTTGGTCATATGAAGATATGCCCGGGCTTGACACTGATATCGTGGTTCATCGCTTGCTGTTGCGAGAAGATTGCCCTCCAGTCAAGCAGAAGCTCAGGAGGACGAGACCAGACATGGCTGTAAAAATCAAAGAAGAAGTCCAGAAGCAGTTGGACGCAGGATTTCTAGCCGTTACCACTTACCCTCCGTGGGTCGCCAACATAGTGCCTGTACCGAAGAAGGACGGTAAGGTACGTATGTGCGTCGATTATCGGGATTTGAATAGGGCGAGCCCTAAGGATGATTTCCCGTTGCCTCATATCGATGTGTTGGTCGACAATACAGCCCAGTTTTCCGTGTTTTCGTTCATGGATGGCTTCTCCGGTTACAATCAGATTAAGATGGCGCCGGAGGACATGGAGAAAACAACGTTCATCACCCCCTAGGGCACGTTTTGCTACAAGGTAATGCCCTTCGGTCTGAAGAACGCAGGGGCCACTTACCAGCGAGCAATGGTAACTTTGTTTCATGATATGATTCATCATGAGATCGAGGTCTATGTTGATGACATGATTGCAAAGTCCCAAACGGAGGAGGAGCATCTGGTCAACCTATTGAAGCTGTTTGAAAGGCTTAGGAAGTTCAGACTGAGGCTGAATCCTAGCAAGTGCACTTTCGGAGTGCGGTCCGGAAAGTTATTGGGGTTTATCGTTAGCGAACGAGGTATTGAAGTTGATCCTGCGAAGATAAAAGCCATCCAAGAAATGCCAGCGCCGAAAACAGAAAAAGAAGTTCGTGGTTTCTTGGGCCGAATAAACTACATTGCAAGGTTTATCTCTCAGCTCACGGCCACTTGTGAACCGATGTTCAAGTTGTTAAAGAAAAATCAGGCGATTACTTGGAATGAGGATTTCCAGAAGGCATTCGATAAGATAAAGCAGTATCTTCAAGAACCTCCAATCTTGATACCCCCAGTGGCTGGACGGCCATTAATCATGTACCTGACGGTTCTGGAGAATAGTATGGGGTGTGTTCTCGGTCAGCACGACGAGACGGGCAGGAAAGAGCATGCCATTTATTATTTGAGTAAAAAGTTCACTGAGTGTGAATCTCGATACTCGATGCTGGAGAAGACGTGTTGTGCATTAGCTTGGGCTGCCAAACGTCTACGACAGTATATGCTCAACCACACCACTATGCTAATTTCGAAGATGAATCCGATCAAGTACGTCTTCGAGAAGCAGGCTCTTTCGGGCATGATCGCCAGGTGGCAAATGGTGTTAACAGAATATGATATTCAGTACGTCTCTCAGAAAGCCATTAAGGGAAGCGTATTGTCTGACTACCTTGCCGAACAGCCAATCGAAGACTACCAGCCGATGAAGTTCGAATTCCCTGACGAGGACATTATGTTTCTCAAAGCGAAGGATTGCGATGAGCCATTGCCCGATGAGGGGCCAGATAGGAAGTCTCAATGGAAGTTGATATTCGACGGAGCGGTTAATTCCTATGGAAGTGGTATCGGGGCTATCATCACGACTCCTCACGGATCCCATATCCCGTTTACTGCAAGACTGACGTTTCCAGTTACCAACAACGAAGCCGAGTATGAAGCATGTATTATGGGTCTAGAAGAGGCAATTGATTTTAGAATCAAGAATCTAGACATATATGGTGACTCAGCGCTTGTAATCAATCAGATTAAAGGGGAGTGGGAAACTCGTCAAGCGAATTTAGTGCCGTACATGAACTATGCCAGGAGGCTGCTCCCGTTCTTTGACCGGGTAGAGCTTCATCATGTACCCCGGGCTGAAAATCAAATGGCTGATGCTTTAGCCACGCTAGCTTCAATGTATAAAGTCAATTATTGGAATGAGGCTCCAAGAATTGTACTTTCGCGTCTTGATAGACCAGCGTTTGTGTTCGCAATCGATAATGCCACTGACGGCAAGCCATGGTTCCACGACATCCAGACCTTCCTTATGACCAAGGAGTATCCTGCGGGTGCGTCAACCCAGGATAAGAAGACTCTGAGGAGGTTATCTGGAAACTTTTACCTCAACCCTGATGGAGTGCTGTATAAGAGAAACCACGATCTCGTGCTACTCAGATGTGTGGATGAGAAAGAAGCAAGTATGCTCATGGAAGAAGTCCATGAGGGCACATTTGGTACGCACGCCGGCGGGCATGCCATGACAAGAAAGATCCTGAGAGCAGGATATTACTGGTTGACTATGGAGTCGGATTGCTTCAGATTCGCAAAGAAATGTCACAAATGCCAAATTTATGCTGATAAAGTTCATGTGCCGCCGTGCCCATTGAATGTCATGTCCTCCCCTTGGCCGTTCTCCATGTGGGGCATCGACATGATAGGCAAGATCGAGCCCACCGCATCCAATGGTCATCGTTTTATCCTGGTAGCTATCGACTACTTCACCAAATGGGTGGAGGCAGCCTCGTACGCTAATGTGACCAAGCAGGTGGTAGCTAAATTCATAAAGAGGGACATCATCTGTCGCTATGGAATTCCCGAGCGGATCATTACTGATAATGGTTCGAATTTGAATAATAAGATGATGAAGGAGCTGTGCCAGAGCTTCAAGATCGAACACCACAACTCGTCTCCTTACCGGCCGAAGATGAATGGCGCTGTTGAAGCGGCCAACAAGAACATCAAGAAGATTGTTCAGAAGATGGTTGTGACGTATAAAGATTGGCACGAGATGCTGCCGTTTGCCTTGCATGGTTATCGTACGACGGTGCGTACGTCGACCGGGGCAACCCCTTTCTCCTTGGTGTACGGCATGGAAGTTGTCCTGCCGTTAGAAGTGGAGATTCCCTCTTTACGAGTTTTGGTTGATGTGAAACTTGATGAGGCAGAATGGGTTACGAATTGCTTGAACCAGCTCAGCCTGATGGACGAGAAGAGGCTAGCATCGATTGCATTTGGTCGCCTGTACCAAAGCCGAATGAAGAAAGCTTATGATAAGAAGGTGCGTCCCAGAAGCTTTCAGACGGGTGATCTCGTCCTGAAGAAAATTCTTCCGCCACACTCCGATCACCGGGGCAAGTGGACTCCGAATTACGAAGGGCCGTATGTCGTCAGCAAGGTCTTCTCAGGAGGGGCTTTGTTGTTATCCACGATGGATGGTGAAGATTTTGCATCCCCGGTGAACGCGGACGCAGTTAAAAAATACTTTGCTTGAAAGAGACCCGCTGGACAAAAAAGAAAGAGTCCAGGCAAAAAAGGGGCATCCCGGCGAACCAAAAACAGAATAAAAGGTTCGGGCAAAAAATAGGGATATATTGAAAAAATGTACACCCGCGGAGTCGAAAACCTACACTGGGCGGCTTCGGCAAAAAAGGGTATCCCGGTGAACTGAAAACCCGTGAAGGGCGGTTCACGCAAAAGTTAGGGATTTGAATAGGCAAATGACTGCGTTCCGCGTATGGACTTTCATTGTTTAGTGGTTCGGAAGACCTGAGGGCCGTTTATCTGAATCAATCTCTTCCAAAGCTGAAGCGTCGAAGAAGTACCAAAGTCGAGTGGGTCTTAGAGGGATCAACTCATGGTGTTCGTCTACGCCTCGTTGCCAACATTTGTATATACTGATGTATATTTATGTTTTCTTTTTGCGCGGCTTCCTCATTCCAGGAGCTTGCCTCTGTTGTAAAACATTTTTGCCCATTCAGGGGTTCATCATCAATAAAATGCACATTATTCAGCAATTCTGCTTGTCTGTTTAGCATTTATCTGTTTTGTTTGCGAATGAAAACGCCGATGTTTTTTGATAAAATGTGCATACATAAACCTGCGGGCCTAGGCCCATTGATTGTTGAAACAACTAATTAACTGAATATTGTCACGAGATAATAACCTGGATAGGCCCCTTTGAGGAGGGTATCTTGTCTGTTTGTTTGTGTTGTTGCAGGTGTAGCACTTGCCAGAAGATGTGTCGTGCGTATCCCCGAAGCAGGATGAGTCCTCCTTCTCCAGCAGAGTTCAGTAGTCTCTCCTCCGCAGAATCTGAACGCAGACAGTGAGCATTGATATGTCTCCCTAGGTAGAGAGGATTCTCTTCCCCAAGCAGACGCATCCTGAAGGAATGTCACCTCATCGGCTGAGCCAAGCACCGAAGAATGATGTCGTCTCTCCCCAGCACCGGGTCACAAGTGCAGAGTTCATAGAAATGTTTGGGTACTGAAGCTCGTGTTTTCCCCAATAAAGTCGCCGAAGCAGGTGTCTCCCCCGCACCGGGTCACGAGTGCAAATCTTGTAGGAAGATGTTCGTATGCCGAAGGAGGCAGTAACTGATGGTGCCAGACTGAAGTCTCCAGTGGAATTGAGATTCCTCACCAGAGTCATGCTCTCTCCTGAGGTTGGATAATTCCCTCCTCCCCAGTAGAGTGCTGGAACAGCTGATGTTGTATTCCTCTGCAGAGTTGTACTCTCTCCCGAAGTCAGATGATTCTTTCTCCCCCAGCAAAATTGAAATTCCTCACCAGGGTCGTACTCTCCGGTGAAGTAGAATAATTTCTCTCCCCGGCCGAGTCCGCAGAAAAAAGCAGAATCTTTGGAAGTTGATCAGATCATGATCAATTTTCCCCAGCAGAGCGTGGGGCAGTTAATGCTGTGTTCCCCCAGAGTCGCACTCTCTCCAGCGAAGCAGAATGACTTCTCCTTCCTCAGCCGAGTTTGCAGATGTCCAAGAGATCCGAATCCTTGGAAGTTGATCAGGTCATGATTGGTCTTTCCCCAGTGGAGTGTTGAGCAGCTGAAGTTGGTTCCCCTCAGAGTTGTTATCCCCAGAAGAGTAGCCGAGACGGCCGCGCAGTTCATTCTCGCAATTGATATCAGCAGATCCAAGTTCTCGTAGAGCTTCGTCCCCTGCAGCAGTCAGCTGAAGTTGTTCCCCTGCAGCAGTTCGCGGAAGATCAATTCCCCAGACAGAGCCTGATTGATATTGGCGTGTTCACGTTCTCCTCAGCAGGATGATTCCTCTACCTGAATGGTTCTTTCTCCTTGACAGGAGGATTTCCCCTTTCGGCATTTATTTTGCTGACGGGATCGCATCGTTGTGCATGACCGCATAACATTTAACACTGCATAGCATTTAACGTTGCATAGCATTGTGCATGATTGCATGGCATTTAGCATAAACGCATATCATTCCCACTGTGTGGGGCATGGTGCCGGAGCATACGCATCATAAGCATGATCTAGGTCATTATCATCCTTGCCTTCCAGGTGTGCGACCAAAAGACCGGTTGCTCAGGACGATTCTTGATATTCTCCCCAGCAAGGTCGCTTTTGAGATGATTCTTAAGGACCCCGGTGTAATCCCCACGGTCGCTCGCTCAAGATGAGTTTTGAGATCCCCAGCGAAGTTTTCAGTTCAAAACGACCCTTGAACTCCTCAGCAGGGCCGTTTGCTTAAGGTGATTCTTAATACCTCAGCGCAGGTTCCCGAGTTGTTTGCCTAGAGTGATACTTGAGCTCCCCAATAGCGTCCCCAGCAAGAGTTGCCCAGGAAGATTCCTGGAATACCCAACAGAATGTTTGCTCCAGAAAGGTTATCAGTTCAGGACGATTCTTGAAGATGCCCGACGGATCTGTTTGTTCAAGATGATTCTTGAAGTCCTCAGCGGCGTGATATGTCTGCTCCAACAATGATGTCTAATCTGAAGATGGATTTCGTAAGCGCCTGAAGGCGATATCAGAAGGTTCCTGTGAGTTCAGATTTCCGGGTTGATGAATCAACGGGTTGCTGAAGACAAGGTTCCAGAGTTTGTAGATATAACAGAGTGATTCGTGTGGGTCTGAAGACCAAGTCAGTTATCCTGAGGTGATGATTGATTGCGATCAAGTGAATGATATGTCTTCTGATTAAAGTCGAAGATGTTTCTCCAGCGGTGACGCAGGGTATTTCGATCGTCTGACGGTGATGTCAGGTTTAGTTCTCCAGCGGTGACGCAGGGTATTTCGATCGTCCGACGGTGATGTCAGGTTTAGTTCTCCAGCGGTGACGCAGGGTACTTCGATCGTCCGACGGTGATGTCAGGTTGAGTTCTCCAGCGGTGACGCAGGGTATTTCGATCGTCCGACGGTGATGTCAGATTTAGTTCTCCAGCGGTGACGCAAGGTATTTCGATCGTCCGACGGTGATGTCAGATTTAGTTCTCCAGCGGTGACGCATGGTACCTCGATCATCCGACGGTGATGTCAGGTTTAGTTCTCCAGCGGTGACGCAGGGTACTTCGATCGTCCGACGGTGATGTCAGGTTTAGTTCTCCAGCGGTGACGCAGGGTACTTCGATCGTCCGACGGTGATGTCAGGTTTAGTTCTCCAGCGGTGACGCAGGGTACTTCGATCGTCCGACGGTGATGTCAGATTTGGTTCTCCAGCGGTAATGTTGGGTATTTTGATTGTCTGACGGTGATGTCAGGTCGATATTTCTCCAGCTAGTTGTTGAGCAGCTAGTGTTGCAGTATTCAAAGATTTATTCCCCGCAGAGTACCGTGTGCTCGTGCAGTCGGCAAATTTTCGGGTTTACCGATATTCAACCGTCTCGTACCCTGATTGGTTGAGAGTCGTTCGCTTCTCACCCAGTCAGGTTCAAGCCGTTTGAATAGGGGCAGCTGTTGCACCCCAAAATTTGACCAACAATTATTTATTCATTGAGTGTTGGAAAGTGGATACCTTCATCAGAAAGTTCAAGAGATCCTCAGAAGAAGTGGTTTGAAACCAGGGTTGTGTGCTTCATAGCTTGAGGGTTGTGGGTGCCCCTCAGATGATTCTGAGACTTTGAGAATGAACTTGATATTGTGGGAAAGCCTATGAGATGTCTTGATAGCCTTCATGAAGCCCAGAGAAGTCATTATGCAAGAGTTCAGAAGATTCAACCATGAATGATAGAATTAGGGTTTTGACTGGGTCAACCCTAGGATAACTGAAGATTTGGGAAAGGTTGAGACCCAATCCAAGGGCCATGAGATCATGGAATGATGCATAGAGATGATATAAAGATGATTCCTAGGCCAACTCATCATGAGTGAGGAGTTTGAGAAGTTTCAAGTCAGGGTCCCCAAGGATTGTCAGTGAAAAACCCTAATTTGATCCCTATCTTCCAGGAAGTTTTAGCTCAAGATGTGATTGATATCTCACCTTCCCCATAACATGAATGTTGTAGAGCTTGTTCTAAGCTTTAATTTGAGTGGTGGAAGTCCTTGATAGGAGTTACAGAGCTCAAGTTATGGTTTTGACAAATTACAGGTCAGCAGAGGTGTGTGAATCTGGGTCCTTGAAAGTCACCCAACTTGCAGACAACTTTTGCCCTAGTAGGATGATTCCTATGACTTCTTGGTAAACATGAATGTTGAATAGCATCTTCTTAGCTTTAATTTTAGTGGTGGAAGTCCTTGATAGGATTTGTGGAACTCAACTTATGGTTTGAACAAGAAAGGGGTATTTTGGTCATTTGTCAGTTATAGGTCATTTTAGCCAATGCCTAAAACCCCTATTTCCAAGCCTCAAATGGAAAAACTCAAAACATGAAAGTTGTTCAAAATGTGATTTTAAGTCTAGAAAGAAGGTCATGAATTGTTGGAAAAACTCATAGCATGGATTTGCATGATTGGTCAAAAATGAACTAAAAAGGGCATATAAGTTTGAAAAGTTGAAATTGGAAATTGGTTTGGAAGATCCACAAATCCAAAATAGGTCATCCAATATATCATTTTGATTGGAAACATCATTTTGAGAACATTGGTTTAGATAGAATTTTGATTTAAGGCTTTAAAATGGGTGATGCTTTGAAAACTTGTTACTTGAAAAAGAAGGCAACTTTGAAATAGCTTGCACAAGTGAAAGGAAGAGGCTGGTTTTCACTCATCCACACTCAATATCTCTCATAAGGAGAATTTGGCACTAAAAGAAGGATTTGGTGCATGAGATGTAGCTTGTTCAAAATCTCATTAAAGGAGAAGTTCCACACTTTTCTAGATGATTCTAGAAGGATCCAGCTCCTTCCATCCATCATTATATAAAGAGTGATCCACAGGGAGTTCAAGGTTGGGGGATAGAGAGAGATTTCAGAGGAGAGAGAGAGAGAGAGAGAAATAGCCATTGAAGCACTTTCTTCAAGTTCAAGCAATTCAAGAAATCTGCATCTACAAGCCATCTCTTTCACAACAAGTGCAAACAGAAACTTGTGCATCACAAGAGGATCTCATTGCAGCCATTACAAGCCTTGAATCCATTCCCACGAGCACCTACCATCATCACTTGACAGGTTGGTTTCTCTCCATAATTCTCCTAATTTATGCACTTTCAAGTAGTTCTTTAGGTATAGGATTGATGCATTAGGTTAGTTGATTAAACCCTAGGAGTTAGAGCAAGATTCGTGAGGTTCCATAACAGGTGAGTGATCCTTTAAACTCCAAGAGCTAGCTGTTTAGGGAGTTTTAATTAGCATGGATTAGGTTAGATTAACTAGGGTAGCATGTAGAACAAGTTTAGGCCCTTAGGTTGAAGCTTTACCATGGTTGATCTCAGATGAACATGGTGGAACCATGATCTTAAGGTCCTCTGTTTGAATGATCTAGGGGGAGTTAATGAAAACTACACGTAAGGTTGGATTCCTCGTGTTTAGTAGATCACTTTTGCTTTTAGAATTTTTGAAATTCATCAATTGTGGAGAGAGAACGCATGGCTGGAAGTATGCTGCATGAAGCGCATGAACCCTGAAACCCTAGGTCAGTTTGGGGACGATGGCTGTCCATCGTTGGATTAGTCCCCAGCTTTTGACCTATTCCATTCATCGTGCGGCCCAGATTCGTCTAGAAAACGGAGGGAAAAATTTGAAAAGCCAAACGCAGCGTTTTGTTAAGTAACGCGCCTGGGCCTATCCCTTCTATTCGCACCCCACCCTTCATCTGGCCCAACTAAATTGAACTGGCGTGTATTCCTATTTCCACCCCCCTCCCTTTTAATTGTTTTAAATTCTTTTTATTTCTTAATATTTTTCTTGTCTTTAAAAATTCATAAATAAATGAAAAATAACTCTTTTTTGTCCATTCTTTTTTCTATGGTGAGATAATTTTGTGTAGAAAAATATAAAAATAAAAATGGAATTTTATTTTTAATGTAGAATTTTTAGTGGTATTTTCTTTAATATAGTGTATTTTCTTTCTTTTAGTTGATACCTCATTTTGCAAAAATTGTTTTAGGACCCTCCTTTAGTCTTTTTAATCCATTCTTTTTTGTGTAATTAGATGATGAATCATAGTTTCCCATAGGATTTATTCTAGAATTTTAGAATTAAAATTTGATTAGTTTAATTAGGGTAGCTTTAGGGCATCCTAATTAGGGTTTAGGTTGTGCATGGGTAAAGAAATTCATTTTCTTTAGATAGTTTTGTCTTGATTTTTGGGTAGAGGCCTATGTGGATGTTATGGGTAGATGTTGTAGACCCTTGTGAATAATTGTTAGATTTTTCCCCATTAGTTTAGCATTTTTAGGTATTTTCTGAAGTTGCCTATTGATTTTGTCTGTGCTGTGGTTATCTGTTCATCTCTGGGGGGTTGTTTTGGGGAAGTTGTTATGGGGTTTGTGTTGTCTTGAAGATCTTGTTGAGGAGCATGATGAAGAGAAGATTGTAGATCAAGACTCAGAGACCCAGAGCTTGGCTTGTCCCCTGTCTGTGAGGTTTGAGATCCTGAAGTTTGAAGGAAGTTCATGGTACTTTCCTGAGGAAGGCACTATGAATGACTTTCATTCTTTCTTCTCACCTCTTTCTCAAGTATCCAATGATGTTGGAGCCAACTTGTGAGTTTAATTTCTCCTGAGGAGGAATGTAAACTGATCACATGTTGTTGAGCCACATGGGATACAACTCCTAAGTGGAAGCCTCCTAGTACTTTCCTGAGGAAGGTCCTAGGGGTCTATTCATTTAGTTCCATTAGTTTATCTAGGATTTCTTAAGTATCCAATGATGTTGGAGCCAACTTGTGAGTTTAATTTCTCCTGAGGAGGAATGTAAACTGATCACATGTTGTTGAGCCACATGGGATACAATTCCTAAGTGGAAGCCTCCTAGTACTTTCCTGAGGAAGGTCCTATGAGTCTATTCACTTAGTTCCACTAGTTCAGATAGGATTTCCTAAATATCCAGTGATGTTGGAGCCTGCTTGTGAGTTTAATTTCTCCTGAGGAGGAATGTAAACTGATCACAGTGGTTGAGCCACATAGGATATGACTCCTGAGTATACACCTCCTAGTGCTTTCCTGAGGAAGACACTATGAGTCTGCTTACTTAGCTCCCTTTCTTTGGTAAGCTTGTTCTGAAGCTTGAAGACTGGGATTGATTTCTCTTGTTTAGGGTTTTGCTTTAGTGCTTAGATTTGATTCAGATTCTGTGTTAGGGTTAGGATTAGATGTAGATCATTTCTTTCTCAAGCATGTGTTTTGTTTTCCTGATGGCACTTCATTTCTTTTATCTGTTTATTGCTTGATAGCATGTTGTTTATTTTCAGTATGATTACTGTTATTTCATGACTGGCTTGAGGTCGAGACGAGCTTGTGGAGGCTGAAGCCCCACACACATTTCCTCCCTCACTTGCATTGCATGCATTTTACTGTTAAAGCTGATGCTTTTGTCTGTTTTGGTGTATCATTGACATGATCCCTTAGGACTCTCATTTCCTCTGATGAGGATTTGATGATAGACTTTTAGGTTGAAACCTATGCATGACAACTTCTAGGAGTTCCCTGTCCAAATCTCAACCATAGGATGAATCCATGGCATGATAACAGTAGGACTTGATAGTCTCCCTCCTAGTTGGGCCTGTTCTCTTCTCATCTCGAAGCAGTTTAAAATACAGTAATCATGAATGATTTCTCTCGTACGCTACGAGCCTTAAGCCATCTGAGGATGGATGTTTAGCATGGTACCCTTTGGGTGACATGCGACGCATTCACTCTCAGGTCATAGTCTCTAGTGCGATTGAGATCGCAAACAATAAAAAACACTTCTTCTAGGAGATAACCCGTAGTTTCCCGAACTACGTTTGCTCTGATCTTTCATACCAGATGAAAGTACGTAGGCATAGGATGCGATATCCTAGCGAGCAACCTTCCCCACCTTCACCCGTAGTTAGCCGAACTACGTTGACTCTGATTTCTCGTTCCAGACGGGAATACGTAGGCATAAAGCGCGACGCTTTGCCGAGTCATTTTTCTTTTCTTTTTTCAGCCAGCCTTGATAGGTAGATAGATTATAACCAACCCGTCCAAGTAAACAAACAAGCGAGGATCCCGTCGAGTACGACGGACGTGAGGGGTGCTAATACCTTCCCCTTGCGTAACCGACTCCCGAACCCAGACAATGGTTGCGATGACCTTGTCTTACCCTTATTCGTCAGGTTTTTTCCGATCGTTTCCTTTCCCGCTCTGAGGGATAAATAACGAAAGGTGGCGACTCTTCTGTCATGCCGGCACCTTATTTTCGCGCAAGCGACAGATGGCAGATGCATTGGAAACTTTAGCTTCCATGATTGCAGTGAACTCTTGGAATGCGTGTCCTCGAATAGAAGTAAGATGTCTCGACAGACCCGCTTTCATCTTTGCCATTGAAAACATTGAAGATGGCAAACCCTGGTACCATGATATTGAAATGTTTCTCAGAACGCAAGAGTATACTTTGGGAGCCTCCAACAAGGATAGGAAGACACTGAGAAGGTTGGCCGGTAATTTTTTCCTGAGTAATAATGTGTTATACAAACGGAATTTTGACATGGTCTTGCTGAGATGTGTGGACAAGCGGGAAGCAGACATGTTAATGACGGAAATTCACGAAGGGTCCTTTGGTACTCATACAAATGGACATGCTATGGCCAAGAAACTTTTAAGGGCTGGCTATTATTGGATTACAATGGAATCTGATTGTTACAAGTTTGCTAGGAAATGTCACAGGTGTCAGATCTATGCTGACAAGATTCATGTACCTCCGACTGCGTTGAACGTTATCTCGTCTCCTTGGCCATTCTCCATGTGGGGAATTGATATGATTGGAATGATAAAACCAAAGGCATCTAATGGACACCGATTCATCTTAGTGGCTATTGACTACTTCACTAAGTGGGTCGAAGCTGCATCTTATGCTAACATAACTCGACATGTGGTTGTCAAATTTATCAAGAATCAGCTCATCTGCAGATATGGTGTGCCAAGCAGGATTATTACAGATAATGGGTCCAACTTGAATAATAGTATGATGAAAGAACTTTGCGAAGAATTCAAGATCGAGCATCATAACTCTTCTCCCTACAGGCCGAAAATGAATGGGGTTGTTGAAGCCGCCAACAAGAATATTAAGAAGATAATTCAGAAGATGGTAGTCACATACAAAGATTGGCATGAAATGCTCCTGTTCGCTCTACACGGATATCATACCTCGGTATGCACATCGACTGGGGCAACTCCTTTTTCACTTGTCTACGGTATGGAAGTTGTACTCCCGATAGAAGTCGAGATTCCCTCCATGAGGATATTAATGGAGACAAAGTTATCAGAAGCCGAATGGTGCAAGAGCAGGTATGATCAGTTGAATCTAATTGAGGAGAAGAGGATGACGACCTTATGCCATAGGCAGTTGTACCAACAAAGGATGAAGAAGGCATTTGACAAGAAGGTTCGCCCCCGCGAATTCAAAGAAGGCGACCTTGTGCTCAAAAAGATCCAGTCTTTCCTCACCGATGCCAGAGGAAAATGGGCTCTGAACTATGATGGGCCGTATGTGGTAAAGAAGGTCTTCTCAGGAGGTGCCCTGATGTTAGCCACAATGGACGGAGAAGAAATCACCCGCCCCGTGAACATAGATGTTGTCAAGAAGTACTTTGCTTAGAACTTGAGAAGTTCTGGTTGACTTAGGAACAAAGTCATTATCCCATCGATGTAATCACTATTATTATTTTCCAACATTGTAATATTGGAGTCGCGCTGTTCTGCCGACTACCATTTTAATAAACAAAGTTTTTCAATTGCGGCACGTTAAACATTTTAGTCATGATAGCAAAATCCTGAATTATATCTTTTAAAAGAATACCTTGTGTTTATTTGATATATGAATGGAAAAAGGATGTCCATGGATGTTTATTTTATCCACGAAGACGGAGTTTTGTTGTACCCCGTACAGGACAGGTGAAGATTTCCCTCAGGAAGTGACCGGCTTGTGGAAGATTTGGTTTGAGTGGGGACTTTGGTTCTCGACTCGTTGGTTTTGTTGGCATACGCACAACATATAGGTAGATAGCATAGCATTTGCATTTCTGCATCTGTGTGTTTGTTTGTTTCGTTACTTTGGCTGTGGCTATCGCCAAGTGACTGGGTGAGTCTGATCCCTCCAAAATAGAGTTGTCAGCCTTAAGCAGAAAGAGCTCAACGCATCTATTTCCCTATGGAGTTTGATCCTCGTGGAAGATGGTTGTTTTTAGTACACTCCCATCTGAGTTCATACCTCATTGGTCGAGTCTTGCTTGACAGTTTCACCTCGGGTTATTTCCCGAAGTGAACTTCAGTCCTTAGTAATCACATTGTAGACATCTCCAACTTTTGAATAGGGCTAGAGCGTGCATTTATTTTGCTTTTCTGGCTCCAAGAGAATTTTTATGAAGACAACTATTGAAGACAGTTCCTCAATAAGTCACATCTGGACTGCAAGCACTCTCTTTATTTGAGCAACTCGTTTTGATCAGGATCTTGTTCAAAACGACAAATGGCAGTCTCCTTAAGGCAATTTGTCCATCCCCAGTGGATTTATCAAGATTACCAATTTATCAAAAAGGCATTCCTCCAGAAATGTACCCGAGAAATGCGTCGAAGACATTACAAATATCTCTCTTTAGTTGAGAATTTACAAAGATATATACTTTTACAGCTACAACAAAGGTACCTCCCGGGAATATATTCCCCAGTGAGCCCATCGTACAAGATTAATTCCATCAAGTGACATCTCCCCATAGAAGTCGAGGAAATTCATTACAGTCAGTCTCTCTTTATTTGAGAAGACATATTTTGCAAATTAACTGGCTTACATCTCTTCTGAAGATCCCCGGTGAAGTTTTACAATCTCCGATACATTATGGCTCACAGCCAAGAAATTTTACAATCTACAAAGTTCTACAATGACGTCTACGATCCATAAAATTTTAAATCCCCTGTGAAGATGCTCTCCCGAGTTTTCATCATTTTGGGTAGGAACTGAGACTCGTTCATGGAAAACACACCATGAGTCGTTGGGGAGGTTTATTTCAGAACTGAGACTCGTTCATGGCAAACACACCATGAGTCGTTGGGGAGGTTTACTTCAGAACTGAGACCCGTTCATGGCAAACACACCATGAAGCGTGGGGAAGTTGTGCTTACACTATTATCAACACCACACTCAATTAAGAAACGAAATTTTGTTTCGATCAAGAAGGTTCATTTGGTTATCACCATTGTTTGGACTACCACCTGTTGGTAGTAGGTCATTCTTCAATTTCAAGATTCTCGCTCATTATCCAGGTCATCGTTTCGCTCGATATTGCATATTATCTTTATTGTTAAGATTCCCCAATGTTGGTTGTCACTTCTCCCCCCGTGGAGTCCCGCTTCGTTGGATCTGCTGCTCCTTTGTTTCTCTCGCGTGTCGTGCCTAGTTTCTACCCCTGTGACATCATTTCCTCACAGGACTGTTTGTCTTTCATTCTCCATACCATTGCATATCATTTACATTTCGGTGGCTTCTTAGGGCCAAAACTTCGTTCAATGTTTGTATTTAAGTCCCTCCTATCTCGTCGAGACGAAGATTTCAATCTCCATATCTCCGGATAGAAGAACCTTAAATAGGGGCATCTGTCGCACCCTAATTTTTGACCTTAAGATTCCACCTCCTTATGCGTTTTCTTGCGTTTTATCGTTTTATCTTGTATGCGTGTTTATCAGGACTAACGAGTGTGTGCAGGATCATTTTGGCCTTAAAGACATCCCTGGTAGATTCTTATGACTTTATCCCCTTAAATCAAAATCTGGCTCTTCCTCGAGATTCATCTCCGTAAAACGAGGAAGGCTTGTCAAAATGAAGGTTCACAGACTCGCGGTAATTAAAACCTTTTCAAGTGCAATATAATTCGAATTCAAGATATGAGGACCATCCAGGCGAGGTTTAATTTCGACATGTTGCAATTTATATCGAGGGTGCCGTCATCCAATCCAAGTTAGCATCAAGAGTGTGGCCTCACACATTAACCTATTTCATTCATCCCAAGGACTTTATCATGATTAAAAGCTCGTTGGCGAAGAAGAAGAGTGGGAGATAATCTGAAGCATTAATAAAATAAAAAGGGATAAGTGTTGTTGTTGTTTAGATAGAGCCTGCTATTGGACTGTTGGGCCTCACATAAAGTTCCAAAGAATAATATCAAGGCATACACTTTTACAACTGGGATTATTATTCTACAACAAGGAGACAAAAGGGCTCAAGTAAAGAAGGAGGCCCATTTTCATACGGTTGATGAAAGGATGTTACTTATTCACTCGTCGGATTACGATTAGGAAGGATTATATAGCAATACTCATACATAATGTCATGCGCTGCTCTTTATCATTAAATGGGGAAAGAACATTGATACATCATTTTTGGAACTATAATTGTATGCTAGAATTAATTGTTACATAGCTACTAGTTAACATTACAACAAACGTATCCATACTACTCCGTACAAATGAGATCAGTTCAACTCATGCTACTGCTCTTCTCCAAGACATAACCATGCTCCCAACAACAACAGAAGGGGCTCCTTCCTGCACGTGCATTTGTCTCATTCTCGTGTGAAAAATAACAGAACACGGCCTTTCCGCTTCAACTAACTCGTTTCTTCTCCTAGAAAGCTTGCTTAACCGGCTGGTGGTAGGCTATCCTGCGCTTCAATGCATCTGTGTCATAAAATGTTAGCAACGGTCACGGGACAATACAGTTTACCATGAACAAGGAAAGTTGGAAGATGGCCTACATCACCTTGACTCAAAGTGAACCCCTTTAGATCTTCCTCAACATCGATACTGGAAGTCATTGTTTGTTTCATTACTGTTGTACCCTAAATTTTGACCCCTTAGATTCTCATTATCATTTTAGAAGCATGATCATGAATTATCTAACCCTAAATCAGTGCAAGTTCATTATTGTCAAGTTACAGGTGAATCAAGGTTTTCGCACCGACAAATTCAAAACAACCAAGGAATGATTAACCAATGATTTGGGCCAATTCAATCATGGAATGAAATCAAAGATAATATCAAATTCAAATGAGAAGTCAATTTGAAGAAATCATTTCAGAATCAAGAACAGTGTAGTCAGGAGGCCCCGATTAGGGTTTTTAACCAGTGAAAAGTCAACTGTGGTTTGACTTTGATGTTGGAAGATGTTGTAATGGTGGGATTGAGGCCCATGGAGTTCATATAGATTATCAAAGTCTATTCAAGAAGTGTCAATGTCTCAGGGTGTCCCGAATATCAACAGGCAACTCAGTCGGCACCGATCGATCGTACGGTTGACCGAGAAGTCAACTCTCCAAATTTTATGAATTGGACTTCAAGTTGTGAAACAAAGTTGTTCCTTATGTCACATTGAACTTGCATATCAATTGTCATTATCATTGGATCAAGGATGAAGGAGTAATCGAGAAATCGGGAAATTAGGGTTTTGAAAAGGGCTAAACCATAACTCCTTAACCACACATCCAATTGAGTTGGTTCAAAGCTCATTTGGAAGCTCTTGACAAGTCCTACAAAAGTCCCTGATTGGTCCATGATCAGAAAATGCATAGATTTTGAGTTATGGTCAAGTTCATTTCAAGAAGGGAAAGAGACTTAGGAAAATTTCACTTTTTAAGCTCATTTTTAGCAACTTTGGAGGGCTTTTTGGCCAAGTTCCTTTGAGAAATTGAAACTCATGAAAACATGAATGTTTTAGTACTACATGAGGGCTTTCTAAAAAGTACAAGAACTCCTCAAGGTGATTTATGAGAAGAAAGTTACATGTGTGCAAAGTTGGAGATTTTACACTTTAGTCCCACATTGATCAAAATTGCAAAATCATCTCTTCCATCCAATTGGGCCAACTTCAGCTTGTCAAACTCATTCTAACTGATATATGGAATATGTGTGGCATGTTAGATCAAAAGTTATGCATAGAAGTATCACAAAATTAAAGATTGAGGTTTCATTGCCATAAAGTGAAAGTTGCCATTTTTGACTTTTCCAAGCATGAGGTGTAAAAGCAAAATCTGAACCAGCCACTCTACAAAGCTTCTAGCCTGCATTTATATCAGAAAACCATCAATTAACTTGCCCTTTGGGAGAAAGAATGGCCAAGGAATCCAACAAGTGGGATGGTGGATCAAAAAATATCAAAGATTACTTCATGGTGAAGTTATGTCTCTAGCAAGCACCTCCCTTCATTTCCCTATAAAAGGAGAGCTCAATCCCCTCATTTTTGGACATCAATTTTTCACTAAACACCAGAGAAACAAACCACTCTTGTTGCATTCCATCCTAGCATCAAAGTTGCAGAAACCACCAAAGTTCACAAAATAGCCAAAAATTCTGTTTTGCACTTATGCTGCCCATTTCATTTCTCTACATTCCTACACCACAATAACCATCCATACACTCTCTAAATATCATATGGAAGGTGTCTAACACTTTGAATCATCAAGAAATCCTCAGATTCAAAAGATCACCTTTCATACCACCTCACTTTAAGCAAAAGCCACACAACTTGCCAAATCTTGGTTCAAGTTGTTTCTTGATGTTTTAACACTTATAACACCTCTTATATATCATATTGTGACTGTCTAAAACCTGTCATACCCTAAATTTGTCCTACCTTTGTACAACTTTCATTCTGTATATTTACCCACTTGCTTTATTTTAAAAAAAAAGTCCAAAGATGTCTTGCTATTTTCACTTGAGGATGTCAGGTCAGGCGTGTGGTTATTGTTAAATGAGGTTCGATAATCAAGCAAGAGTTGCAGTGCAGCATATGTCAAATTTTGGTCTTTCAATGTCAAGGGATGTACCTGTTTACTGGGGCTCAAAGGATTTAATTCAGGGATTTGTTGCTCAATTTCATGACTTCATTTTTTAGATGAAGACTCAAAAGGGTGGAATTTGGTGTAGGAGTGTTTTAGAGTCTAATTGGAAGTTCAAACTTTATTGGTTGCGTTGGATCAAGTCACAAAAGCCCATTACCATTTATTCCAAAATCATTTCAAAAATTGCCAAAAAAGGGAGAAATTATCATGTTTTCATTACAAGAAAGGTGCAACAAGAAAAATTGCAGCCCAATTGATTGAGGGCATTTTTTATTACAAGAAACGACAACGGACTTCAGGATGATTTCAAGTTTGTGTTACATTCCATTATTAGGGAACACTTCGAGTGGATTCTATGTCATGTTCTTTTAATCTTGGATTTAACTAGTTTCAAATCTTCATTTAATTTTTATTCCAAATTGATCTTGAGTTACATTTTGAGTGATTCTTGGTTTTGACCAGCATATGCTCAAGAAGTGTGTTTGATTATTAAAGAGTTTGGAAGATTCGCGGGTCGTATGGAATATGTTTCAAAACGGATTATCTTTTTACTCCAAACTGCAAGATGATGATTAATTAAGTTCCATGGGAATTCTTTGCCGAGACAGAGTCAGTTTGGCGCACGTTTTAGCTCATATTTCATGTTTAAAGTGCCATAAGCCAAGAAGACAATTCTCAAGGCAAGTTACAAACAATGACTAATTTGGACTGAGCAAAACGGTGTGAAGCCTACTTCAGGCTGTGTTCAATTTGTAATAGGCCATTAGGTGAAGCTCCCCAAATGTTAACAACCAGCAAGCACAGAGGCCATAAGTCAATAGATATTGGAGCTGGTGGATTAATTTTTATGGCCAAATCATAGAGGATACTAGCAACTGATAAATCAAGATAATTCACACGGATAGAATGACACACCATTGGACTCAGTGGCTATTTATTTTATAAACCCAAAAGCTCATTGCGATGTGAACGTCCCTGCTAACTCGGACAACATTAATACAAGCTAAAAAGATTACAACCATGATCCCAAAATGAATTCTAATCATAAATATTTAATACATGAAGTACAAATTTAGAGGGATTTGGTGTATTGTTTTTCTGCTAAGGCCCTGAGTTTGCTTCCAAGTTTTCCGAAGATTGAATTTGGGCCTAGCTTTCTCATTATCTCTGCTGATCAGGGAGGTTCTTGCTAGTGCAGGTGGGAGGTTCTGCTGGTGTTGAACTCTTGAGTCAAACGATAGAACAACCATATATATGTGCAATTAGGACCACCGGATGAATAAGTGAAGGCCTTGATGAACGGCAAGGTATATCAAGACGAAAGCTCATTGTTCCTTATAGTCTTGTCCGTCAAAAGCAGTATATCACCTTATACTTTATCATCGGTTTCCACCTGCACATATCAAGATCAGAGCTCTAAAATAAACGTAAAAAGGGATAGAAAGTGCATATCATAAAGGACGTGGAAATCATATTAAGCCACTAAGTGTTGAAGTTTATACCTCCAAGAATTCGCTTCAAATGAGACATAGTCTTCAATCCATTCTCAGGAAGCACTATTTCCACCAAAATTCCCTTATTTTGTAGGTCTTGATCTCTTGCTGCGCCACATTCCCTTGAAGCACGGATAACATTAGTGCGAATCGACCGAAGAGGTTTCCTATGAATCACTACAACAGCAGAATATGTTACGAAGCCTTAACGGCATAACCGTATGTGAGTAATAGGTAAAATACCAGTAGAAGAATCATACCAAAGCTTCTCATCACTCTGCACCTGATCAACACACATGAAAAAAAAAGAAGAAATGGAAATAATAATCTCTCAGCCATCCATCCAACTTTCGCATACTCACAGGCAAGACATTGCACAACATGTGGTATTGCCGTCACGCGCATACAGGTCAAGCTGGCCCCATTTGTTATACCCATCACCCACTAATATCATTCGTCAATTGAGTCATGCAGTAGTGCCTACCGCCATTTATGACTTGCGCGGCTTTCAGCAAAACAAACGTAGAAATTCAATGATAACAAGACCCCAGCAAATACATGGCGACCGAAACACAGCTCGTACTTCGCCGCGATGATCATTAATCATCCTACTACAAAGCTGGTAGCACCGATGTGTGATTCATGATTCATAAATCTGCTACACCTACAACAGACAAAGACGGAAATGAGTTTGTGATATTATGCCATGAAAATGTAGCAGCACACTCGCAACAGCTGCAGGGCCGCGACACCATTACCTGCCATACACACTTGCAAAGGAAAAATTCTTTCAAGACACAGTTTATAGAACGCAATCAGGTCGCCACTTGTAGCTGCAAAAAGTCTCTCTGAATGCCTTTCAAAACAGATGACTACAACCTACAAACAGATGACTGCAATCAGCCAATTTCTTCTGGTTTAGAACAGCTCGTAACCTACAAAAAGAGAAAAAAGGGCAAGCGGTTGTGATTCGTACGAGGAGAATAGGTTGAGAAGTATTGGTGATGGCAATGCATTTATAGAGTTATTTTACTTAAGACCAAGATAGGGATAAATTCGAAGTAAAAAGACTTACAAAGATAACATCGCAAGAAGCTACCGCGCAGCTTTGCATCAGGTAAAGGCCAATACCTGCAGAACTGTAAACAAAAAAACAATAATCTCAATAGCAGCGTATCTCCTCGGCAACTGGCCTCGCATAAAATTAAATTTCAAAAAATATATAACCTGAGTAAGGATGTCTGGAGCAACACAAGTCTTGATGTCCGAGACATTGAGAAGTGTCTTTTGGGACAGTTGAGTTTTTGACAGGGCTTTGTTACGGTGGAGTTGAAAATGTGCAACAAGGATGGGACGGATTTGAAGATCTATGCCATAAACTGGAGAACCCTGTCACGCCGAGAAGCACACAAAGGAATTCATTAAGAGACATGAGAAGAAATTATGTGCTTATGTCAAGAAATTAAGAATGAGAATGAAGTAATAAGTCTCACCAGGAAAATGTCCAGATCATTCACAATTTCATCCTCCAACTGACAGCAATCGTATCTTACAAAACCAGCCACAACAGTAAGGAATGCGCAAGCTCCGCAGGATGCCTTCCATCACTGCCAATGAAACCTTCACAAAACTGCACTAGCCAAATAAGAAATCCTGCATCAAACCAATAATCCCAAATCAGCCAGCAGTCGTGGAATTGATGGCATATTGTGTGTGGAAGTGTGGATAATTGAAACTATTACAAATGGCTCGCAAACGTACCTTAATCGGAACTTGTTAGCCTTGGAATTGCTACGCACAAATTCGCAGCTGCCGACGTACAACTCGCAAGCTTGACAGCGTGGAGGAAACAAGTAACAGGTCTATGGCTTCCGCAATTTGCTTCATATGAGCCATAAGTTTGCATTGCTCATAACCAATACCTGCCAAGCGTGATATGCATCAACGACATGAATTGGTGGTTTCAACCTATAATCTGCGCAAGATATTCAAGCCATGTTGCTAAGCCTCACGCACCACCTGTGAAATCATCCTGCAGCACAAAATCAAGAAAAATCACAAGCCTCAATTCATTCTTGCTTCATCAATAATTGCAACAAAATAATAATGAAGAGGTAGCAGGCACATGGAATCAATCCTTCATGTCGCATACAAGCAGCTCTTGGTGCATTAGAAATCTTGATACCTTCAAACAATAAGAAAAGTGGCATGTTAGCAGTAAAACTCTTAATGGAATGCACAAGACAGTATGATAGTCACAAAACTAAGCCAGCCCACATCAAAGAAGTCAAAAAGAGTTACCGCGGTGAAAATGATGAATTGGTGGTAGAAAATTCACATATTTTCCAGCTCATGCTAAAGATAAGGTTGTACTTTTGGTCCCCACAAAAATCCCTCTCAAAAGCAACAAACTCTGCACAGCCATACAGCTAGTCCCTCAAACCACACCAGACAATACTTGCACCTGAAAATGACTGGACATCAGCAACAGGACAATTTTGAAGAGAAAAAGAAACTTAAAAGAGGGAGGGGGAGATCGTATTGAGGGGGAGATACCTGATTATTTTTTTTTCTCCATCAGCTCTCAAAGAAAAACAACTTGAAAAACCCTAGCAGCCTCCAACCGAAACTGTAATCCTCCTCCAAGCTTCAACAACAACTCCAAAACAGACCTTCAAATATTTGAAGATACCTCCACAAAACCGCCATTAATCCACCTCCATTTTCAAAACAAAAAAACTCCAACTCCTTTCAAGAGCAACACAAAAACAAATCTTCAGAACCTTTAACCACTCATTTCCGAAATCAAAAACAACCCAGAAACTTCATCTTCATTGCAATCCACAACACTCCTCTAAACGAACCCCAAAACCCCATTCTTCACAGACACGAACCCAACACGCCATTCAAAAATTCCAAACTGAAAACCCTCATCATCAGGTTCGAAACCTTCAAACATCCAAATCGACGCTCATCCGCCTCATCCAGATTTCGCTCACACCCTTTCAAAACCCCAACTCGCCAGAACACCAACAATCACCGCCATCAAAATCAAACGGAATTCGCCCAGATTTCACTACACAACACCATTTCAAAACCTCGGCCGCGATTTTTTTCTGTTCGCCGGAAACCCATTAAGCAACAACTCAAACACAAATCTAAGTGAAGCAGGGAGTGAGAGCGAGCGTGAAACGGAGATTTGATTGTGGGTCTCGTTTTCATTTCATTTTTTTTGTTTTCTTTATTCTTTTTTTTCTTTCTTTTTTTATTTACTTTTTCTTTATTCTTTTGCTGGCTGTTGGATTGGGCCTCATGGCCCATCCGTTTTTCTGATTCACCCCCTCAACTTTGATGCTGAACCCCCCTTGTTTTTCCACAAACCTTTTAAAAGAATATTATACTTTTTATTTTTCTTTTATTATCTTTATGTAAATATACCAGTTATTATCATTATTATTTATTATTATAAATATATTCATAATATGTAAACTATCATTATTTTATTATTATTTCATTTTCTGTTTATGTATATATTATATGGTTTGTTATTATTAAATATATTATTATTGTTATTGTTATGTAAATATATAGATAGTCTTTAATATATATATATATTTTTTAAATATTTCTTTTAAGAGTTTTATATTTGTTTCTTTTTCTTTTAGAATCTCTTTCTTTATTATTAGAAGTTGAATTATTTTGCATTTGTTATTGGGCATTTTTCGCCGTTTTGGTCGATGACGATATCCCAAAGCAGTTTTTCTGTCAAATTATTGATGAACAATAGCAAACCCGAGACCAACTTTTCATTTTTCGATTTTTATTGTTTTTATCGATTTTTACTCATTTTTATACCTTTTATCTCATTTTTGGTCAATGACGAATTTATAAATATTATCGGTCAAATTATTGATAGATGATGTTTTATTCGAGACTATTTCGTTTTATATTTCATTTTCCTATTTATTTCCATTTTTATTCATTTTCTGATCGATGATGTCTTTAGATTCGTAAGCGTCGCGTATCGGAGTTGATAACCTTCTCGATTTCAAATCTATGGGGAATGACCATTGGGGTCATTTTCCGTACTTTGGGATCGTGATAGGCTACCTTTGATTAATCGGCATTATGTTTGCGATTAAGACGAGATCCCATTTCTTCGTGTCCCGATTCGATTCAATAAATTGACCATTAAATTTAATTTTCGTCAAATATTATTGTGGATATTATTGTCATATTTATCTTACTATATATTCATATTATCATATCATTATTCATATTCATTCACCCATAATCAAAAACACCTAATAAATTATCGAAACCGCTAAAAGCCAAATTGGTAGATTGTTGTATCATTGGTCATTTGTAGGTATCCTAATTTTAAGTCGTGCCCGACTTTGCTCAAGGCGTAGTTTAGGACACTAATGCACACACACGACTTTCTCTTGGGCTACCTGACAATGAGACCCCTTTATTTCGTGCAATCCCGTGTAACTTAAATGTACCCCTCTCCCATTCCGATGTATGTTTCGCATTTCTTTGATTATTATTTTATCTCCTAGGAGCACCCATAGGGACTAAAGCGGATTCAAACTATTTTCAAACTGATTCTCGATTCATCATCGAGTCATTTTCAAACAACCCGTAAGTCGAGTGCTCATACGCATTCGCCATCAACCTATTACAACTCGACCCTTGATGCGTAAGTCAAGTCGGTCTCTTTTTCAAACAATTTCATTTCCAACACGCTTTGCACGCGATAATAAGTCAAACCCTTGATCCAACGTCAAGTGGATTTTCGTAACAAATTATCAATCAATTAACAACTATTCAATTCTTTTCAAGGTGTAAAGAGTAGGTTCAAGTCTTTGATCTTGCTTTTAGTTGTTTATATGCGAGTTATCTTATTCGTGTGTGAGCAATTGACGCCTTTAAATAATATTAACAAACTCGATAATACTCGACCATCTCCAATTACTCATCCTTTTCACTCACTTTTTAAACAACTTCATTTTGCGATGAAAAAGAGAGTGTTCCAAGTCTTTGGTTCGCTCTCCCGACTACTTGGATTCGAGAAGCCTTTCTCAAGCTTCAAGTAGTCGTCATCCGACCAATCTCATCCTTTTATACACCATTTCAAATTCAAACAACTTCTCTTACGATGAAAAAGAGAGCGTTCCAAGTCTTTGGTTCGCCCTCCCGATTATTTTGGTCCGAGAAATCTTTCTTAAGCTAAAGTAATCGTCATCAGTTCAAACACCATTCAAACATAACATCGTTCCTTCATGATGAAAAAGAGAGTGTTCCAAGTCTTTGGTTCACTCTCCCGATTACTTGGGTCCGAGAAGTCTTTCTTAAGCTTCAAGTAGTCGTCATCCGTACCCATTTCAAACCAATTCAAATCCAGTTTCTTTCGTGGTTGTTACCACGAACTACGACTGCTCTGATTCTTTATTCATTCTTGAATATAAGATACGTAGGCACAAGATTGCGATGATCTTGGCGAGCACACTTCTATCCATCTTCCGTTTTCCCCCATCCTTTCCCGCAGTCGAACTACGACGCTCTGATTTCTCATTCTCGTCCGAATGAGCATACGTAGGCACAAGGGTCCCAATCCTTGGCGAGCACCCTATTCACTAACCATCCCCTTTCCCCCAGTGTCTTTATCCCTTTATAGTATCCTTTAGTATTTAGTAGCGAGAAGAGAAGAATTAAGTTTAGCTAACATCCATTAACTCGAATTAGGAGGTTCCCGTCGAGTACGACGGACGTGAGGGGTGCTAATACCTTCCCCTCGCGTAACCGACTCCCGAACCCAAGAATATGGTTGCGACGGCCGTGTTCCTTCCGCGTTGATGAGGTTTTCTCGATATTTTCCTCTCCCGTTCATTCGGGAAAAATAAAGTTCGGTGGCGACTCTGTCGAATCGCATTTCCGCGCCTTTCGCGCGAGGGTCGTATGTTCGAAATGAATTTTTCGAGGTGCGACAGGTAGCAACTCTGCTGGGGACTATTGCTCCATGCAAGAGAGAGTCGAGCCTATCTTAGTTTGAGTTGTTAGCTTGTTGTCTTTTATTTTCTTCTCGCTTATTTATTGGTATCCTTGTCTTGGTTACTTGTGCTTGAGGCATTGTGGGGTTTGTTCTTCTTATGGTTACTTTGTGAGATGGCTCTACACCCGAGTCCGAGTATAACCCTAGGATTAGGATGGTGGTTGTGTAGTGGAGACTTGCGTGGAGTCTTTCATGTTAAGTTGAAGCGAAAACCCCGCTTGGAGTAGATTCCTTGGAGATATTGTTGTTGTGGTGAGTCTTTGCCATGATAATAATGTTTTCGAGTTTGAATCGTTGACCCCAAGGACCATAAACTGTTTTATCCATGGTGGTTGGTAGTGTTAATTCTTTGTGAATTAATACGAACGCCCCAATCAGATGAGATCCCTTGAATGTATTACTTCCTTACAGTAATATTTTCAACCTCGATCTATGACTCTGAGAACCTTTTTTAGAATCCGTGCGTCGATGGTTGTGTAGTTGATGCCTCCGAGAAGTCTTTCTCGCGTGGAAGATACGAGAACCTCACCTAGAGGAGATTCTATTGAGGATATTACTGCCGTGATGAGGCTTTATCATGGTTGTAATATTTTTGAAAGATATCCATGACTCTAGGCACCTACCAGTTTTAGAATCCTACCTGTGGGGGTTTCTTTGAGCAGTGACTGTGATCCTTGAACCGTTCACCCGGCTAATCTCAGAATTGTTTGAATTTGTGATCCTGTGATCCTGGATCTTGCATCTTGCGTTGCATATCATTTGCATTGCATCTCATTTGTTGTGCATCTTGCGTTCTCCTTCCCTCATCAGTTTCTCATGTTTCTCTTTCCTTCATATCCAGTAAATCAAGCTGAGTCCTCGACACCAGTACGCAACTAGAGCCAATACAAGACGAATGATGGAGCAGATTCAACAGGAGTAAGCTACCTTCAGGGAAGAGTTGGATTCTATGAAAGGAAAGATCGACCAGATCCTCGAAGCCATCCTCGCGGCCAGAAGAGAGGAAGAACAGCGTGAAGCTGCTGCTGTCGTCAACAACAATGGTCAAGGACAAGGGTCTACTGCCATCGCTTTGGTTCCAATTCCAAACCCTCATGGGATGCCGTTGAACTTCAATAATGCAGCCGAAGGGAACACTTCTCATCCAACCCCAGCGACCGGAGTTACCATTGGAGCTATCCCGCAGGCCCAGCCTACTGCTGTGCAAATCCCAGCTCCCCATACCGAAGATACTCTGATGGATCATTATGACGACGTTCAGAACTATCATGCTGCTATCCCCATTTCCAGTCCTGTTGCTGTTCAGGATTCAGAAGCCATGAAGATGTGCCGAGATCTAGCCAAGAAACTCCGAGCCATGGAGGGGCACAGTTCAAATTCTTTCAGTGCTTTGGAATTATGCTTGGTTCCTGATGTTGTCATTCCTCCCAAGTTCAAAGTGTCAGAATTTTCGAAATACAAAGGTCTCAGTTGTCCAAACATTCATCTGAAGATGTATTGTCGCAAGATGGCTGCCTATGCCAGAGACGAAAAGCTCACGATTCATTGCTTCCAAGACAGTTTGTCTGGGGCATCACTCGAATGGTATATGCAGCTGGGACGTAATAGTGTGCGCACTTGGGCCGAGCTTGCCGATGCTTTTGTCAAGCAGTACAAATACAACACCGATCTTGCTCCGAATCGTACTCAACTTCAGAGTATGACTCAGAAGGATAGCGAATCCTTCAAGGAGTACGCGCAATGATGGAGAGAGCTAGCCGCAAGGGTGCATCCACCTCTTGTTGACCGTGAACTTATTGACATCTTCATGGGTACTTTACAAGGCCAGTATTACGAAAAGCTGATCGGTAGTGTCTCCGCTGGATTTTCTGACTTGGTGATCGTTGGTGAGAGAATTGAAGAAGGGCTGAAGAGTGGAAAGATCCCAGGAGGTTCTAACAACCAGGCCAATGCCAAGAAGCCTTTCAATGGATACAAGAAGAAGGAGGGCGAAACAAATGCCATCTTTTTGCAGAAAGGGCAAGCTTCTCAACAAGCTCCTGCTCCTATGCCTTATCAAGTTCCCTACTATCAGTATCCATATGTTGCTGCTGCGCAATATGCTCCAATGCCTTATCAGCCAGCTGTTCAAGCAGTGCAAGTTCAGATGCCACGGCAACAGGCTCCTCAGCAACAAGCCTACAACCATCAAGGATATCAGTATCCTCCTCAGCAACAGCAGATGCAAGCTACTCAACAACGACAAGGTACTCGCCCACAGCGTCCGCAGAGAACATGGAGACCAGATAGAGTCTTTGATCGTCTACCAATGACATATGCCAAAATCTTTGCTCAGTTGATGGAGAAGAAAGTTGTTGTTCCGAGAGATTTGGCTCCTCCAACTGTCATTCCTGCCGATTACGATGCAAATGCTCATTGTGAGTTTCATAAGGGCGCTCCAGGTTATACCATTGAGGACTGCAGGGCTTTCAAACACATAATTCAAGACATGATCGACAGGGATGCTATCAACTTCAATGGGAAGTCTCCAAATATCATCAACAATCCGATGCCACCAGTCAACTAGTGCCAACATCAGATCGATTCCAGTTAATTTCATTCCCCGAAGAAGGCAGTCATGTTGCCATTTCATTATTCGCAGTTCTTATATTCTGTCTTTGTTTGTTTAAGTATTGTATGCTTTGAACAATTGCCATTCGTATTTGGTTTTCATGAATGTATTGTTTATGCATGTTTTGAGTTAGTTATGTCGTATTCACTCATTTTTCACTTATCACCGACACATTTATTCACTCCACTCTATTCACTGTTGTTTAGCTTGATTTGAGGGAGGATGATGAAAACAAGATACCCATAATTGCGAACTCATATGCTTTCAGATAGAATCTCGTCAATGATGTACAGGCATTGCTTCAATTCCCCAAACACCGGAGATATAAGGAGTTAATCCCTAGTAAACCACTTCGAGCCTAGAAGTAGCAGTTTCCTTCGGATATTCAAACCTTACACTTAACCTGGGGCAGGGTAGTGTTCAGCTAATTCAACCCCGCACTCGAATCAATCCAGAAGACGGTTGTTCTTCAATAACCCATAACATGGCAGTCACAACCTTCCAACAAAATCCAAAAAATCAAAGCCTGCTAAGTCAAACACCGTAGAGGGGACTTAGACAAAATCAAGGCAATCCCGATGGGTCTGACAAACAAAGTCAATCCATGCAAAAGTTAGGGATCAAAACAAAAGCAAAAGAGGACCCCGAAATCCTCAACAAAAACAAAATAATATTCAGTAGCCACCCAAATCAAAAAGGGCACTGACACTCATCAAAATAAGGTGACTGCCACGACGAGCAAACCTTGAATCATCAAGTTTATACCGTTAAGACAAGTGTAGAATTAACTGAGCGTAGGGCTGGAGATCATTAAGAAGAAGGGGTGGGTACAAATCATACTTCGAGCCTGACATCCTTTGTTTCATAACCGTGAACCAGACCACGTTACAACCCTCGAAAGACCTAATTGAGGCGAGGTTTATTTTGAAAGCATACTATTGCAAGGTTGCGTAACCTGACTCCTCACATGATTGTTAATCATCAGCATCAGTGTTTTTTCTCTTGCTATATCTTTCGCACCAATCAAAGTTAGCACAATGTTTGGGCTAAGTGTCCATTCGTCTCACTACCATAACACTTCCAAATAAATGATACTTTTTCGAACTTGCATCGAACTTTGTATTAATTATTACCATTTGTGAATGTACAATTTTAACTACAAAGCAGTTCTAGGTATCCAAAGACATTTCAGCAAGGGGCAATCAAGAAGGAACTTGACTTTTAGTGGCTGTCACGAAACAAGACTACCTCAAAATTCACAGGCTGGGACAAATTACTCAAGAGCTCGAGCAGGGGCAAACCATTAACAAGTTCCGACTGGGGCAAGACCAGGTCGTCCTGACCATCAAGCAGAGTTGCAACCTTCTCTGAAGGAAATTCACAACAAATCACCAAGTACCCAGACTTGGGGCATCCAGAGTATCTTCGCCTGTGTCAATCATGGCGTCTTCAGCAAACTGCGCGTCGAGGAAGTCAATCTCTCCCACCACCCGAAGTCCAATCTGCATTGGCAACTACCAAAGATCCAACATGCTGGCGTCTCCCGGCATTTCTAATTACCTGTCTGCAATTATATGCATCATACGCATCACATTCGACCTCATAAGCATCTTGCATCATATGCATACCCAACCATATCATACTTCCCCAGCTCTTGCCTCTCGATGCGTCAGCATTTGCATTTGCACTTCCACTCGTATGGAATATCATTCATCATCCAGCATTCATATATGCAAGTCAAGGTCCAGGATCAATCTTGAAGATTTCCAAGACCATCATCAGCCCAATCAGGGGCATCTTCCACAACATCTTCAAAGCAATCATTAGCCCAGTCATGGGCAATCTTCTGCAATTGTGGGTTTATCCCACAAAATTTGAAGTTATTCAAAGCGAGATTCAGTCTAGTCAGGGGCATCTTTTTCAAGACCATGGGTACCTCCCATGACGTATTTCAATCTCGTGGTTGATCAGATCTTCGAATCAACATTCAGCCTAGTCAGGGGCATACCATTCAAGACCGTGGGCGTTCCCCACGAAGTTGTTTAACCTTTTGTTGGGCAAATCCAAGAAGTTCAGTGTAAGATTCAGCCCAGACAGGGGCATCTTCAGCAAAACTGTGAGCGTTCCTCATGAAGTTGTTCAACCTTTTGTTGAGCAAACCAAGACATCAAGACAAACTCAGCCCAGTCAGGGGCATCCTCTTCAGAATTCATGGGCATAACCATGAAATCATTTTGGCAAAACTGTGATCTCCAAACAAGACGGTGGGTGTACCCCGTTGACTCATTTCAATTCAATCTTCCTCATGGGTGTTCCCTAATGAGTTGTATTCAGTAAGCGTGACCATTGTCAATTGCCTTACTATCATCCTTTTGGTGATAGTCGAACCTCGTCAGTTCAACCTAGCCTGCATCCTTTTGGTGTTGGCAGCCTTCAATTTGTGTTTGTCCTATCATCCTTTTGGTGGTAGTGGCCGGTGTGAGTTTCGCTCCGTCATCCTTTTGGTGGGGGGTCTATCATGGTCATTAATGATAGATTGTGCGATGTGTTTATTTGTGTTTCGCTCCATCATCCTTTTGGTGGGGGGTCTATCATGGTCATTAATGATAGATTGTGCGATGTGTTTGTTTGTGTTTCGCTCCGTCATCCTTTTGGTGAGGGGTCTATCATGGTCATTAATGATAGATTGTGTGATATTGTTTGTTTTGTGTTTTGCTCCGTCATCCTTTTGGTGGGGGGTCTATCATGGTCATTAATGATAGATTGTGCGATGTGTTTGTTTGTGTTTCGCTCCGTCATCCTTTTGGTGAGGGGTCTATCATGGTCATTACTGATAGATTGTGCGATGTGTTTATTTGTGTTTCGCTCCGTCATCCTTTTGGTGGGGGGTCTATCATGGTCATTAATGATAGATTGTGCGATGTGTTTGTTTGTGTTTCGCTCCATCATCCTTTTGGTGAGGGGTCTATCATGGTCATTAATGATAGATTGTGCGATGTGTTTGTTTGTGTTTCGCTTCGTCATCCTTTTGGTGAGGGGTCTATCATGGTCATTAATGATAGATTGTGCGATGTGTTTGTTTGTGTTTCGCTCCGTCATCCTTTTGGTGAGGGGTCTATCATGGTCATTAATGATAGATTGTGCGATGTGTTTGTTTGTGTTTCGCTCCGTCATCCTTTTGGTGAGGGGTCTATCATGGTCATTAATGATAGATTGTGCGATGTGTTTGTTTGTGTTTCGCTCCGTCATCCTTTTTGTGAGGGGTCTATCATGGTCATTAATGATAGATTGTGCGATGTGTTTCTTTGTGTTTCGCTCCGTCATCCTTTTGGTGGGGGGTCTATCATGGTCATTAATGATAGATTGTGCGATGTGTTTGTTTGTGTTTCGCTTCGTCATCCTTTTGGTGGGGGGATCTATCATGGTCATTAATGATAGATTGTGCGATGTGTTTTGTGTTTCGCTCCGTCATCCTTTTGGTGGGGAGGTCTATCATAGTCATTAATGATAGATTGTGCGATATTGTATTGTTTGTGTTTCGCTCCGTCATCCTTTTGGTGAGGGGTCTGTCATAGTCATTAATGATAGATTGCGTGATATTGGTTGTGTCTCGCTCCATCATCCTTTTGGTGGGGGGGGGTCTATCATAGTCACTAATGATAGATTGTGCGATGGTAGCCGTGCGTGTTTCTTCCCATCATATTTCTGGTGATGTTGACCTTTTCCCAGGCGTTCTTTTTCTTTTCGGACAAATTCAGGGTCTTCTTTATATCTAATTTTCTTATCCCTTGAAAGAACAAATGCTGCAGCAATTCATCTTACTTGGTTTAAGTCAATCAGATAGGGGCATCTGTCATACCCTAAATTTGTCCTACCTTTGTACGACTTTCATTCTGTATATTTACCCACTTGCTTTATTTTAAAAAAAAGTCCAAAGATGTCTTGCTATTTTCACTTGAGGATGTCAGGTCAGGCGTGTGGTTATTGTTAAATGAGGTTCGATAATCAAGCAAGAGTTGCAGTGCAGCATATGTTAAATTTTGGTCTTTCAATGTCAAGGGATGTACCTGTTTACTGGGGCTCAAAGGATTTAATTCAGGGATTTGTTGCTCAATTTCATGACTTCATTTTTTAGATGAAGACTCAAAAGGGTGGAATTTGGTGTAGGAGTGTTTTAGAGTCTAATTGAAAGTTCAAACTTTATTGGTTGCGTTGGATCAAGTCACAAAAGCCCATTACCATTTATTCCAAAATCATTTCAAAAATTGCCAAAAAAGGGAGAAATTATCATGTTTTCATTACAAGAAAGATGCAACAAGAAAAATTGCAGCCCAATTGATTGAGGGCATTTTTTATTACAAGAAACGACAACGGACTTCAGGATGATTTCAAGTTTGTGTTACATTCCATTATTAGGGAACACTTCGAGTGGATTCTATGTCATGTTCTTTTAATCTTGGATTTAACTAGTTTCAAATCTTCATTTAATTTTTATTCCAAATTGATCTTGAGTTACATTTTGAGTGATTCTTGGTTTTGACCAGCATATGCTCAAGAAGTGTGTTTGATTATTAAAAAGTTTGGAAGATTCGCGGGTCGTATGGAATATGTTTCAAAACGGATTATCTTTTTACTCCAAACTGCAAGATGATGATTAATTAAGTTCCATGGGAATTCTTTGCCGAGACAGAGTCAGTTTGGCGCACGTTTTAGCTCATATTTCATGTTTAAAGTGCCATAAGCCAAGAATACAATTTCTCAAGGCAAGTTACAAACATTGACTAATTTGGACTGAGCAAAACGGTGTGAAGCCTACTTCAGGCTGTGTTCAATTTGTAATAGGCTATTAGGTAAAGCTCCCCAAATGTTAACAACCAGCAAGCACAGAGGCCATAAGTCAATAGATATTGGAGCTGGTGGATTAATTTTTATGGCCAAATCATAGAGGATACTAGCAACTGATAAATCAAGATAATTCACACGGATAGAATGACACACCATTGGACTCAGTGGCTATTTATTTTATAAACCCAAAAGCTCGTTGCGATGTGAACGTCCCTGCTAACTCGAACAACATTAATACAAGCTAAAAAGATTACAAGCATGATCCCCAAATGAATTCTAATCATAAATATTTAATACATGAAGTACAAATTTAGAGGGATTTGGTGTATTGTTTTTCTGCTAAGGCCCTGAGTTTGCTTCCAAGTTTTCCGAAGATTGAATTTGGGCCTAGCTTTCTCATTATCTCCGCTTATCAGGGAGGTTCTTGCTAGTGCAGGTGGGAGGTTCTGCTGGTGTTGAACTCTTGAATCAAACGATAGAACAACCATATATATGTGCAATTAGGACCACCGGGTGAATAAGTGAAGGCCTTGATGAACGGCAAGGTATATCAAGACGAAAGCTCATTGTTCCTTATAGTCTTGTCCGTCAAAAGCAGTATATCACCTTATACTTTATCATCGGTTTCCACCTGCACATATCAAGATCAGAGCTCTAAAATAAACGTAAAAAGGGATAGAAAGTGCATATCATAAAGGACGTGGAAATCATATTAAGCCACTAAGTGTTGAAGTTTATACCTCCAAGAATTCGCTTCAAATGAGACATAGTCTTCAATCCATTCTCAGGAAGCACTATTTCCACCAAAATTCCCTTATTTTGTAGGTCTTGATCTCTTGCTGCGCCACATTCCCTTGAAGCACGGATAACATTAGTGCGAATCAACCGAAGAGGTTTCCTATGAATCACTACAACAGCAGAATATGTTACGAAGCCTTAACGACATAACCGTATGTGAGTAATAGGTAAAATACCAGTAGAAGAATCATACCAAAGCTTCTCATCACTCTGCACCTGATCAACACACATGAAAAAAAAAAAAGAAATGGAAATAATAATCTCTCAGCCATCCATCCAACTTTCGCATACTCACAGGCAAGACATTGCACAACATGTGGTATTGCCGTCACGCGCATACAGGTCAAGCTGGCCCCATTTGTTATACCCATCACCCACTAATATCATCCGTCAATTGAGTCATGCAGTAGTGCCTACCGCCATTTATGACTTGCGCGGCTTTCAGCAAAACAAACGTAGAAATTCAATGATAACAAGACCCCAGCAAATACATGGCGACCGAAACACAGCTCGTACTTCGCCGCGATGATCATTAATCATCCTACTACAAAGCTGGTAGCACCGATGTGTGATTCATGATTCATAAATCTGCTACACCTACAACAGACAAAGACGGAAATGAGTTTGTGATATTATGCCATGAAAATGTAGCAGCACACTCGCAACAGCTGCAGGGCCGCGACACCATTACCTGCCATACACACTTGCAAAGGAAAAATTCTTTCAAGACACAGTTTATAGAACGCAATCAGGTCGCCACTTGTAGCTGCAAAAAGTCTCTCTGAATGCCTTTCAAAACAGATGACTACAACCTACAAACAGATGACTGCAATCAGCCAATTTCTTCTGGTTTAGAACAGCTCGTAACCTACAAAAAGAGAAAAAAGGGCAAGCGGTTGTGATTCGTACGAGGAGAATAGGTTGAGAAGTATTGGTGATGGCAATGCATTTATAGAGTTATTTTACTTAAGACCAAGATAGGGAGAAATTCGAAGTAAAAAGACTTACAAAGATAACATCGCAAGAAGCTACCGTGCCGCTTTGCATCAGGTAAAGGCCAATACCTGCAGAACTGTAAACAAAAAAACAATAATCTCAATAGCAGCGTATCTCCTCGGCAACTGGACTTGCATAAAATTAAATTTCAAAAAATATATAACCTGAGTAAGGATGTCTGGAGCAACACAAGTCTTGATGTTAGAGACATTGAGAAGTGTCTTTTGGGACAGTTGAGTTTTTGACAGGGCTTTGTTACGGTGGAGTTGAAAATGTGCAACAAGGATGGGACGGATTTGAAGATCTATGCCATAAACTGGAGAACCCTGTCACACCGACAAGCACACAAAGGAATTCATTAAGAGACATGAGAAGAAATTATGTGCTTATGTCAAGAAATTAAGAATGAGAATGAAGTAATAAGTCTCACCAGGAAAATGTCCAGATCATTCACAATTTCATCCTCCAACTGACAGCAATCGTATCTTACAAAACCAGCCACAACAGTAAGGAATGCGCAAGCTCCGCAGGATGCCTTCCATCACTGCCAATGAAACCTTCACAAAACTGCACTAGCCAAATAAGAAATCCTGCATCAAACCAATAATCCCAAATCAGCCAGCAGTCGTGGAATTGATGGCATATTGTGTGTGGAAGTGTGGATAATTGAAACTATTACAAATGGCTCGCAAACGTACCTTAATCGGAACTTGTTAGCCTTGGAATTGCTACGCACAAATTCGCAGCTGCCGACGTACAACTCGCAAGCTTGACAGCGTGGAGGAAACAAGTAACAGGTCTATGGCTTCCGCAATTTGCTTCATATGAGCCATAAGTTTGCATTGCTCATAACCAATACCTGCCAAGCGTGATATGCATCAACGACATGAATTGGTGGTTTCAACCTATAATCTGCGCAAGATATTTAGGCCATGTTGCTAAGCCTCACGCACCACCTGTGAAATCATCCTGCAGCACAAAATCAAGAAAAATCACAAGCCTCAATTCATTCTTGCTTCATCAATAATTGCAACAAAATAATAATGAAGAGGTAGCAGGCACATGGAATCAATCCTTCATGTCGCATACAAGCAGCTCTTGGTGCATTAGAAATCTTGATACCTTCAAACAATAAGAAAAGTGGCATGTTAGCAGTAAAACTCTTAATGGAATGCACAAGACAATATGATAGTCACAAAACTAAGCCAGCCCACATCAAAGAAGTCAAAAAGAGTTACCGCGGTGAAAATGATGAATTGGTGGTAGAAAATTCACATATTTTCCAGCTCATGCTAAAGATAAGGTTGTACTTTTGGTCCCCACAAAAATCCCTCTCAAAAGCAACAAACTCTGCACAGCCATACAGCTAGTCCCTCAAACCACACCAGACAATACTTGCACCTGAAAATGACTGGACATCAGCAACAGGACAATTTTGAAGAGAAAAAGAAACTTAAAAGAGGGAGGGGGAGATCGTATTGAGGGGGAGATACCTGATTATTATTTTTTCTCCATCAGCTCTCAAAGAAAAACAACTTGAAAAACCCTAGCAGCCTCCAACCGAAACCGTAATCCTCCTCCAAGCTTCAACAACAACTCCAAAACAGACCTTCAAATATTTGAAGATACCTCCACAAAACCGCCATTAATCCACCTCCATTTTCAAAACAAAAAAAACTCCAACTCCTTTCAAGAGCAACACAAAAACAAATCTTCAGAACCTTTAACCACTCATTTCCGAAATCAAAAACAACCCAGAAACTTCATCTTCATTGCAATCCACAACACTCCTCTAAACGAACCCCAAAACCCCATTCTTCACAAACACGAACCCAACACGCCATTCAAAAATTCCAAACTGAAAACCCTCATCATCAGGTTCGAAACCTTCAAACATCCAAATCGACGCTCATCCGCCTCATCCAGATTTCGCTCACACCCTTTCAAAACCCCAACTCGCCAGAACACCAACAATCACCGCCATCAAAATCAAACGGAATTCGCCCAGATTTCACTACACAACACCATTTCAAAACCTCGGCCGCGATTTTTTTCTGTTCGCCGGAAACCCATTAAGCAACAACTCAAACACAAATCTAAGTGAAGCAGGGAGTGAGAGCGAGCGTGAAACGGAGATTTGATTGTGGGTCTCGTTTTCATTTCATTTTTTTTGTTTTCTTTATTCTTTTTTTTTTCTTTCTTTTTTTATTTACTTTTTCTTTATTCTTTTGCAGGCTGTTGGATTGGGCCTCATGGCCCATCCGTTTTTCTGATTCACCCCCTCAACTTTGATGCTGAACCCCCCTTGTTTTTCCACAAACCTTTTAAAAGAATATTATACTTTTTATTTTTCTTTTATTATCTTTATGTAAATATACCAGTTATTATCATTATTATTTATTATTATAAATATATTCATAATATGTAAACTATCATTATTTTATTATTATTTCATTTTCTGTTTATGTATATATTATATGGTTTGTTATTATTAAATATATTATTATTGTTATTGTTATGTAAATATATAGATAGTCTTTAATATATATATATTTTTTAAATATTTCTTTTAAGAGTTTTATATTTGTTTCTTTTTCTTTTAGAATCTCTTTCTTTATTATTAGAAGTTGAATTATTTTGCATTTGTTATTGGGCATTTTTCGCCATTTTGGTCGATGACGATATCCCAAAGCAGTTTTTCTGTCAAATTATTGATGAACAATAGCAAACCCGAGACCAACTTTTCATTTTTCGATTTTTATTGTTTTTATCGATTTTTACTCATTTTTATACCTTTTATCTCATTTTTGGTCAATGACGAATTTATAAATATTATCGGTCAAATTATTGATAGATGATGTTTTATTCGAGACTATTTCGTTTTATATTTCATTTTCCTATTTATTTCCATTTTTATTCATTTTCTGATCGATGATGTCTTTAGATTCGTAAGCGTCGCGTATCGGAGTTGATAACCTTCTCGATTTCAAATCTATGGGGAATGACCATTGGGGTCATTTTCCGTACTTTGGGATCGTGATAGGCTACCTTTGATTAATCGGCATTATGTTTGCGATTAAGACGAGATCCCATTTCTTCGTGTCCCGATTCGATTCAATAAATTGACCATTAAATTTAATTTTCGTCAAATATTATTGTGGATATTATTGTCATATTTATCTTACTATATATTCATATTATCATATCATTATTCATATTCATTCACCCATAATCAAAAACACCTAATAAATTATCGAAACCGCTAAAAGCCAAATTGGTAGACTGTTGTATCATTGGTCATTTGCAGGTATCCTAATTTTAAGTCGTGCCCGACTTTGCTCAAGGCGTAGTTTAGGACACTAATGCACACACACGACTTTATCTTGGGCTACCTGACAATGAGACCCCTTTATTTCGTGCAATCCCGTGTAACTTAAATGTACCCCTCTCCCATTCCGATGTACGTTTCGCATTTCTTTGATTATTAGTTTATCTCCTAGGAGCACCCATAGGGACTAGAGCGGATTCAAACTATTTTCAAATTGATTCTCGATTCATCATCGAGTCATTTTCAAACAACCCGTAAGTCGAGTGCTCATACGCATTCGCCATCAACCTATTACAACTCGACCCTTGATGCGTAAGTCAAGTCGGTCTCTTTTTCAAACAATTTCATTTCCAACACGCTTTGCACGCGATAATAAGTCAAACCCTTGATCCAACGTCAAGTGGATTTTCGTAACAAATTATCAATCAATTAACAATTATTCAATTCTTTTCAAGGTGTAAAGAGTAGGTTCAAGTCTTTGATCTTGCTTTTAGTTGTTTATATGCGAGTTATCTTATTCGTGTGTGAGCAATTGACGCCTTTAAATAATATTAACAAACTCGATAATACTCGACCATCTCCAATTACTCATCCTTTTCACTCACTTTTTAAACAACTTCTTTTTGCGATGAAAAAGAGAGTGTTCTAAGTCTTTGGTTCGCTCTCCCGACTACTTGGATTCGAGAAGCCTTTCTCAAGCTTCAAGTAGTCGTCATCCGACCAATCTCATCCTTTTATACACCATTTCAAATTCAAACAACTTCTCTTACGATGAAAAAGAGAGCGTTCCAAGTCTTTGGTTCGCCCTCCCGATTATTTTGGTCCGAGAAATCTTTCTTAAGCTAAAGTAATCGTCATCAGTTCAAACACCATTCAAACATAACATCGTTCCTTCATGATGAAAAAGAGAGTGTTCCAAGTCTTTGGTTCACTCTCCCGATTACTTGGGTCCGAGAAGTCTTTCTTAAGCTTCAAGTAGTCGTCATCCGTACCCATTTCAAACCAATTCAAATCCAGTTTCTTTCGTGGTTGTTACCACGAACTACGACTGCTCTGATTCTTTATTCATTCTTGAATATAAGATACGTAGGCACAAGATTGCGATGATCTTGGCGAGCACACTTCTATCCATCTTCCATTTTCCCTCATCCTTTCCCGCAGTCGAACTACGAAGCTCTGATTTCTCATTCTCGTCCGAATGAGCATACGTAGGCACAAGGGCCCCAATCCTTGGCGAGCACCCTATTCACTAACCATCCCCTTTCCCCTAGTGTCTTTCTCCCTTTATAGTATCCTTTAGCATTTAGTAGCGAGAAGAGAAGAATTAAGTTTAGCTAACATCCATTAACTCGAATTAGGAGGTTCCCGTCGAGTACGACGGACGTGAGGGGTGCTAATACCTTCCCCTCGCGTAAACGACTCCTGAACCCAGGAATATGGTTGCGACGGCCGTGTTCCTTCCGCGTTGATGAGGTTTTCTCGATATTTTCCTCTCCCGTTCATTCGGGAAAAATAAAGTTCGGTGGCGACTCTGTCGAACCGCATTTCCGCGCCTTTCGCGCGAGGGTCGTATATTCGAAATGAATTTTTCGAGGTGCGACAAAACCTCACAAACCAACTGGAAGTAGTGCAACACAAACTGGTGTGAGTTTGGCATTTTTGCAACATTCTTGCAAATTCCATAATCTTGCAAAGAAAGGAAGAGCACCTCTGGTTTTCTAGGAGTATTCTTGCTATTTCAAAGTCATCATCACAGGTATGTAGCTTATGAACCTTGCTCTTGCATTATTTCACATGTTTTGCATATTTTGGTTTTGTAAAAGGAAACATAAAACATAAACATGTGAGAGTTTCTTTATGATTGTTACTAGTGGTTGGCTTACTTGTCTCTAAGTGGGTACACATGTTTGTTGTTACATAAAAATAATGTGTGTGCTCTTGATTTTCACAATGTCTCCTTGCTCAAAATCAATGCCCTGCTGCTGCTACTGTATTCTTGATGTACATGCTTGTATTCATATGCCAAATCTGCATTTTGTAGCTGTGTGTCAAATCTAAGGTTTCTAACAGTTTTGTTATGTTATTTGTGAGATGTATGCATGATTAAATGTGTTGTTTTACCTGGCATAAGTCATTTCATTCCAAGTGTGTGTTTTTGCCAAATATTTTCATTTTCATGGTGATTCCACAAACTGTTGTTTTCTAGGCATATGTGATGTTTTGAACTCATTCTATTTGATTTATGTAAGGTGTAGAAGTTGTGGTTTTGAGTAGAATTTGTACATTTCATGTTGTTCACTTTTGAAATGCTCCCTTAACTCATTTTCAAGCATACTCATACCAGTTTTCAATTCTGATGCATTTCCATTCAAACCATTGTTTAGACACTTCAAATATGTCATTTAAAAGATGTTCCAACCTTTACTTGAGTGTTATAACAAGTGGTTTAAGTTTTGGTTTTCCAAATGCAATTTTCAAGTGTATCTTTGCAAATCTCTTACAATTTTCTCAAACTGTTAATTTCCATGGTATTTGAGGCTTTAGAAACATTTCATATGACATATAAGAGTTGTAGGACCATTCAAATTGGAGAGGAAAAGCCTGAAACAGAACTGTCATGTTGCTCACTTTGAAAATGCTCACTTTTTGCTCCAATTTGCAACAGTCATGCCAATTGTCATTTTAATCAATTTTTCACTCAATTAATGGTTGGAATACTTCATGTTTATCATTTATATCATGTTTGCATGATCATTTTAATTTTAAACACGCTGTCACAATATCTACTTCACAAAATGCAAACTGTCACCACACACCACATCACTTATGTCACTTTTGCATAAACTTGTTTCTTCACCAAAGCCACTTGCCAAACACTTTATGTTCATCATTTCTGAGATGTTGGTGTAGCCATTTTGCTCAGAAACTTGTTGTATCAAAAATTCACTTCAAATGGCCACTTTTCACATACACATTCACCTCACAAGCCATTTTTTGCATAAACTCATTTTTCACTCAAACCACATCACAAACACTTTGTAGTAAACATTTATGAGATGTTGGAATGGTCTTTTTACACAAAAACATACTGTCATGAGAATTCACTTTTCAAATGCTCATTTCTTCATAAGGAAACACATCAATATACCAATTCTTGAAAGAGCTTGTTTCTGACTAAAATGACTGATCTAGCATCTCATACTCATCAATTGTAATGTGTTTGCATGATCATTTTTCATCAAAACTGGCTGCACTAAAATCTCACTCTTGAAATGACCATTTTCTTCACAAAGTGACATATCACACACCATGTTTTGCATTAGTTTGTTTTGAATGGAATTGCTTGTTCTAACAGCTTACATTGGTCATTTGCAATGTGTTTGTATGATCCAAAGACTTTGAAACCATCTGAGCACAAAACACATACTCTAAATGCACATGAGTACATCAAATGCACTTTGACCACCAAAACACTACATGGTCATTACAGTCCTTTAAATTTCAACCAAACACACTCATTATCATGTAGTATAGGTGTATGATTGATTGTTATGTGCAAAACCGATCTGAAACTGAAAGTACCTCTCATCATGCATCATTTATGTCACTTTTTGAAAAATGCATTTGACTTATCATGATATCTCAGTTTTGACCACATGGATAATTTGAATTCATTCATTACCATTTACCTGTGATGCGTGTATGTTTGTCATGGATTAAACATGAATGTATGAGGCTGCACATGTGAATTTGCATTTTTGAACCCAAAACAAAAGCACTATCGGGTTTTTCATAGGATTAAGAATTTTCAAAAACTGAAACCACCATCATGTACCTCATTTTATTCTACCCCAAAACCATATAAAGTTTGTGGAAAATGGTTAAGTATTGAGAGAGATAGGATAGGTTTTTCCAATCTTGAAAAATGCCTTCCCTTTTGCCCAGAAAATCCAAGAAGATTCATATTATATATTTATTTGTGTGGTTTAAACAATGTATGTATGGCCACCCCAGTGGTAGAGACTTGCGCGCAAACTATGCCTTTCACATGCCTGACCAGGGTTCGATCTGTGTTAAAGATTATAAATTGACTTATTATACTCCTGACTATCAAACCAAAGATACTGATATCTTGGCAGCATTCCGAGTAACTCCTCAACCTGGAGTTCCGCCTGAAGAAGCAGGTGCAGCGGTAGCTGCAGAATCTTCCACTGGTACATGGACAACTGTGTGGACTGATGGACTTACCAGCCTTGATCATTATAAAGGACGCTGCTACGAGATCGAGCCTGTTCCTAGAGAAGATAATCAATTTATTGCTTATGTAGCTTATCCCTTAGACCTTTTTGAAGAAGGTTCTATTACTAACATGTTTACCTCCATTGTAGGTAATGTATTTGGGTTCAAGGCCTTGCGCGCTCTACGTTTGGAAGATTTGCGAATCCCTAATGCTTATGTTAAAACTTTCCAAGGTCCTCCTCACAGAATCCAAGTTGAGAGAGATAAATTGAACAAGTATGGACGTCCCCTATTGGGATGTACTATAAAACCCAAATTGGGTTTATCAGCTAAGAATTATGGTAGAGCAGTTTATGAATGTCTCCGCGGGGGACTTGATTTTACCAAAGATGATGAAAATGTGAACTCCCAACCATTTATGCGTTGGAGAGACCGTTTCTTATTTTGTGCTGAAGCAATTTATAAATCACAGGCCGAAACAGGGGAAATCAAAGGACATTATTTGAATGCTGTTGCGGGTACATGTGAAGAAATGCTAAAAAGAGCTGTATTTGCTAGAGAATTAGGCGTTCCTATCGTAATGCATGACTACTTAACAGGTGGATTCACTGCAAATACTACCCTGTCTCACTATTGTCGCGATAATGGTCTACTTCTTCATATCCAACCCTTTTGCTATTTTTTCCAATTTTCATACAAACTTCAAAAAATCATATCTCTCTCAATTTTAATCATTTTTCACCCATTCTTTTTTCATTGTGTTTATTTTAATGTGTACTTTCATGTCATGTTTTTATTTTCCATGTTTGACTAATTTTTCACCATGTTTGACTATGTGCAACTTGTGCTTTGACAGTATTAACCCTAATTGTTGCAGATGAAAGTTTAGGTGGTTCCACTTGACTTTTTTTGTGAAATTTACTTGTTTCCATATCCATACATGTTAGTTAACATGCTAGGATTTTTATTTTGAATTATTACCAAGTTCATTTCATCCCTCTGTTGGCTGTATTAAAGTGCGAGCTATCGTCACAGCTCTCATTATATCTCATTTGCTTTGATTGTCATCATTGCATTGTTCATCTTTATCAATCCCTTTATCCTTTATTGGTTGTCACCATGAATGCTTGTGCTTGTATTTTACTTTTTCCCCAAGTGATGAAGCTTGTTAGCTTTCATCCAGTTGCCTCCCCCAGCTCTCTCTCCAAAGGAAAGTCTGTCAACTTGATTGTCAATGTCATGAACAATTCTTTTACCATCCTTTGACTTTGTTAAGTCACTTCAACCTTAGATTAGAAGCCTTTAGACTTTGCTTGAAGTCTAAGAAACACACATGTACTAGGAGTGTTCTTCAACTAGAACCCTAGGAAAGAGTTTGTCAACTCTGTGTAAGAATCATTGTCATGATTTCTTACTTCCCCTTTTACTTCAACTTAGATTAGGGAGTTTTGTCAAACTCCACACGAACATTGTCATGTTTATTTCCCCTTGAACCTTGATCGTCATCAAGTGTTCTTTTCCCTTGTGAGGTGAACTACGATTGCTCTGATTCTATCCTAGTCAGGATACGTAGTCAGAAGATGCGACGTCTTTGCGAGCAAACTTAGAAAACCACTTAGGACTTTATTTGTATTTATCTTATCCCTTAACCATAGCACAATTCACAAACTTAGCAATCAATCAAACAAAAGGTTCCTGTAGAGTACTACAGATATTAAGGGTGCTAATACCTTCCCTAGATATAACCAACCCCCGATCCCCGAATCTCTTAGCGTTGTTTACATCGCGAAAAAGGTTTTTCTTTCTTGAGACCTTTCCTTTGGATAAATTAAAGATCGGTTGTAAAAGAAATAAGATTCAAGTTAATTAATAGCTTGATATCCAATTTTCACCGCAACAGAAATGGCGACTTCACTGGGGACGTATGCTTTTGCTTTTATTTTGAGGGTTCAACCTATTTTGTTTAACTAATTGCTATCTGTGAGTACTTGTATATATTGGTGCTCTGTTGGTTTGGGAAACTTGAAGTGGTGAGACAGCACTACACCCGTGCTCGAGCGTACTTATGATAGGAAGGTGATATATTCAAGAAGGCTTATAGGGAGTAGATTCCCGACCAAGATGACTTGAGAAAATCACCTCTCAGTGGAGGCCCTTTTGAGAGTTAGTATTGTTGATCGAGTATTCGTGAAAACAATGCTACTTTCTACATAGGTTCCCATGACACTGAGGACCTTTAGATACCTTTTTCCCCCACTTTGGCCTTATTAGGATGTAGTGCGATGACTATGAGGGAGTAATTCCAAAATAGTTGATACGTGATACTACACTCGGACGAGATTCTCTTGAGAATATTATCGACTACTGAGTATTCGGGAAATTGATAATATCCGAAAGATGAATCGAGGACTCTGGGAACTCTTTTTAGAACCTTGTTCTACAGCGAAGAAAAGCCCTAATACACACCTTTGGGATGGGTAGACCTCGACTCCTCTTTCATTATCCAAACCCAAAACCTTGTCTGTTTACTTATGTGAATCTGTGAATATGTGATTACCTGTGTTTGTGCATTCATGCATCCATAAACATCATGTCATAAAAGTTTTATGGAACTCAGAGTCTTTTATTTATAAAATATCAGGAACATCATGGACAATGGAAAAAAGAAAACTATAAAGTACACTTACAAAAGCCCTAATGTAGATGAGATTGAAAGGTTGAGCACTCTGATCACAGATGTAGAAGGGTTCAAGAGCAGGTACGAGAATTTGTTGTCTCTACTGAGAATGAAGAAGAGAATAGATCTGGGACTCCTTTCCACATTACTCCAGTTCTATGACCCACTTTATCACTGCTTCACATTTCCTAACTATCAGTTAGTGCCGACACTTGAAGAGTATTCCTGTCTGATTGGGTTACCCATCCTTGATGCATCTCCTTTTCCCGTCATGGAGAAAGACCCTAAAGAGGAAGAGATTGCTAAAGCCACACGTATCGGGTTGGTAGACATTCAGAAGAACATGGTTACTAAAGGAGGGATCTTTGGGCTGACTGCAAAATTCTTGATTGGGAAAGCTCAGTATTATGCCGATCACTTGAGTATGGATGCTTTTGAGGCTATTCTAGCCTTGCTTATTTATGGGATCTTTCTGTTTCCGAGCTTTGACAACTTTGTGGATCTCAATGCCATCAAAATGTTCTTGAAGAAGAATCCAGTACCTACTCTACTAGCTGATGCTTACCACTCTGTTCATCTAAGAAATCTTCACAAAGGAGGGATGATCGTCTGTTGTGTCCCGTTGTTGTATAAATGGTTTGTTTCTCATCTACCCAAAGCCTATACTTTTTGGAGAAAAGGATGGTGGTCTGAAAAGATTATGGCTCTTACTCACTCCGATATTGACTGGTACAGTCGTAGTTACGATGGAATCAAAATCATTGATAGTTGTGGAAGCTTCGGGAATATACCTCTCCTTGGTACAAATGGGGGAATCAGCTATAACCCTGTGATTGCTCGTCGACAATTTGGTTATCCGCTGAAAGACAAACCTTGCAGTGCTCACGTAGAAGGTATTTTCTTCATAGGAGTTTCAGAATTAAAAGATGAAATTCTCAAAGCATGGGGGCATATACACAGGAAAGGAAAAGAGGACTTGGGAAGACCTAACTGCATCTCTTTTGAACCTTATCTCCAATGGGTCCGAAAGAGGGCCATTCAGTTGAAAATGCCTTATCCTCCACAAAAGCCTATGGTCTTAATAGAAGAACAACCGTTGATGTTCATGTCTGAGGAAGAGAAGCTGAAGATTGCTCTGAGGAAGTCACAGCAGACTGAGGTATCCTGGAAGTACAAATATCAGGTGGCTATGGAAGAGAACGAGGAACTCCGCAAACAACTTCAGTCGAAAGAAGAAGAAGCAGTTGCAAGCAAGAAGAGGAAGGCACAGGAAGATGCATTTTATTCCAACCATCAATCAACTCCTTGGAAGGCTATGGTAGACAAACTCATCCTTGAGAAAGTACAGGTGGAAGAAGAGCTCAGAAGAATCAAGAAGAGAGAGGACTTTCTTTTAGAGCATATTGAGTTGTAATGTTAGGGCTTTTGTAAGATGTACTAAAATCTTTTGTAATACCCCTTTGAAAAATCAATGAAATGAAAGGATATTTTGGTAAATTTGAGTTCCATAAAACTTTTGCGTTTACATTTGCATTATCGTTATTTTAACATTCAAGGAACTAAATATTGTTTTGCAGATATTATAGGATGGATTCTGGAAAGAAAGAAGAGGTTGTGTTCCGAAGACCAAGATTGGAGAACTTGAAGAAACTGGTAAGTCTAGTAGAAGACCCCGAGGCATTCAGAGAAAGACATGGGAACATGTTGTCATTGCTGGAAGTTCAAGTGTATGAAGAGATGTTATCCGCACTCGTGCAATTCTATGATTCAACCTATCATTCTTTCACGTTTCCAGATTATCAGTTGCTACCAACTTTGGAAGAGTATTTCGCCCTAATGGGAGTAGGCGTTACTCCTAGTCCATTTTCTGGAAGGGAAGGGACTCCTAATGAAAGAGCAATTGCAGAGGCCGCGTATTTGGAGTTGGACGAAGTGTGATCTCATATGGGTTCTAAGGGAGGGTTCTATGGATTTTCAGCTATGTTCCTATATGAAAAAGCTCAGAGCTATGCCTTGTCAAAAAATACTGAAGCATTTGAGGCCATCCTGGTTTTACTTATTTACGGACTATTCCTGTTCCCGACTGCTAGTGATTTCGTGGACGCAGATGCGATCAATCTTTTCCTGATCAAAAATCTTGTACCTACCTTGCTGGATGACACTTACTTTACCCTCCACCGAAGGAACCGTTATGGGGTTGGACGTATTGAATGTTGCACCGTTCTCCTGCACAAGTGGTTTATTTCACACTTATCAGAAATTCCAGCCATCTGGGATAAGCAAAATGGACTTTCATGGACAGAAAAGTTGCTATTGCTCAAACACTCAGACATTAAATGGTATGATCCTATGTATGGAGGAATTGCCATGATCCAAAGCTGTGGAGATTTCCCAAATGTACCGCTCATCAGCGTCAATGGTTGCATCAGCTATAATCCTATTCTGGCTCGTCGACAGTTGGGACACCCCATGGAAGATGAACCAGATCCAGACTTGTTGAGAAAATTTTACTTGGAGGAAAGGAAGAATCCCTCTTATAGGGCTCGAATTGCGTATGCTTGGCGTTATGTCCACACAAGGGGAGTAACTGCCCTAGGCCCCAACAACGCTACTATTTCAGAATCTTACATATCATGGGTAAGAGAAGCGGCAATGAAGATGTTATATACTCGCTTTGAGCCCGACTCGCCCAAGCCTACTCTCGTAGAAGAGTTGAAAGCTGCTTTAGCAAAAGCCGAGGAAGAGGGGAAAGACTGGAGAAGTAAGTATTTCATGGCGATGCAAGAAAAGGAAGAACTTCAAGAAGTGGTGTATCAAAGTGGAAGGAAGAATCAACCGGGAGGTGAAGGGTCATCCAGTCGAAAGATCTAGAATCTTTTAATATTGTTTTCTGTATTTTGTAAGCAAGAAGCTTGTATTTCCATTTCCAGTTTGATGTTGTAAACTCTCCAGATGTTATCAATGAAGATTTGTCTGTTTTTCCTATCGTTGTTATAATATTTGCAAATAAAGCTTTTATTCCCTTGAATGTTTAATCTGCATTTTGCATGTCTGCATTTCATAAGCATTGCATATGCATGTTCCTGAGTCGTGTCTCATCCCTCTGTCTTCATCACAGAATCACACTGAGACCTCGCCATCGATACAACACCCGAGCCCAAGCTTGCTTAAGGATGGAAGAACAGAACTTAGATGTGGACAGAATCGACAATGAACTCAGAGAGCTCCGAGGAGGCATGAGACAGATCAGGGAAGCCTTACAAGTCATTCGTGCAATGTTGGACACTCAGGCCACCGTTGTCTCTGAAATCACTGCAGATCCAATCCCGACGGCTGTTACTATTGCAAATGTGCCAACCTATGGGTTACCTCTAGGCTTTGTACCTCCACCAAGAGTCACTCAGCAGACAGTTTCCCTAGGGGGAGAAGTCCCTCAGGCAGTTCCTACATATACTCCAGCTACTGTACAAATTCAGGCACGCCCTGTCTTTCACAATCCTCCACCAGTATACAAAGGACCCGAAAGGTATGAAGAGGAGAATGAATCACATGAGAAGTTAAGGGAAAGTGTTGAAACTATAGGGAGAAAGATCCGAGCGATGGAAGGAAACGATACCTTTGGCACTGTTGCACCCTAAAATTTGACCAACTTGTTTTACCTGATTTGTGTTTTCATAGCTTTATCATTTGCATAGTAGATCATATACATAGTTCATTCATTTGCATAGCATAGCATGGGCAAGTCATCCAACAAGGGATCAAGTGCTATTTTCATCTCAAGAAGCATATCCAAAAGGTTTTTATCAAGATTCAAGCATATTCAGGTCACCAAGAAAGAAGGTGGAGCTTTGAGAAATTAATAGATCAAGCAGTGGATTTATAGCCTATCTGGGGAGTAGTTGAAGATCATCATAGAGGTTGTGAGCTATGGACTGAGGCATGGAATGTGTGTATACATCATGGAAGTCCTATAGGGTCATTTTGAAAGTAAGACAAGTTATTGGTGTGGTTGCAAGAGCTACAGCTGAAGACAGTCAACTAGGGTTTCACCTAGGTCAACCCTAGGTCAACCCTAGGTTTGATGCTTGATTGAAGGGAATCAAGGCCCATTTAAAGGATGTGGGATTCATCATTTGATATATGGATATGTATATGGTGTTTTGACAAGGAGAAATCAAGAGAAATCAAGAAGAAGAGAAGTTTCTAAATTAGGGTTTCTGTGTAAAATTCCCTGATTTAGGTCAAACTTCCAAGCAAAATAATTCAGAATTCAAGTCTCAAATGGATCCTTTTACAACATGAAACTTGTATAGAATCTCAAGACCTTTAATTTGAGTGGTGGAAGGCATCAAGGAGGTTTATAGAACTCAAGTTATGGTTCTTGCAAGTTACAGGTCATCTGAGGACACTGAAATTTATCTGTGAAAGTTACTTGACTTCCAAGCAACTTTTAACCCATAAGTAATTTTCAAATGGATTTTTGGCCAACATGAAAGTTGTTCCTCACGATCTTATATTTCTATAAAGGTATGGTATGCCTCAATCTGATTTGTGGAGCTCTACTTATGATCTTGACAAGCCAGGGGTATTTTGGGAAAGTAAGATTATAGGTCATTTCAAGCATATGCCTAAAACTCCTACTTGCAAGCTTCAAATGGAAAAATGTTCAACATCAAACTTGCTCAAAATGATTTTTTTAGTCTAGGAAAGAGGACATGATTGCTTGGAAATGCATGGAACTCAAAATGATAAAATTGACCAAATATGGAAGGTAAAAGTCCATTTTCAAGTGACCAAATTTGGGATTTTTTGATCCAAAGCCAAAATACATCATGTGATATACCAAATTGAAGGGAAAACATGTTTTGAGATCATTGACACCATTGGATTTTGAATTTGAGGTCAAGAAATTGAGCTTGTCATGAGTTGCTTACAAAGGAAGTTACACTTGCCAAATCACATAAGGATCAAGGTACAAGGCAAGGAACCATTCCTACACTTTCTAATTCTCATTAGAGGAGAAATTCAAGCCATTTTGAGATGCTGTAACAGAGCAAGATGGGACTGGTTTTTGCATTGGCCATTTTCAACATCTCATGACATGAGATTATCATTTTCTCATAGGAGCCTTCCAGCACTTTCTAGATCCTTCCTACATCACCTATAAAGCCATTTGAATTGATCTAAATCAGTTTTTGGGTGTCATTTGGTGCAGAAAAGAAATATTGAGTTTCAATTCCCTCCATTACAATTCATCATCGAGTTCTTCATTTTCTTCAGAATCAATCCAATTTCTTGATTGAATTCAATTCAATAATCATCACTGAGTGTGTAGAGATCAAAACCAGAGTGAATCCATAGTTGAATCGAGTTCTTGAAGTTGAACTTTCACCCTTGCAATTGAAATTTTGTTTCAAGAATCCAAGCTGTTAGAGGAGGATCTAGTGCATACAGAAGCAAGCAAGCATCATACTAAAGGAATTTGGAGCAGGACAAGCATTGATTTGGAGGTTTTCACCATCTGTTTTCCTCATTTCATCAGGTTAGTAAGTTTCGAATTATGGCTCGATTTAGGCATAATTAGGTTGATTTGTTAGGTTAGAGTATTAGTATGTGGTTAGGAGAAACTTTCTGGAGAGTTTGAGAAGAATTGGTGATGATTCACATGTGCATACAAATTCTGTTTGGACCTAGAACTCCATGGATATGCAAGTAGAACCTTAGGTTTTTAGTTGTAATTGACCAGTGATGAACAAGGGAGAGATTGAGACACTTAATTTGAGGATTGGTGATGATTGATTTTCTGATTAATTTTGGAGATGAAATCATGTTTGCTGTTAGAGATGATATCAATTGAATTCAAGGCCATAGATGAAATCAGGGTGAGAAATAGAGCATGTTAGGGTTTTATTTTATGATTTTTGATCAAGAACTGATGAGGTTCGATTGGCTGCGTTCTGAGTGTTCTTGGAGGTCCATCAATGGAATTTTGGCTCCAATTTGATTCAAATGGAGAAGATAAGTGTTGCACCGTTGGATCTCATATTTGACTTTGACCCCAAGAAGATCGTGTGGCTCTGATCGTGTTTCAATTTGTGAAGGGGCTTGCTGATGCTGAAACGCATCGTTTCATTTAAGTGGAGCATTGGGCTTAATTTGGATTGTGCTATCCCCACCCCACTCACGGGCCCAATTGAGTATTGCATTGAATTCGTTTACTTCCTGCACCGTTTTATTTTCCTTTTTCTTTTTCTGGCATATCTGGGCCCAAGGCACTTTGATACGCGCACCCCCCAGTTGGGCCCAGTTGATTCACATGCTGTAATTTCTTGCTATCTGCACCAGTATTTTCTCTTTTTAAATTCATTTAATTCATTTTCTTTATAACTTTAAAAAATCATATAAAATTGAAAAAGAAATGTTTTGACCTGAGAATTTTTGCAACATGTTGATAATGGTTTCAAGAAAATTGTGAATAAATAAAAATATTAGTTTAGGTTTTTTTATATTTTTTGTGAATATTTTACATTTAGTTGTTTTTTATTGAATATAGTTGGTACATAATTTTGTAGATTTTTGTTTAGCTAGCTCCTTTTACATTTTGGTGCTATTCTTTTTAGAGTAATTAGATATAAACTTGAGCTCCCCCTGGATTTATTCCATGGTTTTATAATTGGTTTTTGATTATTTTTGATTAGATGATATTAGGATGGTTAGATTAGGGTTTATACACAACATAGGTGCACTTGAACATTTTATTTTTGGGTTTTTAGATTGAATTAGAGTATGGGACCTATGGGGTATATAGGGTAGATATAGTACTTCCCTTAGAATTAATAATAGGATTGTAAATATTATTTTACTATTTTTAGTATATTTTACCACTGTGTGATTGTTTGGTTTGCCCATTTTTGGGGTTTATTTTGTTGTGTGGGTTTTTTAGGCTTTTGCTTGGGGTGTGGGCTTAGTTAGAGCTTGTGGAGCTTGGCAAGGATCAAAGTTGAAGATCAAAATCAAAGCTTGATGAAGTTTGCTTGGCTTGCTTGGGGTTGTTTGAAGACCATAGGACATAGGGTATAGGTAGAGCCTTAGAATAGAAATCTTCTTCATAAACATGGATGGTTTCTTTTGCCTCCATTCTTCTAAATGATTAAAAGTCTCTCCTTAATACTCACATCCCTCCTTTGGAAGGATTAGTGACTGTATCTAGGAGATAGAACTTTGAGAGAAACAGTTTGTATTATGTTAACTTTCTGTAGGCCACCTTTGGTGCTCAGCAGACTGTTTAACATTCTAAATCCTCTTGTCATCATTTCTCTGCTGGAGAGCTTGCTTTGAAGAAGCCCTTAAAGATTGAGGATAAAGTTCATTGCCTTGAAGACTGATAGAAGAAGAAGCTTGTGCTGTCAGGTTTTGCTGTTTAGAGTTGTTGGTGCTATTTAGAGCTGTTGATGTATTGTTTGAGTTTCTTGATTGTATTGTTTGTTAATTTTCCCCTTAGGTTTGAAGTGAAGTTGTTTCACTTTGCCTATTGTTTTCTAGGTTCGAGGTTGAGTGGGACTCCCTTGCCTCGCTTGTACTGTTGCATTCATGCATTTTACTGCTTTACTGTATATATGCTATTTCTTTTCCGTTTATTCCCTTAGGGTCTCTGTTTCTCTCTGCGCAAGAGAGAAATATGACAGACATTAGGCGTTAACCCATGCATGACAACATTAGGGTAGATTTGGATTCCCTTTTCAACCATAGGTTTTAGAGTTGCTGTTTCTCTTCTTTCTCAAAACAATCAGGAAAAAATACAATAAAAGGATAAACATCAATAAAAGACAGTTCTTGCGTAAAAGGCTGTAAACCAATCAAAGAGTCATTTTTTTGTCCGCTGGGACGCGTAATCAAGAGAAAACCTTTTGCAGAAGGATAAAAAACAATCAAGACAGACTTGTGTCGTACGTGGCCCGAACTACGTTTGCTCTGATCTTTCATGTTGTATGAAAGTACGTAGGCATAGGATGCGATATCCTAGCGAGCAACCTTCCCCTCCTTTCCCGTAGGTAGGCGAACTACGTTGACTCTGATTTCTCGTTCCAGACGGGAATACATAGGCATAAAGTGCGATACTTTTCCGAGTCATTTTATTACTTTTTAACCCTTGACCTGTAGAATAGATAGAATAACAATCCGTACCAGAAAACAAGCGTGGATCCCGTCGAGTACGACGGACGTGAGGGGTGCTAATACCTTCCCCTTGCGTAACCGGCTCCCGAATCCAGGATTTGGTTGTGATGACCATTCCTTTCCCGTCTTTGCGGTAGGTTTACTTCGAGCGTTTCCTTTCCCTCCGTTGGGATAAATAACGCACGGTGGCGACTCTTCTGTTCAGCCGGCGCCGATTTTCGCAGTAGCGACAGCTGGCGACTCTGCTGGGGACTGCGATGGTTCCTTATGCATTTGGGATCCAACGTCCCCTTAAGAGAGTCAATCCTAGCGCTTGTTTTTCCGTCGAGGATTTTGTATGGATTTACGTTTTCTGTATTTTACGTTCAGCTTTATATTACTATTATTATTGCTGTGGGTATGAGGGGGATCTATGATTGAGAGAAAAGTCGGACCTGGGCTTGAGTGCACCTAGAATTAGAGTGGAAATTAGTGGGCGCGTGCATGCTTTGCAGGCACTAGTGTCTCATGAAATCCACACTCGGACGAGGTTCTTCTGGTTGACTTCTTTTTCAACCCTTTGGGTTGAGAGGGTTGTTGGTTAGTTGGATTGTCGACTCCGGGGACCGATCATTTGGAAGTTGGCTAAGTGAGGCCTCTTCAGGACATGATGATGCCACACCTTCTAGGTATCGTATCATCCGTCTTGAAAGTCTGTGACGCCGACGACCTCATAGGATGTCGTACCTTGTGTCAGTTATTAGGACACCTACCTGTGAGAGAGGTTGGGACATTCAGGTAACTTGACTCCAGATTACCGGTTTTCTCGTTTGAGATTCAGTGGTATTTGAGGACAGTGTTATTAGGTTTGTCAAAGACCAGGTGGGAGCATTGTGGATGGTCTTGAGCAGTTTAAGGGTCTATTTGAGGCCAGTCTTGTGGATTGAATTTCTCAGCCAGGGGCTTGTGATCCCTTGTTGCATTGCTTGCATATTGCATTGTTTGCATCATCATGTGCATATCATTAACGTGTGTCCATGCTGCAGGTGCATTTTCATACTTCCCGATTCTAGTGCTCCGGAATTCCATCTGTTATTATGAGTACTTTGAGGAAGATTGTCACGTACAAGTTGCCTACTCCCGATGTTTCTTCGCTACTTGGTTTGATATCTCTAGCTGATGATGAGGTGAAGAGAAGCTTTAGGAAGAGTTATGGGAATCTGCTCAGGCTGGTTTATAAGCCATCCATGCACGAGCGTAACGGATTGTACGCACTGATGCAGTTCTATGATCCCCCGCTGAGGTGTTTTACTTTCCCTGACTTCATTCTGGCTCCGACCATGGAGGAATATGCTGAGATCTTGGAGTTGACTATTCAGAACAAGGTGTCCTTCATTCATATGGGTGTTGAGCCCAAGCTGGAGGATTTGGCTTTTGCTTTGCACTTAGACCCCTCAGAACTGCTGTTAACCTCGTGGAATGGAGTTTCTGGTTTTTCTCTCAAGTTCTTAGTTGGGAAAGCACAAGAGTACGCCAAGAGTGGTTGTTGGGTTGTGTTTAATGCTATCCTTGCTTTGTGTATCTACGGCATTGTACTGTTCCCTAATATGCCTGACTTCATTGATTTGGATGCATTCTATATCTTTGCTTCAAGCAATCCTGTGCCCACCCTGATTGGAGATTTCTATCACTCACTGCATTATAAGAATGAGAATAGGAGGGGCAAGAACGTCTCTTGTTGTGTACCCTTGTTGTATATGTGGTTTGAGAGTCATCTGCCCAAGAAGGGTATCTTTGCTGAGTCTGCAGATACGGTGGAGTGGTCTGAGCATCTGATGGGACTTTCTTCAGGAGATGTTGTCTGGTTCGACAAAGCTTTATTGGGATCTGAGATTAACTACAGTTGCGCCGGATATCCTAATGTTCCTCTGATTGGGAGGAAAGGGTGCATTAATTACAATCCATCATTATTGATCAGGCAATTCGGTTATGCCTTGAAAAGCCCGCCAAAGGAGGAAGAAATACAGGAATCTCTGTATTTCACTAGTGAACTAAGTGGGGAATTATTGGCCAAGCTTCAGCACGCTTGGAATCATATCTACAGAAGAGGGAAACCATTGCTAGGCAAGAATGATTGTCAAGCCTATACGCCATACAAAGTGTGGATTCAGGAGAGGGTAAGACAGGTACAGATGCCTTTTCCAGCAGTATCACGCCCTGTTCCCATTCCAGTGGAGGAACCCACTACTGTAGTTGTTGAGGTCTATGAGCGGGTTGTGAAAGAAAAAGAGGACTTGATAAAGATCAATGAAGAGTTAGAGAAGGAATTGGCTCAGATACGGAGTGAGAAGAACAAAGTTGTGCATTCCTTCCAACAGCAGACTGAGTTGGTAAACAGGCTAGGGGCTGAACTGACCGAAGAGAAAAAGAAGTGTGAACGCCTGGGAAAAGATTTCAGAAGCTCTCATGATATGTTAGAGTCCAAGAAGAAGTCACTCGATGCCGCCTACCGGGAAATCTCTTCTTGAAACAAAACGTGGAATGCTACGCTAACCAACAACAAAAAGAGGGAAGACAAATTGAAGCAGCAAATTTCTGAACTCGAAGATCAGTTGAAGGCTAGCAAGAAAAAGTATGAAGAGGAGGTGATGGCAAGATATAGTCTTCAGAACTCATTGAACAGAGCCATCGAGTGCAAGAAGGAGGCTGTGTCTCAGAAACGGAAGCTAGAGGATCGCTTCGGAGAAGGGGCACGGGAGGAATCTGCTGGTGATTTACGACGTGTTCTCAAGCGAAGAGATCTACTTGTTGAGGGTTTGCTTACCCGACCAAATCATCCCGAGACTAAGGGGTTATTAGAGGATTACCAGGCGTATGGTTGCACTTGACTATTTCATGTATCGATGTGTATGCTTTATTTGCATTGTGTTGGCCATCACCAGGATTGTTGGTTGAGGTCATGCCTTCTTATTGTACGCTCATTGATATTGTATTCCTGACTTGATGGGTTTCTCTGCAATGTATGAGGTGTTTTCTATGATTCGGCTCCGAATTTCGTATTGTTGTCACTGTCACCACACTGACACATTAGCACTAGAATTGGGGAGTGATATTCCCTAATGCACAGACACATGTCGCATTTGCATACTCATTCATATGGCATTAACAGGTGATTATTGAATTGTATCTCATTTCCTGCATTCTCCAGGTCTTTTCAGGATTGAAAGTCAACGCCCGCACCGATACTCTACTCGTACCAACTGCAAAAGAGTTATGGACCAGATGCAGAGCGAAATGCAGGACATGCGTGAGAAGCTGGCGCTGTTCATGCAGACGATGGAGACAATTGTGAAAGGCCAGGAAAACTTGCAAGCTCTGGTGCAGCCACTGCTAGCGAGAAATGCTGGGCATGGAAACGAAGACCACAATTCTGTACGTGTTGACACCATTCACGGGGATGGTACTCCTACACCAATAGCTCCACCTGTGACGAACATACCTGCTGTGAATGTGAACAATGGCGCTGGCGCTGGGAACGGTAATACAGGAATCGGTAATGAGACTGTCATCAACAACGTTGGATTCGAAGATGCCAATATGGGCGGTGATAATATTGGAGGTAATGGCTTCGGTAACAACGGATTTGGTTACGCTGACCAGGGGTTTGATTATGCTAATCAAGATGGGAAGTACGACTTCAACGCTCAGGGCTTCGGACAGGATGGATTTGGTAATGCCAAATAGGGTTATGGCGGATTCGGTAATAGAAATGGCGCTGGAGTGATGTCTTTTGGACCTGTCGGGGTCGCTCAAGGGTATGGTAACAGGGGGCGGGGCCCTGTGATGAATCAGACTAGATTTGGTCGTAACAATGGGTATGATGGATACGGAAATGGGAACGGTAATTGGATAGAAGATCAGCAAGAAGATGCTTTCTCTGGCGGGGGGTTTGAAGGTCATGTAGATAACGCTCAGCGAATCAAGATGCTCGAGGAGCAGATGAAAGGTGTTGTGAATCAAAGTGTTGTTGGTTTAGATATGACCACAATGGGTCTGGTGCCTGGCTTGAGGGTACCGCTAAAATTTAAAGCTCCCACATTTGACAAATATAAGGGAGATACCTGTCCAAAGGTGCATGTGCGGTCATACTATAGAAGGATGTCGGCTTATTCGAACGATGAGAGAATGCTGATGCATTTCTTTCAAGACAGCTTGTCTGGTCCTTCCCTTGAATGGTACATGGGATTGGAGCCTACTCAGGTAAAAACTTGGAAGCAGCTGGCTGAAGCGTTTGTGGCTCATTATAAGTACAATAGTGACCTGGCACCGAATAGGGTCCAGTTACAAGGGTTGTCACAGAAGAAAGATGAGAGCTTCAAAGAATATGCGCAAAGGTGGCGCGACATGGCTGCAAGAGTTCATCCTCCGTTGGTTGAGAAGGAGATGAATGATATGTTCATAGGAACGTTCACCGGTATGTTTTATGACAAGCTGTTTCGCGCTTCTTTGGGCAGCTTTTCGGATCTAATCCTGATGGGAGAGAAGGTTGAAAGTAATATTAAAATGGGGAGATTCCAAGCTGAGGAATCTACTTCAGCTGGGAGTAACCGAAGAGCTTTCGGTAGTCGCCGTCAAGGTGACACAAGTGCAGTATTCGGGGGCCGAGGCCGGGGCAGAGGGCGGAATCAGTACAATCATCCGCAACAGGTGGCAAGTGTCACAATTCCATTTCATCAACAACCAATACCACTACAGCAGATACCACCACAGCAACAGCAGCAGCAACAACAACAACAACAGCAGAGGCCAAATCAGGGACAGAGGAGATTTCCTAACGCGAGGCCGAAAAGAGTATTTGATGTACCTCCTTATACGTATGCAGAGTTACTCCAAACATTAATGGGTTTGAACTTGGTGGAAAAGAGGACTATGGCGCCAATGACGGGCACTCCTCCATTCGGTTTTGATACGAATAAGCACTGCGAGTTCCACTCCGGGGCTCCTGGCCATGACATGGAGACTTGCCACACGTTCAAGCATGTGGTGCAAGATCTGTTGGATAGCAAGGCCATAAATTTTGGACAAGCAGGTCCGAACATAGTACAACAGCACGTGCCCAACCATGGGGCAAATGCTATTTTGACTGAGGAGGGTTTGAACTTGATCATGAATGTTGATGAACTAAAAACACCGTTGTGTGAGATAAAGAGCAGGTTATTGAAAGGAGGTGTGTATTCGGGCTGCGATGAGTTTTGTCTAGAGTGTTGGACCCAAGCTGGGGGTTGTGTTGAATTGAAGAAGGGTATCCAGACCTTGATAGATGAAGGCACGTTACAATTCGACAGAACGGCAGTTGAGAAACCTGCAGAAATAGTAGATGATGAGCAAAGTGATGTAGCTACGGTGACAATCCCCCGAAAAACAATAACTATAACGGCGCCAGCCAGGCGACCGCCGATCACTATCACCAAGGCAGGGCCAACCCCTTATGAGAGCACTAAGGCGGTACCCTGGACTTATGGGTTGGAAGCATATTGTGATGGGGTGAAAATCGATATCAGTAGACAGCCAGCAGAGGTTGTAGACAATGTCGTCGGGACCGGAGGGATGACAAGAAGTGGGAGAATTTTTATATCGCCTGAGGTAGAGGCTGAACGGTTGGCAAAAGGAAAAGGAAAAATGAATGAGGATGTCCCTGTGCAGAGGAATGAAAAAGAAACGTCACTGAAAGATGTAGAAGAGTTTATGCGCCTTATTCGTAAGAGTGACTATAAGATTGTTGAGCACCTTCAACAGACGCCGTCAAAGATATCCATATTGTCACTGTTATTGTGTTCCGAAGCCCATAGGAATGCATTATTGAAAATTCTGGACACGTCGTTTGTACCCCAAGATGTTTCTGTGAATCAGTTGGAGGGGTGATGGCGCACGTGAACGCAGACCATAGCTTGGGAATTACGGATTTTGATTTGACCCCGAGGGGGAGAGAGCTTAACATGGCGTTGCACGTCTCAGTTGAATGCAGGGGCTCAGTCATGTCCCACGTGCTGGAAGATACCTTCCTTGAACGTGCTGCCAAAGAAAGCAATGATGAAATTGGACATCAGGGGGATCATTTGTACGCCTAGTGACTTGGTGGTCAGGGCATTTGATGGTACACGAAGGTCAGTCTTTGGATCTATAACGTTACCTCTGCAGGTGGGGCCTGAGATTTTCGAAACTGAATTTTACATTATGGACATCCAGCCAGCATATAGCTGTCTTCTTGGACGACCATGGATCCATGGGGCTGGGGCAGTCACATCTACCTTGCACCAAAAGCTGAAATACATGGTAGGGGACAGTGTGGTCACAGTTTACGGAGAGGAGGATATATTGGTCAGCCATCTGTCGTCATTCAAGTACGTAGAAGTCGACGGCGAGATTCATGAAACACCCTGTCAAGCCTTTGAAGGGTTGCGCATTAAAGACAAGGTTCCAAGGCCGAGTAAAGCATCAGAGGTGGCAGTCTCATCATACAAGGAGGCTCAGGCTCTAGTGAAGACTGGTGAGACAAAAGGCTGGGGCAAGGTTCTGGATATTCCCGTGAAGATAGACAGATTTGGGATGGGATATCAACCGTCATCATCAACGCCTGCTGCTGGGGCACCCCGTTTCAAAGGACCAATAACAATCACGGCTAGTGGAGTGTATCACGAGGCCATCAACGCTGTTTCAGATTCCGAAGAAGGAGACAGCGACTGCGACATGGACGCCTGGATTCAGCCGAGCGTGCCAGGACAAGGATTATGCAATTGGTCTATTCAGGAGACTGTTCCTGTGACTACCAAACAGTAATACTTTGTTTTCTTAATTGTTGAACAATCCGGTGTCTTACCCGGGGCATCGTGATTTTGCTTAGGGTCGTGCTGTTATGTACATTGCATTGTTTAATCGTTAAATAAAAGGCGTTTTTCATGTACAAATATTGTGATCTCTGTTTTTCCTGTTTTTGTGTTTTACAATAAAATGGCAACGTGGTTATTCGCTTTATACACATTTTGAAGCATTTAACCATTCCTTTTGCAGGATAACATTTTCAGATGACATCATTGAACCGCCTATGACTCACTTCGACTTTGAGCACCCGATATTTCAGGCCGAAGAAGAGATTGTTGAAGATGGCGACGTTCCAGAAGAGTTGTCTTGGTTGGTAAAGCAAGAAGAACGGATCATTCTGCCTCATGAGGAGGTCATTGAAATCGTTAATCTGGGGTCGGAAGGGGTTGAAAGGAACATCCGTATAGGGGCCGCGCTGCAAAGCGTTGTCAAGCGAAGACTGGTTGAAATGCTCAAGGAGTACAGTGATATTTTTGCTTGGTCGTATGAGGACATGCCTGGGCTGGATACGGATATGGTTGTGCACCGTCTGCCGCTAAAAGAAGAATGCCCGCCGGTTAAGCAGAAGCTTCGCAGAACTAGACCTGATATGGGAGTGAAAATTAAGGAGGAGGTTCAAAAGCAGTGGGATGCTGGTTTCCTAGCTGTTACAAAATATCCCTCATGGGTCGCTAATATTGTGCCAGTGCCAAAAAAGGACGGTAAAGTGAGAATGTGCGTAGATTACCGTGATCTAAATAAGGCGAGCCCGAAAGATGACTTTCCACTTCCTCACATCGATGTGCTGGTTGACAATACCGCTCAATTCTCCGTATTCTCCTTCATGGATGGCTTCTCAGGCTACAATCAGATTAAAATGGCGCCAGAAGACATGGAGAAGACTACCTTCATTACGCCTTGGGGAACATTTTGTTACAAAGTGATGCCCTTCGGATTAAAGAATGCTGGGGAAACGTATCACCGTGCAATGACGACTCTCTTTCATGACATGATGCATAAAGAGATCGAGGTTTATGTCGATGATATGATTGCTAAATCCCAGACGGAGGAGGAACATCTGGTGAATCTGCTGAAATTATTCAAAAGGCTTAGGAAGTTCAGGCTGAGACTGAACCCTAACAAGTGCACCTTCGGGGTGAGGTCGGGTAAACTGCTGGGGTTTATCGTGAGCGAAAAAGGAATAGAGGTTGATCCTGCAAAAATAAAAGCCATACAAGAAATGCCGACGCCCAAAACAGAAAAAGAGGTGCGCGGGTTTTTAGGGAGGTTGAACTACATCGCTCGGTTCATCTCTCACCTAACAGCTACATGTGAGCCATTATTCAAGCTGTTGAAAAAAGACCAGGCTGTAACATGGAATGAAAATTGTCAAAGGGCGTTCGATAAAATAAAGCAGTATTTGCAGGAGCCTCCTATTTTGATACCTCCAGTGGCAGGGAGACCCTTGATTATGTATTTGACGGTTCTTGAGGGAAGTATGGGTTGTGTTCTCGGTCAACATGACGAGACAGGGCGAAAAGAGCATGCTATATACTACCTGAGTAAGAAGTTTACTGAATGTGAATCTCGATACTCAATGCTCGAAAAAACTTGTTGTGCGCTAGCTTGGGCCGCCAAGCGTTTGAGGCAGTACATGCTAAATCATACAACCATGCTCATCTCAAAGATGGATCCTATCAAATACGTATTTGAAAAGCAGGCACTATCGGGGAGAATTGCCCGTTGGCAGATGGTTTTGACTGAGTATGACATCCAGTATGTTTCACAGAAGGCCATAAAGGGGAGCGTGTTATCAGAGTATCTTGCTGAGCAGCCTATTGAGGACTACCAATCGATGAGGTTTGATTTTCCTGACGAGGATATCATGTACCTAAAGATGCAAGATTGTGAAGAACCGTTGCCGGACGAAGGACCAGAATTGGGTTCCAAATGGCAGTTGATCTTTGACGGAGCTGTAAACTCCTACGGTAGCGGAATAGGGGCAATCATCACTACCCCACATGGGTCGCACATCCCATTTACTGCTCGATTGACCTTTCCGGTTACCAATAATGAAGCCGAATACGAAGCTTGCATCATGGGGCTAGAAGAAGCCATTGATTTACGAATCAAAAATATGAATGTATATGGAGACTCAGCTCTGGTGGTGAATCAAATAAAAGGAGAATGGGAGACACGTCAGCCCAATTTGATATCGTACATGAATTACGCGAGGAGGTTGTTGCCTTTCTTTGACAAGGTTGAATTGCATCATGTACCGCGAGCAGAAAATCAGATGGCTGACGCCCTGGCCACATTGTCTTCCATGTATAAAGTCAATTTCTGGAATGAGGCTCCCAGAATTATTATCTCTCGGCTTGACAGGCCTACCTTCATATTTGCCATTGACGAAGCATCTGATGATAAGCCCTGGTACTTTGACATCCAGAATTTCCTGAAGAACAAGGAGTATCCAGCTGGGGCATCCAGTCACGATCAGAAGACTCTCAGGAGATTGGCGGGTAATTTCTATCTGAATCCGGACAGTGTCCTGTACAAGAGAAATCACGACTTTGTGCTGATACATTGTGTAGACAAAAAAGAGGCGAAGTTGCTTATGGAGGAAATACATGAGGGTACATTCGGTACACATGCTGGTGGGCATGCTATGACGAGGAAGCTGCTGCGGGCCGGTTATTACTGGTTAACTATGGAAACTGACTGTTTCAAGTCTGCGAAGAGGTGTCATAAGTGTCAGATCTATGCGGATAAGATCCATGTGCCTCCGAGTCCTCTGAACGTGATGTCGTCACCGTGGCCATTCTCAATGTGGGGAATCGATATGATTGGAAAGATTGAGCCGACGGCATCTAACGGACACCGTTTCATTTTGGTAGCAATTGATTATTTTACCAAATGGGTGGAAGCGGCATCCTATGCTAATGTGACCAAGCAGGTGGTGGCCAGGTTTATCAAACGAGATATCATTTGCAGATATGGAATCCCCGAGCGGATTATTACCGACAACGGTTCGAACTTAAATAACAAGATGATGAAGGAGTTGTGTCAGAGTTTTAAGATTGAGCATCACAACTCTTCCCCTTATCGACCCAAGATGAATGGCGCTGTTGAAGCGGCTAATAAGAACATAAAGAAGATTGTTCAGAAGATGGTGGTGACCTATAAAGACTAGCATGACATGCTACCTTTTGCTTTGCACGGTTATCGTACGACGGTACGCACATCAACCGGGGCAACCCCGTTCTCGCTGGTATACAGAATGGAAGCAGTGTTACCACTGGAAGTTGAGATTCCTTCCCTGAGGGTATTACAAGATGTCCAACTCGACGAGGCAGAATGGGTGAAAGACAGGTTGAACCAGCTGAGTTTAATGGATGAGAAGAGGTTAGCTTCTCTAGCATATGGTTGGTTGTACCAGAGTCGAATGAAGAAAGCGTATGATAAGAAGATACACCCTCGGAGCTTTCAGACGGGCGACCTTGTGCTAAAGAGGATTCTCCCGCCACAGGCAGATCACAGGGGCAAGTGGACCCCCAACTACGAAGGGCCATACGTTGTCAGAAAAGTCTTTTCAGGAGGAGCATTGTTGTTGTCCACCATGGACGATGAAGACTTTACGTCGCCTGTAAATTCGGACGCAGTTAAAAAATACTTTGCTTGAAATTGACCCGCTGGACAGAAAAAAGAGGGTCCAGGAAAAAATGGGGCATCCTGGCGAACCAAAAACAGAATGAAAGGTTCGGGAAAAAATTAGGGATAAAAATTGAAAAAAATGTACGCCCGCGAAGTTGAAAACCTACACTGGGCGGCTTCGGCAAAAAAGGGTATCCCGGTGAACTGAAAACCCGCAAAGGGCGGTTCACGCAAAAGTTAGGGATTTGAAAAGCAAATGACTGCGGTCCGAATTTGGTGCTACGGTGCACATTGGTGCGGGAGAATATACCTGAGAGTTCGATTATCAGATACAATCTCTTCAGAAGTTTGAATACTGGGAAAGCGCCAGAGTCAGGCGAGTCATAGGAGGATCAGCTCATGATGTTCGTCTGCATCACGTTGCCGACATATGTGCAGATTCGATTTGTCATTGTATATACGCTTCCTGTGCATACTTGTATATTTGTTATGCGTAGCTTCCTCTTTTCAGGAGTTACATCCAGTGTACAAAACTCTGCCCATTCAGGGGCCCAATCAATAAAACATGTTATTCAGTATTTGATGCTTATTCTTTACCGTTTTGTATGTGAAAAGCGTCAATGTTAAATAAAACTAGCAAGTGCATAACATTGCTGGCCCTTGCCAATAATTGCTAAAACTTTGAATTGATTGAAAGTGATGTCACTAACGCTAACCTGAGTAGATTTAGTTATATAGACTTGTCTTGTCACGTTTGTGGTGTTGCAGGGTTCTCGACCATACGAAGTGGACGATCAGAAGATTGCAATCCTAACCAGAAGCTCGTAACGAAAAGACTTGATTATTATGCGAGGCGAATCCCCGCGCAGGTCGCGCTTCATTCCCTGAAGCTGAGATGACAATGTTCCTTAATGAAGAAGGATCAAATACCCCAGCTAGTCGCAGCTTATCCGAGGGACATCCTTCAGCAGGGTCGTTTACCATCAACAGAGTTTGGTGCTTCCAAGATTGTGGGTTGTATTCCGACAGTATGGTGTCCCCCAAAAGGATTCCCTATCTCGAGCAGAGTTGTTTAGCCTCAGAAGACTAATATTTCCAAACTTGTGAGCTGTACCCAGACAGTCTACTCTCCCCAGCAGAGATTCCCTTCCCAGTAGGGTCATTTATTCTCCCCCCAACGGAGACAGTTGATTTTCCCCAAGAGAGTCGTTTTAGTCCCCAGCGAAGTTCTCTCTTTTCAGCAAGTGTTTTCGTTCCTCCCAGTGGAAATCGAAGGTGTGGTTCTTAATAGGAGTATGGGGCTCTAAAGCTCAGATATTACCAGACAATCGAGGTCTCGCCGGGAGACGTGTGATGACATAGTTCAGTTTATTATTTTCCCCACAGAATTGCCAATTGAAGCGGTATTGTACCCGGCCAGCGGAATGTTTTCTTCAAGATTTGTTGTTGCGGCAGCGTTTCAGGTTTTCATAGAATCAAAGTTCAGAAGTAGCTACTTGTTATCTAGACGAGTGTTTGATAGTTATTTTCGGAATATCCCCAGCGGAGTTAGTTACTGCAGAGAATAGGCAAAGAAACTATGTCCGAGAATAATTTTCCTGTGTGATGGGCAGAAGAATAATTTTCCTGTGTGATGGGCAGAAGAATAAATTTCCTGTGTGATGGGCAGAAGAATAATTTTCCTGTGTGATGGGCAGAAGTGTAATTTTCCTGTGTGATGGGCAGAAGAATAAATTTTCCTGTGTGATGGGCAGAAGAATAATTTTCCTGTGTGATGGGTAGAAGAATAATTTTCCTGTGTGATGGGCAGAAGAATAATTTTCCTGTGTGATGGGCAGAAGAATAATTTTCCTGTGTGATGGGCAGAAGAATAAATTTTCCTGTGTGATGGGCAGAAGAATAATTTTCCTGTGTGATGGGCAGAAGAATAATTTTCCTGTGTGATGGGCAGAAGAATAATTTTCCTGTGTGATGGGCAGAAGAATAAATTTCCTGTGTGATGGGCAGAAGAATAATTTTCCTGTGTGATGGGCAGAAGTGTAATTTTCCTGTGTGATGGGCAGAAGAATAATTTTCCTGTGTGATGGGCAGAAGTGAATTTTCCTGTGTGATGGGCAGAAGAAAATTTCCTGTTTGATGGGCAGAAGAAAATTTTCCTGTGATGTAAACAGAATAGTGTTCCTGTATTGGATAGGCGGACGAAGTATTACTAAGTCGATGTATGTTTCCCGTGAGAGATAGGCAGATGAACTCTTCAGTATCTAGACGAAAGATTTCCCCGTAAGGAACATAGTATGTGTCCCATGGCAAGACAGAATTGCGTTCTTATATTCGACAAAAATAATTTTCCCAGTGAAGTCAACTCCGGTATTGACAAGATAGTGTTGAAATCAGATTTGTAGATATTGTTCCCCAGATAGTGGTGCAGTTTATTTTGCAATTTATTTTTGCAGTTGGCAAATTTCCGGGTTTATTGGTATTCAACCGTCTCGTACCTCGATTGTCTGAAGGCTCCGGGCGTTTCACCCAGTCGGGTCCAAGCCGTTTGAATAGGGGCAGCTGTTGCACCCTAAAATTTGACCAACTTGTTTTACCTGATTTGTGTTTTCATAGCTTTATCATTTGCATAGTAGATCATATACATAGTTCATTCATTTCCATAGCATAGCATGGGCAAGTCATCCAACAAGGGATCAAGTGCTATTTTCATCTCAAGAAGCATATCCAAAAGGTTTTTATCAAGATTCAAGCCTATTCAGGTCACCAAGAAAGAAGGTGGAGCTTTGAGAAATTAATAGATCAAGCAGTGGATTTATAGCCTATCTGGGGAGTAGTTGAAGATCATCATAGAGGTTGTGAGCTATGGACTGAGGCATGGAATGTGTGTAGACATCATGGAAGGCCTAGAGGGTCATTTTGAAAGTAAGACAATTTATTGGTGTGGTTGCAAGAGCTACAGCTGAAGACAGTCAACTAGGGTTTCACCTAGGTCAACCCTAGGTTTGATGCTTGATTGAAGGGAATCAAGGCCCATTTAAAGGATGTGGGATTCATCATTTGATATGTGGATATGGATATGGTGTTGTGACAAGGAGAAATCAAGAGAAATCAAGAAGAAGAGAAGTTTCTAAATTAGGGTTTCTGTGTAAAATTCTCTGATTTAGGTCAAATTTCCAAGCAAAATAATTCAGAATGCAAGTCTCAAATGGATCCTTGGCCAACATGAAACTTTTAGAGAATCTCAAGACCTTTAATTTGAGTGGTGGAATGCATCAAGGAGGTTTATAGAACTCAAGTTATGGTTCTTGCAAGTTACAGGTCATCTGAGGACACTGAAATTTATCTGTGAAAGTTACTTGACTTCCAAGCACCTTTTACCCCATAAGGAGTTTTCAAATGGATTTTTGGCCAACATGAAAGTTGTTCCTCATGATCTTAGCTTTCTAGAAAGGTATGGTATTCCTCAATCTGATTTGTGGAGCTCTACTTATGATCTTGACAAGCCAGGGGTATTTTGGGAAAGTAAGATTATAGGTCATTTCAAGCATATGCCTAAAACTCCTACTTGCAAGCTTCAAATGGAAAAGTGTTCAACATCAAACTTGCTCAAAATGATGTTTTGAGTCTAGGAAAGAGGACATGATGTCTTGGAAATGCATGGAACTCAAAATGATAAAATTGACCAAATATGGAAGGTAAAAGTCCATTTTCAAGTGACCAAATTTGGGATTTTTTGATCCAAAGCCAAAATACATCAAGTGATATACCAAATTGAAGGGAAAACATGTTTTGAGATCATTGACACCATTGGATTTTGAATTTGAGGTCAAGAAATTGGGCTTGTCATGAGTTGCTTACAAAGGAAGTTACACTTGCCAAATCACATAAGGATCAAGGTACAAGGCAAGGAACCATTCCTACACTTTCTAATTCTCATTAGAGGAGAAATTCAAGCCATTTTGAGATGCTGTAACAGAGCAAGATGGGACTGGTTTTTGCATTGGCCATTTTCAACATCTCATGACATGAGATTATCATTTTCTCATAGGAGCCTTCCAGCACTTTCTAGATCCTTCCTACATCACCTATAAAGCCATTTGAATTAATCTAAATCAGTTTTTGGGTGTCATTTGGTGCAGAAAAGCAATATTGAGTTTCAATTCCCTCCATTGCAATTCATCATCGAGTTCTTCATTTTCTTCAGAATCAATCCAATTTCTTGATTGAATTCAATTCAATAATCATCACTGAGTGTGTAGAGATCAAAACCAGAGTGAATCCATAGTTGAATCGAGTTCTTGAAGTTGAACTTTCACCCTTGCAATTGAAATTCTGTTTCAAGAATCCAAGCTGTTAGAGGAGGATCTAGTGCATACAGAAGCAAGCAAGCATCATACTGAAGGAATTTGGAGCAGGACAAGCATTGATTTGGAGGTTTTCACCATCTGTTTTCCTCATTTCATCAGGTTAGTAAGTTTCGAATTATGGCTCGATTTAGGCATAATTAGGTTGATTTGTTAGGTTAGAGTATTAGTATGTGGTTAGGAGAAACTTTCTGGAGAGTTTGAGAAGAATTGGTGATGATTCACATGTGCATACAAATTCTGTTTGGACCTAGAACTCCATGGATATGCAAGTAGAACCTTAGGTTTTTAGTTGTAATTGACCAGTGATGAACAAGGGAGAGATTAAGACACTTAATTTAAGGATTGGTGATGATTGATTTTCTGATTAATTTTGGAGATAAAATCGTGTTTGCTGTTAGAGATGATATCAATTGAATTCAAGGCCATAGATGAAATCAGGGTGAGAAATAGAGCATGTTAGGATTTTATTTTATGATTTTTGATCAAGAATTGATGAGGTTCGATTGGCTGCATTCTGAGTGTTCTTGGAGGTCCATCAATGGAGTTTTGGCTCCAATTTGATTCAAATGGAGAAGATAAGTGCTGCACCGTTGGATCTCATATTTGACTTTGACCCCAAGAAGATCGTGTGGCTCTGATCGTGTTTCAATTTGTGAAGGGGCTTGCTGATGCTGAAACGCATCGTTTCATTTAAGTGGAGCATTGGGCTTAATTTGGATTATGCTATCCCCACCCCACTCACGGGCCCAATTGAGTATTGCATTGAATTCGTTTACTTCCTGCACCGTTTTATTTTCCTTTTTCTTTGATTTTCATTTTCTTTTTCTGGCATATCTGGGCCCAAGGCACTTTGATACGCGCACCCCCCAGTTGGGCCCAGTTGATTCACATGCTGTAATTTCTTGCTATCTGCACCAGTATTTTCTCTTTTTAAATTCATTTAATTCATTTTCTTTATAACTTTAAAAAATCATATAAAATTGAAAAAGAAATGTTTTGACCTGAGAATTTTTGCAACATGTTGATAATGGTTTCAAAAAAAATGTGAATAAATAAAAATATTAGTTTAGGTTTTTTTTATATTTTTTGTGAATATTTTACATTTAGTTGTTTTTTATTGAATATAGTTGGTACATAATTTTGTAGATTTTTGTTTAGCTAGCTCCTTTTACATTTTGGTGCTATTCTTTTTAGAGTAATTAGATATAAACTTGAGCTCCCCCCTGGATTTATTCCATGATTTTATAATTGGTTTTTGATTAGTTTTGATTAGATGATATTAGGATGGTTAGATTAGGGTTTATACACAACATAGGTGCACTTGAACATTTTATTTTTGGGTTTTTAGATTGAACTAGAGTATGGGACCTATGGGGTATATAGGGTAGATATAGTACTTCCCTTAGAATTAATAATAGGCTTGTAAATATTATTTTACTATTTTTAGTATATTTTACCATTGTGTGATTGTTTGGTTTGCCCATTTTTGGGGTTTATTTTGTTGTGTGGGTTTTTTGGGCTTTTGCTTGGGGTGTGGGCTTAGTTAGAGCTTGTGGATCTTGGCAAGGATCAAAGTTGAAGATCAAAATCAAAGCTTGATGAAGTTTTCTTGGCTTGCTTGGGGTTGTTTGAAGACCATAGGACATAGGGTATAGGTAGAGCCTTAGAATAGAAATCTTCTTCATAAACATGGATGGTTTCTTTTGCCTCCATTCTTCTCAATGATTAAAAGTCTCTCCTTAATACTCACATCCCTCATTTGGAAGGATTAGTGACTGTATCTAGGAGATAGAACTTTGAGAGAAACAGTCTGTATTATGTTAACTTTCTGTAGGCCACCTTTGGTGCTCAGCAGACTGTTTAACATTCTAAATCCTCTTGTCATCATTTCTCTGCTGGAGAGCTTGCTTTGAAGAAGCCCTTGAAGATTGAGGATAAAGTTCATTGCCTTGAAGACTGATAGAAGAAGAAGCTTGTGCTGTCAGGTTTTGGTTTTTAGAGCTGTTGGTGCTGTTTAGAGCTGTTGATGTATTGTTTGAGTTTCTTGATTGTATTGTTTGTTAATTTTCCCCTTAGGTTTGAAGTGAAGTTGTTTCACTTTGCCTATTGTTTTCTAGGTTCGAGGTTGAGTGGGACTCCCTTGCCTCGCTTGTACTGTTGCATTCATGCATTTTACTGCTTTACTGTATATATGTTGTTTCTTTTCCGTTTATTCCCTTAGGATCTCTGTTTCTCTCTGCGCAAGAGAGAAATATGACAGACATTAGGCATTAACCCATGCATGACAACATTAGGGTAGATTTGGATTCCCTTTTCAACCATAGGTTTTAGAGTTGTTGTTTCTCTTCTTTCTCAAAACAATCAGGAAAAAATACAATAAAAGGATAAACATCAATAAAAGACAGTTCTTGCGTAAAAGACTGTAAACCAATCAAAGAGTCATTTTTTTGTCCGCTGGGACGCGTAATCAAGAGAAAACCTTTTTCAGAAGGATAAAAAACAATCAAGACAGACTTTGTCGTACGTGGCCCGAACTACGTTTGCTCTGATCTTTCATGCTGTATGAAAGTACGTAGGCATAGGATGCGATATCCTAGCGAGCAACCTTCCCCTCCTTTCCCGTAGGTAGGCGAACTACGTTGACTCTAATTTCTCGTTCCAGACGGGAATACGTAGGCATAAAGTGTGATACTTTGCCGAGTCATTTTATTACTTTTTAACCCTTGACCTGTAGAATAGATAGAATAACAATCCGCACCAGAAAACAAGCGTGGATCCCGTCGAGTACGACGGACGTGAGGGGTGCTAATACCTTCCCCTTGCGTAACCGGCTCCCAAATCTAGGATTTGGTTGCGATGACCATTCCTTTCCCATCTTTGCGGTAGGTTTACTTTGAGTGTTTCCTTTCCCTCCGTTGGGATAAATAACGCACGGTGGCGACTCTTCTGTTCAGTCGGCGCCGATTTTCGCAGTAGCGACAGGCACTGACGCCAGAGAAATGTGTTTGGTATCTGGACTAGTAATACCGCCAAAGTTCAAAATCCTAAATTTCGATCAGTACTCAGGAGCTACTTGTCCACGAACTCACTTAATCATGTACTATAGAAGAATGGCAGCACACGTCGAAGACGACAAGTTAATGATCCATTGCTTTCAAGACAGTGTGAAAGGAGCTCCAGCAAAATGGTATATAAGTCTAGATCAGTCATGAATCCACAGTTTTCAAGATTTGGCTGATGCATTCATGAAACATTACAAATATAATATGCATATGGTGCCTGACCGAAGGCAGTTGTTGAGCATGTCCCAGAAAAGCACAGAATCATTCAAAGAGTACGCTCAGCGGTGGAAAGAAACAGCGTCCCAGGTAGAACCACCTCTAAGCTAGAAAGAACTAACAGACTGGTTTGTTGACACAGTGAGACCAGAATTCTACGAGAAAATGATCAGCAGCGTGTCTGCAAGTTTTTCAGACATTGTGGTCGTGGGAGTGAGGGTAGAATTGGGAATGAAAAGTGGAAAGGTAGCCAGCAGCTCCAGTAGTTCTAACAACAGCAGTATTAAGAAAGTCAGCAGTGGGTTTCACAAAAAGAAAGAAGGTGAAACAAATGTCGTAATGGGAAGAAGAAATCGTACTGTGAGACCTCCATATCAGCAATATCAGCCACCTCAACAAAGTTTCATCCAGCCAATCCAACCTAACTATGTTCAACAGTTTCATCAACAAAGACCCATGTACCCGGTACAGTATGCCCCTCAGCAATATGTGGCAGCTGTGACCCCAGCATTCAACCATTCCGTTTCAAACTATCAGTCAGGGCGACCAACGCCCATGAATCAACAAAACCAGCAAGGGCATCAATGAGTGCCCAATGCTCCGCCCTTTCAACAGAATCAGCCGCAGAGGATGCCACAGCCCAGACAACAATACCAGAATCGGAGGCCGACCACAAAACCTCCACTCCCACAAATACCAATGACGTATACTGAGTTATATCCATCTTTGGTCCATCAGGGTTTGATCACGACAAGACCGCTTAATCCGGATACCACATCTCCATATTATAACCCAAATGCCCATTGTGCTTTCCATGAAGGTGCTGCCGGCCACGACTTAGAAGGTTGCTTTGCCTTAAAACATCTGGTAAGAGAGTTGATGGAGAAGAAAATCATGTCCTTTGATGATGTACCACCTAACGTCAAAAGTAACCCACTGCCAAACCATGGAGGGGTCAATGCCATTGAAAAGTCAGATGAAGAGATAATTAATGATGTGTCAAAAATCAGAACGCCATTGAAGACATTGCATGATAAGTTGACAGAAGCAGGGTTGTTGGGAAGTGTTCATAACAATTGTGAAAAATGTACTGTTAGTTCCAGTGGATGTGATGTGATGCAGGAAGGTATACAAAGATTGATAAATGAGGGGATGTTACAAGTATGTGGTAAGGTAAGGAAAGAAGAGGTTTCTGTAATAGAGCCAGTTTTCGACCTGTCCAGGAAAAGAGAGAAAGTTCCAGTGTTTAACAGGGGTGCCAGACCAGTTTTCAACAGAGCTGCTATTGGTCAACCGCGACCAATCGTAGTTTAAAAACCAAGACCGTTCCATTATGACAATACAAGAGCTGTTCCATGGAGGTACGATGTGACCGTGGTGGACAAAGAAACGAGAAAGGTTGTTTAGACAGATAATCAGAAAGATGTGACCAACATTGCTGGCACTAGCAAGATGACCCGCAGCGGTCGGATCTATCAACCGAAAGTAGCGGTTACGGTTCCCAAAGAAGTTATTCCAGTCGTGGTAACCAAAGAAAGAGAAATTCCAAGCACAGAAGAAGAAAATGATGAATTTTTTAGGATTATCCGAAGTGATTACAAGGTGGTAGATCAGCTTCATCAGACGCCATCAAAAATATCAATCTTGTCACTCTTGATAAATTCTCCAGCTCACAGGGAGGCATTACAGAGAGTATTGAGACAAGCACACGTAACCAAGGATATTTCGCTCGGGCAGTTTGATTCAGTAGTGGCTAACATCACGGCATGCAATACTTTAAGTTTCAGTGATGCTGAGTTACCGAAAGAGAAACGTGATCACAATCGTGCACTACACATATCCATCAAATGCCAAGAAGATACTTTGGCACGAGTACTGGTCGACACAGGATCCTCGTTAAACGTGTTACCCGCAAGATCACTGTCCAGATTAGCCTATACCGGGGCAGAGATGAAACCAACCTCATTAATTGTAAAAGCTTTTGATGGTTCGAGGAGAACGGTCATCGGAGAAGTAGAATTACCGATTTTGGTGGGACCCCATGAATTTAACATTGTGTTTCAGGTGATGGACATAAATCCAGCTTACAGCTGCCTACTGGGACGTCCCTGGATCCATGAAGCAGGGGCAGTAACTTCTACCCTGCACCAAAGAATGAAGTTTGTGGTAAATGATAAGCTAGTAATTGTTCATGGTGAGGAGGAATTAATGGTCAGTAATCTTTCATCGTTCCGGTACATTGAAGCAGAAGAGGATGCGCTAGAGACGTCATTCCAAGCACTAGAAATAGCAAACGCAGTGATAATAGAGGAGACGGTGGCAAAAAGTGGTCCAACTTTCGCATCTGCTCAAAGCGCCAAAGCTACGCTAGAAGAAGGCATTCCCGCGGGATGGGGGGAAGTCATTGAGGTAAAGCCGAAGATGAACCGCCAAGGGTTGGGTTATAAACCAACTCAAGGTGAAGAACCGATGCATGACAACAGCCAGCCAAAGGCTATTCAAGAAATATTCGTCAGTGGCAGTTTTCAAATCAACACCGTGGAAGGAAATCTTGAAGATGAAGACATAGGACAACTAGTGTATCATGACAAAGCTGCTTTGAACAACTGGGAAGCTGTCGAAGTGCCTGTAGTTTTTCCTGAGTTAAAGTAATTGGTTGTTTTCTTTCTTTGTTGTTTTAAAATCTCCATAGTCGTGCCCAAGGCTATAGGAATGTTTTGTAAGGGCCCCATGCTTTCAAAGAAATATCAATGAGAATGGACTATTTTGTTAAAATTCCTCGTTTTGTTTCTTTACCGTCTTTTTGCTTTTACTTTGAAAGAAAAATGGCAATACAAAAAACCAAAACAAAAACAATTTTCTCTTTCTCTGTATGTGTTGCATTTGTTGTTGTGTGTTTTAATGAAGTAAACCCTTCAAACATGCAGTGATGACCATAACCCCATTGAATTATGTAACCTCGCATTCCTTCCAGACGTGGATTCCCCAATATACCAAGCCGAAGACGAGGATGAAGATTTTGAAATCCCTGAGGAACTGGTAAGATGGGCACAGTCTGAGTACACCGAGCTCCAGCCGCACAAGGAACATTTGGAGGTCATTAATCTTGGCACTGAAGAAGACAGAAAAGAAGTCAAGATTGGGGCAGCCCTAGGGGCAGAGGTAAAACAACAGTTAGAAGAACTTCTAAGAGAATATGTGGATGTGTTTGCGTGGTCGTATCAAGATATGTCGGGACTAGACACAGATATAGTAGTTCACAAGCTACCGCTCCGACCTGAATGCCCGCCGGTTAAACAGAAACTCAGAAGAACCAGACCCGACATGGCTCTCAAAATCAGAGATGAGGTAAAAAAGAAGATTGATGCAGGATTTCTCGCAGTCTCCAAGTATCCAGAATGGGTGGCCAATATTGTTCATGTACCAAAGAAGGATGGAAAAGTTAGGATGTGTGTAGATTATCGAGATTTAAACAAAGCCAGTCCAAAAGATGATTTTCCTCTGCCACATATTGATACCTTGGTAGACAATACAGCTCGGTTTGCAGTGTTTTCATTTATGGATGGTTTCTCAGGTTACAACCAAATCAAGATGGACCCAGACGATATGGAAAAAACAACCTTCATTACTCCATGGGGCACCTATTGTTATAAGTTTATGCCATTCGGTCTAAAGAATGCAGGCGCAACTTATCAAAGAGCTATGGTGGCTTTGTTCCACGACATGATGCACAAAGAAATAGAAGTATATGTCGACGATATGATCGCCAAGTCTCAAAACGAAAAAGACCATCTAGAACATTTGTTGAAATTATTCAAAAGACTCCGGAAATATCAGTTGAGATTGAATCCCGCAAAGTGTACTTTCGGAGTCAGATCAAGAAAATTACTCGGTTTTATTGTCAGCCACAAGGGGATTGAAGTGGATCCAGACAAACTTCGTGCCATTCAAGACATGCCAGCTCCGCAGACCGAAAATCAGGTTAGAAGCTTCCTTGGAAGGTTGAATTACATATCCAGGTTCATTTCCAATATGACCCCTACCTGTTAACCGATCTTCAAGTTGTTACGAAAGGATCAAACAGTTGTATGGAATTCTGATTGTCAAACAGCGTTCGATAAAATCAAAGGTTATCTCCAAGAACCTCCAATTTTGATACCACCTGTTCTGGGAAAGCCTCTCTTTATGTATTTGATAGTACTTGAAAATTCAATGGGTTGCGTTCTGGGCCAGCAAGACGAATCCGGACGGAAAGAGCATGCCATTTATTATCTGAGCAAGAAATTTACTGATTGTGAAAGCAGATACTCACTCCTAGAAAAGACTTGTTGTGCTTTAGCATGGGCCGCTAAGCGTTTGAGGCAGTATATGATTTGTCACACCACTTTGTTGATCTCAAAAATGGATCCAATAAAGTACATCTTTGAGAAACCTGCACAAACCGGAAGACTCGCCCGGTGGCATATGCTACTATCAGAATATGATATTCAATATGTGGCTCAGAAATCTATCAAGGGCAGTGTGTTATCAGAATATCTCGCAGATCAACCTGTCGAAGATTATGAACCTCTGAAGTTTGATTTTTCGGATGAAGATATCATATTAGTGAAAGATTGTGAAGAAACAAGTTCTGACAAAGGTCAACAGACAGATATTTGGTGGAAGATGATGTTCGACGGTTCCTCCAATTATAGCGGACATGGCGTAGGTGCAGTCCTAATAAATCCTGAAGGTGGTTACACTCCGTTTACAGCCAGACTAGACTTTGATTGTACAAACAATATTGCTGAATACGAAGCGTGTATCCTTAGTCTCGAAGCAGCCATTGATCTCCAAATCAAAAATCTCGAAGTCAATGGAGACTCAGCTTTGGTTATCTACCAAGTCACGGGTGAATGGGAGACAAGACATAAAAACCTGATCCCTTACAGAGCTTATATCATTGAAACGATCAAGTATTTTGATGAAATCACCTTTAAACATGTTCCAAGAGCAGAGAATCACATCGCCGACGCCTTAGCCATGCTGGCCTCGATGTGGAAAACTAGAGATGTCAATGATGGCACACTTATCAAAATTGAACTCAAGACAGAGCCTGCTTACTGTCAAATGATTGAAGAAGAAACCGATGGCAAACCCTAGTATCATGACATAAAGAATTATCTGTTGAAACAAGAATATCCCGCAGATGCTACAGCACTTGACAAGAAAACACTGAGACGATTAGCATCCAAATTCTTCCTTAGCAATGGTGTACTTTACAAAAGAAATCATGATATGGTCTTACTCAGATGTGTTGACAAAAGAGAAGCGGACTTGTTAATGAAAGATGTTCATGAAGGAATGTTTGGTACTCACGCCAGAAAATGTCACAAATGTCAGATCTACACGGACAAAATGCATGTGCCTCCAACACTGTTGAATGTACTGTCGTCACCATGGCTTTTCTCTATGTGGGGGATTGACATGATTGGGGCAATTGAGCCAAAAGCTTCAAACGGACACCATTTCATTCTGGTTGCCATCGACTATTTCACAAAATGGGTTGAAGTTGTATCTTACACCAATGTCACACGTCAGGTGGTGGCTCGTTTCATTAAAAAGGAGATCATATGTCGTTACGGGATCCCAAGCAGAATTATAACAGACAACGGTACCAATTTGAACAACAAAGTTATGAAAGAACTATGTGATGACTTCAAAATCGAACACCACAACTCTTCCCCTTACCGTCCAAAGATGAATGGAGCTGTGGAAGCTGCAAATAAAAACATCAAGAAGATCTTGCAGAAAATGGTTAAAACCTACAAAGATTGGCATGAAATGCTACCATTTGCCCTGCACGGATACAGAACCTCCGTCTGCACTTCCACAGGGGAAACTCCCTTTTCTCTGGTATATGGAATGGACGTGGTTCTTCCCATCGAGGTCGAGATACCATCCCTCAGAGTCATCATGGAAACCAAGTTAGAAGAGGCAGAATGGATTAAAGAAAGATTTGATCGGCTGAATCTCATCGATGAAAAGCGCATGTCTGCGATGTGTCACGGCCAGTTGTATCAAAAAAGAATCAAGAGAGTGTTCGATAAAAAGGTTTGTATCAGGGAGTTCCCCGAAAGAGAACTTGTGCTCAAGAAGATCTTACCAGTTCACAAGGACGCAAGGGGGAAATGGATGCCTAATTACGATGGCCCCTTTATTGTGAAGACAGTATTCTCCGGAGGTTCACTGATCCTTACTACCATGGACGGAGAACAACTCACACACCCGATAAACTCTGACGCAGTTCGAAAATATTACGCCTAAAAAGTACCCGATAAACCGGAAAATCCAAAAGAACGGTTTATGCAAAAGTTAGGGTAAAAAAGAAAAAGAGAAAAAAAGAAAAAGAGAAGAAAAGAAAAAAGAGAAAAGAAATCAAAAAGCTCGCTAAGTTGAAAACCCGAAAGGGCGGCTTAGGCAAAAATGAGCGTCCTGGTGGATTGAAAACCCGAAAGGGCGATCCAGGCAAAATTAGGGACAAAGGCGTTTCACTGCATCAGACGAAGTCATCAACACTGCAGACTCAACAAAGATTCATCTCAACAGCTCTCGTCATAAGCAAGGATCTTGGAGAATTCTAGTCTTTAGGGATAGTTAGGTCACAGGATTCAATGTAACCTTATCCACTTTTGCCATTTTACTTGTAAAATTTTCATGGAATATTGTCATTGGCAAGATTTCATCCTTTAAATAAAATCAGCCTTTTGAGCCTTTCTTTCTTGTACAAATTATCAGTTCCTTATTTTCTTTGTTATACAAAATACCGTTCGTTAGTCAACGATTGTTTTTGAAAGCATTAAAATCCAAATTTTTGAAAATAAATTGGAAAGATTTAACAAAATGTTTTAACTTGTGGAAAGACTCGAGGAAAATCATACTTCCCCGAAACTTCAGGGTAGCAGGAGTTTTGATACACAGTCAGAATTTACATTCCCCAATGAAATGCTAGCAAGTTGAGCGACGAAGAGTCCTTTGGCCATGTATGGTTACCAAGATTGAAGATTATCCCTCAGGATTTCTTGTGATGATATGAAGGTTCTTTCCCCCAGCGAAGTATTTCTGGCCATCTGTTGAATTCACCTCAGCACAATCTACCTACAGGCTCTATTCCCCAGTAGGTCTTCGGGTTTATTTCCCAAGTCCACGCACACCCCTCATCATGGGATCAGTGTGATTCGGTTGTTCCCCGAGTCAGTGACATCTATCAATCCCCGTGAAGTCGAAGTTATTACTTGCTTCATTTCTAAGTATAAGTCCAGTCATAACTGGCATTTTGTTCAAACCAATTGTCGTTGGCATTCATTTGGTCGTCACCATCTATGTCCTTTTAAGCCCAGCCGTCACTGGCATTGTCTAAATCCAATCGTCATTGGTATCTCGTTAGTCGTCACTAACAAATCCACGTATAAGTCCAGTCGTCACTGGCACTAAATAAAAGTCCAATTGTCATTGGCGCCTCTTGGTTTGGTCGTTACCAACCTTTCCCCGTGAAACCCAGTCGTCACTGGTATTGTTCCAATTGTTAGTGGTATCTTGTTAGTTGTTACTAACTTTCCCCATGAAGTCCAGTCGTCACTGGCACTGCCTAAGTCCAATCGTCATTGGTATCTTGTTGTTTGTCACCAATTTTTCCCTTTGAAACCCAGTTGTAACTGGTATCATCATCTAGAGTCCAATCATTATTGGAATCTGTTTCGTTTTGGTCGTTACCAACACCCTAGCTAAGATCTAGTAATCACTAGCATTTTTTATATATATAATTGTCATTGGTATTCCCCGGCATGGTCGTTACCATCTTCTTTAAAGTCCAGTCGTAACTGGCATTGTTCCATAACCAATTGTCATTAATACCCTGATTTGGTCATCACCAATCACCATTAAAAGTCCAGTCGTCACTGGCATTACTTGGAATTCTGGTCGTTACCAATTTCCCTAAGACGTTTCTTGATTACCAGCACTGTGTGAACTAGCTGCAGAAGCTGAGGATATATCCCCATTGATCCATGTTCCCAGTCAAGTCTCGGAGATCTAGTCGTCACTAGTATCCCCCGTGTGGGTTTAGTCTTGTTTCTAGTCCATTCCTGAAGATCCCGTTTGAACTCTTCGCTATAGGAAGTTCCTCATCTGATCATCCCCAGTGAGGTTGTATCCAGTCTTTCGCTTCCCCGGTGAAGTCTGCTTCTCTTTTCCCGATGGAATTAATTTTCCATTTCCCCAGTAAAAGTATTTCCTTTTCCCCAGTAGAAGTCAATTCTTCTCCCCGGTGGAGTACCTCTGTTCCAATAAGATTGTCATCTTTATCGGGTTTGCCTATTCCCCATGTGAAGTTTTCCTTCTTAGATTATCAGTCATGTCTGAACTGTTAATTTAGTTTTCCCCAGTACGAGTCCCCAGTGTCGAGTCCTCGCATTTGTCATTGGTTGTTTTACTGTTTCTTTTATTATCTTTGTGTCTGTGTTGTTTGCATTCAAGCATCATAAAGCATCATTTAGAAATCATGGCATATCATAACTTGTCCTTTAGCATGACATCGGATCTAAGGGACAAAATTTTTGGATATCTATATTTAAACACCTTTCACTACAATTTGACGAAGATTGTCATCTCTCGTCCCCCATCTAGTGAAGATATTTAAATAGGGGCAACTGTTGTACCCCAAATTTTGACCCCTTAGATTCTCATTATCATTTTAGAAGCATGATCATGAATTATCTAACCCTAAATCAGTGCAAGTTCATTATTGTCAAGTTACAAGTGAATCAGGGTTTTCGCACCGACAAATTCAAAACAACCAAGGAATGATCAACCAATGATTTGGGCCAATTCAATCATGGAATGAAATCAAAGATAATATCAAAGTCAAATGAGAAGTCAATTTGAAGAAATCATTTCAGAATCAAGAACAGTGCAGTCAGGAGGCCCCGATTAGGGTTTTTAACTAGTGAAAAGTCAACTGTGGTTTGACTTTGATGTTGGAAGATGTTGTAATGGTGGGACTGAGACCCATGGAGTTCATATAGCTTATCAAAGTCTATTCAAGAAGTGTCAATGTCTCAGGGTGTCCAGAATATCAACAGGCAACTCAGTCGGCACCGATCGATCGTACGGTTGACCGAGAAGTCAACTCTCCAAATTTTATGAATTGGACTTCAAGTTGTGAAACAAAGTTGTTCCTTATGTCATATTGAACTTGCATATCAATTTTCATTATCATTGGATCAAGGATGAAGGAGTAATCAAGAAATCGGGAAATTAGGGTTTTGAAAAGGGCTAAACCATAACTCCTTAACCACACATCCAATTGAGTTGGTTCAAAGCTCATTTGGAAGCTCTTGACAAGTCCTACAAAATTCCCTGAGTGGTCCATGATCAGAAAATGCATAGATTTTGAGTTATGGTCAAGTTCATTTCAAGAAGGGAAAGAGACTTAGAAAATCACTTTTTAAGCTCATTTTTAGCAACTTTGGAGGGCTTTTTGGCCAAGTTCCTTTGAGAAATTGAAACTCATGAAAACATGAATGTTTTAGTACTACATGAGGGTTTTCTAAAAAGTACAAGAACTCCTCAAGGTGATTTATGAGCAGAAAGTTACATGTGTGCAAAGTTGGAGATTTCACACTTTAGTCCCACATTGATCAAAATTGCAAAATCATCTCTTCCATCCAATTGGGCCAACTTCAGCTTGTCAAACTCATTCTAACTGATATATGGAATATGTGTGGCATGTTAGATCAGAAGTTATGCATAGAAGTATCACAAAATTAAAGATTGAGGTTTCATTGCCATAAAGTGAAAGTTGCCATTTTTTACTTTTCCAAGCATGAGGTGTAAAAGCAAAATCTGAACCAGCCACTCTACAAAGCTTCTAGCCTGCATTTACATCAGAAAACCATCAATTAACTTGCCCTTTGGGAGAAAGAATGGCCAAGGAATCCAACAAATGGGATGGTGGATCAAAAAATATCAAAGATTACTTCATGGTGAAGTTATGTCTCTAGCAAGCACCTCCCTTCATTTCCCTATAAAAGGAGAGCTAAATCCCCTCATTTTTGGACATCAATTTTTCACTAAACACCAGAGAAACAAACCACTCTTGCTGCATTCCATCCTAGCATCAAAGTTGCAAAAACCACCAAAGTTCACAAAATAGCCAAAAATTATGTTTTGCACTTATGCTGCCCATTTCATTTCTCTACATTCCTACACCACAATAACCATCCATACACTCTCTAAATATCATATGGAAGGTGTCTAACACTTTGAATCATCAAGAAATCCTCAGATTCAAAAGATCACCTTTCATACCACCTCACTTTAAGCAAAAGCCACACAACTTGCCAAATCTTGGTTCAAGTTGTTTCTTGATGTTTTAAAACTTATAAAACCTCTTATATATCATATTGTGATTGTCTAAAACCTCACAAACCAACTGGAAGTAGTGCAACACAAACTGGTGTGAGTTTGGCATTTTTGCAACATTCTTGCAAATTCCATAATCTTGCAAAGAAAGGAAGACCACCTCTGGTTTTCTAGGAGTATTCTTGCTATTTCAAAGTCATCATCACAGGTATGTAGCTTATGAACCTTGCTCTTGCATTATTTCACATGTTTTGCATATTTTGGTTTTGTAAAAGGAAACATAAAACATAAACATGTGAGAGTTTCCTTATGATTGTTACTTGTGGTTGGCTTACTTGTCTCTAAGTGGGTACACATGTTTGTTGTCACATAAAAAGAATGTGTGTGCTCTTGATTTTCACAATGTCTCCTTGCTCAAAATCAATGCCCTGCTGCTGCTACTGTATTCTTGATGTACATGCTTGTATTCATATGCCAAATCTGCATTTTGTAGGTGTGTGTCAAATCTAAGGTTTCTAACAGTTTTGTTATGTTATTTGTGAGATGTATGCATGATTAAATGTGTTGTTTTACCTGGCATACGTCATTTCATTCCAAGTGTGTGTTTTTGCCAAATATTTTCATTTTCATGGTGATTCCACAAACTGTTGTTTTCTAGGCATATGTGATGTTTTGAACTCATTCTATTTGATTTATGTAAGGTGTAGAAGTTGTGGTTTTGAGTAGAATTTGTACATTTCATGTTGTTCACTTTTGAAATGCTCCCTTTACTCATTTTCAAGCATACTCATACCAGTTTTCAATTCTGATGCATTTCCATTCAAACCATTGTTTAGACACTTCAAATATGTCATTTAAAAGATGTTCCAACCTTTACTTGAGTGTTATAACAAGTGGTTTAAGTTTTGGTTTTCCAAATGCAATTTTCAAGTGTATCTTTGCAAATCTCTTACAATTTTCTCAAACTATTAATTTCCATGGTATTTGAGGCTTTAGAAACATTTCATATGACATATAAGAGTTGTAGGATCATTCAAATTGGAGAGGAAAAGCCTGAAACAGAACTGTCATGTTGCTCACTTTGAAAATGCTCACTTTTTGCTCCAATTTGCAACAGTCATGCCAATTGTCATTTAAATCAATTTTTCACTCAATTAATGGTTGGAATACTTCATGTTTATCATTTATATCATGTTTGCATGATCATTTTAATTTGAAACACGTTGTCACAATATCTACTTCACAAAATGCAAACTGTCACCACACACCACATCACTTATGTCACTTTTGCATAAACTTGTTTCTTCACCAAAGCCACTTGCCAAACACTTTATGTTCATCATTTCTGAGATGTTGGTGTAGCCATTTTGCTTAGAAACTTGTTGTATCAAAAATTCACTTCAAATGGCCACTTTTCACATACACATTCACCTCACAAGCCATTTTTTGCATAAACTCATTTTTCACTCAAACCACATCACACACACTTTGTAGTGAACATTTATGAGATGTTGGAATGGTCTTTTTACACAAAAACATACTATCATGAGAATTCACTTTTCAAATGCTCATTTCTTCATAAGGAAACACATCAATATACCAATTCTTGAAAGAGCTTGTTTCTGACTAAAATGACTGATCTAGCATCTCATACTCATCAATTGTAATGTGTTTGCATGATCATTTTACATCAAAACTGGCTGCACTAAAATCTCACTCTTGAAATGACCATTTTCTTCACAAAGTGACATATCACACACCATGTTGCATTAGTTTGTTTTGAATGGAATAGCTTGTTCTAACAGCTTACATTGGTCATTTGCAATGTGTTTGTATGATCCAAAGACTTTGAAACCATCTGAGCACAAAACACATACTCTAAATGCACATGAGTACATCAAATGCACTTTGACCACCAAAACACTACATGGTCATTACAGTCCTTTAAATTTCAACCAAACACACTCATTATCATGTAGTATAGGTGTATGATTGATTGTTATATGCAAAACCGATCTGAAACTGAAAGTACCTCTCATCATGCATCATTTATGTCACTTTTTGCCAAATGCATTTGACTTATCATGATATCTTAGTTTTGACCACATGGATAATTTGAATTCATTCATTACCATTTACCTGTGATGTGTGTATGTTTGTCATGGATTAAACATGAATGTATGAGGCTGCACATGTGAATTTGCATTTTTGAACCCAAAACAAAAGCACTATCGGGTTTTTCATAGGATTAAGAATTTTCAAAAACTGAAACCACCATCATGTTCCTCATTTTATTCTACCCCAAAACCATATAAAGTTTGTGGAAAATGGTTAAGTATTGAGAGAGATAGGATAGGTTTTGCCAATCTTGAAAAATGCCTTCCCTTTTGCCGAGAAAATCCAAGAAGATTCATATTATATATTTATTTGTGTGGTTTAAACAATGGATGTATGGCCACCCCAGTGGTGGAGACTTGCGCGCAAACTATGCCTTTCACATGCCTGACCAGGGTTCGATCCGTGTGGAGATCAAAACCCTTTTGCTATTTTTTCCAATTTTCATACAAACTTCAAAAAATCATATCTCTCTCAATTTTAATCATTTTTCACCCATTCTTTTTTCATTGTGTTTATTTTAATGTGTACTTTCATGTCATGTTTTTATTTTCCATGTTTGACTAATTTTTCACCATGTTTGACTATGTGCAACTTGTGTTTTGACAGTATTAACCCTAATTGTTGCAGATGAAAGTTTAGGTGGTTCCACTTGACTTTTTTTGTGAAATTTACTTGTTTCCATATCCATACATGTTAGTTAACATGCTAGGATTTTAATTTTGAATTATTACCAAGTTCATTTCATCCCTCTGTTGACTGTATTAAAGTGCGAGCTATTGTCACAGCTCTCATTATATCTCATTTGCTTTGATTGTCATCATTGCATTGTTCATCTTTATCAATCCCTTTATCATTTATTGGTTGTCACCATGAATGCCTGTGCTTGTATTTTACTTTTTCCCCAAGTGATGAAGCTTGTTAGCTTTCATCCAGTTGCCTCCCCCAGCTCTCTCTCCAAAGGAAAGTCTGTCCACTTGACTGTCAATGTCATGAACAATTCTTTTACCATCCTTTGACTTTGTTAAGTCACTTCAACCTTAGATTAGAAGCCTTTAGACTTTGCTTGAAGTCTAAGAAACACACCTGTACTAGGAGTGTTCTTCAACTAGAACCCTAGGAAAGAGTTTGTCAACTCTGTGTAAGAATCATTGTCATGATTTCTTACTTCCCCTTTTACTTCAACTTAGATTAGGGAGTTTTGTCAAACTCCACACGAACATTGTCATGTTTGTTTCCCCTTGAACCTTGATCGTCATCAAGTGTTCTTTTCCCTTGTGAGGTGAACTACGATTGCTCTGATTCTATCCTAGTCAGGATACGTAGGCAGAAGATGCGACGTATTTGCGAGCAAACTTAGAAAACCACTTAGGACTTTATTTGTATTTATATTATCCCTTAACCATAGCACAATTCACAAACTTAGCAATCAATCAAACAAAAGGTTCCTATAGAGTACTACAGATATTTAGGGTGCTAATACCTTCCCTAGATATAACCAACCCCGATCCCCGAATCTCTTAGCGTTGTTTACATCGCGAAAAAGGTTTTTCTTTCTTGAGACCTTTCCTTTGGATAAATTAAAGATCGGTTGTAAAAGAAATAAGATTCAAGTTAATTAATAGCTTGATATCCAATTTTCACCGCAACAATTACTCTGCAAGAGGAAACCCCCAAGTTACCGCCTGAATTAACAACTCGCTGTTTGAAATTAACGAATAGCAGGAAAATCGTAAGTTACCAACAACACAAACCGAAAGCAACAGCCATGTGCCAGTTGTAAGAGCCATAATCCTGTACCCCCAAGTTGTCTAATGTTGGTTGTTCCCTTGTACACGACATGTGTGTGAAGACACTGTCGGTACGTGTTTGTTGTTTAGCCATTGTCTGCAGAGGTAGGAATGATCCAAGTGGGGGAGAACTTGTGGTTCTCCAAGATGCTACAAGTGTGGATCTGTAGCTAGGTGTATTGTTGAACATCAAGAGCTGGTGTTATCCGTGTTGGAGGAGAAAGCAATTTTATGTCACTATGAAGAAGTTCAAGGAGTTTTGGAAGAGCCGTCAACAACTTGTGTGTCGGTTATGTCGAACCCGATCGAACCATTTATTGTGTGTTGTGCCAGAGTTTGAGAGCTTCAATTGTTTAGTTGAGATTTGAGGCGAGTAATGGCCTTGAGAGCTTAAGATGTTTAACTTTGAGGGAAATTTTGAGTATTAATGAAAGTGGAAAGTTGGCGGTTTACCGGTTGATTGTTGTTGCCCGGGAGTTATCCTGACAAGATAAGCGTTGTACAACCAGGACGTGAAGTGGAGTTGCAATCGACTTAGTTGCGGAAACTAGTCAGATATTGAGAGTTCCGTATGGTACGTCTGCTTAGATGGTAAAAGGATTAAAATTGATTGAGTTGTTTTGGAAACTTGTGTCTGGTGTGTATGCTACGGCAACGAATTGCGGAACCTTAGGTGATGAGACTGATTATTGGTATTCTCGACGAGATTCGAGAAGGTTGAAATTCTAATTGGAGTTAATAGGGTGATTGAGTTTGACGAATTAAAAATCGAATGAGTGATGTTTGGATTGGTGGAGATGGTGACATGAGATGTTGTGATAGAGTCTAAGAGTCCGAATAAAGGGGATTGGATGAAAGTATTTTGAAAGAATTATTTTGGTAGCCACAGATGGAGAAAGCAGCAGTTGTATGTGCTGGTGTGACTTGTCGAGAGTCGAAGAATGAATGTCTGACATTGATAGGTCTAATGTGATCGTTGTATATTCCAGAGTTGAGATCGGAGGGTAATTCCATGAATTTTGCGTGGGGTTTTCCGAAGGATGTGAGAATATGATTTTGTTGATGAGATTCCGGATGGATGGTGTGTGAGTGAGAGAGAATTTGAATACTGGGGCAACTTCGAGGAAAGAGGGATTGTCTTGGTAAAGGTGTTTGGGAAGAATCAACTAGATGGAATCAGATTGGGAAGATTGGGATGCGTGAGTCACATCCCGAGTTGTCTGAATTGGATAACATTTTCGAGGATGAAAATTCCTAAAGTGGGGGAGAGTTGTAACAGCCCAATTTCGGTTTAACTAATTAATTTAGTTATTGGAATTATTTTAATTATGGGATAGTGTGATAATATGTTAAGTCTACATATTATGCTATTTTATCATTTGTAGAGTTTTGGAAAGTTTAGTGGGAAATATTTCGGACAGTCTCAATTAATGGTTAAGTGGATGGTTTATGGAAATTGATTGGAATAATAGGTGTATTGGAGGAAATAGAATGGAAAGAAATATAAAGAATAGAAATAGAAAGAAAAGATATAAGAGTAAAGGAGGAAAGAAAAGAGAAGGAGGAAAAGAAAGGGAGAAGAAGGAAAAAGGAAGAGAAAAGAGAAGAAGAAGAAGAGGAAAAGAGTGGAATCATCAAGAGCAACTCAAAGCTTCGATTAATCCAAGGTAAGGGTGTGAAATCTTACTATCTTAATCATTGTGTATGATTGTGTATGTGTGTGGATGAGTTTGATTGTTTTCCAACCTTGTTTTCATTTAGGTCGAAATGATAGAAATCGATAGAAGCCGATGTTCGGACGGTTAGAATCGAGAATAACTTTCGTAGCTTAGTCAGGATATGTTAGACTAAGGCTACTGGAACAACTTTGGATTTAATCGGGCGATTTTGGTGGGTTTGGAAGTGCTAGAGCAGAACTGAATGTTGCTGTTCGCAGGCGACTCGCTAGCAGCTCGCTAGGCGAGCACGCAGCGAACGACTCGCTAGCAGCTCGCTAGGCGAGTGCGTAGCAAATGGTCCCAGACTTGGGACAGTGGTGTTTTGGTCTCCTTCGCTGGCAGCGAATGGAGTAGCGAATGACTCGCTGGGGGTTCGCTGTGGCGAACGAGGTAGCGAACGAAGTTTGTAGCTTCTGTTCTTACTCGCTAGCAGTTAGCTAGGCAAGAAGGTGGAGAACATTCGCTAGCAGCTCGCTAGGCGAGCGTGTAGCGAACATAGCAGGATGAATTTTCCCTGTCGCGTGGTGCCGTCGTGGCTTGGGGTTTCGGTTGCGATCGAACCTTCTTTGATTTAATAGCTTATATGCTGGTTTGTGATGTGCTTTGGGTAGCCGTAAGGCGTGAATCCTAGTGTATGAATGTGATTTTGAATCGTGGCCTTTGGGAAAATTATGCATTGTTTAGAATTGAATAAAAATGCACGGCAATTGTGATGAATGATGAATATAATACACATTGTGAGTGCATGATAATTGTACGTGTTGATGTAAGAAGAATGCATGATAATATATTTGCGAATATGTATGAATTTGTGACATTTGATCCCATGTAGGATCTGCAGAACCTCGCCTGATGCGATGGTTATATTTGATCCCGTGTAGGATCTGCAGAACCTCGCTTGATGCGATGGTTATATTTGATCCCGTGTAGGATATGTAGAACCTCGCTTGATGCGATGGTTATATTTGATCCCGTGTAGGATATGCAGAACCTCGCTTGATGCGATGGTTATATTTGATCCCGTGTAGGATCTGCAGAACCTCGCTTGATGCGATGGTTATATTTGATCCCGTGTAGGATCTGCAGAACCTCGCTTGATGCGATGGTTATATTTGATCCCGTGTAGGATCTGCAGAACCTCGCTTGATGCGATGGTTATATTTGATCCCGTGTAGGATCTGCAGAACCTCGCTTGATGCGATGGTTATATTTGATCCCGTGTAGGATCTGCAGAACCTCGCTTGATGCGATGGTTATATTTGATCCCGTGTAGGATCTGCAGAACCTCGCTTGATGCGATGGTTATATTTGATCCCGTGTAGGATCTGCAGAACCTCGCTTGATGCGATGGTTATATTTGATCCCGTGTAGGATCTGCAGAACCTCGTATGTCCATGTGGGGTGTGAGCGATGGTTATATTTGATCCCTTGGAGGATTTGCAGAACCTCGCTTGATGCGACGGTTATATAATGATTCCTAGGAAAATCTGATGAGTTATAGTGTAACCGTATAAGTGCGAGAGGAGTGAATTCTAAGAGAATCTGACGGACGAATGAGTCGGTACCGTGGTTGTAGCTGCATAGGGTCGAGGTGTCGGTCTCTATGAGTGCATTATCATCTCCATATGATGAATTGAAAATATTACATTGAGAAGGTATTAGTGTGTGTGTATATATATATATATATATATATATATATATATATATATATATATATATATATATATATATATATATATATATATATATATATATATATATATATATATATATATATATATATATATATATATATATATATATATATATATATATATATATATATATATATATATATATATATATATATATATATATATATATATTTATTGCGTCTGGTAAATATGAGAATGAGGTCGATGTATATGTAGAGAGATTCTACTCACTAGGGTAGAACGGCGATGCGTCGTTCCTAGTGAGGTAGTTACCGGGGTAGAATGGTCGGGACGTTGTTCCGGTAGAGCATAAGCGACGTACCCATAGTCCGGAAAAAGGATTGAGGGTAGTGATGAGTCTTATATGAATCGCATGGTATGATCGCGATTGTCATATGTAAATATGCCTATGTGCAGGAATTGATGAGATGCGTTAGCAAATAAATAAATGTGAAAGATATTAACCGATGAATAGACGGTTGAGTGTGAGCGATTATGTCTATGTGTATTTGATGCTGTGAGAATCTATGGTTATACATTGTAGTGAATAAGTATGAGGTATAGGCATTCGGTACTTGTACATATATATATATATATATATATATATATATATATATATATATATATATATATATATATATATATATATATATATATATATATATATATATATATATATATATATATATATATATATATATATATATATATATATATATATATATATATATATATATATATATATATATATATATATATATATATATATATATATATATATATATATATATATATATATATATATATATATATATATATATATATATATATATATATATATATATATATATATATATATATATATATATATCTTGTGCCTTGATTATTATGATAATGTTTCTCACCCTTCTGTTGTTTTATAATGCCCTACGAGGCATTGCAGATTAGGATCCGCTGGAGGTTTGCTTTGGAGTATAGTTCCTTTCCCTCGTGTCGGTCGCTCTGATATGTAACTTTGGGTAGATAGGCTTGTAGAATGTCTTAATGATGTTTTGTTTGTATGTGAATGAAGTTGTGAACAACCAGATGACATGTAATTACGTTTTGTCATGTCTTAAGTGAATATATATATATGTTTTAGTCTTCCGCTTTAAGAGAAAACATGAATATGTAAATTCGAAGAATCATGCGTTTATTTTTAGTTGAGATTTACCCCTTTTGAGTTAATTCTTTTTAAACATTAATATTCATGAGGTCGTCTCGTGAGTGTTGTGACGCACTTCTTTTATACCTTAATGAAAATACACTCTGATGAAAATAAAAACACTTGTATTCGTGACTATATGATTTGATATGTGATTATTTTGGGATATAGAATGGGGGCGTTACACAATGCACCTCCGCACACTAGATCCAGCGTTTTTTAATCTAATCACCCTTAATTAATCTTTTTTAAAACTAATAATCTGTTTTGATTTATTTTAAAAACCTTTAATCTTTTAATTAACTTTAGTTTTTATTAAAAATAATAATTTTTAATCAACCTAATATTTTTTAGTCTAGTTAATTAATTTATATTTTATGTAATTCAATTAAAACCAATTTTGTAATTTATTCTCTCAACTTTATTAATATTATTAATTCACCTTAATAGTAAAACCTTTTATTTTATTAAATAAGTAATTTACCTTATTACTTTTAAAAACCTTTTTTTCTAAATAACTTAGTTTGTAAAATATTTAATAATAAAACTTTTTTATTAAAATTAACATATTTGATATAACCCTTTTTTATATAAAATCAATTTCACTAAAAGGATACCATTTTTTTATAAATCAACTCAAGTAAATTAAGATAACTTTTATTAAGAAAATAATGATAAACAAATATAACCTTTCTTACAAAATTGCAATACAACTTTTTTCTTAAAATTAAGTCAACATTCCCTTAAAATCAAATTCATCTCTAACTTGTTAAATCAATAACGTATTTTCTCATAAGTATAATTCGACTAAAACCGATAATCCCGTTTAAAATCAACCAACATCGTAATTAATCAAATCAATTGTGCATGTTTCCACATTCACAATTCACACACTCACCTAGCGCTTTCATGCGTTTGTGTATGTTTTGTCTATATACTTTTATTTTCTCCGCAATTTATTTACCGCAATTTACTTTACTGTATTGCATTCGTCCAAAGGAAGAACTTGCACGTAACGTAAAACTTGCGTGTATGCATCCCATTTGCATTATTCCCCCCATGATCCTTAATCCCCTTCAAGTCAATCTTTAAGATAGATCCTACCCCATAGGAAGGACCTTTATCTTTACAACTTAGACAAAATCAATTCAACAACTCAATCAATTCAAACTCTTTCAAACGCATTAGAGAATAAGATGTTAATCATCTTAAGTGGGATAAAACTTCTACCCCATAACAACATAATCAATTTTCCTACAACGTTGTGGTGGTTTAAATCAAGTAATCTCCCTTAAAATGACAACTCATCTTTTCTCCTAAAATCAATCAATCAACTACCCTAAACCCGTAGGAACTTTGACCACAGTCAAAGAACTCCTCAAACCCTTTAGGGGAACTACAGATACTTTGATTCCACTCTCGTAAGGATATGTAGGCGTAAGATGCGATATCTTATCGAGTATACTTAGAAATAAACCCCTAGGTCTTTTATCCCTTAAGCAGATAAACCTTAGCAAATAAAACAAACATAAAACAAAAGGTTCCTGTAGAGTACTACAGAAACTTAGGATGCTAGCACCTTCCCTAAGTTTAACCAACCCCCGAACCTAAAACTCTCTAGCTTGCATTTGCATTGCATTGTGGGAATTTCGATGTTTATCCCTTCCTTTGGACAAATCAAAGTTCGGTTGCAAACGAATAAGATTCAAGCTCATCAATAGCTTGGTATCCAAATTTCACTGCGACAGGTGGCTAGGGTTTCTTCTCAACTGCTCTATTGCTTAAATATGCCGTGAAAACAAGATTGGAGGGGTTTTACCATGGTGAAAGATTAATGGACAGATTTGCATTTCCATGGTGTTTTTGTGAATCAGGGGTGTATGATGATCCAAGTACATGAGCAGCTTGCATTTTTGTCTCCTTGTTGACTTCTTGTGAGGGAAAATAGACATGTTTGTTGTGCCTCCAAGGTCAGAATGAAAGGACAACTTGTCCCTTTCTTGTTTGGGCAAAGGATTTGAAAAATGGACAAAATGGTACATTGGGTGTTTGGCTGGATTTGGCAAAGTTTTATGGGCTCCAAAGCATCATCCCATGCGCATGGAAATGGAACATGAGTGTGCAGCACATCTGAAATGCAAAACATGCCCAAAAGACTTGTAGTACATGCATGGAAAACATGTTCAAAACACCAACTTCGGGGCAGTATAACTTTGTGCACAAAACTCCATTTGTTTAGATCTTGTGCTCAAATGAAAGAGGGCATGGAGTAGAACAAATTTCATGTTGGTGGAAGTTTCATTTGATCATTGGAAAGGCACCAAAATTGGGGTTGAAAAGCATGGCATGTAAGCTGTCCACAAATAACTTAGAAAAAATTATAAGTTTGGAATTTGCCTTATTTTTCTCAACTTTTCACATCCATAAATTGAGCTTCACAAATCATATTGAGGACTTCTTAGAATTTTTGGAAAGCTTGGAACAAACTCTACAACTTTCATTTGGGACAAAGTTTCATTTGACATCAAGAAAGTTCTGAAAATTGGCTTGCAAAGTGGTGCAAAAAATCTGTCCAAACTTAACAGTTTAGAAATTATTGAAATCTCCAACTTTGATTGATCATAACTTGAGCTCCAAGTATGATATGAAGGACTTCTAGGACTTTTTGGAAAGCTTGAAATACAAGGAACAATTTTGATGTTTGATCCAAGTCCATTTGAAACCTTGATCATGAAGAAAAATAGCCTTGAAGATGGCTGCTTCAACCATGAAACTTTCCAAAAATAGAAAGTTTCTAAAACCCTAATCCCCCAAAATGGCAACTTTCAACAACTCTTGATTTTTCATGATTCCCTTGACTTTTCTTGATCAATTCCATCCATTGGTCATACTTAACTTTAGGAACATGATCTTGACGTTAAAAAGTCAAGAGTTGACTTTTTCACTGCACAGTTGACTTTTCCCCCAAATCTCCTGATTTTCAATTGACTAATCAATTGAAGCTCTTCTGATTAAAATTGATGGCCAACCTCTCATCCTCAAACATCTTAGGACATATAGAAGACCATGGAAACAATTTTTTCCCCAAGAAACACATTTATCCTGATTAAAAGTAAAACCCTAATTTCATCCTTTTTGCCCAGGCATTGCTTAGATGAACTGAGTGACCATTCCAATTCCACGATAACCTCTAAGGTATTCAACAAGCTTCTACCTCATGCTCACACTAATGATAAAACCCTTATGGAACCTTTAACAACCCTCTGATGGTTCTTTGACAATGTATTTACTTGAACTTGAAGCCAATAAAGACTCTCCTCTTGGATGATACACCAACAATCACTTGATCCCCTGTAAGAACTATGCTATGTAGATGCAAGATGCTAAAATGAAATGAAACATAAGCCAAAGATTAAGAAAAAGGGTTGGTCAAATTTTGGGGTACAACAGGTACCCATATTCCTTTCACCACCAGATTGGAATTCAAATGTACAAACAATGAGGCTGAATACGAAGCTTGCATCATGGGTCTCAAAGAAGCCATGACTTAAGGATAAAGAATTTGGACGTGTATAGAGACTCTGATTTGGTTATAAACCAGATCAAAGGAGAGAGGGAGACACGCCAGACTAGATTAATCCCTTACAAAGACTATACAAGTAGGTTGTTACCTTTCTTCAAAATTGATTTTCATCACATTCCTCATGAAGAAAACAACATGGTTGATACACTGGCTACTCTATCCTCCATGATTAATGTGAATCGATGGAACGATGTACCCAAGATTAACATAATGCGCCTTGATAGGCCCGCTTTCATATTTGCAGTCGAAGCAGCATCATACACTAGTGTAACCAGACAAGTGGTGGTTTGATTTATCAAGAACAACATCATCTTCCGTTATGGTGTTCCAAGACAGATCATTACTGATAATGGATCGAACCTAAACAACAAAATGATGGAGTTATATGCTGAATTCCAGATTCAACACCATAACTCATCTCCTTACAGACTAAAGATGAATGGCGCAGTTGAAGCAGCTAACAAGAATATTAAGAAAATCATTCAGAAAATGGTCGTGACTTACAAGGATTGGCACGAAATTCTCCCATTTTCTCTTCATGTATATCACACATTCGTCCGCACTTCAACAGGGGCAACCCCTTTCTTTCTAGTATATGGTATGGAAGTTGTGATCCCTATAGAGGTTGAAGATCTCATCAATGATATTATTGATGGAAGCCAAGCTAACAGAAGCTTAATGGTGTCAAATTAGATACAAAAAACTAAATCTAATCGAAGAAAACAGAATGACAGCTTTATGCCATGGTCAGTTATATCAATGAATGATGAAGAAAGCGTTTGACAAAAAGGTTCGACCTCGAGTATTCAAGGAAGGCGACCTCGTGCTTAAAAAGATCCAATATTTTCTCACCGACTCCAGGGGCAAATGGACTCCTAATTATGATGGTCCATATGTTGTTAAGAAAGCATTCTCAGGTGGTGCTTTAAAAATCACAACTATGGTTGGTGAAGATTTCACTCGACCTACAAACGTCGATGCAGTCAAGAAATATTTTTCCTAAAAACAAAAAAAAAATAACAGCTCGCTAAGTTGAAAACTCGGAAGGGTGACTTAGGAAAAAAAAGAGCATCTCGATGGATTGAAAACCCGAAAGGGAAGTCCAAGAAAAAAATTAAAGACATAAACAAAAAATAATCATCTCGATAGATTAAAAACCTGAAAAGGCAATCTATGCAAAAGTTAGGGATTTATGGCAAGTAACTGCACCCAAAAAAAAATTGGATCATCTCAGGTGAACGTCATTTATCAAAGAATTTTCAAACAAATCACTTTCAACGGAAGCTCAAGATACTTGGAATTCAATGTTGTTAGAAGGATAGTGGTCTATGTTTCAAGGTAGCCATTTCCCTTTAAATTACCATTTTCTAACTTTGTGATGCTCCATGGAATCACGCATTTGGCTGATTACCATCCTGTTAATGAAAATTTGAGCCTTTGTGTTTTTTGTTTGAAATTCTCACTTTTATTCTACTTTGCAAAATGATATTTTTATCTGATTTCCATTCTTGAAAACAAAAAAAAAATGAATTTACATTTTTTCTTTTAAAATAAAGGTGGTAAATTTCCTTTGGTTTATGAACAAAATAAGGAATAACAACAGCTTCTCCAAGAGTGATTAAAACTTTGAAAATAACAAAATCAAAATGCTCTTGTGATCAATCTCGCAAATATCCCCGGGTGGCGGATCATTGCCTCAAACAGATAAGATCAGACATCTTATTCACCCCTAGTAAATGTCGAGTTTCATTTCCTTTACCAAATGAATGTGAGAATCAGGGTGGAGATATAACCGTCAGGAATCAGGATAATGTCTGGTTCTTTTTCTCAACAGGTTTTACCCTTAAAAACACAAGAAATACCTCTACTCCCCAGAATGGCCGAGTATCTGGTTTTGTTCATCACCGATTTATATGTTGTGTCTGTTTTGTCAGCATAAGCATAACATTCATTCATACATCATATATAATCAGTTCATATTCATATTCATATTGAATAAGTTACATCATTCACTTTGGTTGTGTTTACCCTCAAGTGATTCCACCAATCCAATAGAGTTGTCAACTTTAAGCAGGAAATGTACATTTGTTCTAAATCCCCACTGAGTTTGATCCTCATGGAAGTTTCAATTTAGTTCTCCTTTCCACACTTAGATAGGATAAAATTCTCAGCTTGAGTTCATTCCTCATCTGGAAGTATCTTCTTTTTCACAGTCTCTCTGGATTGAAATTGGTCCTTGATCATTTTGATAACTTGAACCTCTAAGGGAAAAGGACATCTAATGGAACCTTACTCTTCTCTAATAAAGCTACAAGTTGCTTTCCTGGATAAAGGAAAGTTCCCAGCGAAAGCTTTTCAAAAAAATATTTTGGTAGCAAAGACATCACATCTCTCAAGAAGTATCTACCAATCGACAAATGGCAGCCTCTTTCAGAACAATTTTTCTATCTCTATCAAAGATAAGTTTATTCCTCATTGGAATCTACGCATGACAAAACAAGTGATAATCTTTTAAGAAGTTTGTTTTTGTCCCAAAAACTCCCAGTGGGTTGACAAATGGCAATCTCTTCCCGAGAAGTTTGTCCCTCTTTCAACAAAGTCATCAGCACCTCAAAATTGTCCTGCATCACATGGCATCTCTCCCAAGAAGTCTCAAAGGGAAGTATGATGAAATCTCCCCAGAAAATGGCATCTCAATAGAGAAGTTTTCTAACCTCTACATTACAGTCTGTGGTATTCCCCAGTAAGTCTGCTATCATGTCTTTGATCATCCTATGGGATCTCTCCGAAGAAGTCTTAAAGAGAAGTATGATGAAGCCTACTTCCATTAAATGGCATCTCCTCAAATGAATCACAATGAGAAGTTTGATGAAGACCCTCACAGATTTCGAAACCTTCCCTACAAGATAATTAGCCCGCATCTCCTCGAAGATCCCCGAAAAAGTTATTAACCTAGGAAGTGATCTTCTTTTCAAAAGATTGTCTGACTAAACCTTGTCAAGAGAAAGACTTGATAAGAAGAAACTAAGACCAGTTCCACGGCTGAAGACAAGGATCGAGGGGAAGTTTATTTCAAGAAACTGATGCCAGTTCCATGGCTGAAGACCAGGATCAAGGGGAAACTTATTTCAAGAAACTAAGACCAGTTCCATGGTTAAAGACCAAGATCGAGGGGAACTTTTACCCTTTTCTAGGAAGAATTACTTAGTAAATGGAGATCGATAAACATGTTCCAGCATTGGAAATTTGTCACTGTTCAAGTTGTCATATCATCTACATTCACAGTCAAAATTTCGGGTATTCTGATATTTAATCCTCTTTTAACTTGAATGCCTGAATATTTTCAGCATTCATCATTCAGATCCAAAAAGATTAAATATGGGAATCTGTCACACCCTAAATTTTGACCATAAAATTTCACATCATTTTGCACATTATCACCACAATATGGATGCACCTTCATACCTCACTAATCCTTTCAAAGATTGTTAAGTGTTCACTTTGACCAAGAATTAGGGGTTTAACCCTTACAGAGGATTCAGGCAAAGGATCAATCAAGAATTGGCATGATCTTCAACTTAACAACTCTATCAAACATCCATGGAGATCAATAGATCGTCAACATCAAAAATCAAGCACAAGATTGCATCATTCCAAGTTGATCAAATCTCAAGATCACCTATGTCACCAAATTAGGGTTTTATTCGACTAATGCCTCCAGAGAGAAATTTTCAACTGGGCATGAGCCAGTAACTCAATACATGATTCAAGAAGCTCAAAGGAACCTCAAGAGTCCATTCATAAAGCCAAAATAGCCTCAAAGGATGCATCTACCAAAAATCAAGAATTAGGATTTCTCTGCATAAAATTCATCTGAGACCAAAAGTCAAAGTTTGACTTTTTGGCCAAAATTGATCCTCATGAGCTATCTCAAGAAAATATGATCCATTGTTGCATTTGATCAAAGAATAATCAAGAAATCAAGGTTACTTGTAAAAGGGGCAAAGTTGAAGAAATTGAAATTTTTACTAAGTTATGAAAAAAAAAGTGTTCAAGTACCCAACTTCCAAAGGTCATAACTTGTGATCCAAGCAACTAAATTTTTTGTTCCAAAGCTTGAATGATAGATCTCACCACATACTAAAAAATGATTGAATTTTAAGTTATGATATGATCAAATTTAAAATAATAAGAAGAAGAAGAAAAAGAAATAAGTTTCAACACTTAGTGAAATTTCTGCCAAGTTTTTCAGCATGAAACATCAATTTTCAAGGACATTTTTCATTATGATCCAAGTTGAATCAATGCAAACTATAAACATCAATATTGTAGTACATCATATCCGCTTTCTAAGAAGTACAAGAACATCCATTAATTCAACTTGAGCAAGAAGTTATGGACCTCACAACATGGCATAACACAACTGGTTTTTCCAAGACAGTTTTTACAATACCACACGATTTTGTCATTTTTGATCACTTTGCAAGCCTTGTCATTATACAAGATCAACATCAAAGATATAATGCACTTGTTCTCTGTAGAAGAATCATATCATAGAGCTCTATAAGTCAAGAATCTATTCGTAGCATGTGCAAACTCAACATTACAAAAGCCTTGAATTTCAATTTTGGCATTTGGCATTTATGTGGTACATAGAGGTGGCATGGATTGTGAACAAACTAGTCAAGACATATCCAAGAACAAGAAGACTTCAAACCTGCAAAATTGATGGGAGTCTATGCATAGCTATGCTAGGAGGAGACTTTGGCTACCTAGCTGTGTCCATTGGATAAAAGAGTGATCCTTCATCCATTCATTATTCCTCCAAAAACAAACTTGTTCTCCTATAAATAGGATTTATTTATGATCATTTGAGACACACCAGAACAACTTTAAGCATTGCTTTCTCACTTTCACTCTTTCATATCAAAGTTCCAATTTTCAAAGAGTGAAAATCGAATTTCTCAAACCAGAGAAATTTTATCCAAACCAATGATCCAAACACCTCACATACATCATATATGAGTGATCCAAACACTTAAACATCATCTGTAACATCAAATTCATCAAGATCATAGTTCATCCCAAGCAAGTTGCAGTTGGATTTGAGCCCATCAATCAATAAGGTTTCAATCCATTCCAAACACATCAACACACTCCTTAAATTTCAGGGAAGTTGTTCAGATCATCAAAAATTTCGAAATTTCGAAATTTTTGATTAAAATGTTTGCATTAATACCGGAAATTTTGAAATTTCTAGTACAAAATCCTGAAAATTTTGACATTTTGCGGTAATATAACGTACTGATTTTGAAATTTCCAATAGAAGATTCAAAATTTTCGGTATCGCCCCAGACAAATGGAATTCAGGCGTGGCAACTGTAAATTTTGAAAATGAGTGAAAAAAAATTTGTAGAGGCAGTGTTTTCTTTTCATACGCATTAGAGGGTGTCACGTTCAAATATGGGGGTGTCAAGTTAAATGTGTAAAGGAATATCTCAGTTTCCCCTCATAGTGTAAGCTTGCAAGAATAATATACTAGTATGAGTGTCAAAAAGTCTTAGTCTAAATGACCTCTCATCATACTCATGAAAAACTACCATCCTTATGAGCATTTAACTTGACAACCCCCTCCCCCAGTTAGACTTGCCTCCTCCCCCTCCCCCCCCCCCCCCCCAACGTGTATGAAACGACGACATTGTCCATTGATAATTCATTTCCTATAATTTCAAAAATTACAGTGAGGAGGCGAAAATTTAAAATTCTTAGAATGATACCGAAATTTTGGAGGATTTACCGGAAATTTTAAAAACAGTGAGTTTTTTACCGATTTTTCAAAATTTCTGGTATTTTGTATCAAAAATTTCAAAATTTCCAGTGTTTACATTAAAATTTACATTGGCAATTTCAAAACTTTAGGTGTTTACATTGAAATGTATATTAGAAATTTCAAAATTTATGGTATAAACCTCCATTGATTATACCAGAAATTTCATAATTTCCGCTAGTTATAAAAACCTGGTTTTGTACTAGAAATTTCAGAATTTCTGGTATATTCCATGGTTTTGTACCGGAAATTTTAAAAATTTTGGTATGTACAAAAACATTGTTTTTACCGCAAATTTTAAAATTTCCAGTAATTGCCAATATTTTTTTAAAATTTTTTCTTCTTTTGCAGTGAAATACAGAGGCAGAGATGGCACTATTGCAGGGACATCTGTTGATCTAGTGGAAAACTATAGTAGGGCTTCCAGGGATGCTAATGCTGAGTCTTCCTAAATACGGGTTGGACGAGTGGCCCCAAACGATTCACGCCGAATGCGGATGGATGAGAAAGGTCAGTTCTAGACACCTCGTTGCACTCGACGTCGACGGTACGATCAGTATAGCAACCTAGAGACGGGGTGGTGCTATATGTTGTTGTTAATCCAGTGGTTGATCTGGTGGTTGATTTGATTGTTGATCCAATTGTTCAGGAGGTTGCTGAGGATGTTGGTTTGGAGAAGGTTGCTCGGGTGGTCTAGCCATATGTTGTTGTTGAATCGGTCACATCGGTTAGTGCTGACACGGAGGTAATGGCTCCTTCGAATGACCCTTTATTCACACTAATGGAGGATTTTCTGGAGGACCCATCAATCGATCAGGGCTTACTAAGTATGTTGATAATGTGGCATTACGACTATAGCAGGACGAGGTATATGTCTTTTATGTTTAACTTTAATTATCATTTATATATGTTTGTCGCAGGAGATATCAACTAATTTGTTTATATACTTTTGTCACAAGAGCAACCCACGCTGAAGGTGGCATCGTACGGGTCGAAGTTGAAGGACTTCCCAAAAATTCAGTTGCTTGAGCAAGTCAGTCGAATTATACAGGAGTTCTAGCTGTTGAGAGGTGGCATAATGAGACATCTTTATTTCATCTTCCGTCCAGGGAGATGACTATCACTCTAGATGATGTCTCCGCATTGTTCCATCTCCCCATCAGCGGCAGATTTTGGACGGCTCCCGTTCTTAGCATGTCCCTTGCATGTCATATTGTTGCACGAGATTTAGGATTGTTTGAGGTGGAGATGCAGAAAGAGTTTGGCGAGACCGGGGGCGCGCACCTTCGTATATCTTGGCTTAATCAAGAGATGTGGTGTTATCCGAAAGCCAAAACTCTATAGAAGGAGAAGCTCTATTGAAGTACGCTTCTGCCTTAATCAAAAATTGAGAAAGAAATGTTTTTTTTAGATGTGTTTATCAAACAACATGTGATTCCTTATTTATACAACTTTACATTTACTCTGGACCACACAGTTGTCGGTGTAATCGCAGCCATCCAAAACTGTCGACAAAATCCTGAACATCAAACAAATAACACTACTGAAAATTTCATTTAGGTTGAAATTTTCGATATCAACATGTAAATTTCAAATTTTTGAAACTTAGTGAAACTTACCGGAAATTCTGAAATTTCCGGTATACCGAAAATTTAGAATAACTACTGAAAATTTTAATAACACTACTAAAAATTTTGAACAGAAATTCGATCCATTTTTCAGCCATGACCAATTTTGAAAATATGAAAGTATGGAGGGTGTTAGATATAATTTGGGGGGGTGACAAGTTAAAATCTCTAGAGATATTCAAGGTTTTTAATGTCCCAACAAATTACAATGTGCGACGAATTTTTCATGACTTAGTAGTTGGTTGTAAAAACTTATACTACCTTTGTTCATTTATATTAGAGACAATTCATTTTTTTAGTTCATTGAATAATCAATGTATCTAGTCTATAAACTGAACAAATATATTAGTTATTCAATGAACTTAAAAACAATTTATTCTTTTGGCTCATTAAATAATCAATGTAGATAATCTATAAACTGAGCAAATATATTGGTTACTCAATGAAATTAAAAAATTAGTTCTCTTATATAAAATTATAACCTTTATTTCATCAGATTTTTTTGCATGGGATAGGGAGTAGTTAGTTGATTGAGAAAGTTAATAGTTTGATTTTTTTTTTTTTCTTCTTACAACAATGAGCTACTCAAACCAAAGAAATTATGGAGCTTCTATGACAAAATGAATGAAGAACCAGAAATACCAAATTAGTGAGTTTGCATATTAAATGCCCCTTTAAGTTTGTGCATGTTGCATCATTATTGATTAGGGATGTTAAAACTAAATTGATCTAAATAAAAACCAAAAACTGTAAACCAATAAAAAATAAAAATCTATAAAAAAAATGAACAGGAGTTTTTTAATCAATCATTCAAAACTAAACCACAAATAAATTTATCTTTAAATTAGATCAATTTTAACTTCAAAACCAACCCAAACCACACCGCTAATATTGATATAATTCAACATCAAACCCACATCCATTGCATTCGAGAAAAATCGATGAAGACGAATCTCGGCAATCTGCATTTGGATGGAAAGACAACGCAGAGGATCAAGGCTAATCACTTTGATGATAAATAGGTCATCAAAATTTTACCTTTGTTGTCAAAACTAAACATAATGATTGATTAATGCAATAGAATGAATATGCAGATGATTTTTATTCAACAAAACATGCCTGCATAGTTTTATACTGCATATATAGTAAGTTATACAAACTAACTAGTAAAGAACCGAGTAAAAATGGTTTCAAATTGCTATTTACAAGAGATATTTGAATGTATTGGCATGGGCCACCAACATATTGATGAGTAGCACAAAGTTCTGTTATGCTACAACACCCAAGCTGGTCGTATATGCCACCGGAAAGAGAAAATAAATATGATGAAATTTTGTGCACCAAAGGTGCATCTTCGATATAAATGATCACTTGGTTCATGTTTTGTTATAGCTGATCATTGATCTCTAATCCTCTGCTGATTTGTTCTTTGACATGTGTGTTCTACTTTTTCGTACCAAATAACAATGTTTCAATAAAAACAATGCTGCTAAAGATTCATTGCAGACCGTTGAACAATGTCATATAGAGACAGCAGAATTTCAGCACCAATCAATGCAATAATGAGCCACTCTAGGAAATCGGATTTCCTGTTTTGAAGAATTTCTTGTAGAAATCGGATATTGTGCTGCAAAATAAAAAGGCAAAAAGTTATGAACAAAAAGATGGAAGTCATAGAGATGTCAAGATAGAAAATGAAGTTACAAAGCTAGAAATTAAACCTCCACAAATTTCAACTTGAAATCAAGACTTGCAAATCTCTGAGTTAACTCAAATTCATCCCTGAGATACTCCCATATCTGACCATATTTGGCATCTTTCCATGCAATATCTGATCTGCAAACACCATTTAAAACTTTCTAAATTAAAAGAAACATATATTGTTTATTGTCAAGTCCAATTGTATAATAATTAATATGATCCAACTTAAGAGTGAGTGAGACACACATTATTTTACATTTTTTTAATCATATTTACTTTTTCAAAGTAGAATTGCGCTTTTCAACTTCAACACTCTAAAAGACAACCAACGCAATGTGTTACAACCAACAGAATTATTACCTCTCAAATAGTCCAAGCTTTAGAATCACATCGGCAAGATTTGAATTTGCCTTGCCAACCAATTGGAAAAGTTTTTTCCTTTGCATCTTGAACTTTCCAGTCGCTTCCATCTCACGATTTATGTCTGTAAATTCTGCAACCATTCCGTCAACCTAGAATACAAGACGAAGGAGACTGTTAGATCCTAAGAGGAACATCAACAGCATGTGGTATACCACAATATCAAAGAATCCTAATACACAGAACATACCTGCCGGCCATAGTAATCAAGAGCAATACTTTGACCTAGTACACTGCCAATAGTTCGAATTCCATCAACGTCCAAGTATTGTAACATTATGTAATCTAGTCCTCCTAGCATCCATGTGCTTAAAGCTGATTTTTCTCTAACTTCATACTCTAAATTCTCAAAACAGAGAAAAATTAAATAGTGTAAAAGCATGTTAACCTATCAAACATTCTGAGATAATGGAAACATTACCTAAAATCAATAAAGTAATCACAATCAGATGCCAATGGCAAATCTCATGATTTTAAAGAAAAAGTGAAAATATTTGATTGCTGTCACACATATTGATATAAAATTCCCCCAAAAAAATGATATTGCTCGTGTCCTCCATCATTTGGATCACAACAAAGCTACATCACAAGAAAAAATACTTACATAAGGCCTACAAGTTTTTACATTGAAGATGGGTGTCTATCCTGATGCACATTAGTGTGCAAAACCATGTAGAACCACAGTCCAAGAAAAGAGAAAAAAAAAACTTAGGCAAAGATTCCAAATCCCTTATATTGTTGGTTAACTATAACTAATACAGCCCAAGTTCTAGAAAAACCCAATACATACTAAGCACCCAATCTTGTCTAAAACATAGTGATGTGCAAAGAAACCTCATTACAAAAATAACAGTTCAGCTCAAATTGTATACACTAAATTGTAGAATAGATTGCATGTCCCAACAAAAATTTGGTCCGTTTCTACCAAAACACTAAAACAAATCATCAATGATTGGTCCAAGGACCTAAGACTCTAAACCGGCAAAAAGAGGTGAGGTACATATGTATCACATACAAGAGGCTTATCCAGCCTAATAAAACCCTGCAAAAGATGTCATTAATGAAAATTTTATTAAGTGCCATAGTCCAAATAAAATATTGACCTTAGAGGGAACATTAAATTTTATTAAGTGCCATAGTCCAGATAAATATTAAGAAGAGAATTGTTCCTATTCAAGGAATGAAGTAGAGGAATGCAGGAGCTACTCATAAAAAAGTCCTTACAGCAAAAAGCCCTAGAGGAAAGCGACTATACGCTTTTAAAAAGGTTGAAGCTCCAAGAAAGAGCAGAGTTAGGACACTCCAAAAAGTGGAAAAGAAAGCCCCACTTTTCTTGCTAGATTCATAAAACAATCACACAGAAATAAACATTGCAACATCTGCAAAAATATATTGAGCAATATGCATAAAGAAAAGAAAGCTTTCCGGACAAATGTTTGTTCCGTCTTGAGACACACTTCATACAACCAAAATGCCATTGAAATTTGAAACAGGCGCTTAACAAATGAGGATACTTAACTTACAATTCGAAAATACGAATCACAAATGTGAAGCATTTCTACAGGTATTACAATTGATGGCAACACAACAATCAAGCAAAGGATAGCACAATAGTTGTTCCAGTGTAATATTGGGTTTGGCAGGATACTACAACAATACCACTATATAATAAGTTCTCTTAGGATGCATTTGATACACAACTACAGTACAAGAAAAGTAGAGCAGCACAGGACAAAAATTTTGAGTCACAGTCCAACTCTTTGTCTTGTAACTTGTTTGGTAGACCATGGACAAAAAATAAAAGTGATATTAACTAAATATTTTTTATTGCATCAGGAGGAATCAATTTACATTGTTGTAGCACTTGAGTAGTCTTACACCTGTATTATATAAACTCACAGATAGATCATCTCTCTAAATTTTTAAACCCATTTGATATGTCGCAGAGGTGCATCAAGATTGATGTTTTAAACGCTTTTATGAAACAATATTAATCTTGACATATTTCATAATCTCAGTACATTATCATTATAGAATATAAAGGTAAACATGTATACGTAGATTACTTTATGCTTTTCTTTTTTTGATGTTTAAATCAAACAAGGAACAACTACTTTTGTTTAGTCCAGTACCTCACTTTTTGGCAAATCAAAAGCTCCCTAAATAAAGAGTGGTCTCATCATTTGAGATAAGTGAAAAGACCAATATTAAGAAGTTAAGAACCATGACCTTTTAGATTGGACCACTAAAATAAAGTGCATGGTCTATTTTATAACAAAGTTGTCCAGCATTTTCTTAACAATATTTAACTTAGAAAACTTAGATGCTTTATTGAACAACTGTAGAGCATCCCTTCCTATCCACGTCAAAGAACAAAGTTTACCTCATAATCATTAAAATAAACTACCATTTAATCCTTTTTCAAAATTATTCAACTTTCCCAACTTCACTTTTTACAAATAACAGAATCTTGTTAAGACAAAGAATTTTCAATTGGAGGGAAAGAATCCTCCATAAGAAAATAAAAATAACAAATAAAGGTGAAAACATTATGGAGAAAGCTTCAAGTCCCAAAAACAGGTCTACATGATATGCAAGTGTTAAACCAATCATATGCACAAAATAGCAGCACAATACCCCAAAATTTTAGCTCCATCAATATTAAAATCCCAAAGTTAGTCTAACAAACTCAGGAAGACAGTGCATTTATATAACAAAAGATCAGTTTCCATAGAGTAACAAACACAATATAAGACACATATAAAGGGAAAGAGTTTAAACAACATGCACCCAAATAAATTACTTGCCCTCAGGGCCTATGAACTGTCTAGGTAACTTACTAGTTTATCAAAAATGGAAAATAACTTGATTCAAAAAATGAGTTACGAATGGGAATAAGGATTTGGATAATTCATGAAACTTTTCAAGACAAATAATATGTTTTCCATTCCATATACTAAACTATTTGTCCATCGAAGAACCACCCATATTCATAATAACTGAGCAGCAGCTTCTAAACAAACAAAAAAAAACGGCATTTAATTTGTGTACGGTAAAAATCAGATTGGAAAAATTCACCCCACAACAGCAATTATGTGCACACAGTAAATGTGCAGACTGCAGCTGTACGCAAATAACACCCATCAATGCAAAAATGGATAAGTTGCAAGGGTCAGCCCAAGCCATTGAAGCCAATGTGGCTAATGTTTTGGAATCTGCTTGGGGCGGGGCATAAACCAAAACTAATCCATATTTGAACCCAGAAACCTATTATATAGTGTTGGACTTTCCGCCATAATTGCAGTCCGCCCCTAGTCACCTTAATTGCGGCACTTTGGCTTGCCTTAATTGCAGCCCCAACACCTTCATTGTGTTGGCTTTGAAGGGGTGGATTTAGTCCCACGTTGTTTAGAGATATGACCTGTATTGTGTTTATAAGTGGGGGAAATCCACACCTTACAAGCCGATTTTGTATCGATGAGTTAAGCTCAACCCAAATTCTGAGATGGTATCAGAGAGCCTATCCTAGATCTATTGTTGGGCTTCCCGCATCGTCCACGCTTCAGGCTCATTGAGGCCCAAGCATGAGGGTGTGTTGGACTTTCCGCCTTAATTGCGGTCCGCCCCTAGTCACCTTAATTGCGGCACTTTGGCTTGCCTTAATTGCAGCCCCCAACACCTTCATTGCGTTGGCTTTGAAGGGGTGGATTTAGTCCCACATTGCTTAGAGATATATCATGTGTTGACTTTATAAGTAGTGGGACTAGTGGCAATCCTCACCTTACAAGCCAGTTAGGCTCAACCCAAATTCTGAGATATAGTGTTGTGTTAGTTGTTGCAACTGTTTGACTACAAGCTCGAATATAAGATTATCACCGATAAATTAAAAATCGACAGTGAATATTAGGCAGCCACTTTATAGCACCAGTCTCCCTTTACATCAACGTTATTATGCTATCATTAGTTTAGTCCTTCTACATTTATAAATCCCGTTTTCTTTAAAATTTTGAAATTTATAAAATGATAACCTTGACTAAGTATGGTTAAGAACTTTAGATGCAAATCTGGGCTATCATGTCAGGGCTGAAGCTTGTTTAGAATAGAGGCTTCAAGAAGATCATGATTGAGCCGGATTTAAAGGTTCCTATCCAGCTTATTACTATTGGATGTGTGAACACGCGTCTATGCAGCTCTTTGATCGAAGATATCCAAGGTTCCTATCCAGCTTATTATTGCTGACTGTGTGAACACACGTCTATGTAGCTCTATGACCGAAGATGTCCAAGCCTTCCAGATGAAAGGAGGTCACTTACGAGAAGCCTTCCAGGTGAAAGGAGGTCACTTTTCTTGGTATCATGTGTTACGATAAGCTAAAAAAGCTGTGGCTGAAATGACTAAGTTCGGTTATCCTTACATGGTGGTAGTCATTTTTTATTGTTGTCCACAGTTCATTTCGAATGTTTTTGTTGATGATTGAGATGTTAGTTTTCCTAGAGGTTTCTAGTGTTTTTCCCCTTCCATTCACCAAAAAAAAATTCATATTAGATACAAGAACTCACCATCCTTTCTCATTTCAGGAAGCAAACCAGATGCATGTTTCCTAACAATTTTCAAATAGCCATCAACCTCGTGTTCGCAGACATTAAACAATACAATGGAGCCATACTGAAAAACTACCATGTAACAGCCATTTGTTCCATTTAAGAAAGAAGAACCAGGACCCTGAAACCAAAAGCACTTAGCAGTTAGTATCAACAGACCTAAGACTCCAAATATATATTTAACAGTCGAGAAAGCAGAAGGCGGACAATTCATTGAATCATCCGGAGGATAAAACCTTTTCACAGAAATAATAGCCTGTGAAAGGTTAAGAAAATGAAATAAGAAATGGTTATAACTTATAATGTGAAGACAGTGAACTATAATTTTGAAATCATCCTATTTGACTTTATTGACCAATTTTGGAACATATATTTGGTAGAATGATTATTCTAAGCTTTTATTGCTTGTATTCAGGTTAAAGGTGTAATTTAAAACCATGACAACAAACAAACTAAAAGTAGAAAGAAAGCATATCATAAACACCAATAAAAGAGAGAAGCAATGTTATCAAGATTGCAAGTTAACTTGCAAGTTCGCACAATCTTGCGATCTCAGTCACCCCCTGCATTCTGAAACGCAAGCAAGTTCGATACTTGTCTAAGATCGAAGCAAGATCAGAACAAATTGTTTCTTGATCATGAAATCGAACAATTTGGTAAGCTATTGTGTGTTTCTAGCAAGAACCTAATCGGACCATGCGCCGCCTTGAGGAAAAAAACCTAATAGTATATTACATTTTCCTGCAATCTTGCACCATCTCTTGGTCTCACTCTCTCAATCGTGCAGTAAGGCTCTGTTTTCTGTTTTTCTAAGCCATCTTCGTTTTTATTCTTTGTCTCTGTTTTTGTGAAAGGCTCTTTTTGTCTCTTTTGTCATCTGTTTTTCTGCTTTTGGCAAGTTGATTGTTACTTGTTTTTTTGTCTCATGTTTTTCGTTCTCGACCTCTGCTTGTCTCTGTTTTTTGTTTTGGGATAGATGATCAGTACTAGCAGTAAGCATCCTTCCACAAGAAATCAAATGCAAGTCTTGGGACTAGAATAAGACACAAATGTGCCGAAAAACACTACAAGGCAAAAACAAGATGTGGGATGGCTCAATATGGACTTGGGTAATGAAATAGCTCAGCGAAATAAGACACCAACTCGGGTGGGAATCTTATGGTGAAGCACAGCAAAAGTTGCAAAACTGTGTCGTCTGTGTTGAGCTTGACTTATTGTTCTTCTGATTGTGAGAGGAATTTGAGTGCATTTGAGATGGTATGTTTTCAAATTCACTCATTAGTATATTTAATTTTCATAGCTACTATGTGTTACGCATTTGTTTAGGTTCATACCAAGAAAATAAGTCCGTTTAAGTAAAAGACTATGAATGAATTCTTGTGTAATGACAAATGCAAGATTGAGCAACAAGAAGGCCGAAAGGAGAAAACAAAAAACTAAACACAGGATATTTTAATGATGATGATTGATGATATTCAGCTTAGGAAGAAAAAGCAGGTGTCAGTTGTGTGGTTGTGGTTGTTCCAGATGACGACTTGATTTGATGTGTATTGAAGAGACTGGAACTAGTGCTACATCTGTTGCACCTATAGATGAGTTGGTCATAAACTCAATCTTGAGAGTCTTGGAGAGCAGATAAGGGAGCAAACACATTTCATCAAATATAAAATAAGGAAAACAAGGAAGAACATGGGTATATAATGGGAGCAACACTAGGATAGCCCAATAGAGACATACCTTGGAATCGCCAAGATTGCCAAACTTGAGAACTACGTAATTGGTCATTCGTGATGATGGTGTGACAAAGTTTGGTTTGTTCTGCTCCACCAAGCTTTTTAAATCAACACTAGATCCAAAATGAAAGTGAGATACATAAAATCAATAAGTGCATACAAGAACATATAACTATTGGGTTTTAAAAATTCTGCATTAGTTGCCCTATCTCTTGTTGAATATTCCTAAGTGGTTTGGAGAGAGGAATTTGGAAGGAAATGGAATAGTCAAAAGAGAGTAAAAATTTTATTTGAAGTAACTTTTCTCTACTTCAATAAACATTTTACAACCCTAATTGAAAATTCGTCTTATTTCTTAGTCTTATTGTTGACAATTTGAAATTGAAATTAACAGGGAAAAAATGAAAATTAATATGTATGTACCTGGTAGAGAAGAAGAAAGCTCTAACAGGAATGGCAGGTTTGGTATCCTGATCGAGGGTTTCATCATGAGTAGAATCAGAATCAGCATGAGCATCAACTTCGGAGCAGGAAACGGCGTCGTTCCAGTGAAGTGTAGGAAATGACGAAACGCAGCGTATAACGGATAGGCGAGAAAGAGGCAGGGTGAAGGAAGATGCATGTTGTTGTGTTGAGGAAAGTGAAACAAAAGAGTAAGATTTTGATTGTGAGAGAGTAGTGATTGTTTTGAAAGCGAAAGAGGAATGAGAAGAAAAAGAAGGAGAGAGGAGGAAGGAACGAAGGAGGAGGGTAGTTCTGAGGGTGAGGTGAGTGGTGTCTAAACTCCGCAACATCTTTCTCTCGTTTCACTCACACAAACATGGGAACAAGATGATCCAACACTTTCGCCAACGCTAAACCCTTTCTTATTATTTTAACATAATTATTAAAAATTAAAATATAAGGATAAATATTCACTTTTAACACATTTTAGTTATTTACTATTAAAGTCTAAATAATCAACATTAAAAAAAAAATTATGTTATTGAGATCAATTTAACTATGTAAATGGAAGATTGTGATAGTTAATCTACTATTGAAAAAGGGTGTTGTAATACTCCAAATTTTACTCTAAGATTTGTCGTTTTACATCGCATTTTATTGCATTTTTGCATTGCATTTAATCAGTCGCTAACAAGTTTGTGTAGAAGTTTGATTGTTGCAGGTAAATATCATGCGGCGCTTTGTTTGGTTCATGGAGGATAAAATGGTCATTCGGGTGCAGTCGGTTGTCAGTTTGAGAATTTTGAGTTGTGGTCAGAAAAGTTGGGTCGTTTGGTTTGGTTGATGTGAGTCAGTGTCGAGGTGTAGTTGGAATTGTTTGATTGAGAAGGATTCGAGCGGTTCAGATTAAATCGGGTCAAGTTGTTAGATTGAAGTTAGCCAGGGAGCATGTTCATTTTGAGTTATATCGACGGTTTGGATTTATCCCGATAAATTGCTCGGTTAGGGTGTCAAAAAGCTTAATCGAAAGCTATGTTGAAAACAGGATTAGTCTGACAAATTGGATTAATCTGAAATTATTAAAAAAAGATAGGATTTTAGCGGTGTTTCTTTCATTTTATAAGAATTTTATTTCTATTTCATAATTAATTTGATTTCATTTTCATTATTATTTCATAGGCTAAATTAATCTCATTCTTACTGTTACATCAATTTAATTTTCATTCTTTTATTAATTTCGTTTTAATCACATTGCATTTTTTTTTTAAATTCATTCATTTTTTAAATCCATCATACCACTTTATTACATTCCATTTATTTTTAATTGCATATTTTTATTATTGGTTTTATTGCATTTTTTTTTAATTTACAAATAAAGAATTTTATTATTCAATAATATTTCTTTAATAATAAAAATTACAAAAAACTAAATAAAAATTACAAAAAACTAAATAAAAATTTCAAAAAAATTTAATAAATAAAAATTGCAAAAAAATATAAACAAAATTACAAAATATAAAAATGTATTTTTCCTAAAAGAATTTTGATTTCTCCGACTTTTCTTCGCACTTGGAAAATAACCAAAAGCCAGCATTTTATCGGTTAAATTGATTATCCGACACCCTCAGAGCAATATCATCATCGGGTGCGTCGGAGGGTAACGGATTGCTCCGAAACCGGCTCTCGACTGTATTTCCGGCATTGCGGTAAATCAAGCCGTTTCCGTTCTTATCCGAGGCAACCGAGAGAGAGGTAAGGAAGTGATTTTCGAAAAGCTGATTTTGCAAAAGTGCTTATCGAAAAGCACTTATTTGAAGAAGTGTTTTTCTCAGAAAATTGGTTTGCCAAACAGGCCTTAACGGCAATATTCCAGAAAAAGCGCTTATAAAAAAAAGCTGGTATGGAAGAGCACTTATTGAAAAGTGCTTATTTTTTAAAATTGATTTTTTCAGAAAATTAAGTCAAACACAGCATAATCATTTTCCAAGTAGTCCAACGGATCTATCAAGCAGAACAAACCCAGCGACAAAATTTTCGGAAAAGCAACAAGATCCTCACAACAAATCCAAAAAAGCCAGTCAACAAAACAACAACACTGTTTCCGAAAGTTCAGCCACGAAATCTCCAGAAAAACGGATTTCACCAAAGCCCACAAATCAAAACCATGCAACTCGTATAAAGATCATCAGAAAAGGGATCAAAACCCTAAGCGAGCTCACACGCAAAAACAGCGGCGGAGGATCCAAAGCGAAAACGGGACGAAAGCGGCAGCGGCTCAGATTCAGAAGATCAAAGGGGATCTTCATCATCATCATCGTCGGGATTCAGAAATCCAAAGTTTCATCGTCATCCCATAAAGAAGAAGAAGAAAAGCGTCACCCGATCTTCACGAGTTCAAACCCAGACGAACCGAAGCAAGGAGTACGGCTCAGAGAAGCGCTTCACCATCATCGTTGTAACGTCACCAAGAGCTCGCGGTGGCCGTAAGCCTTGGAAGCTCACTACCCCTTTGCGAAGCTCACCACTACTGGCGGATCGGAACTTCGAAAACGTAAGAGGTCGGTTAAATTCATTGTCTTTTTGACGGTTTGGTTATTTCAGGTACATGCAAGTTAAAAGGCGAAAGTGAGGAGCTCCGGGATGCACTGTCAATGGTACCGCTGTTTTGAAAAGAAGAAGATGAGGCTTTGCAAGATATTAGTTTTCGCGTGGCCGTTTTGTGTGGTTATTGATTGTGGTCTTAAGCTGAGTTATTATTGGTATCACTTCTTTTTTACCATTTGTTATAATAATAATTAAATAATTTTTAGTGTAATTAATTAAGGTTATAATAATTCGTATAATGTGTAGCTTTAATTAATTCATTAGTTGTAATAAATCTAGGATAAGTTTCATATTAAAAAATAAGAGAAAAAAGTATTTTGTAAGTATTTAGGTTAAAACTTCTTTTTATTGGTTATCACAAAAATTAAACTTTTTAAATCCTTTAATGTAAAACATGTTCTTTAAGTAAGTTAAAGCAAGTTTAAAAAGTAATTGATTATTCTTTAGATTAAACATTTCAAAAAATAAGGATGTGGATTTAGACGTTGTCGTTGACCTAACTCTCGATAGTTTATTGTGTTTCAGCTTATTAAATCTTTGACTATGTGAGCATTTGTTTCGAGTTATAGTTACGCGAGTAATCGTCGCAATCGGTTAATTTTCCGCATTCTTTTTGGGATTTATAATTTACGCGAGTGATCGTCGCGATGCTTTCTTTATCGCTTTCATCACTTTCCGTACTTTAATTATGTCGTATGATAATATTTGTCGCCTGCATGTTTTTACCGTTTATCCCTTCCGAAGGAATTAGGTCTAGCCGTTTGACCGCCGAGTCAATAACCCTAATCTTTGAGCATTTCAAACCCTATTAGCCTAGGCGTCCCGCCGTGGACGAAAATGCCTTTTACCCTAACTTTAGGTCAAAGAGTCGACCTACTCTGTTTTAGGGTTTCCCGCCGTGGAATCCCTAATTTTAACCCTAATTTCAATTCAACATTTCAACGTAGAAATAGGAGTTTCAAAACTCCACGTAAGCACTTCCTTAAAAAACACTTACTCCCCATTGAAACCTTGACCACAGTCAAGAAGTTTCTAACCTCCCTTTCGAGGGGAACTACGATTACTTTGATTCCATTCCCTACATCAGATACGTAGGCACAAGATGCGAGTCTTGCCGAGTAAACTTAGGACTAACCCTTAGGTCTTTAGGTCACTCTATCCCTAGCTCAGTATATATTTCAAAAAGATAATAAAATAAGAAGCATGCTTTAAACAAAAGGTTCCTGTAGAGTACTACAGAAGTTTAGGGTGCTAGTACCTTCCTTAAGCTTAACCAACCTCTTACCTAGGTCTCTCCTTGCATTGTGTTTACGATGCAAAAATAGGTTTTCCTTCTTTTGACCTTTTCCTTCGGATAAATCAAAGTCGGTTGTGAATCAAAATTGTGATTCAAACTAATTAATAGTTTGATATTCTATTTCCACCGCAACAGAAAATGGCGACTTCACTGGGGAAACCTCCTAATTTTTAAGGGTTGCCCCTATTTTGTTTATTGTATGATATTTCTATTTTATTTTATTATCTCTATATATTGTACCTTGTTTGGGGGTATCCTGTTGTTGTGAGATAAGTCCTACACCCAGACTTGAGTGACATTATTATAGGAAGGTGAGATATTCGACGAGGCTTGCCGGGAGTGAGTCCCGACCAAGCTGACTCGAGAATCACCGCTCAGTTTAGGTCCTTTCGAAAATGGTTCGGTTGAACGCGTTAGTCGTGAAAACATTTACTATTTTCGATTGAAGTCTGTGATACTGGGGTCGTAGTACCTTAACACCACCTTGGCCTTATATAGGACGTAGTGCGGGAACTATGTAGGAGTAGTCCTACAATAGTTGCTACGCGATGCTACACTCAAAAGAGGTTCTCTTGAGAATATTATCGACCCCCGAGTCAGTCGGAAAGTTGATAATATCCGAAGGATGGACTGATGACTGTTAGACTAAGGCACGGATCTAGAAGGGGGGGTTGAATAGATCCCTTTTAAAAATTTGAGTGGCGCTACCAATAAAATTGGTTTTCAAAATTGTTTTCAAATGCGGAAGCGGCCTTGGAAAATATAGTCTAAAACGAACAACTATTGGAGAGCCGGATATGCGTCAAGCAGATGAATTTAAGACGATAACGGATAGTAAATCACTACACACTTTTATGCAAAACTCAGATGTGATTCACTCGTACTATTTCCTTATTCCAATGATCAAAAATTACACCAAAACTAGCAGCAAAATTAAGGCAATTTTAGTTCAGCACTTTTGTCGAACAGTTGGTGTGCACAAATACCTTAAATGATATTTGTGTTGAATGAGTGATTGAAAAAGCCTTAGTACAGTATTTCTATTGTACTTAGTAGTTAAAAAACAGTGTTTCACCAACTCACTCAATCAATACTACAATTTGACAAAATCACTTATTCTAGAATCACTTAATTTTTAAGCTGTAATTGAAAATGCAGAAAATAAAGGAACACAAGATTTGATGAGGCAGTTCCCCCAGTCGTCCTCGCGTTGGGGTACGTCTGCCCTCAATTCTACAATGAGAATTGAGATATGTATTGAATAGATATCACCTGTTTGGTAGAACAGTTATACACAAGAATCGATAGACAATTGATACAAACAATCTTAATGTTGCTGATAATTTCTACCACTTCTTGCCCCTTGATTCAAGATGAATCAAGTCCTCCAATTTGATGTGAATGACCTCCGATTGCAGCCACCTTATTGACAACTCTTCCGTTGATCAAACCTTCGGCACGGCTGATCTTAGACACACCCAAATTGAACCCGGAACGTCTTCAACCTTTCAACGCCCTAGCTACTAGATTGATCAACCTTCCGCTAATCAATCACCTTCGCACTCGCTTGATTGTTGAACCGACGATTCCGTAACAAAAGCCTTCAAAACCTGTAGTCTTGATAGGTAAAACCTCAAAGGTTTTCTCCCAAGAAACACCTGCACCAGCTTCCACTCGAACCGGATCTTCAATCACGCGTTCGAACCTTATCACCGTCGAGCAAACCACAAACCGCAGCAAAAAAATTGATTATCTGTAATTTGAGGATTTGTGAGTTGATTGAACGATGAAGATGAAGAACACTGATGCACCTCTTTCACGTTTCTTGACCTGAACACTTTCTCACAATGCTTTCAAAAATGTTAGTTGTTAAAATTGAAAAGACAGCTATTTATAGTAATATACAAAACAGACAGTTGACAGATCAATGAAACATAGCAGAATTTCTGTTTCTGCGCGCGAACGGTCGACCATAGGGTCGGCGTGCGCTGAGCCGTGTGACACTCAAACTGTCATGCGCCGAGTCAGCGGTCGACGCATGATCTTCATGCGCTGATCCGTCTGATTCTTAAACCTGCATGCGCCAAGTTAACGGTCGACGCATGACCTTCATGCGCTGAGCCGTGTGAACTGAATGAAACTGTGTGCTGACGGTATGGTCGGCTCATGGTTCAAAAATCTGCAAAAACATAAATTTCTACAGCTTTTTGTGCATTACGACATTGTAAAAATTGAATCATAAGTAGCGTGAATGATTTAAACGAAAGAAGGATATCTCTTAGCAAGTTGTCATCATCAAAAACCAGAGGCACGCTTGTGTTGGTAGATACTTTGCCTTCACATTCTCCCCCTTTTTGATGATGGCAACCTACTGTTACGCAACACGTGATAGGTATAGGTATGCTCCCCCTTTCTTTTACAATTATAGCGGTCGAAATCATCGTCTATCTACTGCTCGGTTCTCCCCCTTTGACAACATCAAAAAGAGGTAAACTCGTGACACAATAACAACACATTGAATCATGCATAAATGAGATACCAACAGATGAGAAGTAAACAACAGTTATACATACGATGGAGATAACAGTTAATAGATTACAGAACCACAAAAATGTCATGATAGCAACATAGAAGTAAGCAACAATCATAGTGAGTTTGGGCAGAAAAGCAAAACACAACAAACAAAATGAATGCAAGCCAAAACAGGAAACAACAAATGACATATGAGCGCATGCTAATAGCCCCGTCCACGTCCGCGACCACGACCACGCCTGTCATAGTAATGAGGATGGCGTTGGGGATGAGCGAGATCAGTAAATTCTTCTGTGATGTTATTCAAAAAGTCAAGACTGTCGACAATGGCGCGCTCTTCAGCTTGATGACAGTGAGTTAGAGTCTCGAATCGAGCGTCCAGCTGAGTCGACATTCCACTGATCCGTTCATTTTGGTTATGCAGTTCAGAACGAATTTGTGCCATTCTTTCATTTTGATCCCTCATGAATTTTTGCTGTTGTTCCTGCATATTGGTCATAAAATTTCGCTGTTCCAACTGCATCGACTGCATCATTTCTAAAATCTCCGAATTGTTTGACGGTTGTTGAGGAGAAGGTGGGTCTGCAGTGCTTGGTTGATACGGCTGATAGAATTTGCCAAGGGTGGTCCACCCGGTGTATTGCCATTCACCAGATACAAAAGTTAACAGGGTGCGCCGACCGCTGCCCTGTTATGGTCGACTCAATATGCAACAAACAGCAGATTTTTGTATTTTACCATATTCAGAGGTACATGCTATGCAAAAATGATGTCATGACATATAAGAAAAAATATCTATATACATATGCAGTAGATGTCATACAAATTTAGCGTAGTATAAGCGATATGATTTGAGATCAACAGGATTATCAAACAAAGAGAGAGAGAAAGAACAATATCACCTTGATGCCTGATTTGCTTGATACACAACATACTTATACTTACACGAATATCAAATTGTTAGAAGTACAACAGCATGATTATTTGAATGAAATAAGATAACATCAGCAAATATTATTCCCGTTCCGAAATGTCGAGGATGCCAAGTTCTCGGCGGATATGAAAGAAAGGTTCCGTTGCTAGCGGCTTTGTGAAAATGTCCGCTAGTTGGTTTTTAGTGTCAACGTGTTCAAATACAACATCACCTTTCTCAACATGGTCCCTAAGAAAATGGTGTCGAATTTCTATATGTTTAGTGCGAGAGTGTAATACGGGATTTTTGGTAAGGTTAATAGCGCTAGTGTTGTCACATAGGATAGGAATACGTTCAAGTTTAAGATTGAAATCTAGTAGTTGTTGCTTAATCCACAGAATTTGAGCACAACAACTACCAGCGGCAACGTATTCCGCCTCGGCCGTTGATAAAGCAACTGAAACTTGTTTCTTGCTATGCCAACTAACCAAGGAGTTTGAAAACAAATGACATGTACCACTAGTGCTTTTCCTATCCGATTTGCACCCGGCAAAGTCAGAATCGGAGTAACCTACCAACGAGCAATCACTACCCTTAGAATACCACAATCCATACTTCGGGGTACCTGACAGGTATCGAAGAATTCGTTTAACAGCTTTTAGGTGGGATTCTTTGGGACATGATTGGTATCGTGCACACATGCACACACTAAACATAATATCAGGACGTGACGCAGTAAGATAGAGAAGTGAACCAATCATACCTCTATATCGTTTTACCTCTACGTCCTTGCCATTTTCATCTTTATCCAAATTTACGCATGTAGGCATTGGGGTGTCTATGGCCTTGGATTTTGCCATGTCAAATCTCTTGATCAAGTCCAAACAATATTTTGTTTGGCTCACGAATGTCCCTTCTTGGAGTTGTTTAATTTGCAGGCCGAGGAAGTATGTGAGCTCCCCCATCATACTCATCTCGAATTCGCCCTGCATGAGGTCAGAAAACTCTCTCACGAGATTCATGTTAGTGGATCCAAATATAATATCGTCAACATAGATTTGCACCAAAATCAAGTGCTTTCCTTGACGTTTAATGAAGAGTGTAGTGTCAACCTTTCCTCGTGAGTACCCCTGATTAAGTAAAAACTTACTTAGTCGTTCATACCAAGCTCTAGGAGCTTGTTTGAGACCATATAAAGCTCTTTTTAACTTGTAAACATGTTCAGGGTATTCATGAGATTCAAAACCGGGAGGTTGAGACACATATACTTCTTCATTTATGTGACCGTTAAGGAACGCACTTTTAACATCCATTTGAAATAACTTAAAATCCTTTGCACATGCAAAGGCGAGTAAAAGGCGTATAGCCTCGAGTCGGGCAACCGGCGCATAAGTTTCCTCATAGTCGATGCCTTCCTCTTGGTTATACCCTTGAGCGACCAATCTCGCTTTATTACGGGTTATTACCCCGTTTTCGTCCAACTTGTTCCTAAACACCCATCGGGTGCCGATTACTCGATGGCCTCGCGGAGGAGGGACAAGGTCCCATACCTCGTTTCTTTTAAACTGATTTAGTTCCTCTTGCATCGATAAAAACCAGTGCTCATCGAGTAGGGCCTCTTTGGGGTTTTTAGGCTCTATTTGTGAAACGAAAGCGAAGTGATAACAAAAGTTACTTAGCTTAGATCGAGTGGTGACTCCCTTTGTGATGTCTCCGAGAATATTGTCAATTGGATGATCTTTACACGACTTCCAAGCTTGAGGGAGATCATCGTTTGTAGGCGGATGAGCTTCCTCAGTTACCTCATGGTGTGCATCCTTATCCTCCTCAATTTTGACTCTATCGGGTTGATCAATCCCCGTTTCGCCACCTTTGAGTATGTCTTCTGTGGATGTACCTGCACCATGAACAACACTATCCTTTCCGACATTTCTCGGATAGGACTCATCAAACGTAACGTGCACAGACTCTTCAACAGCTAGTAATCTTTTATTATAAATCCTATATGCTTTACTTGATTGCGAGTACCCTAGAAAAATGCCTTCATCGGCTTTTGAATCAAACTTGCCCAAGTTTTCCTTTCCATTGTTTAATACAAAGCACTTGCATCCAAAAACATGAAGGTGAGAAACATTAGGCTTTCGCCCTTTTAAAAGTTCATACGGAGTTTTGTTTAGAATGGGGCGGATGAGTACCCTATTCAAAACATAACATGCCGTACTAATGGCGTCGGCCCAAAAGTATTTTGGTAAACCACTATCATTAATCATTGTTCTTCCCAATTCTTCTAAAATTCTGTTTTTACGCTCCACAACCCCATTTTGTTGAGGAGTTCGTGGAGCCGAGAAGTTATGATCGATGCCATGGTTACCGCAATATTCTTCAAATAAATGATTTTCAAATTCACCTCCGTGGTCACTTCTTATTGACACAATGTTTGTATTTAACTTATTTTGGGAGAGCTTGGCAAATCTCTCAAAAGCGGCAAACGTGTCACTTTTACTCACTAAGAAGATGGTCCAACAGAACCTAGAAAAGTCGTCCACTATTACGAATCCGTAATAGTTTCCTCCTAGACTTTTGATCCTAGACGGCCCAAACAAGTCCATATGAAGTAGTTCAAGAGGTCTCGTTGTTGAAATAATCTTTTTGGATTTAAAGGAGATCCTCGTTTGTTTTCCTTTTTGACAAGCATCACAAAGGTGATCCTTGGTGAACTTAATTTTGGGAAGTCCTAGTACTAGATCTTTTGAGACAATCTTATTGAGTAAGTCAAAGTTGACATGCGCTAAGCGCCTATGCCATAGCCATGAGTCTTCACTCATAGATATGAGACATTGATCGCTTGTTGGGGATACCACATTCAAGTCAAGCATATACACATTGTTTACTCTAAAACCAATAAACACATTCTTCTTATCACTTTCATGCACAATTTTGCAGCAATCTTTTGAAAAGGAAACATTGTAACCTTTGTCGCATAATTGGCTAATGCTAAGGAGATTATGTTTAAGGTTTTCGACAAGCAACACATCGGAAATTTTAGTAGAGGAGGGATTACCTATACTACCTTTACCTAGTATCGCTCCGCGGTTGTTATCACCGTATGTTACATACCCTTTCTTCTTAGCCATGAAGTCTATGAATAAGGATATGTCTCCAGACATGTGCCTTGAGCACCCACTATCAAGAACCCATCTTCTCTCGGTGGACTCGACACATTTCACCTGTCAAAATATAACTTAGAAAAGGGAGGTACCCAATGGCATATTGGGTCCTAATAGGTTAGCGACAAGACGGTTGCGTTTGGGCAACCATTGGTAGATGCCTTTAGGAACAAGAAATCTCCTAAATCGACATTTACCAATGGAGTGGCCTTTCTTGCAACAGTAAAAGCATACAAAGTCGACATTAGAATCATTTTCACTTGCTTGATCCCTAATTACATATGCATATTTTTGATATGGGTTTATCATACTTTTTCTAAAATCCTTTTTATCGATTGCAAATGTAATTTTAGGTTCAAGTGCCTTGTCTAATTTGGCCTTAAGGTTTCTAACCTCACCTTGCCAAATATGACAAGTATCACAACCAAAGTTGAAAGGATTACTATTGTCCTTACAATCCGATTCATTATCTTTCACAATGGAAGCCTTAAGGTCCTCTAATTTCTTTTCGGACTCTAAGACTTTGTGCTCTAAATATGTAAAAATTCTTCTATTAGAAGCAAGTTTCTTAAAGGCTTCAGTTGCTTCCTTGTGTAAAACATCGAATGCGGTTTGTAATTCGGAATGAGACATATTAGATGACATATTATATCTAGAGTGACGTACCTGTTTCTTTTTCTTTTTCTGATTTGCGGAGAGACATAGATTCACGGACTCTTCTTCATCACTAGAGCTTTCATTAGAGGAGGAAGAATCACTGTCGCTTTCCCACGCGATGTACGCCCTCCTAGGCTTTGATGCTCTCTTATGTGACTTCGATTGTTCCTTTTCTTTTCCCTTGTTGTTCATTGGACAGTCCGGTTTGTAGTGACCGGGCTTTCCACATTTATAGCATGTTCCTCTAGTCTTTTTGCCTTTTTGATTGTCATCTTTGGAGAACCTTGATTGCCTTCGGAAATTTACCAGGTTCTTCTCCGAATGTTGGATTCCGTTCTTTCTCACGTACCGGTTATACCGTTTAACGAACAGCCCCATGTCCTCATTTATGTCTTCTTCTTCGTCGTCGCTTGAAGAATAATCACTTTGCTCTTTTGCTTTAGACTTCGAGGAAGAAGCCTTAAGAGCTATGGACTTCTTTTCACTCATCTTTACTTTGTCCTTCTTTTCTTTCCTTTCATGTTGGTCAAGACTCAAGAGTACCTGTTCATGCTCTTGTAGTTTGCCAAACAATGTAGTCAGGTCTAATACCGTAAGATCATTTGCCTCTTTGATGGCGGTCACTTTCGGCTGCCATTCCCTGCTAAGACATCTCAAAACTTTATTAGTAGCAAGATCATTGGAAATAGGTCTTCCTAGTGAATGTAATCTGTTTATGAGATGAGTAAATCTCTTTTGCATGTCAGCAATGGTTTCCCCTTGCTCCATGAAAAAGAGATCAAACTCTTGTATAAGAGTGTTGATTCGAGCCAACTTAACATCGTTTGTCCCCTCATGGGCAATTTGTAGTGCATCCCACATAGTCTTAGCCGTAGGGCAATGGGATACACGGTAGTATTCATCTACACCTAATGAGGAGATTAGAATGTTCTTAGCTTTCCAATCGTAATTATACTTTCGCTCATCGTCGTCGGTCCATTGTGCTTCGGGCTTTGGCACAACTTCGTTATTCTCATTTGTCATGGTTATTTCAATCGGACCATTGAGAATAACGTTCCATATCTTTCTATCTATGGAATTAATGTGCACCCGCATACAGTCTTTCCAATAGCTATAATTTTCACCGTTAAAAACGGGAGCTCTATTGTACGCCCCTTTTGGTTCGTTAGCCATTATTCTATCAATGTTGTATTTGAAGCACCGGAGAACCGGAGCTCGTGATACCACTTGTTAGACTAAGGCACGGATCTAGAAGGGGGGGTTGAATAGATCCCTTTTAAAAATTTGAGTGGCGCTACCAATAAAATTGGTTTTCAAAATTGTTTTCAAATGCGGAAGCGGCCTTGGAAAATATAGTCTAAAACGAACAACTATTGGAGAGCCGGATATGCGTCAAGCAGATGAATTTAAGACGATAACGGATAGTAAATCACTACACACTTTTATGCAAAACTCAGATGTGATTCACTCGTACTATTTCCTTATTCCAATGATCAAAAATTACACCAAAACTAGCAGCAAAATTAAGGCAATTTTAGTTCAGCACTTTTGTCGAACAGTTGGTGTGCACAAATACCTTAAATGATATTTGTGTTGAATGAGTGATTGAAAAAGCCTTAGTACAGTATTTCTATTGTACTTAGTAGTTAAAAAACAGTGTTTCACCAACTCACTCAATCAATACTACAATTTGACAAAATCACTTATTCTAGAATCACTTAATTTTTAAGCTGTAATTGAAAATGCAGAAAATAAAGGAACACAAGATTTGATGAGGCAGTTCCCCCAGTCGTCCTCGCGTTGGGGTACGTCTGCCCTCAATTCTACAATGAGAATTGAGATATGTATTGAATAGATATCACCTGTTTGGTAGAACAGTTATACACAAGAATCGATAGACAATTGATACAAACAATCTTAATGTTGCTGATAATTTCTACCACTTCTTGCCCCTTGATTCAAGATGAATCAAGTCCTCCAATTTGATGTGAATGACCTCCGATTGCAGCCACCTTATTGACAACTCTTCCGTTGATCAAACCTTCGGCACGGCTGATCTTAGACACACCCAAATTGAACCCGGAACGTCTTCAACCTTTCAACGCCCTAGCTACTAGATTGATCAACCTTCCGCTAATCAATCACCTTCGCACTCGCTTGATTGTTGAACCGACGATTCCGTAACAAAAGCCTTCAAAACCTGTAGTCTTGATAGGTAAAACCTCAAAGGTTTTCTCCCAAGAAACACCTGCACCAGCTTCCACTCGAACCGGATCTTCAATCACGCGTTCGAACCTTATCACCGTCGAGCAAACCACAAACCGCAGCAAAAAAAATTGATTATCTGTAATTTGAGGATTTGTGAGTTGATTGAACGATGAAGATGAAGAACACTGATGCACCTCTTTCACGTTTCTTGACCTGAACACTTTCTCACAATGCTTTCAAAAATGTTAGTTGTTAAAATTGAAAAGACAGCTATTTATAGTAATATACAAAACAGACAGTTGACAGATCAATGAAACATAGCAGAATTTCTGTTTCTGCGCGCGAACGGTCGACCATAGGGTCGGCGTGCGCTGAGCCGTGTGACACTCAAACTGTCATGCGCCGAGTCAGCGGTCGACGCATGATCTTCATGCGCTGATCCGTCTGATTCTTAAACCTGCATGCGCCAAGTTAACGGTCGACGCATGACCTTCATGCGCTGAGCCGTGTGAACTGAATGAAACTGTGTGCTGACGGTATGGTCGGCTCATGGTTCAAAAATCTGCAAAAACATAAATTTCTACAGCTTTTTGTGCATTACGACATTGTAAAAATTGAATCATAAGTAGCGTGAATGATTTAAACGAAAGAAGGATATCTCTTAGCAAGTTGTCATCATCAAAAACCAGAGGCACGCTTGTGTTGGTAGATACTTTGCCTTCACAATGACTTTGGGCACTTCTTTAGAACCTTGTTCGGCAGGTACAACTAACCTTAGTACATACTTATGGGGATGGGTAGACCCTAACTCCTTGCACATACCTTTAACCTAGGACTTTGTATATGTGCATTGCATCCATAAAGTATCACATTGAATTATATTTCATCAAATGTAAACCTTATCTATGAGTATCGAAGGATACTATGGATTACAATAAAAAAACACTTTGAGATATTCTTTTAAAAGTCTTAAGCTAGATGACCTAAGGAGGCTAGGATCTTTAGTCCAAGATCACGATGGATTTTGAAACCGGTATGGAAGGTTGTTATCTCTGTTGGAATTAAAAGTGAATGAAGGACTTCTTTCGATTTTTCTACAATTCTATGATCCCGACTACCCTTGCTTCACCTTCCGCGATTATCAGATGCTACCTACTTTGGAAGAATATTCTCAGATTGTAGGGTTTTCTATTGTCGATAAGACTATGTTCCCTTTCTTGGAGAAGAACCCTAAAGAACAAGACATTGCTAAAACCATATGCTCGAAGGTATCCAACATCAAGGGCAATATGATCACCAACAATTGTGAAGATTTTTCCCACATACCCTTGCTTGGTTTTGATGGAGGATTTATTTTCCTCCGACTCCCGATCTACCTTTTGAAGATAGGCATCCTCAAAAAGGCCTAGCTAGAAGAGCAGAGCAAGGAGCAGAACAGGAAGCTTCCTTAGGGTCATTATTAGCTTTTATATTATGCCAAGATTTTTCTAAGAATATTATTTGTAATCCATTTTCAATTAATAAATAACATTTCTTTGGTATTCGTAAATATTTGAATTCCATGAAATCATTTCATTTGCATCTTAGCATCATATTTTTGCATTCCATCTGTCTCCCGGTTTCTCATACTCGGTTCTCTCGCCTTCCAGTTTCGTCACCCTGAGTTCTCTGCATCGATACCACACTAGAGCTCAAGCTCGAAAGAGGATGGAAGACCAAGCTCGAGAATCTGATCGCGTCGACAACGAGCTAGCAGACCTTCGAGGGAATGTAGGAACAATTATGGAGTTGCTCCAGTTTATCAATGCAAAGATGGATGCTCAACCTACTGTGGTCTCTGAGATTGTCGCTACTGTTGCAGATCCTCCACCGATTGTTACTATTGAGAATGCATTTCCTTATGGTTTAACACCCGGTTTCGTACCTCCTCTTGTCGTTACATCAGCTCAGCAAGCTATTCCTGTTGTCGCATCAGTTCAACAAGTTGTTCCTGTTATGCAAAATGTTCAGCAAACTGTGCCTTTGGTTTCTGAGGCTCCTAAACTGGTTCCTACTTTCACACCAGCTAATGTCCACACTCATGTGCAACCTTATCTTAATGAGCCTGTTTATGAAATTCTGGATGATAATGATGGAGGGTACCAGCCGCGTGACAGGCTTCGTGAAGAAGTTCTTACTATTGATAAAAGATTAAGAAAGATGGAAGGGGACCAGATCTTTGGTGTTGTTGCTAGAGACATTTATTTGGTTTCCGGTCTAGTTATTCCGCCAAATTTCAAGACTCCGAACTTTGACTGCTATGAAGGGACTACTTGTCCGAAAAGCCATTTGTTAATGTATTACCGTAGGATGGCTGCCCATGTGGAAAATGACAAGTTGATGATTCACTGCTTTCAAGACAGTCTGAAAGGTGCTTCGTCGAAGTGGTATTTGACATTGGACCAATCCCGTATCAAGTCTTTTCAGGACATGTCTGATGCTTTTATTAAGCATTATAAGTACAACATGGACTTGGCTCCTGACAGGAGGCAACTTTTGAGTATGAATGACCGGTAAATTAACAAGTGTACTAATTATTCCGATGTAGTAATTGTTGCACCCTAATTTTTGACCGTAAGATCCCACCTCTTTTTGCGCATTTCTTGTGTGTTATCTTTTACTTTTGTACGTATGTTTATTGCGGCTAACCAGTTTGCGCAGGTGCAGTAGTGTCAAGGTATAGGTTCTTATAACCAAGCATCACATGGACGTGACTAATATATTCAAGTTCAAAGCTCACCGCTCAAGAATTCAAGATTAATTTAATAAGATTTCTGCATATGAATGAGCCTATCAAATTCAATTCAGAGACTTAAGAGTAGCTAAGGGATTCAGATTCAAAGCCTTAAGGTTTCCACGAGTTGAGGAACAAGGATTTGAGCATGCCCTCGTCAGGGATCAGTGTTATCCCTTCCATATTTCTCAAAGTACTCTCGTCATTTTTTTTTACTCCAGAAGGTTGAGGTCTTCCTTACGTTAATATTGAGCATGAGAGTTTGCGGATTGTCGTGGTTGTTGTAAGGTTATTTTTGAAGTCGTGATGCATCGGTCTCAAATCGAAGTTTTTAAGCTTCAGCCTATTTTGATTCGGGTCATGGTATGTCAAGCTTGGCTGCAAAGCAATGTTGTTTGTGGGCTTATTTTTCCTCGAATAAGTTGGCCATCATTGAAAGTTTCATGGTTTTTTATCAAAAGCATTTAAATCAAGATTAGTGAATCATTGGCTTAATAGCAGGATCATGACGTGTCCTCCATCCAATTTGGTTTGACTTAATTCCCTCGAATTAAAAGGGTTCTTTCGAACTCGTGACCTCTTTGCAAAGTGCATTTCTTTATCTCTTGGATTTTGGATTACAAGGTCAAGGTTGGGATTTTGTCCCTCAAGATCAACATGCTAGGATGCATTGAACTTTAACATTACTACCTTTGAGAATATTGGATTTAGGTCTTTGTTATTCTTATTATTTCCCAAAGTTATTTCTTGATCCAGAGATTGAGGTTGTGAAATTATGGAGGTTTCAAGGTTCGAAGTTTTTATATAAAAGGGGATTGTGTCATAAATATTAAAGTAATTGTTTGGCATAATAACGCTCCCACATGGTCAAGGGATGACAAGTCTCATCAAATGAAGTTCCATTTCCAAATCCAAAATACCATATGATTTGGTCCTCTGCGAGATTCATTTTGGTTATTACAACAATGACGTTTAGAATGGTTTAGCAGGATAATTTGTCTAAAAATTGTTCATATACTTTTGGGACAATCTTAATCCATTAAGCAAACACTAAAAGAGAAATACTTGTTACAAATATAAGGCCATGGAAAGCTAACTCTTTTCCAAAACCAGTTTTTTATTCCTCAAGCGTTGATGTGTGCACTTAATACAGAAAAGTCTTGGTAAATTGACATTAAGAAGAGAAGGTTGAAACATTTGCAAGAGGATGATGACAGCTTTGAAAGTATCCAATGTTCTCACAGTTGTATCGGAGCTCCCGGGTCTATTCCAAGCTCTACCAGTCCATTACCTCTACCAGCGCAGATTTTGAAATTGAAAGAGTTGGAAGGAGGTGACTTCAATCCTCAAACTTCTGCCACGGTCCATCTCACCTATTCTGAACAGCTTTCACGGCTCATAAACGTTTGGTGTTGGGACGAAGTATTCGGCAGCATCACCTGCAATGGTTTAGCACATCAAGTAAGATAACAGCCAAGACAAAACCAGACGAATTCTGAAACAGATACTCTAAGGATAAGTTATTTTCAAAACATTAGTTAAACGAATAACAACATGCTGGCAGCGGTGAGGTACTTTCCGAAACGGAATGCCGACATTGTTCAATGGCAATAATGTTGTTTTCAAGACGGAAGCTCTCGAATCTCACGATATGTCGGGGCAGAACGGGCAGTTTTCACAAAACAATTATATGACAGAAAGAGAGGAAAACCTGAGATCCTAGTCAGCGGAGTGCTCTCGGTGACACCATCGAAGGACTTATGAGACTTTGTATTTAAAGAAGTTGCTGCTACCTTGAAACCAAACACAACCTGTCAAATCAGAGCTCAGTTACGACACGGAAGAATGAAAACGCGTCAAGCTTCAAATAGCCACTTTCATCGATAAAGCTAACTGAAAGCCAGTCAAATAAATCATTTGTTACTATGATAGTGCAGAATCTAAGATTGAAGCATCTGTGTTAAAAGAACGGCTGCTTACCAACTTTTCACCAGATGATGCTTGTCCATTAGGAGTCCAGTTGTCTCTTGATACAACAGGAAACATTTGCCAGTCTGAACTAAAGGATGATAAACATTCTGATATGGTTGGTATTCCACTATTTACTATTGATGATGGCATTCCAGCTTGCGGTTTGGAAAGCCGAGCTAATGCTGATGCACAACAACAACCTGCAGAAAATCGAAGCCTGATTAGTGTTGATGACATTTTGGGTTCAGTTTTTGAGACAACACATCATGTAGGAAGAATTTCTGTTTCAGCACCTTCTAACATGCCATACAAAGAAATGGCTCTCCATTGTGAGGCCCTCCTCGCGGGAAAGCAACAAAATATTTCCACTTTCATGGGTGCCAATTCATTACATGGCTATTCATTCAGGATTTTTGCTCCTACTAATTACAACCATGAAAAGGACAAACCCACAAATTCCAATGTTCAACAGAGTTTACCTTTGGTGAATGGAAATTCATTCTTGGATTCACCCAACACATTGCCAGAGACTGTTCCAAGCCTTCGTGCCACATCATATCAGCAAGAGGATGCCTTCTTTCAACTGCCAGCATCCCGCCCATATGTCAACTTCTTGAAGGCTGCTGGTTGCTGATTAATGAAAAAGGAAGACTTCAAGTAAACCGACCCCTTTCGCTGCATAGTTACTTCCGTCAACTTCGAGACTGCTCAAGTGCCAAGTTCAGTACCACCATGTTTCCGTAACCTGCATCCACAATAAAGATTGGAATTATCAGTCAAAACTTGGAGTGTATTTTCCAGCAGCTTAAACAATACGGCGAGTCGCGGTCATTAGAACAAGAGTTCAGGACAATATAATTGTAACCTTCAAGATTACCTACATCAATATTACACATTATCCAAAAGATGATATTGGCGAGTTTGGATAAATACCGTTTCGGCATAAAATCAGTTAAAACCACATGTTTACCAAGATGATCAATGAGAATTTAATTAAAGGGAGTTAACACTGAGTATACTCATCTTTCCATTATGTCATGACCATGCTTATGACGCTATCAGAGTCAGCGCCACCACCATCTGCTTCCACCATAATCAGCACTGTCACGAAATGCCCGTAAGCCGCTAAATCCTTTAATGGATCTTCCCGTTGCTGTTTTAAAATAATTAAGCCAGTCTACCTCTCCAAGGACCTACTGCAATAAATTGAGAAGAGACAATTTATATCACAACTTATCAAATTATCACTACAAGTATGTGGAACAGAAGAGATTAAACGTAACTCAACTCAGGAACACCCTTTGCTGCTCTAACGTACTCGCAACCTGCAGTCCAATAACAATATTAACGACACCACAACAGCACTCGGTCACCATTTCCTGCAAACCGAAACGCAGACACATTATTTGACCTCCAACGCAATCACACTTAAATGAGTAAATTGAAAAGAGGGAAACCATCAAACTTGTAAGAGGCCCAAGTCATTACCATTTAAATACAGAGGGCATTCGAGCGCCGGCTACGACATTCTTGCCACACCAGTCATTGGTTCATCCATTTTGCACTTATAGGAATTTATTCGTTGGTCTTCCCCATCCCTGCGAGAATAACCAAAGTCATCAGCTTACAAAGAGCCTACAGACCTTCCGTTAATCAATTGATTACCGCTATCTTTGAAAACCATAAAATTATTACCAAGAAACGCATACTCAGCAACAAAAGGAGTTGGTTCCAGCGAATTCTCCAATTCGTAATGTATCTAGCGTGAGAGATTACTCCAGAAGAGCTTGAAAGCAAATGCTATAATTGGAATGGAAGAGCCTCCAAATCAGTATCAGTAGCAATATCATTACTCTTCGATTCGATGACTATAATCCCTGGAGATACGTTGCAAATGTGCTGCAAACAGAAGAAAGGAATGGAGTCAATTGTCTTTCCATTTTAAAAGTGACATGTTCGAACATGTTCTAATCTAAAAGGAAATAAATTAAAGCGAGAAATCAACGTGTGACATTTTCAAGTTTGTCTTCTTCCGGCCAAACCAACAAGGAAAGATGATTAAGCACATTCAATTCAGTTTTTTCGAAGTACTATAAGAGGACAGGATTCAGGGGACTTTCAAGGAAAAGAAATTGACAACAGTCCATAATATTCACAGAGAAATCCCAAATCCAACAAAAAAACCTAAAAATGCAAAAGTTCGAAAAGAAAGCACTTGTCTGTGTGTTCGAATCCACCACTGAAACGGCAACTGTCACGCCGTCCGAACTTAAAACCACCGGCGAAAACCCACACCTAATCCTTCCACCAGCCATCCGTCCACCACCGAAGGAACTATCGTCACCGTCATCGCGGGTAATGTTCTCTTCAATCGGTGTTTTCATTTGTGATTGATGTGTGTTTTGTGGTTTTTTTTGTTTGATAGGGAATGGAGAGGAGAAGAACGGGTCGTAGAATCAAAGTGGAAACGGTGAAGAGAAAAGAAAGAAGAAACGTGAGAAGAAGAGAAATGAGGGAGAAACGAGAGGAGATTGGCGAAAAGAGAGACGGAGAAGACAGCGATCGGGGGGAAATGGGATTAGGGTTGCGATTCATTCTCTTGTTCTGTCTATTGTTGTAACATAATCAAATACGTGCACACACACCATAGCTATGGTGCGCACCTCACATACACCCGTCAGATCCAATGTCTGACGCGATCTCACGGCCTTATCGCGCAGACCATCATAAACCCCGTAGACCACACACGCACAACCTCTTGCCCAGCCTAATCACTCCCTAATTATACCGTTAAAACCACTAATCCCTATTAATTAATCGTTAATCAACTTATCATTTATTTAATTAATTAATCAATTAATTAATTACCCCTTTTCTTTAATCAACCGTTTAAAAATCTCCTTTTAAATTAACCATTTTAATTAATCCTTTTTTTTTTAACTCTTTAACTTAATTTATCTAATAATTTCTTATTCACCTTCTATTTAATTTTGTCATCAATCTTAATAACCCTTTTTATAATATTTAATTTACTCATTTTTTTAATAATAAAAATCTTTACTTCATCTAATTTAACTCTTATTTATTTAAAATCTATTTAATAATAATAACTAAAAACTCTTTTATGAAAAAAAAAAACCTTTTTAATTTAATATGTTATAATAACAATTTTTATTTAAGAATAAACCTCTTCACATTTAAATTAATTTTATTTAATAAGGTAAAAATAAAACCTCTTAGATATCTAGACTTTTTTAAAAACCACTTCTTAAAATTTAATTAACCGTCTAACCTTTTTACTAGAACACGTAGCTAATATAATTAATACCACCTTTTTATAAAATCAACCTCACCAAATTAATTAACATTTCCCATTGTTGCACCCCAAAATTTGACCAACCGGTTCCATATCTGGTTTATGTTTCGACGCATTTTGCATTCGCATTCGCATATTGCATGCATGGCATTTTTCTCAGTCAGATCGATTTTATCGGGATTGCCGCCCTTGGCGCTTCAGGCAGTTCAGGCCGGTTTGGATAAGTGTATTTTGAGAATTGGTGCTCGTTCCCGGTGTTTTCAGGCTATCTCGGTGCCCGGGTTTCGCTATGGTTGTGCAATCGTTCTCTAATCAATTTAATCGGCTTCCTGACATTTTTAGAATTTTTCCTTTTATTTTCTAGATTTTTAATGCATTTAATAGATTTTTTTAATAGATTTATTTGTGTTTTAGATATTAAATAGGTTAATATTTTGTTTTCTAGATTTTTTTAAATAGAAGTAAATAGTTTTTTTAGATTTTTTAAATAGATAGTCCCTTTTTTAAAATAGTTTTAATGGTTTTTTTTAGTCTATTAGATATTAGTTTCTTTGCATTAAATAGAATAGTTTAATATAGATTTTAGATTTTTTTAACAATAGTTTTTGATATAGTTAAAAAAAAAGGGAATATAATAGGTTTTAATAGATTTTTTTTTAATTGATTTTATAGATTTAATTGGAATTTTAATAGTTTTTTTAGATTTTAAATAAATCTTTTTCTGTTTTTTAATAGGTTAATTAGGGTTAATGTTGTTTTTAGGATTAATTAGGGTTTTATTAGTAATTTTCGTTTAGTCTTTAATTAGGATTAATTAGAGATTTTGATTAAGGTTTCTTAATTAATTTCATTTAGTTTAATTAGGGTTTTCATTAGCATTTAATTAGGTTTTAATTAGAATCAGAGTTAATAATGGGCCATTATCCAGTCAGGCCCAGTCAGAAGGTCCAAAAGTTGGTGCCAAGTGTCATTTAAATAACATGCCACGCGTGTCATCATGCTTTCAGCCACCTCACTTCTGCCACTTCACAGATCCCTCCACACGTGTCTCATCCCTTTCTCTTCCCTCAGCCACGCGTCCTCACCACCTTTCCCTCTGGCTGCATGTGAAGCACGTGGATCCCACCGTCCAAGTCTCGCCGCCGGCCATGCAAACGGTCGGAGGCTTCGCCGGAGAAATCATTTCCCACCGTAACGGTCGCCGGAGCTCCCAACTGTTCGCCGGAAAATTGCACGTCACCGGAAAACTGCAGATCGCAAAATCCAGATCTTCGTCCCTTTCATCAGTTCGCCAACAATCTTCATAGACTTTCCAAGAAATTCCCAGAATCGCCATTCACCTTCATCGCCCTCATCGTTTTGTTTTCCAGATCATTCTTCATCTTCATCCAGTTCGTCATTCCCCAGATTTCACCAAGAACTCCATCAATATTCAAGTTTTTTCTAGGAAACTTCCAACGAGTTCAAGAACTTTCACTTCCTTAACCTCCAGATCTCCTCCGATTTCAACACTCCAAGATCTCACCGAACATCATAACCGCCGAGGATCTTCAAGAAGTTCTTCAAAGAAATTTCATCAGGATTCATAGGCCGCTAGTTCTTCTCCTTTTCGTCAAGAACTCTCAGGGTTCGTCAGAAGCATCTGCGCCATCATCAGTTTCCAGAACTGCTCCGTGGATATGCATCGCGTTCGTAGATCTTCATCACGCTCGTGAGGATCTTCCAGAAAGCCTCAAACATCGTCAAGAGCGTCCAAGCTTCAAGATCCTCCTTAACAGCTTCAAACTTCAACTTCATCATCTCCAGGAAATCGCCACGTTCTTCAGACTCATCGTATTTCCAGGTTGGTGTTCATCTCGTTCATCGTTTTTGTGAGAGTGAGACAGGTGTTTATTTGAGAAGGTTGAAAGAGAGTTTGTGAGGGATAGAAGAATTGAACGGAGAGATAGGTTGGGAGATGGAATGAGAGAGTCTCAGAGAGAGAGATTTGAGAGCGCCGCTAGGGCTTTCTGAGAAGGTGATGAATAGTAGTGGAGAAGGGATTTGGAGGCTTAGGGTTTTCGTTTTACTAAGGCTGAGATTGGATTGGGTCAGGGCCTTAGGCCCATTGTGGTTGTCTTACTGATCCTACTCCCTGTTTCCCCAGTGACACCCCCTCTCCCACATGTTTTGCGTTTTGGGCCCAGATGGATTCGCTATCCACACCCCCCAGTCTGGGGCCCAATATGATAACAAGGAGAATATTTGCTATTCGCCACCCCCCGTTTGTTCTTTTTTCTTGGTTTTTTAATGTTTTTTCTGAAGTAGTACTGGGCTTAGCGCGCTGGCTATGCGCACCCCCCCCCCCCCCCTGGGCCCAATGTTATTCTGAACTGCAGAAGTTGCTATTTACCACACCTTTTCTTTTATTTTTAATTGATTTTCATTTTATTTTATGGTTGCATATAGTTTAGTAAATAAATCATAACAAATTGAAAAAGGGTTATTTTTACATGGTATTTTTTCCCTCATTTTCATAAAGACATCAAGAAAATTATAAAAGAATAAAATTGGCATTTCATTCATTTTTTATTTCCTGATGCATTTTTACATTTTTGTGGCATTTATTTCTTTTTCACTTGGTGTATGTTACTTGCTGAATTTAGTATGGTCATTGTATTTCATATTTTGATGTAATTCTTTTTGCTATGGTTAGATTAGAGTATTAGGTTCCCCCTGGAATTTTATCACATTTTTGTGATTTAATTTAGGATAGTTTTGAACCATAAACTTTAGGGTGATCAGGATTAGGGCTTCACAACAGTTAGGTGCAGTTTAGCACATAGTTTTGGGATTTTAAAATTGATTTAGGTCTTGGGGTTTATATGGGGTATAGGGTACATATTTAGGATCCCCTATAAATTTAATTAGGATTTTATAGTGAGTTTTACCATTTTTACTTGACTTTTGCAAATTGGTTGATATTGGTGTGTTTCCCACTTGGGGTATTGCTTTGTTTGCTTGGGTTTTGGGGTATTTCTCTGGGATGTGGGGCTTGGGCTTGGCTTGTAGAGCATGGGGAAGCATGAAAGAAGATTGAAGACAAATAAGGATGCTTGGAGCTTGGGGATTCTTTTGCTTGAAGATGGTTTCTGAAGACATAGGAAATAGGGAAAATAGGCAGAGCTTTAGATTAGACTGAATTCTTCCACAAACATGGAAAGCCTCTTGTGCTTCTATTCCTCCCAATGACTAAAAGTCCTTCTAAGACATTCACATCCCTCCTTTGGAGGGATAAGTGGCTTATCTTGGAAGTAGAGCTTTGAGGGAACCTGTCTCTCATAATGTTAAACACTTATAGGCTTCCTTTGGTTGTCAATAAGCTGTTTAGCATTCAAATTATTCTGTTAAGTGATTCTCTTCTGGAGTGCTGGCATTGGAGATAAGAAGTTCATTGCATTGAAGATTGATAAAGATGATACCTGTTCATGTCAAAGCTACTCAACTTGTGGAGTAGGGTTTTACTGTTGTCTGAAGCTGTCAACTGTTGGGGTTCATTGCTTGCTACAGCTTGGTGTTGCTTGGAGTGTAGGGGATCATTGAAGAGTTGATTTTGGGGTTCACTTGAAGATGTTACTGTTCGGCAGTTAATCAACTTTCAGAGTTTGATGTTTCTTCAGAGCTGCTGCTGTAGGAGCTGGTGTGCTGTCAGAGCTGGTTTTGGGGTTCTATTTGCTTTGTTGTATTGTTTGTTAATTTTCCCATAGGTTTGAAGTGAAGCTGTTTCACTTTGCCTATTGTTTTCTCAGGTTCGAGGTTGAGTGGGGCTCCCTTGACTCGCTTGTACTGTTGTATCTCATGCATTTTACTGCTTTACTGTATATGCTGTTTCTTTTCCGTTTATCCCCTAGGATCTCTGTTTCTCTCTGCGCAAGAGAGAAATATGACATACATTAGGTGTTCATCCATGTATGATAACATTAGGGTAGTTTTGATTCCCATTTCAAACCCTAGGTTTTAGAGTTCTTTCTCTTCTATCTCAAATCATTCAAAACACAATAATAAGATTTTAAACATCATAAAAAACAGTTCTTGCGTAAAAGACTGAAAACAAATCAAAACGTCATTTTTGTCCGCTTGGACCCGTAATCAGGAGAAAACCTTTTTCAGAAGGTTAAAAACAATCAAGACAGACTTGTGTCGTGTGTGGCCCGAACTACGTTTGCTCTGATCTTTCATGTTGTATGAAAGTACGTAGGCATAGGATGCGATATCCTAGCGAGCAACCTTCCCCTCCTTTCCCGTAGGTAGGCGAACTACGTTGACTCTGATTTCTCATTCCAGACGGGAATACGTAGGCATAAAATGTGATACTTTGCCGAGTCATTTTATTTTCTTTTAACTCTCGACCTTTAGAATAGATAGAATAACCATCCGTACTAGAAAACAAGCGTGGATCCCGTCGAGTACGACGGACGTGAGGGGTGCTAATACCTTCCCCTTGCGTAACCGACTCCCGAATCCAAGATTTGGTTGCGATGACCATTCCTTTCCCGTCTTTGCGGTAGGTTTACTTCGAGCGTTTCCTTTCCCTCCGTTGGGATAAATAACGCACGATGGCGACTCTTCTGTCATAGCCGGCGCCGATTTTCGCAGTAGCGACAGCTGGCGACTCTGTTGGGGACTCAAACGGTTCTCTACGCGAGTCAATCCTAGCGCTTGTTTTCCCGTCGTGGGTTTTGTATGGATTTACATTTCTGTCTTTACTTTCCGTATTTTATTTTCAGCTTTATAGTATTATTGTTGTTGTGGGTATGAGGGGGTTCTATGATTGAGAGATAAGCCGGACCTGGGCTTGAGTGCACCTAGAATTAGAGTGGAAATTAGTGGGCGCGTGCTTGCTTTGCAGGCACTAGTGTCTCATGAAATCCACGCTCGGACGAGGTTCTTCTGGTTGACTTCTTTTTCAACCCTTTGGGTTGAGGGGGTTGTTGGTTAGTTGGATTGTCGACTCCGGGGACAAATCATTTGGAAGTTGGCTAAGTGAGGCCTCTTCAGGACATGATGATGCCACACCTTCTGGGTATCGTATCATCCATCTTGAAAGTCTGTGACGCCAACGACCGCATAGGATGTCGTACCTTGTGTCAGTTATTAGGACACCTACCTGTGAGAGGGGTTGAGACATGCAGGTAACTTGACCTCCAGATTACCGGTTTTCTTGATTGAGATTCAGTGGCGCTGATATTTGAGGACAGTATTATTGGGTCTGTCAGAGACCAGGTTGGAGCATTGTGGATGGTCTTGAGCAGTTTGTGGGTCTAATTGAGACCAGTATTGTGGATTGGGCTTCTCATCCAGGGGCACTTGGTCCTTGGTTGCATTGTTTGCATATTGCATTGTTTGCATCATCATGTGCATATCATTAACGTGTGTCTGTGCTGCAGGTGCATTTTCATACTTCCCGATTCTAGTGCTCCGGACTTCTATCTGTTATTATGAGTACTTTGAGGAGGACTGTTGCGTATAAGTTGCCTACCCTTGATGTGACTTCTCTGTTGGGTCTGATTTCCCTAGCTGATGATGATGTGAGGAGAAGTTTTTAGGAAGAGCTACGGGAAGCTGTTGAGATTGGTTTGCAGACCAACTACATATGAGCTGAATGGGTTATACACATTGATGCAGTTATATGATCCCTCCTTGAGATGTTTTATGTTCCAGGACTTCATTTTGGCTCCGACCATGGAGGAGTACGCTGAGTTTCTAGAGTTTCCAGTTCAGAACAGAGTGCCCTTCATTCACTTTGACGCTAAGCCTAAGCTGGAAGACTTAGTTATTCCCTTGCATATGGATCCTGCAGAGTTGTTGTTGACTTCCTGGCATGGAGTTTCTGGGTTTTCTCTCAAGTTCTTGGTTGGCAAAGCTCAAGAATATGCCAAAAGTGGCTGCTGGATTGTGTTTAACGCTGTTCTGGCTTTGTGCATCTATGGGATTATACTGTTCCCTAATCTGCCCGAATTCGTTGATTTGGATGCATTCTACTCGTTTGCTGCAGGCAATCCGGTGCCTACCTTGATTGGAGATTTCTATCATTCCTTGCATTATAAGAATGAAAACAGAAGGGGGAAAAATGTCCATTGTTGTGTACCTTTGCTGAATATGTGGTTTGAGAGCCATCTGCCCAAGAAGGGTCCTTTTGTTGAATCTGCACATACAGCTGAATGGTCCGAGCGTCTAATGGGACTTTCTTCAGAAGACATTGTCTGGTTCGATAGAGATTTATTGGGGTCAGAGATTATCTTCAGTTGTGTCGGGTTTCCCAACGTTCCTTTGATAAGAAGGAAGGGATGTATCAACTACAACCCCTCATTGTTAGTCAGACAGTTCGGGTATGCTTTGAAGAGTCCGCCGAAGGAAGAAGAAATACAGGAATCTCTGTATTTCACTGGTGACCTGAGTGGGGAATTATTGGCCAAGATTCAGCATGCTTGGAACCATATTTGCAGAAGAGAAAAAGAAGCGTGAACGACTGGGAAAGGACTTCAGAAGCTCTCATGATATGTTAGAGTCCAAGAAGAAGTCACTCGATATCGCCTATCGGGAAATCTCTTCGTGCAACAAAACGTGGAATGCTACGCTAACCAACAACAAAGAAAGGGAAGACAAATTGAAACAGCAAATTTCTGAACTCGAAGACCAGTTGAAGGCTAGCAAGAGAAAGTATGAAGAGGAGGTTATGGTGAGATATGGTCTTCAGAACTCATTGAACAAGGCTGTTGAGCACAAGAAGAGGGCTATTCCCCAGAAGCGGAAGTTAGATGACTGCTTTGGAGAGGGGGCATGGGAGGAGTCTGTTGGTGATCTACAACGTGTTCTCAAGCGAAGAGATCTACTTATCGAAGGATTGCTTTCTCAGCCAGACCATCCGAAGACCAAGAAATTGCTAGGGGAGTATCAGGATTATGGCCATATTTGATTTGCTTATGTACTATTGTACGCTGACCATCACCAGGCTTGTTGGATGAGGTCATGCATTTGCTGATTGTATTGTATTACGGTGGTGTTATAACTTTGCCTCGATAGGCCCGTTCAGCAATATATGAATTGTTTCTTCTAGGAATGTATCTGAGCTTCTTGTCACTGCACTGTCACATCACTGCACTACACAAGCACATTGGCACTAGAATTGGGGAGTGATATTCCCTAATGCATAGACACATATTGCATTTGCATACACATTCATATTGCATTTTTCAGGTAGTTGTGTTGAACTGTATCTCATTTCCTGCATCCCGTCAGGTTCTCCAGGATTGAAAGTCAACGTCCTCACCGATACTCTACTCGTACCAACTGCAAAAAAGTTATGGACCAGATGCAAAACGAGATGCAGGAGATGCGTGAAAAGCTGGCGCTGTTCATGCAGACGATGGAGACAGTTGTGAAGGGGCAGGAAGGCCTGCAGACTTTGGTGCAGCCATTGCTGGCGAAGACTACTGGGAGTGGAAGCGAAGACCACAATTCTGTATGTGTTGAAACCATTCATGGGGATGGTACTCCTACGCCTGTAGCTCCACCTGTGGTGAATATACCTGTTGTGAATGTGAACAATGGCACTGGCGTCGGCCATGGTAATGGTAATGAGACTGTCATTAACAATGTGGGGTTTGGGGATGCCAATCTGGGCGGTGGTAACAATGGAGGTAATGGCTTTGGTAACAACGGGTTCGGCTATAATGATCAGGGTTTTGATTACGTCAATCAGGATGGGAAGTTCGGCTTCAACACCCAGGGTTTCGGATATGATGGTTTTGGTAATGCTAATCAGGGTTATGATGGATTCGGTAACGGAAATGGTGCTGGACTGATGCATATCAACGCTGGGTTTGGACCCGCCAGGGTCAATCAAGGGTATGGTAACAGAGGACGAGGTCCTACGAGGAATCAGCCAGGATTCGGTCGTAATTTTGGTTATGACGGGTACGGAAATGAAAATGTCAATTGGGGTGAAGACCAACAGGAGAATGCCTTTTCTGGTGGAGGTATTGAAGGACCTGTGGATCCTGTGCAAAGGATCAGAATGCTTGAGGAACAAATGAAGGGTGTAGTGAGTCAGAGTACTACTGGCTTAGATATGACTACAATGGGATTGGTGCCTGGCCTGAGGGTACCGCTGAAGTTTAAAGCTCCCACGTTTGATAAATATAAGGGGGACACTTGTCCAAAGGTGCACGTCTGCTCTTATTACAGAAGAATGTCCGCGTACTCAGATGATGAAAGAATGCTGATGCATTTCTTTCAAGACAGCTTATCCGGACCGTCACTTGAGTGGTATATGGGGCTGGAACCCACTCAGATCAAAACCTGGAAGCAACTGGCTGATGCGTTTGTGACATATTACAAATATAACAGTGACTTGGCACCGAACAGAGTCCAATTGCAAGGCTTGTCTCAGAAAAATGGGGAGAGTTTTAAAGAGTACGCGCAAAGGTGGTGCGATATGGCAGCAAGATTGCATCCTCCCTTAACTGAGAGGGAGATGAATGACATGTTCATTGGGATATTTACGGGGATATTCTACGAAAAATTGTTTGCTGTGGCGCTGGGCAGTTTCTCAGATTTAATTCTTATGGGGGAGATGATCGAGAACGGGATCAGAGTTGGAAGGTTCCAAGCAAGTGAGTCTACCTCGGCTGGAGGAACGAAGAAAGCCTTCGGTGGCAGAAAAGGAGAAGGGGAAACGAGCTCTGTGTCCAGCTCCCGTGGAAGAAGGAGGAATCAACGCTGGGACGACCAACATCAACAGGTCGCTAATGTCACCATTCCCGTGGCTCCACAGCAGCCGCAGAATCAGCAGGGGTATAGGAAGTATCCAGTCCGACCAGCAAACAGACATTTTGACACACCAAACTCCTCCTATGCTGAGCTACTCCAAACCTTGTTGAGATTACAGCTTGTTCAGAAGAGAACCTTGGCACCCTTGACAGGGATGCCACCACCTGGTTATGATGAGAATGTGCAATGTGAGTTTCACTCAGGGGCACCTGGTCATTCTATTGAGCAATGCAAGGCCTTTAAGCACAAGGTGCAAGACTTGATTGACAGCAAGGCAATCAACTTCTCCGATGATGTCCCCAATGCGGCGCAGGGTCACGGACAAGCCAGAGTCTGAATGACAAAAAGGGGTTCTTTGGTTTGGCAGGGCCGTTGAAAGAAAGTCAAGACAGCAACAGGCTACCTCTAACATTGGTCTGAGGATGGTTGACTCGCCAATAAGTCAAAGTGCAAGAAGTCCGGTTCTAAGACACTGGCATTGTTCATGTTATCTTGTTCATGTCTTTGCATTTGTAGTTGCCTTTCTGTTTAATTGCAAATTTCGTTTGTAAAACTTGTTGTTTTCTCAACTGATATTGATAAATGAAATAAATATGCATGTTTGAATTAATCCAGTCGTGGTCACTCTTTGTGTTTTCATTTATTTCAAACGCTTGTTAAGTGGAATCCGGGGAGGATGACGAAAACAAATGACGAAAAAAACTTATGATCGTATGCTTTTGGATAAAAAACCTGTTGATGATGTACAGGCATTGTTTCAATCCATAAACACCAGAGATATAAGGAAGATAATCCCTTGTTAACCCCTTTGAGCCTAGTTGTAGGAGTTTCTTTCTAAAAGTGAAAAAACCTAAATCTTAACCTGGGGCAGGGTAGGTGTCAGTTAGTTTGGCCAAGCGTTCAAATCGCGAAAGGAGTGTCCGTTCAAGGATAAATTACATCCATATAGGTCGTGCCTAAATACCACAATGGTTAAGGCTCACCGACCCAAGAGTGAAACAGTCACATTATTCCATAAAGAGTCAGACAACCGGTGTCACATGATTTGTTCAAAAAGAAAAAATCAAAAGAAAAAGCCCGCTAAGTCGAATCTTGAGAATAAGCGACTTAGGCAAAAAAAAATTTAGGGCATCCCGCTGGACTTCAAAAGCAAAAGATACTCAAAAGAGCCGGTCCAGGCAAAAGTTAGGGAACGAAAAAAAATGAAAGACGAAAAGGACTATCAAAGAAAAACCCTCGAAAAGGGCAAAGTCGTATGACTCTAGGCACCCAAAGACGAAAAAGTAAGTGACTGTCCCTTCGAAAAATGTGTGGTATCCTGAACTATCACTCCTATCGTTCCACCTTTAGTAGGTGAATGCTGAAGTTAAATTAGCTGAACATAGGATTCGAGAACATCATGGAGAATGGGTGGGTTAAAATAAAATTTTGAGCCTATATCCTTCCTTGTTAACCGTGAACCTGACCACGTTACAACCCGAAAAAGTCCTAATTGAAATAGGTTTAGTTCGAGAGCATACTTCGGTAAAAGATCGCATCGAAACTGACTCCTAAAAGGGTTCCTCTTATCAACATTAATATTGACATTTTGATTCATTATATGTCACAAAATTTTTTCCAGTGAACAAACTCGGATTTTGAAACTGTCATATGCATTGCATTTAATATATCTTTTATGCAGAACAACTTGTGTTACTTGTGAGTAAGCGCATGCCGGCAGGAAAGGTTCCTACAGTGGAAGGCCTGACCAGGACAGAATGCAGAAGGCCCGAATGTTTCATGAGCCGGGGCAAGATATGTCGATTAATCCAGTAAAGTCAGCTATCCAAGAATCAGCCAATCTGGGGCAATCAGGTCGAGATTTGGCAAATCTCTCGCAGTTATGGGCGCTGCTCCACGAATCAGTCAATCAGGGGCAAAAGATTATTGCAAGACTGGGGCAGGTCACCCTAAGAGCATGGAAGCGGTTTTGTTGGAACACCTCTTCGAGGTTTGAGATGCAAAAGCAGTTCATGTCTGGCCGTCAGGGTACAAAGATTGTAAGGTCTGTTTCAAAATTGTCGCAGATTCAGGGGCAAGCTATTTCAAGATAGTGTCTTGACCAGGGTTCCTTTCGAGGAGAAGTATTCCAGAATTCAGACTGGGGCATGTTAATATCCTTGGTGCAAAGTTCCAAGAAGGTGAATGGAATTCATGTTGCCCTAACCAGAGGCTTTTAATGAAAAACTTGACTTTATGCGATGCTAATCCCCATGCAGGTCGTACTTCGTCCCCGAAGTTGAGATAATGATAGCCTTTACCGAAGGAAGGGATAATCCCCCAGAAGAGTATCCTCATGAAAGCAGTCTACAGGATGTCTCCAGCAAGTCGAATCAGTATCCCCTGCAGGGTGGACGCACCCTAGAGAGAGTATGTGCAGGTGCAATTCCCAGCTGAGAGGATTCTAGCGGTGTTTAACCAAGTCAGGGTTGGTTCAGAAGGATTTTTTTTACCGTAGAAGATGGTTTCCTTTCTCCCCACAGGTTGTCAGGCCGGTGATCAGGATGTTTGTCCTCAGCAGACTAATAACTCCAAAGTGGTAGACCGTGCTCACACAGTATTGTTTCCTCCAAAAGGATGCCCTATCCCCAGTAGGGTTGTTTATTCTCCCCAGCGGAGTCGGTTAATATTCCCCAAGAGAGCCGTTTCTTCCCCAGCGGAGTTTTCTCTCCCCATCAGGTGTTATTCTTTCCTCCCAGTGGAAATCGAAGGTTTAAAGCTCTCCCCGGCAGAGTTGGTTGTATGACCTGGCATTTATTTTGCCGGAATACTTGGTGGTACCCGTTCATTCCCCAACAAGGTGGTATTTGTCCTCAGCATCCGTGTTGATGAAGCAAGCTTATCAGAGTTTCCCCGGCAGCCTGAACCTGCATTTTCATTTGCATATAATCATATTTGCATCTACCCAAAACGCGTAGCATTTCCATACTATATGGAGCATTACGCCATTGTCAAACATACACATTTTGAAACATAAATCAGGTTAGTTAACCTTTTGCTTTCAGGTGTGTTTCTCAATAGGAGTGTGGAGTTCTAAAGCTCAGACATGTTTCCAGATATTCGAGGTCTTGCTGTGAGACACGGGATGATATAGTTCATCTTCTTATATTCCCCACAGAGATTCTTGGTTAAGTTTCTCTTGCCCTCAGCGGAGTTGGGCTCATATCTTCCAAAGTTGTTCAGAGGTATTATCCCCAGCATGGAGTTGTGATATTCAGATGTTGTTCGTTGAGTGTTCTGGCTCCGATGATGATTGTTCGTTGAGTGTTCTGACTCCGATGATTGTTCGTTGAGTGTTCTGGCTCCGATGATGATTGTTCGTTGAGTGTTCTGGCTCCGATGATTGTTCGTTGAGTGTTCTGGCTCCGATGATTGTTGTTCGTTGAGTGTTCTGGCTCCGATGATGATTGTTCGTTGAGTGTTCTGGCTCCGATGATTGTTCGTTGAGTGTTTTGGCTCCGATGATTGTTGTTTGTTGAGTGTTCTGGATCCGATGATTGTTGTTCGTTGAGTGTTCTGGCTCCGATGATTGTTGTTCGTTGAGTGTTCTGGCTCCGATGATTGTTCGTTGAGTGTTCTGGCTCCGATGATTGTTGTTCGTTGAGTGTTCTGGCTCCGATGATTGTTGTTTGTTGAGTGTTCTGGCTCCGATGATTGTTGTTCATTGAGTGTTCTGGCTCCGATGATTGTTGTTCGTTGAGTGTTCTGGCTCCGATGATTGTTCGTTGAGTGTTCTGGCTCTGATGATTGTTGTTCGTTGAGTGTTCTGGCTCCGATGATTGTTGTTCGTTGAGTGTTCTGGCTCCGATGATTGTTGTTCGTTGAGTGTTCTGGCTATGATGATTGATGATGTTGAATGTTCTGGCTCCGATTGCTGCGTTGAATGTTCAGACTCCGGTAAAATCAAGCGAGGGTCCAGACCCCTATTTGGTATTCGTGGCTATTCCGGCGAGTACCAAGACTCCGGTAATTTCCAGTTTGTATTGATTCGTTCTCTCGTCGAGTATCCTGACTCCGGTAAAGCCCGTGTGATGTGATATTGATAAGCAGTTGTAGTATTCTCTTTTCGTCGGACTTGCTTCGTTGAGTAGCCAGGCTCCGATGCATTATTGTTTCGTTGAAGTTTTCTGGCTCCGATAGTTGTTACGTTGAGCGGTATGGCTCTGGTTGTTGTTTACGTAGAGTATGCGGGCTCCGATGGTTCGTCGAGCATTCTGGTCCCAGTTATTACGTTGAGTATCCCGACTCCGATAGATGTTCATTTCGTGACGTGATCATGCTATTACGTTGAGTGCTCAGACTCCGACTAATTGCTTAGAAAGATTCAAACTTTGTGCTCGTTGAACATTCAGGTTCCGACCTTTCCCAGTTACCCCAACAGAGGTGGTCGGTTAAGATTTATGGTTTTACCAGACGATTGATCAGTTGTTGCCGTAACAACCAAGATTCAGTTCTTTGATTATTCTTCCCCAAGCGAGTGTGTAGTTTATTTCTGCGGTTGGCAAATTTTAGGGTTTATTTTGTATTCAATCGTCTTCCACCTTTGAATGTTTGAAGGTTGTTCGCTCTTCAACCCTTCAGGTCCAAGCCGTTTGAATAGGGGCAGCTGTTGCACCCCAAAATTTGACCAACCGGTTCCCATATCTGGTTTATGTTTCGACGCATTTTGCATTCGTATTCGCATATTGCATGCATGGCATTTTTCTCAGTCAGATCGATTTTATCGGGATTGCCGCCCCTGGCGCTTCAGGCAGTTCAGGCCGGTTTGGATAAGTGTATTTTGAGAATTGGTGCTCGTTCCCTGTGTTTTCAGGCTATCTCGGTGCCCGGGTTTCGCTATGGTTGTGCAATCGTTCTCTAATCGATTTAATCGGCTTCCTGGCATTTTTAGAATTTTTCCTTTTATTTTCTAGATTTTTAATGCATTTAATAGATTTTTTTTAATAGATTTATTTGTGTTTTAGATATTAAATAGGTTAGTATTTTGTTTTCTAGATTTTTTTAATAGAAGTAAATAGTTTTTTTAGATTTTTTAAATAGATAGTCCCTTTTTTAAAATAGTTTTAATGGTTTTTTGTTTTAGTCTATTAGATATTAGTTTCTTTGCATTAAATAGAATAGTTTAATATAGATTTTAATATAGATTTTAGATTTTTTAACAATAGTTTTTGATATAGTTAAAAAAAAGGAATATAATAGGTTTTAATAGATTTTTTTTAATTGATTTTATAGAGTTAATATAGAATTTAGTAGGTTTTTTTATAGATTTTATTAGTTTTTTTTAATTGATTTTATAGATTTAATTGGAATTTTAAATAGTTTTTTTAAATTTTAAATAAATCTTTTTCTGTTTTTTAATAGGTTAATTAGGGTTAATGTTGTTTTTAGGATTAATTAGGATTTTATTAGTAATTTTCGTTTAGTCTTTAATTAGGATTAATTAGAGATTTTGATTAAGGTTTCTTAATTAATTTCGTTTAGTTTAATTAGGGTTTTCATTAGCATTTAATTAGGTTTTAATTAGAATCAGAGTTAATAATGGGCCATTATTCAGTCAGGCCCAGTCAGAAGGTCCAAAAGTTGGTGCCAAGTGTCATTTAAATAACATGCCACGCGTGTCATCATGCTTTCAGCTACCTCACTTCTGCCACTTCACAGATCCCTCCACACGTGTCTCATCCCTTTCTCTTCCCTCAGCCACGCGTCCTCACCACCTTTCCCTCTGGCTGCATGTGAAGCACGTGGATCCCACCGTCCAAGTCTCACCGTCGGCCATGCAAACGGTCGGAGGCTTCGCCGGAGAAATCATTTGCCACCGTAACGGTCGCCAGAGCTCCCAACTGTTCGCCGGAAAATTGCACGTCACCGGAAAACTGCAGATCGCAAAATCCAGATCTTCGTCCCTTTCATCAGTTCGCCAACAATCTTCATAGACTTTCCAAGAAATTCCAAGAATCGCCATTCACCTTCATCGCCCTCATCGTTTTGTTTTCCAGATCATTCTTCATCTTCATCGAGTTCGTCATTCCCCAGATTTCACCAAGAACTCCATCAATATTCAAGTTTTTTCTAGGAAACTTCCAACGAGTTCAAGAACTTTCACTTCCTTAACCTCCAGATCTCCTCCGATTTCAACACTCCAAGATCTCACCGAACATCATAACCGCTGAGGAGCTTCAAGAAGTTCTTCAAAGAAATTTCATCAGGATTCATAGGCCGCTAGTTCTTCTCCTTTTCGTCAAGAACTCTCAGGGTTCGTCAGAAGCATCCGCGCCATCATTAGTTTCCAGAACTGCTCCGTGGATATGCATCGCGTTCGTAGATCTTCATCACGCTCGTGAGGATCTTCCAGAAAGCCTCAAACGTCCTCAAGAGCGTTCAAGCTTCAAGATCCTCCTTAACAGTTTCAAACGTCAACTTCATCATCTCCAGGAAATCGCCACGTTCTTCAGACTCATCGTATTTCCAGGTTGGTGTTCATCTCGTTCATCGTTTTTGTGAGAGTGAGACAGGTGTTTATTTGAGAAGGTTGAAAGAGAGTTTGTGAGGGATAGAAGAATTGAATGGAGAGATAGGTTGGGAGATGGAATGAGAGAGTCTCAGAGAGAGAGAGAGATTTGAGAGCGCCGCTAGGGCTTTCTGAGAAGGTGATGAACAGTAGTGGAGAAGGGATTTTGAGGCTTAGGGTTTTCGTTTTACTAAGGCTGAGATTGGATTGGGTCAGGGCTTTAGGCCCATTGTGGTTGTCTTACTGATCCTACTCCCTGTTTCCCCAGTGACACCCCCTCTCCCACATGTTTTGCGTTTTGGGCCCAAATGGATTCGCTATCCACACCCCCAGTCTGGGGCCCAATAAGATAACAAGGAGAATATTTGCTATTCGCCACCCCCCGTTTGTTCTTTTTTCTTGGTTTTTTAATGTTTTTTCTGAAGTAGTACTGGGCTTAGTGCGCTGGCTATGCGCACCCCCCCTGGGCCCAATGTTATTCTGAACTGCAGAAGTTGCTATTTACCACACCTTTTCTTTTATTTTTAATTGATTTTCATTTTATTTTATGGTTGCATATAGTTTAGTAAATAAATCATAACAAATTGAAAAATGGTTATTTTTACATGGAATTTTTTCCCTCATTTTCATAAAGACATCAAGAAAATTATAAAAGAATAAAATTGGCATTTCATTCATTTTTTATTTCCTGATGCATTTTTACATTTTTGTGGCATTTATTTCTTTTTCACTTGGTGTATGTTACTTGCTGAATTTAGTATGGTCATTGTATTTCATATTTTGATGTAATTATTTTTGCTATGGTTAGATTAGAGTATTAGGTTCCCCCTGGAATTTTATCACATTTTTGTGATTTAATTTAGGATAGTTTTGAACCATAAACTTTAGGGTGATCAGGATTAGGGCTTCACAACAGTTAGGTGCAGTTTAGCACATAGTTTTGGGATTTTAAAATTGATTTAGGTCTTGGGGTTTATATTGGGTATAGGGTACATAGTTAGGGTCCCCTAGAAATTTAATTAGGATTTTATAGTGAGTTTTACCATTTTTACTTGACTTTTGCAAATTGGTTGATATTGGTGTGTTTCCCACTTGGGGTATTGCTTTGTTTGCTTGGGTTTTGGGGTATTTCTCTGGGATGTGGGGCTTGGGCTTGGCTTGTAGAGCATGGGGAAGCATGAAAGAAGATTTAAGACAAATAAGGATGCTTGGAGCTTGGGGATTCTTTTGCTTGAAGATGGTTTCTGAAGACATAGGAAATAGGGAAAATAGGCAGAGCTTTAGATTAGACTGAATTCTTCCACAAACATGGAAAGCCTCTTGTGCTTCTATTCCTCCCAATGACTAAAAGTCCTTCTAAGACATTCACATCCCTCCTTTGGAGGGATAAGTGGCTTATCTTGGAAGTAGAGCTTTGAGGGAACCTGTCTCTCATAATGTTAAACACTTATAGGCTTCCTTTGGTTGTCAATAAGCTGTTTAGCATTCAACTTATTCTCTTAAGTGGTTCTCTTCTGGAGTGCTGGCATTGGAGATAAGAAGTTCATTGCATTGAAGATTGATAAAGATGATACCTGTTCATGTCAAAGCTGCTCAACTGTTGGAGTAGGGTTTTACTGCTGTCTGAAGCTGTCAACTGTTGGGGTTCATTGCTTGCTACAACTTGGTGTTGCTTGGAGTGTAGGGGATCATTGAAGAGTTGATTTTGGGGTTCACTTGAAGATGTTACTGTTCGGCAGTTAATCAACTTTCAGAGTTTGATGTTTCTTCAGAGCTGCTGCTGTAGGAGCTGGTGTGCTGTCAGAGCTGGTTTTAGGGTTCTATTTGCTTTGCTGTATTGTTTGTTAATTTTCCCATAGGTTTGAAGTGAAGCTGTTTCACTTTGCCTATTGTTTTCTCAGGTTCGAGGTTGAGTGGGGCTCCCTTGCCTCGCTTGTACTGCTGCATCTCATGCATTTTACTGCTTTACTGTATATGCTGTTTCTTTTCCGTTTATCCCCTAGGATCTCTGTTTCTCTCTGCGCAAGAGAGAAATATGACAGACATTAGGTGTTCATCCATGTATGATAACATTAGGGTAGTTTTGATTCCCATTTCAAACCCTAGGTTTTAGAGTTCTTTCTCTTCTATCTCAAATCATTCAAAACACAGTAATAAGATTTTAAACATCATAAAAAATAGTTCTTGCGTAAAAGACTGAAAACAAATCAAAACGTCATTTTTGTCCGCTTGGACCCGTAATCAGGAGAAAACCTTTTTCAGAAGGATAAAAACAATCAAGACAGACTTGTGTCGTGCGTGGCCCGAACTACGTTTGCTCTGATCTTTCATGTTGTATGAAAGTACGTAGGCATATGATGCAATATCCTAGCGAGCAACCTTCCCCTCCTTTCCCGTAGGTAGGCGAACTACGTTGACTCTGATTTCTCGTTCCAGACGGGAATACGTAGGCATAAAATGCGATACTTTGCTGAGTCATTTTATTTTCTTTTAACTCTCGACCTTTAGAATAGATAGAATAACCATCCGTACTAGAAAACAAGCGTGGATCCCGTCGAGTACGACGGACGTGAGGGGTGCTAATACCTTCCCCTTGCGTAACCGACTCTCGAATCCAGGATTTGGTTGCGATGACCATTCCTTTCCCGTCTTTGCGGTAGGTTTACTTCGAGCGTTTCCTTTCCCTCCGTTGGGATAAATAACGCACGATGGCGACTCTTCTGTCATAGCCGCGCCGATTTTCGCAGTAGCGACACCCATAAAATTAAAATCACTTATAGTTTTTATCTACCAATATTAATCTCGCTTAAAATCAATCCCACGAATAAACTAATATAACCTTCGCCTAAAAACAATCAACATCGTAATGTAATTCAATCACTTACGCTAACACCTCATACTCACAATTCACTTTCACGTACTTAGCGCTGTCATGCGTATGTGTATGGTTTACTTTCCGCAATTTATTTTACAAGCAATTTATATTACCGCATATATATTTCTGTCTCGCATTACGTCCAAAGGAAAAACCTACACATGATTCAACAATTGTGTGTAGTGCATCATTTGCATCATTCTCCCCTACGATCCTTGATCCCATTCAAGTTGATCTTTAGGATAGATCCTACCCATAGGAAGGACCTTTTTTCCTACAACATAGAAATAAACACAATACAAACAACTCAAATCAAACAACACTCAAACACATTAGAGAAAGATGCCAAATCATCTTAAGCGAGATAGAATCTCCACCCCACAACAATACAATCAACATGTAGGGACTTTGCCTTAAGAGAGATAGAGGCGTACTCGTCAAACAATCCGAGTACTTAAGCCCTTTTCTTAAGACGATGCAAAGACTATTTTCCTACAATCTGTGGCGGTTACATCTCCCCTAAAATGATAAAGCATCTCTTCTCCTAAACCTAATCAATCAACTACCCTAAACCCGTAGGAACTTTGACCACAGTCAAAGAACTCCTCATACTCTTTAAGAGAACTACAAAATACTCTGATTCCACCCCCGTAAGGATATGTAGGCATAAGATGCGACATCTTATCGAGTATACTTAGAAATAAACCACTAGGGTCTTTTATACCTTAAGCAGATAAACACTTAGCAATAAAAAACATAAAACAAGAGGTTCCTGTAGAGTACTACAGAAACTTAGGATGCTAGTACCTTCCCTAAGTTTAACCAACCCCCGAACCTATAACTCTCTAGCTTGCATTTGCATTGCATTGTGGGAATTTCGATCTTTATCCCTTCCTTTGGACAAATCAAAGTTCGGTTGCAAAAATGAATTAAAGATTCAAACTAATCAATAGTTTGGTATCCGATTTTCACCGCGACAGAAATGGCGACTTCACTGGGGACACCTCTAGTGGGTTTCCCTATCTTATTTTATTTGTTTACTGCTTTATGTATCTGCTTACTTGATTAATTGTTTATTTGTATACTTTCTCTTGTGTCTTTTTGGGTTGTTATCCTTGAGAGGTGAGATAAAGTTCTACACCCGAACCTGAGAGAAATTAAGATAGGATGGTGATATATTCGAGGAGGCTTATAGGGAGTTGAATCCCGACTAAGTTAAATCGAGAATCCCGCTCAATTGAGGCCCTCTCGAAATAGTACTGTTGAACGAGTAATCGTGAAGACACTTGCTATTTTCGACCTTGGAGCCTATGATATTGAAAACAGTAGTTACCTTAACCCAACTTTGGCCTTTATTAGGATGTAGTGCGGGACTATGAGGGAGTACTCCCGAAGTAGTGCTACGCGAAGCTACACTCGAAAGAAGTTCTCTTGAGAATATTATTAATCCCCGAGTTAGTTGGGAAATTGATAATATCCGAAAGATGGGCTGATGATTTTGAGTCCCTTTAGAACTTTGTTCTGGAGGTACAATCAACCATTAGTCCACAACCTTTGGGAATGGGTATACCATTTGGCTCCATTCTCGTTGCAAACCTAGGGTTCCCCTTGTTTGTTATCCTTGTTTATCTATGTGCTTACTTGTGTTTGTTGCATCCATATAGCATCATATTACATTAGGTTTCATGGGATTCATAGATTAGTTATAAACATTACAGAAACCAATATGGATTACAAAAGAAAATATTTTGAAATATTCTTTTAAGAGTCCTAACTTGGATGTCCTAAGGAAGTTAAGGGCGTCGATCGAAGAATAAAGCAAACTCAAAAATGAATACAAGAGATTTCCATAGAAGTTCAAAATGCCTTCATCAATATTGAAGATCCAAGGATTCATTTCTCACCTTCCAACAAGAACAAAGGAAGAGATGGAGGATTTATTTTCCTCTATCAAACTAAATCTTTAGACGTCGATCATCAACAAAACTTATATTCAAGAAGATCCAAGTAGAAGAGCCAATCAACACGCATGATGAAGGAATTCCTTAGGACTTTTTCTAACTTTTATTTAGCTATTATGCCAGGACTCTTATAGGAATATTTATCTGTAATCCAATATAAAAAAAAAATAATAAATAAATTTTCTTTGGTATTCTGTAACGTTTATAAGAACTTGAGTTCCATGAAACCTTTCATTTCTGCATTTTTGCATAATATCCCGCATTTAGCATCTTGCATATGCATGTGTCTCTCCTCTTCTATGGCTCATCCGGTCTTCTGTCTTTGCCTGTCAGCTGACATCTCGACCATCTGACCAAGCTTGAAGTACTACCGAAGGATAGTAAAGAGAACGAAGGATATGGATCCCATGACTAGCTTCAGAGTTGTGACTAATCCGTTATTTGATCTTCCCTCTGATGACAATGTTCAGCAAGTGGATGTTCATACGCAACCTCAGCCTGTGCAAGACAACCTGGTTGGTCAAGTTGATGAAAGAGTTTTCCGGTTTCCACAGCCTGTACCTAATCCTCAGAATGTTCGTACTAAGATGAAGATGGATCATCCTAGATTTGTAGCAATGGAAAAAGAATTATGCAATTTTAAAGAACAATTGAAAATAGTGAAAGAAGCTAATGCATCTGATCTTAATGCTCGTGACCTATGTCTGGTTCCAGGTGTAATCATTCCTCTGAAGTTCAAGATGCCTGTCTTTAAAGTGTACAAGGGTGTTAGTTGTCCCAGATACCATTTGACGATGTTTTGTCGAAAAATGGCCGCTTATGTTGACGATGACGAATTGATGATGCACTGCTTTCAAGAGAGCTTATCTGGGGCATCCTTAATATGGTATATGAAGCTACAAAGGAATCACATTCAGTCTTGGAGAGATTTAGCTGATGCTTTTGTGAAGCAATACAATTATAATTTGGATATCGCTCCAGACAATGATCAACTAGAAGGAATGAGTAAGAATGATAATGAATCATTCAGGAGATATGCTCAGCGATGGAAAGAGTTGGCAGCCCAAGTTCGTCCACCTCTTCCAGAGAAAGATTTAACCAAGATGTTTCTAAGAACACTGCCAGACTCTTATTATGTTAGGATGGTAGGCGTTGTGCCATCAGATTTCTCTAAAATTATAGAAGTGCGAGTAAACATTGAGAATGCGCTCAAAAGTGGAAGAATTCAAGATGATTTGAATAACCAAACTGACGAAGAGATTTCAGTTGATGATTCCCTAGAGGAAGGAAGTGTTGATGTTAATGCAATCCTGCCAGATCCAGTTCCAATACCTTATTCTCAACATCAGTATGTAGCACCTGCTTGACGCAAGCAGCGACTACCTCATAAACGAAGACTAACTTCTCCAGATCAACATCAGAATCGATGAGTGCGAAGACGGTTTCAGAATCAGAAGACACCTCTAAGTGTTCCAAAAGAAGAAACTCGTTGGTTTGATCTTATCCCAATGACTTATAGTCAACTATGGTCTCATTTTGCTAGAAACTCAGTGATGACACCCAGAAAGACTAGAATCATGAAGTCTCATCCACCGTGGTTCAACTCGAACATCAGCTGCGAATTTCATGATGAAGTGTTGGGGGCATTCAGTTGAAGAAAGCAAAGTTTTTCAAGAGAAGGTTCAAGAGATGATAGATGATGAAGTGTTAACCTTCAAAGGAGGAAGCCCGATCGTGAATGGAACACCGTTATGCTGATCACCTATTCATTTTCGTTTGCTTTTGTGTTTTATTTCTTTGATTAAAAGCATAATTGGCATGTAAGAACATGTTATTTTGAATAAGTAGTACAATAAGTGTTTGTCTTGAAGAAATCCATTTGTTTTCACTCAAATTGTTTTCAAAATTATTTATAATGCCGACTTTACCCAATCTCTTGCTCTGACAGAGAATTGGAAGGAGGATGATGAAGTAAAACACATGATCTCTTGTTGTATGCTTCGAATAAGAACCCTACTGATGATGTGAGGCATTATTTCAACCATCTAAACACCAACATAGTTAAACCCTCTTTTTAAGCCTTGAGAAAAGATTTGTTTTTTCTCCCAAACCGAAACCTCGTTTTTGGCCTGGGGCAGGGTAATATCAAAAAATAATGAACATCTTCCAAAAAAATTGGGTGGGTGTCGCTACTGCGAAAATCGGCGCCGACTGAACAGAAGAGTCGCCACCGTGCGTTATTTATCCCAAGGGAGGGAAAGGAAACGCTCGAAGTAAACCTAACGCAAAAGAGGAAAAGGAATGGTCGTCGCAACCAAATCCTGGATTCGGGAGTCGGTTACGCAAGGGGAAGGTATTAGCACCCCTCACGTCCGTCGTACTCGACGGGATCCACGCTTGTTTTCTAGTACGGATTATTATTCTATCTATTTTACAGGTCTGGGGTTAAAAGAAAATAAACTGCCTCGGCAAAGTATCGCACTTTATGCATACGTATTCCCGTCTGGAATGAGAAATCAGAGTCAACGTAGTTCGCCTACCTACGGGAAAGGAGGGGAAGGTTGCTTGCTAGGATATCGCATCCTATGCCTACGTAATTTCATACAGCATGAAAGATCAGAGCAAACGTAGTTCGGGCTACGGAAGACACAAATTTGTCTGTTTGCTTTTTATCCTTCTGAAAAAGGTTTTCTCCTGATTACGGGTCTAAGCGGACAAAAATGACTCTTTGATTGGTTTACAGTATTTTACGCAAGAACTGTTTTTTATTGATGTTTGAAATCTTATTACTGTATTTTTGATTGTTTTGAGATAGAAGAGAAAGAACTCTAAAACCTAGGGTTAAAATGGGAATCAAAATCTACCCTAATGTTGTCATGCATGGGTTAACACCTAATGTCTGTCATATTTCTCTCTTGCGCAGAGAGAAACAGAGATCCTAAGGGATAGGCGGAAAAGAAACAGCATATATACAATAAAGCAGTAAAATGCATGAATGCAACAATACAAGCGAGGCAAGGGAGTCCACTCAACCTCGAACCTGGAAAACAATAGGCAAAGTAAAACAGCTTCACTTCAAACCTAAGGGAAAATTAACAAACAATACAGCAAAGAAAAATAAAACCCCAAAACCAGCTCTGACAGCACACCAGCCACTACAGCAGCAGTTCTGAACAACACCCAACTCTGACAGTTGATAAACAGCAATCTCCCAATGATCCCCAAAGCCAAACTTAAATGGTACCCAAGCTACAATAAGCTTCCATCTCCAAGAAATCCCCAGGCTCAAGCAAGCACAAAATCTTAACCAGTTGACAGCATCAGACAGCAGATAGCTCCAGCAGCAGTAAACCCTAGCTTTAACGGCTGCACAACTCTGATATGAATAATCTTCATCTTTGTCAATCTTTGATCTTAATCTCTATCTTCAATGGCTTCTCTCTTCAAGGTAAGCACTCCAGCAAGGAATTGATTTATCAGAATAAATTGAATGTCAACCAGTTTATTGACAACCAAAGGAAGTCTATGAACAGTTGACATTGTAACAGACTGTTTCCCTCAAAGTTATACCTCTAAGGTAAGGCCACTTATCCCTCCAAAGGAGGGAGGTGAATACTATAGAGGGACTTTATGTCATAGAGAGGAATGGAAGCACATGAAGCTATCCATGTTTGTACAAAAAATTCAGTCTATTCTAAGGCTCTGCTTATTCCTATTATTTCCTATGCCTTCAAAACATCTTCAATCCAAGAAATCTTCATGCATAAAGCTTTGATTATTATCCTCAATCTTCTCCTTTGATTCTTCATGATCCACAAGCTCAAGCCAAGCCCCATACCCCAAATAAAAGCCCAAAACCCAAGCAAGCAAATATAAACCCCAAGTGGGAACACCAAACAAACACTCCATTTGCAAAATATACTAAAAATAGTAAAATAGTATTTAAAATTATAAGATTAATTCTAAGGCGATTTCTATATCTATCCTACATACCCTATATGTCCCATAACCTAATTCATGCTAAAAACCCCAAAATAAAATGTTATAATGCACCTATGTTGAGTTTGAACCCTAAAACTATCACCCTAATGTTTTCTAATCAAAACTAATCAAGATTAATCCACAAAAATGTGGAATAAATCTCTAAGGTAACCTAGTGTTCTAATCTAGCTGGCACAAAAAGAATGGAATCAAAATATGAATTTAAATGGCTAAACGAAATTCACCAAATAATATGTACAAACAAAATGAAAATAAAATGCAATAAAAATGTAAAAATTCACCATAAATGGAAGAAAGCCTAAAATAATATTTTTATTTTTCTACAAATTTCTTGAGACAATTATTGAAATGGAGGGGAAAATCCCATATTAAAATGATCATTTTTGAATTTTATATGAATTATTTTGTAAACTATGCAAATAAAAAAGAAAAAGAAATTCAATTGAAATAATGGAGCAGGGGGGTGCGTTCAGCAGAACGTACTAGGCCCAGGTTTGCTTCAGAAAAAACATACAAAACAATAAACCAGGGGGGGTGAATAGCGTGTATTTGCTTGTTATTCTATGTTGGGCCCTAACGAGGGGTGCTGGAAGCAAACGGGGTTAGGCCCAACCAGAACACCAAAGGGGGAGGGGGTGTGACTGGAAAATAAGGGAGTAGATCAGCAACTTGTGCAATGGGCCTAAGGCCCGAGTTTCATTCAACCCAATTTCAGCAACAATCAAAAACCCTAAAACTAACTAACTCCCTAATTCATTGATACTGTTCATCTCCTTCCAAGCGCAACCCTAGCGTCGTTCTCTCTGAAATTTTCCATCCCAAACCAAACCTCACCAAGATTCTATCGCAAACTCTCAAACAGATTGTCTTAACCTAAACAAACCCTAGTTCCACAACTAAACAATCAACAAACTAAACAAGTTTAACGAATTTCGAAGGAAACCTGGAGATACGAAGGAGTTGATGGTGCCGGAAACGATGACGAGCAACAATCTTCCAATATGCGTGTTCTGGATGATGAGTGCGTGGAACAGCTTCAACGGATCTTGAAGAATCAACGACCCTGGGAACTTCTTCTTCAACGTCAGAAGGTGTTCAGATTTGGTAGTGCCCTTGCGAGTACCAGATGAAGATTAACCAGACCGGACGATAAACGAAGACGATCTTGATGTCCTGTGGATCTTGACGCGCGAGGAAGCGACTTCGCTGAAGTTCTTGAAGCGATCTGAAGAATTTACGATGAACTGGATGAAGAACCAAGAACCACTGATGAATGTTCTTGCTAGTTTGCAGTTTTCTGGAAAACGTAGATGAACGAGATGAAGATCGAAGAATTACTGGCGAATGTTCTTGAAGAAAAGATGAACATGATGATGATTCTTGTGGAGATCTGGAAAACGTTGAAGATTTGTTGAAGTGGATGAAGTTTCCGGTGATCTTGAATCTCCGGCGAAGGATGGATAGAACGGCGATGAAGATTGGAAAAGTTTGGCTGAATCTCCTGGAAAATTCAATTCCCGGCGGCCTCAACGATCTCTGGCGACGGTTGCGGCGGAGGGACGGTGGTCCGACGACTGTTGCATGTGTTCCGGCGAGGAGGGCTTAGTGGGAAACAGGTGGCAATCATGCAAGGTGTGTGGTGGCGGTAGTGGACAAGTGGCACTGAGAGAGTGTGAGGACGAGACACGTGGCTCAGAGGGAGAGTGAGTGGAGTTGTGTGCTGGCGCAGCTGGGTGAGGTGGCAGAAGAAAATGAAAAAACGTGGGGCCACCCTTTTATAGTCACGTGGCACGAAAAATGGGCCTTTACTTGGGCTTGGATTTGGACAATGACTCAGATTAATGACCCAATTTGCTAAATCAAATGAGAATTAACCCTAATTAAGTAAACAAAATTAATCCTAAAACCCTAATTAAAATAAAACGAAAATTAAGCATAAAATCCCTAATTAACCTATTAAAACTATCTAATTAAAGTCTAAAAACGAAAATAAAAAATAAAACCTGATTAAATCTACCATTACCCTAATTAATCCTAAAATGAAAATTAAAAATAAAATCCTAATTAATAGAAAAACATTTAATATCTAAAACTATTTAAAAAACCTAATTAAATCTGAAAAATCAATCTAAAAACAATTAATCCCTATTTTTAAAATCTAATCTATTAACATTTTAAAAACAAATAAAATCTAATAAAATCTAAAAAAACAAATAATCCCTATTTTTAAAAAACAAAAAAAACAATTAAATCTAATAAAAATCTAAAAAACAATACTATCTATTTTAAAATCTATTCTATCAATATCTAAAGGATTTTAAAACTACTTCTATTAAAAGAGAATAATATCTAAAAAATTAAAACCTAATAAATCTCTAAAAAGAAAAGAAAATTTATTTAAACTCTAAAAAATTATTAAAAAAAAAACTATTAAATCCAGAAAAATCCATTTAAATGCATTAAAAATCCAGAAAAATAAAAGAAAAATCCTAAGAAATGCAAGGAAGCCGATTAAATTGAATAAAGCACAAATGCGCAACCGTAGCGAAACCCGGGCACTAAGATGGCCTGAAAACACCAGAGACGAGCACCAATTCTCAACAGACTCTTATTCCAACCGGCCTAAACTGCCTGAAACGCCAAGGGCTATAATCCCGATAAAAAGCAATCTGACTGAGGAAAATGCCATGTATGCAATATGCGAATGCGAATGCAAAATGCGTCGAAACATAAACCAGATGCGGGAACCGGTTGGTCAAATTTTAGGGTGCAACAGCTGCCCCTATTCAAGCGGCTTGGATCCGACTGGGTGAAGAGCGAACGACCTTCAAACATTCGAGGTACGAGACGGTTGAATACCGAAGAACCCTGAAATTTGCCAACCGCAGAAATAAACTGCACCCCTGCTTGGGGAACGACATTCGTCGAGTGAACATGATTGTTATGGTAGCAACCGATCAGTCGTCGGAGAATAACTCTGATTTTGACTATCACCACCCATGTAACACCACATGTACCGAACTATCTTTGCAAAAATACCTATGTCCATAACTGGACTAAACTTGTCAACACCATGAGAGAAACAGATTCGTCAACACGAGTAAAGGTCCCATCATCACAGGAAAAATCTTATCCACAGTTGTCCTCAAATTTCGTCAACACGAAAAGCCGTAAATTCATCATCACGAAGAAATCCTATCATCATAGGAATACAATTTGCCTTAATCAGGACTCCTCATTCCGTCAACACGGAGAAATCAAACTTCGTCCTCAACAGGATTCCATATTCCGTTAACATGGAGAAATAAAACTTGTCCTCATCAGGAATCCTCATTCCGTCAACACGGAGAAGTCACGGCGACTTCGTTGGGGATGAGTCGTCAGCATCTTGTCAACACAAGGGGATCCTATCAGCATAGGCAATGACATCTTATTTGTGTCTTATCAACACGAGGAACTCCTATCAACATAGAAATAACTTGTCCACGTCAGGACTCACGTCTCGTCAACACATGGGAAGTAGATTCATCAACATGAATAAATCCTATCATCATAGGAATACCATTCTTGTACACATCTGAACTCACATTTCGTCAACACGAAAAAATCCTATCCACATAATCCTAAATTGTCCTCATCAGGACACACATTCCGTCAACACAGAGAGAGTAATCCGTCAACACGAATAAAACCTATCAACATAGGGGTAAATTGTCCTCATCAGGACTCCATATTCCGTCATCACGGAGAGAGTAATTCGTCAACACGAATAAATCCTATCAGCATAGGCGTAACTTGTCCTCATCAGGACTCCCTATTCCGTCAACATGGAGAAAGCAAACTTCGTCCTCAACAGGACTCCATATTCCATCACCACGGAAAGATCAATCTTCGTCCTCAACAAGACTCCATATTCCGTCAATCACGGACAAATACTTCGTCAACACGAATAAATTCTATCAACATAGCTAGGGATATTCTGAAAACCAATGACCGACACCCGTTCTGACAACAAGCGACCACTTCTACAATCTTGATTCATGGAACCCTGAGATGCTACTGCAGCAACAAACTTGACCAAACAGTCCGCTGATCGGATACGATAAAACCTCAATCGGGAACTCTGTGGGGATAATAATAAACTGAATCACATCATCATATGTCTCACGGCGAGACCTTGATTGTCTTGAAAAGACATCTGAGCTTTAGAACTCCATACTCCTGTTGAGAAAACACACCTGAAAGCAAAAGGTTAACCAACCTGACTTATGTTTCAAAATGCGCATGTTTGACAATGGCGTAATGCTACATACAGCATGGAAATGCTACGCGTTTCCTGGGTAGATGCAAACATGATAATGCATGCAAATGCAAATGCAGGTTCCGGCTGCTGGGAACATCTCTGATAAGCTTGCTTCAACACGGATGCTGAGGACAAACACCACCCTGCTGGGGAATGAACGGGCATCACCAAGTATTCCGGCAAAATAGATGCCAGGACATACAACAAACTCTGCCGGGGAGAGCTTTAAACCTTCAATTTCCACTGGGAGGAAAAAAAAACACTTGCTGGGGAGAGAAAACTCTGCTGGGGAAGAAACGACTCTCTCGGGGAATATTAACCGACTCCGCTGGAAGCAGGGAGTAACTCCGCCGGGGGAGAATAAGCAACCCTATTGGGGGTAATGACTGTCTGGGCACAGTTTACAATTCTGGAACTATCAATCCACTGGAACCTAAACGACTCCGCTGAGGATAAGGAATCCTTTTGGAGAACCACCACTGTCCGAATACAGCTTACAAACTTTAGAGTTATCAAACTCTGCTGAGGGTAAACGACCCTGCTGGGAAAAGTAAACCATCTGGCTACAGTTTACAAACTCGGGACTGAGGATAGACATCCTGTGGCGAGCATTAACCTTGACCTGCTAGAGAATATCCTTCGGATAAGCTGCGACTAGCTAGGGGACATTGACCTTCCTTCAGTAAAGAACATTGTCATCTCAGCTTCGGGAAATGAAGTGCAACCTGCGTGGGGATTCATCTCGCATAAGGATCAAGTCTTTTCGTCACGAGCCTCTGGTTAGGACTACAATCCTCTGATCGTCCACTTCATATGGGCAAGAACCCTGCAACACCACAAACGAGACAAGACAAGTCTATACAACCAAATCTATTCAAGTTAGCGTTAGTGACATCATTTTCAGTCAATTCGAAGTTTTAGCAATTATTGGCAGGGGCCAGCAACGTTATGCACTCGCTAGTTTTATTAAAACATTGGCGTTTTTCACATACAAAACAGTAAAGAACAAATATCAAATACGGAATAACATGTTTTATTGATTGGGCCCCTGAATGGGCAGAGTTTTGTACACTGGATGTAACTCCTGAAAAGAGGAAGTCATGCACAACAAATATACAAGTATGCACGGGAAGCATAAATACAATGACAAATCAAATTTGCGCATATGTCGGCAACGCGATGCAGACAATCACCATGAGCTGATCCTCCTATGACTCGCCTGACTCTGGCGCTTTCCCGATATTCATCCTTCGGAAGAGATTGTATCTGATAATTGAATCCCCAAAGTATTCTCCCAACCACTAAGCTACGCAGTATCAAATTCGACCCGCAGTCATTTGCTTTTTTACATCCCTAACTTTTGCGTGAACCGCCCTTTGCGGGTTTTCAGTTCACCGGGATACCCTTTTTTGCCGAAGCCGCCCAGTGTAGGTTTTCGACTCCGCGGGTGTATATCTTTTTAATTTTATCCCTAATTTTTGCCCGAACCTTTTATTCTGTTTTTGGTTCGCCAGGATGCCCCATTTTTGCCTGGACTCTCTTTTTTTTTTTGTCCAGCGGGTCCATTTCAAGCAAAGTATTTTTTAACTGCGTCCGAATTCACAGGCGACGTAAAGTCTTCACCGTCCATGGTGGACAACAACAATGCTCCTCCTGAAAAGACTTTTCTGACAACGTATGGCCTTTCGTAGTTGGGGGTCCACTTGCCCCTGTGATCTGCCTGTGGCGGGAGAATCCTTTTCAGCACAAGGTCGCCCGTCTGAAAGCTCCGAGGATGTATCTTCTTATCATACGCTTTCTTCATCCGGCTCTGGTACAAACGACCATATGCTAGAGAAGCTAGCCTCTTCTCATCCATTAAACTCAGCTGGTTCAACCTGTCTTTCACCCATTCTGCCTCGTCAAGTTGGACATCTCGTAATACCCTCAGGGAAGGAATCTCAACTTCCAGTGGTAACACTGCTTCCATTCCGTATACCAATGAGAACGGGGTTGCCCCGGTTGATATGCGTACCGTCGTACGATAACCGTGCAAAGCGAAAGGTAGCATCTTGTGCCAGTCCTTATAGGTCACCACCATCTTCTGAACAATCTTCTTTATGTTCTTATTGGCCGCTTCAACAACGCCATTCATCTTGGGTCGGTAAGGAGAAGAGTTGTGATGTTCGATCTTAAAACTCTGACACAGCTCCTTCATCATTTTGTTATTTAAGTTCGAACCGTTATCGGTAATAATCCGCTCAGGGATTCCATATCTGCAAATGATATCTCGTTTGATAAACCTGGCTACCACCTGCTTGGTCACATTAGCATATGATGCCGCTTCCACCCATTTGGTAAAATAATCGATTGCTACCAAAATGAACCGGTGTCCGTTAGATGCCGTCGGCTCAATCTTTCCAATCATGTCAATTCCCCACATTGAGAATGGCCACGGTGATGGCATCACGTTCAGAGGACTTGGAGGCACATGGATCTTATCCGCGTAGGTCTGGCACTTATGACACCTCTTCGCAAACTTGAAACAACCAGTTTCCATAGTTAGCCAGTAATAACCTGCCCGCAGCAGCTTTCTCGTCATAGCATGCCCACCAGCATGTGTACCAAACGTACCCTCATGTATTTCCTCCATGAGCAACTTCACCTCTTTCTCGTCTACACAGTGTAGCAACACCAAATCATGATTCCTTTTGTATAGGACACCGTCCGGATTCAGATAGAAATTACCAGTCAATCTCCTGAGAGTCGTCTGATCGCGACTAGATGCCCCAGCCAGATACTCCTTGTTCTTCAGGAAATTTTGGATATCAAAATACCAGGGTTTATCATCAGATGCTTCTTCAATAGCAAATATGAATGCGGGCCTGTCAAGCCGAGAGATAACAATCCTGGGAGCCTCGTTCCAGAAGTTGACTTTATACATGGAAGACAATGTAGCCAGGGCGTTAGCCATTTGATTTTCGGCTCGCGGCACATGATGCAATTCAACCTTGTCAAAGAAAGGCAACAATCTCCTCGCGTAATTCATGTACGATATCAAATTGGGCTGACGTGTCTCCCATTCTCCTTTTATTTGATTCACCACCAGAGCTGAGTCTCCGTATACATCCAGATTTTTGATTCGCAAATCAATGGCTTCTTCAAGCCCCATGATGCAAGCTTCGTATTCGGCTTCATTATTGGTAACTGGAAAGGTCAATCGAGCAGTAAATGGGATGTGCGACCCATGTGGAGTAGTGATGATTGCCCCTATTCCGCTACCATAGGAGTTTACAGCTCCGTTGAATATCAACTGCCACTTGGAATCTGTCTTTGGCCCTTCATCCGGCAACGGTTCTTCCCAATCCTTCATCTTCAGGTACATGATATCCTCGTCAGGAAAATCAAACCTCATCGATTGGTAGTCCTCAACAGGCTGCTCAGCTAGATACTCCGATAACACACTCCCCTTTATAGCCTTCTGTGAAACATACTGGATGTCATATTCGGCCAAAACCATCTGCCAACGGGAAATTCTCCCCGATAGTGCCTGCTTTTCAAATACGTATTTGATAGGATCCATCTTCGAGATGAGCATGGTTGTATGATTCAGCATATACTGCCTCAAACGCTTGGCGGCTCAGGCTAGCGCACAACAAGTTTTTTCGAGCATTGAGTATCGAGATTCACAGTCAGTAAACTTCTTACTCAGGTAGTATATCGCATGCTCTTTACGCCCTGTCTCGTCATGTTGACCAAGAACACAACCCATACTCCCCTCAAGAACCGTCAAATACATAATCAAGGGTCTCCCTGCCACTGGAGGTATCAGAATGGGAGGCTCCTGCGAATACTGTTTTATTTTATCGAACGCCTTTTGACAATTTTCATTCCATGTTACAGTCTGGTCTTTTTTCAACAGCTTGAATAACGGCTCACACGTAGCTGTTAGGTGAGATATGAACCAGGCGATGTAGTTCAACCTCCCTAAAAACCCGCGCACCTCTTTTTCTGTTTTAGGCGTTGGCATTTCCTGTATTGCTTTTATTTTCGCAGGATCAACCTCTATTCCCTTTTCACTCACGATAAGCCCCAGCAGCTTACCCGATCTCACCCCGAAGGTGCACTTGTTAGGGTTCAGTCTCAGCCTGAACTTCCTAAGCCTCTTGAATAATTTCAGCAGATTCACCAAATGCTCCTCCTCCGTCTGGGATTTGGCAATCATATCATCAACATAAACCTCGATCTCTTTATGCATCATGTCATGAAAGAGAGTCGTCATTGCACGCTGATACGTTGCCCCAGCATTCTTCAATCTGAAGGGCATCACTTTATAACAAAATGTTCCCCAGGGAGTAATGAAGGTAGTCTTCTCCATGTCTTCTGGCGCCATTTTAATCTGATTATAGCCCGAGAAGCCATCCATGAAGGAGAATACAGAGAATTGAGCGGTGTTATCAACCAGCACATCGATGTGAGGAAGTGGAAAATCATCTTTCGGGCTTGCTTTGTTCAAATCACGGTAATCTACGCACATTCTCACTTTACCGTCTTTCTTTGGCACTGGCACAATATTAGCGACCTATGAGGGATATTTTGTAACAGCTAGGAAACTAGCATCCCACTGCTTTTGGATTTCCTCCTTAATCTTCACAGCCATGTCCGGTCTAGTTCTTCGGAGCTTCTGCTTAACCGGCGGGCATTCTTCTTTTAGCGGCAGACGGTGCACAACCATATCCGTATACAACCCGGGCATGTCCTCATACGACCAAGCAAAAATATCACTGTACTCTTTGAGCATTTCAACCAATCTTCGCTTGACGTCACTATGCAGCACGACCCCTATACGGATGTTCCTTTCAACCCCTTCCGACCCCAGATTGACGATCTCAATGACTTCCTCATGCGGCAGAATGATTCTTTCTTCTTGTTTTACCAACCAAGACAACTCTTCTGGAACGTCGCCATCTTCAACAATCTCTTCTTCGGTCTGAAATACCGGGTGCTCAAAGTCGAAGTGAGTCATAGGCGGTTCATAGATGTCATCTGAAATAGTAATCCTGCAAAGGAAATGGTTAAATGCTTCAAAACACATACAAAGTGAATAACCACGTTGCCATTTTATTGTAAAAAATAAAAACAGGAAAAACAGAGATCACAATATTTGTACATGAAAAACGCCTTTTATTTAACGATCAAACAGTGCAATGTACATAACAGAATGGCTCTAAGCAAAATCACGATGCCCCGGGTAGGACACCGGATTGTTCAACAATTAAGAAAACAAAGTATTACTGTTTAGTTGTCACAGGAACAGTCTCCTGAATAGACCAATTGCAAAGCCCTTGTCCTGGCACGCTCGGCTGAATCCAGGCGTCCATGTCGCAGTCGCTGTCTCCTTCTTCAGAATTTGAAGCAGCGTTGATGGTTACGTGATATACCCCACCGGCCGTAATTGTTATTGGTCCTTTGAAACGGGGTGCCCCTGCAGTAGGCGTTGATGATGACGGTTGATATCCCAGCCCAAATCTGTCCATTTTCACGGGAATATCCAGAATCTTGCCCCAGCCCTTGGTCTCGCCGGTCTTTACTAGAGCCTGAGCCTCTTTGTATGACGACACTGCCACCTCTGATGCTTTACTCGGCCATGGAACTTTGTCCTTGATGCGCAACCCTTCAAAGGCTTGACAGGGGGTTTCATGAATCTCGCTGTCGACTTCCACGTACTTGAATGACGACAAATGGCTGACCAGTATATCCTCCTCTCCACAAACTGTGACCACACTGTCCCCCACCATGTACTTCAGCTTTTGGTGTAAGGTAGATGTGACTGCCCCAGCACCATAGATCCATGGTCGTCCAAGAAGACAGCTATATGCTGGCTGGATGTCCATAATGTAGAATTCCGTTTCAAAAACCTCCGGCCCCACTTGCAGAGGCAAAGTTATGGATCCAAAGACTGACCTTCGCGTACCATCAAATGCCCTGACCACCAAGTCACTAGGCGTACAAATGATCCCCCTGATGTCCAATTTCATCATTGCTTTCTTTGGCAGCACATTCAAGGAAGACTCGGTATCTACCAGCACATGGGACATGATTGTGCCCCTGCATTCAACTGAGACGTGCAACGCCATATTATGCTCTCTTCCCCTCGGGGTCAAATCAAAATCCGTAAATCCCAAACTATGGACGGCATTCATGTGCGCCATCACCCCCTCCAACTGATTCACAGAAACATCTTGGGGTACAAACGACGTGTCTAGAATTTTCAATAACGCATTCCTATGGGCTTCGGAACACAATAACAGCGACATTATGGATATCTTCGACGACGTCTGTTGAAGGTCCTCAATAATTTTATAGTCACTCTTACGGATAAGACGCATAAACTCTTCTACATCCTTCAGTGCCGTTTCTTTTTCATTCCTCTGCACAGGAACATCCTCATTCACTTTTCCTTTACCTTTTGCCAATCGTTCAACCTCTACCTCAGGCGATATAAAAATTCTCCCGCTCCTTGTCATCCCTCCAGTCCCGACGACATTGTCCACAACCCCAGCTGGCTGTTTACTGATATCAATTTTCTCCCCATCACAATATGCTTCCAGCCCATAAGTCCATGGTACTGCCTTGGTGCTCTCGTAAGGGATTGGCCCTGCCTTTGTAATAGTGATCGTCGGTCGCCTGGCTGGCGCCGTTATAGTTATCGTTTTTCGGGGAATTGTCACCGTAGCTACATCACTTTGCTCATCAGCTAATACTCCTGCAGGTTTCTCGACTTCCGTTCTATCAAATTGCAACGTGCCTTCATCTATCAAGGTCTGAATACCCTTCTTTAATTCAGCACAACCCCCTGCCTGGGTCCAACATTCTAGACAAAACTCATCGCAGCCCGGATACACACCTCCTTTCAATAACCTGCTCTTTAATTCACACAACGGTGTTTTCAGTTCATCAACATTCATGATCAGATTCAAACCCTCCTCAGTCAAAATAGCATTTGCCCCATGATTGGGCATTGGCTGTTGTACTATATTCGGACCTGCTTGTCCAAAATTTATGGCCTTACTATCCAGTAGATCTTGAACTTTATGTTTAAACGCATGACAGGCCTCTATGTCATGCCCGGGTGCCCCAGAGTGGAAGTCACAATGTTTGTTAACATCATACCCATAAGGAAGGGTTGGTCCCGTGGGCAGCGCCAAGGTCTTCTTTTCAACTAAATTCAGCCCCAACAGTGTCTGAAAGAGTTCCGCGTACGTGGAAGGAGGTGCTTCAAACACTCGTTTCGGCTTCGCATTCGAAAATCTTCTTTGGCCAGCATTCTGCCCCTGCTGCTGTTGTGGCTGCTGCTGTTGTTGCGGTGGTTGTTGTTGTTGTCTCTGTTGAGGAATCGGAATCGTGACACTTGCTATCTGCTGCGGCTGATTATACTGGTGTCTTCCTCTGCCTCTGCCCCGGCCACCAAACACTGCACTGGAATCACCTTGACGACGACCACCAAATGCTTTTCTATTACCTCCCGACGAAGTAGACTCCCCAGCTTGGAATCTTCCCACCTTAATACTATTCTCAATCATTTCACCCATCAAGATCAAATTAGAGAAACTGCCAACAGGAAACAACTTCTCGTAGAATATCCCCGTGAATGTTCCAATGAACATATCATTCATTTCCTTATCCACTAGAGGAGGATGCACTCTTGTCGCCATGCCGCGCCACCTTTGCGCATATTCTTTGAAACTCTCCCCAGTTTTCTGTGACAAGCCCTGCAGCTGGACCCTGTTCGATGCCAGGTCACTGTTATACTTGTAATGAGTCACAAACGCCTCAGCCAGTTGCTTCCATGTTTTAATCTGAGTGGGCTCCAACCCCATATACCACTCAAGTGACAGTCCAGATAAGCTATCTTGAAAGAAATGCATCAGCATTCTTTCATCATTCGAATAAGCAGACATTCGTCTATAGTAAGAGCGAACATGTACCTTCGGACAAGTGTCTCCCTTATATTTATCAAAGGTGGGAGCTTTAAACTTCAGCGGCATCCTTAGGCCAGGCACCAATCCCATTGTGGTCATATCTAAACCAGAAGTACTCTGATTCACTACACCCTTCATTTGTTCCTCAAGCATCTTGATCCTCTGAACAGGATCCACAGGTCCATTCATACCCCTACCAGAGAAGGCATCTTCTTGTTGGTCTTCCATCCAATTGACATTCTCATTTCCGTACCCATCATACCCATTGTTACAACCAAGTCTAGTCTGATTCATCACAGGCCCCCGTCCCCTGTTACCATACCCTTGAGCGCCCCCGGCAGGTCCAAAAGCCATCATTCCAGCACCATTTCCGTTACCGAATCCACCATAGGCCTGATTGGCATTACCAAATCCATCATGTCTGAAACCCTGAGCGTTGAAACCAAACTTCCCATCCTGGTTAATGTAATCAAACCCCTGGTCGTTATAGCCAAATCCGTTGTTTCCAAAGCCATTACCTCCATTATTATCACCGCCCAGATTGGCGTCTCCGAACCCAACGTTGTTAATGACAGTCTCATTACTAATTCTTGTATTACCATTCCCGGCGCCAGCGCCATTGTTCACATTCACAGCAGGTATATTCACCACAGGTGGAGCTACAGGTGTAGGAGTACCATCCCCGTGAATGGTGTCGACACGTACAGAATTGTGGTCTTCGTTTCCATTCCCGACATTTCTCGCCAGCAATGGCTGCACCAAAGTTTGCAAGTTTTCCTGTCCCTTCACAATTGTCTCCATTGTCTGCATGAACAGCGCCAGCTTCTCACGCATTTCCTGCATCTCGCTCTGCATCTGGTCCATAACTCTTTTGCAGTTGGTACGAGTAGAGTATCGGTGCGGGCGTTGACTTTCAATCCTGGAAAAACCTGGAGAATGCAGGAAATGAGATACAGTTCAATAATCACCTGTAATGCAATATGAATGTGTATGCAAATGCAACATGTGTCTGTGCCTTAGGGAATATCACTCCCCAATTCTAATGCCAATATGTCAGTGTGGTGACAGTAATAGCAATAAGAAGCTCGAAACCCAATCATAGAAAACATCTCATACATTGCAGAAAATCCCATCAAGTCAGGAATACAATATCAATGAGTGTACAATAAGAAGGCATGACCTCAACCAACAATCCTGGTGATGGCCAGCACAATGCAAATAAAGCATACACATCAATACATGAGATAGTCAAGTGCAACCATACGCCTGGTACTCCTCTAATAATCTCTTAGTCTCGGGATGATTTGGTTGAGTAAGCAAACCCTCGACAAGTAGACCTCTTCGCTTGAGAACACGTCGTAAATCACCAATAGATTCTTCCCATGCCCCTTCTCCAAAGCGGTCCTCTAACTTCCGCTTCTGAGACACAACCTCCTTCTTGCACTCGATGGCTTTGTTCAATGAGTTCTGAAGACTATATCTTGTCATAACCTCCTCTTCATACTTTCTCTTGCTAGCCTTCAACTGATCTTCGAGTTCAGAAATTTGCTGTTTCAATTTGTCTTCCCTCTTTTTGTTGTTGGTTAGCGTAGCATTCCACGTTTTGTTGCACGAAGAGATTTCCCGGTAGGCGGCATCAAGTGACTTCTTCTTGGACTCTAACATATCATGAGAACTTCTGAATTCTTTTCCCAGGCGTTCCCGTTTCTTTGTCTCTTCTGTCAGTTCGGCACCTAGCCTGTTTACCAACTCAGTCTGCTGTTGGAAGGAGTACACAGCTTTGTTCTTCTCACTCCGGATCTGAGCCAATTCCTTCTCTAACTCTTCATTGATCTTTATCAAGTCTTCTTTTTCTTTCACAACCCGCTCATAGACCTCAATAGCCACGGTAGTCGATTCCTCAACTGGAATGAGAACGGGACGTGATACTGCTGGAAAAGGCATTTGCACCTGTCTTACCCTCTCTTGAATCCACATCTTGTAAGGCATATAAGCTTGACAATCATTCTTGCCTAGCAATGGTTTCCCTCTTCTGCAGATATGATTCCAAGCGCGCTGGAGCTTGGCTAATAATTCCCCACTCAGGTCACCAGTGAAATACAGAGATTCCTGGATTTCTTCCTCTTTCGGTGGACTCTTCAAAGCATACCCAAACTGTCGAACCAACAAAGATGGGTTGTAATTAATACAGCCCCTCCTTCCAATTAGAGGAACATTAAGAAACCCGACGCAACTGAAGATAATCTTTGACCCCAATAAATCTCTATCGAACCAGACAAGGTCTTCTGAAGAAAGCCCCATTAGACGCTCGGACCATTCAGCTGTATGTGCAGATTCAGCAAAAAGACCCTTCTTGGGCAGATGGCTCTCAAACCACATACTCAACAAAGGTACACAATAATGGACATTTTCCCCCCTTCTATTTTCATTCTTATAATGCAAGGAATGATAGAAATCCCCAATCAAGGTAGGCACCGGGTTGCCTGCAGCAAACAAGTGGAATGCATCCAAATCAACGAACTCAGGCAGATTAGGGAACAGTATAATCCCATAGATACACAAGGCAAGAACAGCGTTAAACACAATCCAGCAGCCACTTTTGGCATATTCTTGAGCTTTTCCAACCAAGAACTTGAGAGAAAACCCCGAAACTCCATGCCAGGAAGTCAACAACAACTCTGCAGGATCCATATGTAAGGGAACAACTAAGTCCTCCAACTGAGGCTTGGCATCAAAGTGAATGAAGGGCACTTTGTTCTGAACTGGCAACTCTAGAAACTCAGCGTACTCCTCCATGGTCAGAGCCAAAATGAAGTCCTGGAACATAAAACATCTCAAGGAGGGATCATATAACTGCATCAATGTGTATAACCCATTCAACTCATGTGCAGTTGGCCTGCAAACCAAATTCAGTAGCTTCCCATAACTCTTTCTAAAACTTCTCTTCACATCATCGTCAGCTAGGGAAATCAGACCCAACAGAGAAGTCACATTAGGGGTAGGCAACTTATACGCAACAGTCTTCCTCAAAGTACTCATAATAACAGATAGAAGTCCGGAGCACTAGAATCGGGAAGTATGCAAATGCACCTGCAGCACAAACACAGGTTAATGATATGCACATGATGATGCAAACAATGCAATATGCAAACAATGCAACAAGGGACCAAGTGCCCCTGGTTGAGAAGCCCAATCCACAATATTGGCCTTGAATAGACCCACAAACTGCTCAAAACCAACCACGATGCTCCAACCTGGTCTCTGACAGACCCAATAACACTGTCCTAAAATATCACACCACTGAATCTCAATCAAGAAAACCGGTAATCTGGAGGTCAAGTTACCTGCATGCCCAACCCCTCTCACAGGTAGGTGTCCTAATAACTGACACAAGGTAAGACATCCTATGCGGTCGTTGGTGTCACAGACTTTCAAGACGGATGATACGATACCCAGAAGGTGTGGCATCATCATGTCCTGAAGAGGCCTCACTTAGCCAACTTCCAAATGATCGGTCCCCAGAGTCGACAATCCAACTAACCAACAACCCCTTCAACCCAAAGGGTTGAAAAAGAAGCCAACCAGAAGAACCTCGTCTGAGCGTGGATTTCATGAGACACTAGTATATGCAAAGCATGCACGCGCCCACTAATTTCCACTCTAATTATAGGTGCACTCAAGCCCAGGTCCGACTTATCTCTCAATCATAGAACCCCCTCATACCCACAGCAATAATAACAATAATATAATGCTGAAAGTAAATGAATGAAGAGTAAATCCATACAAAACCCACGGCGGGAAAACAAGCGCTAGGATTTACTCGCGTAGGGAACCGTTGGAGTTCCCAGCAGAGTCGCCAGCTGTCGCTACTGCGAAAATCGGCGCCGGCTGAACAGAAGAGTCGCCACCGTGCGTTATTTATCCCAAGGGAGGGAAAGGAAAAGCTCGAAGTAAACCTAATGCAAAAGGGGAAAAGGAATGGTCGTCGCAACCAAATCCTGGATTCGGGAGTCGGTTACGCAAGGGGAAGGTATTAGCACCCCTCACGTCCGTCGTACTCGACGGGATCCACGCTTGGTTTCTAGTACGGATTGTTATTCTATCTATTCTACAGGTCTGGGGTTAAAAGAAAATAAACTGACTCGGCAAAGTATCACACTTTATGCCTACGTATTCCCGTCTAGAACGAGAAATCAGAGTCAACGTAGTTCGCCTACCTACGGGAAAGGAGGGGAAGGTTGCTCGCTAGGATATCGCATCCTATGCCTACGTACTTTCATACAGCATGAAAGATCAGAGCTAACGTAGTTCGGGCTACGGAAGACACAGATTTGTCTGTTTGTTTTTTATCCTTCTGAAAAAGGTTTTCTCCTGATTACGGGTCCAAGCGGACAAAAGTGACTCTTTGATTGGTTTACAGTCTTTTACGTAAGAACTATTTTTTATTGATGTTTGAAATCTTATTACTGTGTTTTTGATTGTTTTGAGATAGAAGAGAAAGAACTCTAAAACCTAGGGTTAAAATGGGAATTAAAATCTACCCTAATGTTGTCATGCATGGGTTAACACCTAATGTCTGTCATATTTCTCTCTTGCGCAGAGAGAAACAGAGATCCTAAGGGATAGGCGAAAAAGAAACAACATATATACAGTAAAGCAGTAAAATGCATGAATGCAACAATACAAGCGAGGCAAGGGAGTCCACTTAACCTCGAACCTGGAAAACAATAGGCAAAGTAAAACAGCTTCAGTTCAAACCTAAGGGAAAATTAACAAACAATACAGCAAAGAAAAATAAAACCCCAAAACCAGCTCTGACAGCACACCAGCCACTACAGCAGCAGTTCTGAACAACACCCAACTCTGACAGTTGATAAACATCAATCTCCCAATGATCCCCAAAGCCAAACTTCAATGGTAACCAAGCTACAATAAGCTTCCATCTCCAAGAAATCCCCAGGCTCAAGCAAGCACAGAATCTTAACCAGTTGACAGCATCAGACATCAGATAGCTCCAGACAGCAGTAAACCCTAGCTTTAACGGCTGCACAACTCTGATATGAATAATCTTCATCTTTGTCAATCTTTGATCTTAATCTCTATCTTCAATGGCTTCTCTCTTCAATGTAAGCACTCCAGCAAGGAATTGATTTATCAGAATAAATTGAATGTCAAACAGTTTATTGACAACCAAAGGAAGTCTATGAACAGTTGACATTGTAACAGACTGTTTCCCGCAAAGCTCTACCTCTAAGGTAAGGCCACTTATCCCTCCAAAGGAGGGAGGTGAATACTATAGAGGGACTTTATGTCATAGAGAGGAATGGAAGCACATGAAGCTATCCATGTTTGTACAAAAAAATTCAGTCTATTATAAGGCTCTGCTTATTCCTATTATTTCCTATGCCTTCAAAACATCTTCAATCCAAGCAATCTTCATGCACAAAACTTTGATTATTATCCTCAATCTTCTCCTTTGATTCTTCAAGATCCACAAGCTCAAGCCAAGCCCCATACCCCAAATAAAAGCCCAAAACCCAAGCAAGCAAATATAAACCCCAAGTGGGAACACCAAACAAACACTCCATTTGCAAAATATACTAAAAATAGTAAAATAGTATTTAAAATTCTAAGATTAATTCTAAGGGGATTTCTATATCTACCCTACATACCCTATATGTCCCATAACCTAATTCATGCTAAAACCCCCAAAATAAAATGTTATAATGCACCTATGTTGAGTTTGAACCCTAAAACTATCACCCTAATGTTTTCTAATCAAAACTAATCAAGATTAATCCACAAAAATGTGGAATAAATCTCTAAGGGAACCTAGTGTTCTAATCTAGCTGGCACAAAAAGAATGGAATCAAAATATGAATTTAAATGGCTAAACGAAATTCACCAAATAATATGTACAAACAAAATGAAAATAAAATGCAATAAAAATGTAAAAATTCACCATAAATGGAAGAAAGCCTAAAATAATATTTTTATTTTTCTACAAATTTCTTGAGACAATTATTGAAATGGAGGGAAAAATCCCATATTAAAATGATAATTTTTGAATTTTATATGAATTATTTTGTAAACTATGCAAATAAAAAAGAAAAAGAAATTCAATTGAAATAATGGAGCAAGGGGGGGTGCGTTCAGCAGAACATACTAGGCCCAGGTTTGCTTCAGAAAAAACATACAAAACAATAAACCAGGGGGGGGGGTGAATAGCGTGTATTTGCTTGTTATTCTATGTTGGGCCCCAACGGGGGGTGCTGGAAGCAAACGGGGTTAGGCCCAACCAGAACACCAAAGGGGGAGGGGGTGTGACTGGAAAATAAGGGAGTAGATCAGCAACTTGTGCAATGGGCCTAAGGCCCGAGTTTCATTCAACCCAATTTCAGCAACAATAAAAAACCCTAAAACTAACTAACTCCCTAATTCATTGATACTGTTCATCTCCTTCCAAGCGCAACCCTAGCGCCGTTCTCTCTGAAATTTTCCATCCCAAACCAAACCTCACCAAGATTCTATCGCAAACTCTCAAACAAATTGTCTTAACCTAAACAAACCCTAGTTCCACAACTAAACAATCAACAAACTAAACAATTTTAATGAATTTCGAAGGAAACCTGGAGATACGAAGGAGTTGATGGTGTCGGAAACGATGACGAGCAACAATCTTCCAATATGCGTGTTCTGGATGATGAGTGCATGGAGCAGCTTCAACGGATCTTGAAGAATCAACGACCCTGGGAACTTCTTCTTCAACGTCAGAAGGTGTTCAGCTTTGGTAGTGCCCTTGCGAGTACCAGATGAAGATTAACCAGACCGGACGATAAACGAAGACGATCTTGATGTCCTGTGGATCTTGACGCGCGAGGAAGCGACTTCACTGAAGTTCTTGAAGCGATCTGAAGAATTTACGATGAACTGGATGAAGAACCAAGAACCACTGATGAATGTTCTTGCTAGTTTGCAGTTTTCTGGAAAACGTAGATGAACGAGATGAAGATCGAAGAATTGCTGGCGAATGTTCTTGAAGAAAAGATGAACACGATGATGATTCTTGTGGAGATCTGGAAAACGTTGAAGATTTGTTGAAGTGGATGAAGTTTCCGGTGATCTTGAATCTCCGGCGAAGGATGGATAGAACGGCGATGAAGATTGGAAAAGTTTGGCTGAATCTCCTGGAAAATTCAATTTCCGGCGGCCTCAACGATCTCCGGCGACGGTTGCGGCGGAGGGACGGTGGTCCGGCGACTGTTGCATGTGTTCCGGTGAGGAGGGCTTAGTGGGAAACAGGCGGCAATCATGCAAGGTGTGTGGTGGCGGTAGTGGACAAGTGGCACTGAGAGAGTGTGAGGACGAGACACGTGGCTCAGAGGGAGAGTGAGTGGAGTTGTGTGCTGGCGCAGCTGGGTGAGGTGGCAGAAGAAAATGAAAAAACGTGGGGCCACCCTTTTATAGTCACCTGGCACGAAAAATGGGCCTTTACTTGGGCTTGGATTTGGATAATGACTCAGATTAATGACCCAATTTGCTAAATCAAATGAGAATTAACCCTAATTAAGTAAACAAAATTAATCCTAAAACCCTAATTAAAATAAAACGAAAATTAAGCATAAAATCCCTAATTAACCTATTAAAACTATCTAATTAAAGTCTAAAAACGAAAATAAAAAATAAAACCTGATTAAATCTACCATTACCCTAATTAATCCTAAAATGAAAATTAAAAATAAAATCCTAATTAATAGAAAAACATTTAATATCTAAAACTATTTAAAAAACCTAATTAAATCTGAAAAATCAATCTAAAAACAATTAATCCCTATTTTTAAAATCTAATCTATTAACATTTTAAAAACAAATAAAATCTAATAAAATCTAAAAAAACAAATAATCCCTATTTTTAAAAAACAAAAAAAACAATTAAATCTAATAAAAATCTAAAAAACAATACTATCTATTTTAAAATCTATTCTATCAATATCTAAAAGATTTTAAAACTACTTCTATTAAAAGAGAATAATATCTAAAAAATTAAAACCTAATAAATCTCTAAAAAGAAAAGAAAATTTATTTAAACTCTAAAAAATTATTAAAAAAAAAAACTATTAAATCCAGAAAAATCCATTTAAATGCATTAAAAATCCAGAAAAATAAAAGAAAAATCCTAAAAAATGCCAGAAAGCCGATTAAATCGAATAAAGCACAAATGCGCAACCGTAGTGAAACCCGGGCACTAAGATGGCCTGAAAACACCAGAGACGAGCACCAATTCTCAACAGACTCTTATTCCAACCGGCCTGAACTGCCTGAAACGCCAGGGGCTATAATCCCGATAAAAAGCAATCTGACTGAGGAAAATGCCATGTATGCAATATGTGAATGCGAATGCAAAATGCGTCGAAACATAAACCAGATGCGGGAACCGGTTGGTCAAATTTTAGGGTGCAACAGTGGGCACAAATATACTAACCCTTTATTCCTCCGCTTTACAAGTCATAAATTAAGCCCATATACAACCTTCAAAGTCCTAATTGAAGTAAGGTTTAGTTTGAAAGCATACTCGATGAGATATTATTTCCTGACTCCTTGAGCTATGCTCAAATTAAATCGGCTTTATAAATAATTTTTAATTTATATCCTAACTAGTGGTTTCGATCACAAGTTATTGGGATATCTCTTTTCAAAACTTCAAGACAAACGTGTGTTGCATTAACAGTTTCAAAATTAACATTTCTGACTTGCTAACTTTGCTTGACATCTTAGAAAGATTACATACAGACATCATTGTTGAAGATTGAAAACTCTGCTAAGCATGGGGCAAGTTATTTCCAAGTGACTATTTCCAAGTGCCAATCAGAGCTAGTTACGTCGAGATTCGGCGAATCTCTCTAAAATAGTTTGAAAACAATGGGACGCCATGTTTTCTATAAAATCCTCTCAGAACGACTTCTTCTCATCACCATATGGCTTGGGGCATTTGAGAAACAAAGATTATCTTATCCAGTCATAACAAGTATTATTCAAATGGCGACTACCACCCAGTCTTCACTATAATCTTTCAGCAATTTCACAACATTCTTCATGTCCCCGATAATTTTATTTCTGGTGGTCATGACATTATTCGATGAAGCTTTTAGATGCAGAATTCCCAGTGGTCTGCTTAACTTCACTTCCCCAATGAAGTAGGTATTACTTTAATCCCCAGTGGATCTTCTCCAACTTCACCTTCCTAATGAAGTGGACGTATCTCACTCCCCAATGGACCTTCTACAACGTCGATCTTCTCCAGCGTGAGTCTCTCTAGTGAAGCAGATATTTATTTTATCCATAGAATGTCTCCAATTATGAGATTGATCCACCCCTGGTAGATCTTTATTCTCGTCTTCAACAAGACTTATCAAGATGTTACGTCTCCAAGTGGAATGTTCTCTATTCCCCATATGAGTTTTAAGACCTTGAAGCAGGATTGTGATCCTATAGTTGGTTCTCCGTCTATCCCCAGTGATACTTCTATCTTTGAAGATTGGTCAGATGTTTTGTTTCGAGATGTTTACTTCATCTCTGCCTTTCCTCGTCGGCATACACATAACATATAGATAGATGGCATGGCATATGCATTTTTCATCTTTGTGTTCGTTTGTTCTGTCGCTTTGGTCGTGTTTATCCCCGAGTGGTTGGGCGCGTCTTCTCCTTCCAATTAGAGTCGTCAGCCCTAGGCAGAAAAAGCGTCAATATTTCTATTTCCCCATGGAGATTGATCCTCGTGGAAGACAGTTGTTTCAGCATATCCCATTTGAGTTCATACCTCAATGGTCAAGTCTTGCTTAACAGTTTCTCTTCAGATATTTCCTGAATTGAACTACGGTCCTTGGCAATCACATTATGGACGTCTCCAATTTTTGAGTTTGGATTAAGTGTGCATTTATTTTGTACTCAGTTCCCCAGGAAGGATCTTTATAAAGATGCATTTCTCCAACAGTGTTATCAGAACTTCTCAACAATGTGCATCTGAATTGCAAGCAGCTCTTTATTCGAGCAACTCATTTCAATCAGGTTTTTATCTCCACAAGACAGTTTGTCCATCCCTAGTGATTATCAACTTGGTAAATGGAAAAGCTTACATATATTTCTCTTTATTTGAGAATTCACACTTTTTACAACTACGATAAGGATGCTCCTCAGGAATGACTTCCCCAGTGAGTTCATCACACAAGTTTACTTCCGTCAAGTGACATCTCCCCGAAGAAGTCGAAGAAGTTTAGTCTCTCTTTATTTGAGAAGACGTACAACCGACTCACATCTCTTCCGAAGATCCCCGGTGAAACTCTACACTACAGACTACAATTACATCTACAAATTACATTTACAGTTCTACAACAACAGATTACATCAACATTTACAATTTACAAAATCCTACAATCTACAGAGTTCTACAAACAACAATTTACATCAACATCTACAATGGCAATTTACAAAGTACTACAAATTACAACAATTCTACAATCTACAGAATTTTCAAACATTTCGAGTAGAGACTGAGACCAACTCATAGCACCCATACTATGACGCTCAGAGAGGTTCTGCATTAGAGACTGAGACCAGCTCATGGTTCCCATACCATGATGCTTGGGGAAGTTTTACAACTACATCAACATTTACATCAACGACAACTACAGTCTATAACGACAATCATTCGAACATCTTTCATTTCCTGGTTAATCTCGGCAGTAGATTCCTAGAAGACCTCGACAGTAGGTAGTCCTATTTCAGTTCCTGGTTAATCTCGGTAGTAGATTCCCAGAAGACCTCGGCAGTAGGTAGTTCCTGGTTAATCTCGGCAGTAGATTCCCAGAAGACCTCGGCAGTAGGTAGTTCTATTTCAGTTTCTAGATAATCTCGGCGGTAGATTTCCAGAAGACTTTGTCAGAAGTATTTCTCCAACAAACTTCAACACAAAATCTCGGCAGTAGATTTCTAAAAGACTTCGTCAGAAGTATGTCTCCAGCAGATATCAACACAGAATCTCGGCAGTAGATTCCTTACAGATTTTCACAGTACATACTTTGGCAAAAGTATTCTCAATTACAATTACAAGTCTCGACAATAGGCTTCTTCAGATGATATCTTGAATCAATTATATTTTGACATATACAGTAGATTCCTCCAGAGAATTTCTCTTCCAAGTTCTTCACGACATATTTATAGACACTTTGTGATTGTCCATCTTTCCCCGTGGAGCCTTGCTCGTTGAGCATGTTCTTCCCGTGTGTCGTGTTTAGTTTCTCCCCTGTGGCGTCATTTCTCCACAGGATCCTTTGTCTTGCATTTCATATAGTTGCATATCATTTGCATTCGGTGGCTCTTAGGGCCAAAAATTTGTGCAGTGTTTATATTTAAGTCCCTCCTATCTCGTCGAGACGGAGATTTCAATCTCCATATCTCCAAATAGGAGTAACTTAAATAGGGGCATCTGTTGCACCCTAATTTTTGACCGTAAGATCCCACCTCTTTTTGTGCATTTCTTGTGTGTTATCTTTTACTTTTGTACGTATGTTTATTGCGGCTAACCAGTTTGCGCAGGTGCAGTAGTGTCAAGGTATAGGTTCTTATAACCAAGCATCACAGGGACGTGACTAATATATTCAAGTTCAAAGCTCACCGCTCAAGAATTCAAGATTAATTTAATAAGATTTCTGCATATGAATGAGCCTATCAAATTCAATTCAGAGACTCAAGAGTAGCTAAGGGATTCAGATTCAAAGCCTTAAGGTTTCCACGAGCTGAGGAACTAGGATTCGAGCATGCCCTCGTCAGGGATCAGTGTTATCCCCTTCCATATTTCTCAAAGGACTCTCGTCATTTTTTTTACTCCAGAAGGTTGAGGTCTTCCTTACGTTAATATTGAGCATGGGAGTTTGCGGATTGTCGTGGTTGTTGTAAGGTTATTTTTGAAGTCGTGATGCATCGGTCTCAAATCGAAGTTTTTAAGCTTCAGCCTATTTTGATTCTGGTCATGGTATGTCAAGCTTGGCTGCAAAGCAATGTTGTTTGTGGGCTTATTATTCCTCGAATAAGTTGGCCATCATTGAAAGTTTCATGGTTTTTTATCAAAAGCATTTAAATCAAGATTAGTGAATCATTGGCTTAATAGCAGGATCATGACGTGTCCTCCATCCAATTTGGTTTGACTTAATTCCCTCGAATTAAAAGGGTTCTTTCGAACTCGTGACCTCTTTTCAAAGTGCATTTCTTTATCTCTTGGATTTTGGATTACAAGGTCAAGGTTGGGATTTTGTCCCTCAAGATCAACATGCTAGGATGCATTGAACTTTAACATTACTACCTTTGAGAATATTGGATTTAGGTCTATGTTATTCTTATTATTTCCCAAAGTTATTTCTTGATCCAGAGATTGAGGTTGTGGAATTATGGAGGTTTCAAGGTTCAAAGTTTTTATACAAAAGGGGATTGTGTCATAAATATTAAAGTAATTGTTTGGCATAATAACGCTCCCACATGGTCAAGGGATGACAAGTCTCATCAAATGAAGTTCCATTTCCAAATCCAAAATACTATATGATTTGGTCCTCTGCAAGATTCATTTTGGTTATTACAACAATGACGTTTAGAATGGTTTAGCAGGATAATTTGTCTAAAAATTGTTCATATACTTTTGGGACAATCTTAATCCATTAAGCAAACACTAAAAGAGAAATACTTGTTACAAATATAAGGCCATGGAAAGCTAACTCTTTTCCAAAACCAGTTTTTTATTCCTCAAGCGTTGATGTGTGCACTTAATACGGAAAAGTCTTGGTAAATTGACATTAAGAAGAGAAGGTTGAAACATTTGCAAGAGGATGATGACAGCTTTGAAAGTATCCAATGTTCTCACAATTGTATCGGAGCTCCCAGGTCAATTCCAAGCTCTACCAGTCCATTACCTCTACCAGCGCATATTTTGAAATTGAAAGAGTTGGAAGGAGGTGACTTCAATCCTCAAACTTCTGCCACGGTCCATCTCACCTATTGTGAACAGCTTTCACGGCTCAAAAACCCTTGGTGTCGGGACGAAGTATTCGGCAGCATCACCTGCAATGGTTTAACACATCAAGTAAGATAACAGCCAAGACAAAACCAGACGAATTCTGAAACAGATACTCTAAGGATAAGTTATTTTCAAAACATTAGTTAAACGAATAACAACATGCTGGCAGCGGTGAGGTTCTTTCCGAAACAGAATGCCGACATTGTTCAATGGCAATAATGTTGTTTTCAAGACGGAAGCTCTCGAATCTCACGATATGTCGGGGCAGAACGGGCAGTTTTCAGAAAACAATTATATGACAGAAAGAGAGGAAAACCTGAGATCCTAGTCAGCAGAGTGCTCTCGGTGACGCCATCGAAGGACTTATGAGACTTTGTATTTAAAGAAGTTGCTGCTACCTTGAAACCAAACACAACCTGTCAAATCAGAGCTCAGTTACGACATGGAAGAATGAAAACGCGTCAAGCTTCAAATAGCCACTTTCATCGATAAAGCTAACTGAAAGCCAGTCAAATAAATCATTTGTTACTATGATAGTGCATAATCTAAGATTGAAGCATCCGTGTTAAAATAACGGCTGCTTACCAACTTTTCACTAGATGATGCTTGTCCATTAGGAGTCCAGTTGTCTCTTGATACAACAGGAAACATTTGCCAATCTGAACTAAAGGATGATAAACATTCTGATATGGTTGGTATTCCACTATTTACTATTGATGATGGCATTCCAGCTTGCGGTTTGGAAAGTCGAGCTAATGCTTATGCACAACAATAGCCTGCAGAAAATCGAAGCCTGATTACTGTTGATGACATTTTGGGTTCAGTTTTTGAGACAACACATCATGTAGGAAGAATTTCTGTTTCAGCACCTTCTAACATGCCATACAAAGAAATGGCTCTCCATTGTGAGGCCCTCCTCGCGGGAAAGCAACAAAATATTTCCACTTTCATGGGTGCCAATTCATTACATGGCTATTCATTTAGGATTTTTGCTCCTACTAATTACAACCATGAAAGGGACAAACCCACAAATTCCAATGTTCAACAGAGTTTACCTTTGGTGAATGGAAATCCATTCTTGGATTCACCCAGCACATTTCCAGAGACTGTTCCAAGGCTTCGTGCCACATCATATCAGCAAGAGGATGCCTTCTTTCAACTGCCAGCATCCCGCCCATATGTCAACTTCTTGAAGGCTGCTGGTTGCTGATTAATGAAAAAGGAAGACTTCAAGTAAACCGACCCCTTTCGCTGCATAGTTACTTCCGTCGACTTCGAGACTGCTCAAGTGCCAAGTTCAGTACCGCCATGTTTCCGTAACCTGCATCCACAATAAAGATTGGAATTATCAGTCAAAACTTGGAGTGTATTTTCTAGCAGCTTAAACAATACGGCGAGTCGCGGTCATTAGAACAAGAGTTCAGGACAATATAATTGTAACCTTCAAGATTACCTACATCAATATTACACATTGTCCAAAAGATGATATTGGCGAGTTTGGATAAATACCGTTTCGGCATAAAATCAGTTAAAACCACATGTTTACCAAGATGATCAATGAGAATTTAATTAAAGGGAGTTAACACTAAGTATACTCATCTTTCCATTATGTCATGACCATGCTTATGACGCTCTCAGAGTCAGCGCCACCACCATCTGCTTCCACCATAATCAGCACTGTCACGAAATGCCCGTAAGCCGCTAAATCCTTTAGTGGATCTTCCCGGCGCTGTTTTAAAATAATTAAGCCTGTCTACCTCTCCAAGGACCTGCTGCAATAAATTGAGAAGAGACAATTTATATCACAACTTATCAAATTATCACTACAAGTATGTGGAACAGAAGAGATTAAACGTAACTCAACTCAGGAACACCCTTTGCTGCTCTAACGTACTCGCAACCTGCAGTCCAATAACAATATTAACGACACCACAACAGCACTCGGTCACCATTTCCTGCAAACCGAAACACAGACACATTATTTGACCTCCAACGCAATCACACTTAAATGAGTAAATTGAAAAGAGGGAAACCATCAGACTTGTAAGAGGCCCAAGTCATTACCATTTAAATACAGAGGGCATTCGAGCGCTGGCTACGACATTTTTGCCACACCAGTCATTGGTTCATCCATTTTGCACTTGTAGGAATTTATTCGTTGGTCTTCCCCATCCCTGCGAGAATAACCAAAGTCATCAGCTTACAAAGAGCCTACAGACCTTCCGTTAATCGATTGATTAACGCTATCTTTGAAAACCATAAAATTCTTACCGAGAAACGCATACTCAGCAATAAAAGGAGTTGGTTCCAGCGAATTCTCCAATTCGTAATGTATCTAGCGTGAGAGATTACTCCAGAAGAGCTTGAAAGCAAATGCTATAATTGGAATGGAAGAGCCTCCAAATCAGTATCAGCAGCAATATCATTACTCTTCGATTCGATGACTATAATCCCTGGAGATACGTTGCAAATGCGCTGCAAACAGAAGAAAGGAATGAAGTCCATTGTCTTTCCATTTTAAAAGTGACATGTTCGAACATGTTCTAATCTAAAAGGAAATAAATTAAAGCGAGAAATCAACGTGTGACATTTTCAAGTTTGTCTTCTTCCGGCCAAACCAACAAGGAAAGATGATTAAGCACATTCAATTCAGTTTTTTCGAAGTACTATAAGAGGACAGGATTCAGGGGACTTTCAAGGAAAAGAAATTGACAACAATCCACAATGTTCACAGAGAAATCCCAAATCCAACAAAAAACCTAAAAATGCAAAAGTTCGAAAAGAAAGCACTTATCTGTGTGTTCGAATCCACCATTGAAACGACAACTGTCACGCCGTCCGAACTTAAAACCACCGGCGAAAACCCACACCTAATCCTTCCACCAGCCATCCGTCCACCACCGAAGGAACTATCGTCACCGTCATCGCGGGTAATGTTCTCTTCAATCGGTGTTTTCATTTGTGATTGATGTGTGTTTTGTGGTTTTTTTTGTTTGATAGGAAATGGAGAGGAGAAGAACGAGTCGTAGAATGGAAGTGGAAACGGTGAAGAGAAAAGAAAGAAGAAACGTGAGAAGAAGAGAAATGAGGGAGAAACGAGAGGAGATTGGCGAAAAGAGAGACGGAGAAGACGACGATCGGGGGGAAAGGGGATTAGGGTTGCGATTCATTCTCTTGTTCTGTCTATTGTTGTAACATAATCAAATACGTGCACACACACCATAGCTATGGTGCGCACCTCACATACACCCGTCAGATCCAATGTCTGACGCGATCTCACGGCCTTATCGCGCAGACCATCATAAACCCCGTAGACCACACACGCACAACCTCTTGCCCAGCCTAATCACTCCCTAATTATAACGTTAAAACCACTAATCCCTATTAATTAATCGTTAATCAACTTATCATTTATTTAATTAATTAATCAATTAATTAATTACCCCTTTTCTTTAATCAACCGTTTAAAAATCTCCTTTTAAATTAACCATTTTAATTAATCCTTTTTTTTTAACTCTTTAACTTAATTTATCTAATAATTTCTTATTCACCTTCTATTTAATTTTGTCATCAATCTTAATAACCCTTTTTATAATATTTAATTTACTAATTTTTTAATAATAAAAATCTCTACTTCATCTAATTTAACTCTTATTTATTTAAAATCTATTTAATAATAATAACTAAAAACTCTTTTATGAAAAAAAAACCTTTTTAATTTAATATGTTATAATAACAATTTTTATTTAAGGATAAATCTCTTCACATTTAAATTAATTTTATTTAATAAGGTAAAAATAAAACCTCTTAGATATTTAGACTTTTTTAAAAACCACTTCTTAAAGTTTAATTAACCGTCTAACCTTTTTACTAGAACACGTAGCTAATATAATTAATACCACCTTTTTATAAAATCAACCTCACCAAATTAATTAACATTTCCCATAAAATTAAAATCACTTATAGTTTTTATCTAACAATATTAATCTCGCTTAAAATCAATCCCACGAGTAAACTAATATAACCTTCGCCTAAAAACAATCAACATCGTAATGTAATTCAATCACGTACGCTTACACCTCATACTCACAATTCACTTTCACGCACTTAGCGCTGTCATGCGTATGTGTATGGTTTACTTTCCGCAATTTATTTTACAAGCAATTTATATTATCGCATTTATATTTCCGTCTCGAATTACGTCCAAAGGAAAAACCTACACATGATTCAACAATTGTGTGTAGTGCATCATTTGCATCATTCTCCCCTACGATCCTTGATCCCATTCAAGTTGATCTTTAGGATAGATCCTACCCATAGGAAGGACCTTTTTTCCTACAACATAGAAATAAACACAATACAAACAACTCAAATCAAACAACACTCAAACACATTAGAGAAAGATGCCAAATCATCTTAAGCGAGATAGAATCTCCACCCCACAACAATACAATCAACATGTAGGGACTTTGCCTTAAGAGAGATAGAGGCGTACTCGTCAAACAATCCGAGTACTTGAGCCCTTTTCTTAAGACGATGCAAAGACTATTTTCCTACAATCTGTGGCGGTTACATCTCCCCTAAAATGATAAAGCATCTCTTCTCCTAAACCTAATCAATCAACTACCCTAAACTCGTAGGAACTTTGACCACAGTCAAAGAACTCCTCATACCCTTTAAGAGAACTACAAAATACTCTGATTCCACCCCCGTAAGGATATGTAGGCATAAGATGCGACATCTTATCGAGTATACTTAGAAATAAACCACTAGGGTCTTTTATACCTTAAGCAAATAAACACTTAACAATAAACAACATAAAACAAGAGGTTCCTGTAGAGTACTACAGAAACTTAGGATGCTAGTACCTTCCCTAAGTTTAACCAACCCCCGAACCTATAATTCTCTAGCTTGCATTTGCATTGCATTGTGGGAATTTCGATCTTTATCCCTTCCTTTGGACAAATCAAAGTTCGGTTGCAAAAATGAATTAAAGATTCAAACTAATCAATAGTTTGGTATCCGATTTTCACCGCGACAGTAATAATAGGGGTTTTTTCCCAGTATCGATCTCTGAGGACTGCGTGTAAATTTTAAGTACAAATCTTCTTTCAATCAAACAAAATAACCTTGGGTTTTGTTTAGGGTTTTCAAAAGGAAAAAAAGCTGAATGATAAAATTATTTTAACAATTAAGAGAAAACATGCTAAGGGAAGCGTATGAATTGCGTATAACGAACCCTGGAGTAAACCAATAAGACTTCTCACAAAACCTTAATTTTTATTGCACCTCAAAAGTGTTTTTCTTAAATTCCTTAACTGAAAAACCTTTGATATTCTTCCTTGACCCTAATTCCTTAGCAGCCAAGGAAAGACATCAAGCAATAGTTCTGACAAAGGGTTTTTACAATCATTACAGGATATCTCTATTCCTAGGCAATATTCATTGTAATGTGTTATACAAAGTAATCGATCAGTTTTTTAGGCCAAATCTGTAATCGTAAATCATTCCTAATTTATACGATCTTTAAAAGTTTAAACGAATTACATAATAAAATATTAAGGAAAGAAATAAAATCTCATTAAGAAATGCAGCAGAGGTTCATTACAACACAATTCAGGGACACTCCCATAGCAATTGGGTGTTTAGATATTCATAGTATTCGATAAAAACAACATGACAAATAGAAACATTACAAGATTTAAGGAGTAAATTCGATCTTCAATTTCTTCCGAGCATGAAAATATCCTTGTCCTCCCAATTCTCCAGAGCTTCAATCTTCTGTTGTAGTTTCTTCGTACCAATCAAAAGTCCCCTCTCTTTTTTCAAAACACGTATCAAATAGTCTCAATTCAAACTCAGTACCATGGAAATGTCCAAAATACCCTCAGGGATCACAAGTGTAAAAAATACAAGAAAAATAGGGAATGAGGCGTTTTAACCAACACGGGCCGTGTCAGGCAACACGGGCGGTCGTGTTGGCTTCCTGATATCATTTACGCATGATTTTTCCAAGTCCCAGGTGTCCTGACACGGGCCGTGTCACGTGACACGGGCGACCGTGTCAAGCCATTGTTTTCTACCAAAAATCACCTCTTCTGAGCACATCCTGACACGGGCCGTGTCACACAACACGACCATCTGTGTTAGGCCCCTCTTGTGAATCTGACTTCGACTACAACATGAACGTCGTAGCTCTCTCTCTTAGCTTTCCGGTGGTTTTTAGAATGCCTCAAACGGATTCTCGGAACTCCAGTTATGATCGTTTTCGTGCAGACTGCTAAAGACTTCGTGCAGGCTGCTAGTTCACAACAAAACTCTTCTGAAATCTTGCCATTTTTCCCCGGTTTTCGCTCTGATTCTTCTTTATTGTTTACCTGAATCTAGAAACAGTGAAAATACCAAATCGACGCGTAAAATGTAATAAAAAAAACTAAAATGCGACAAGACAAAACAAATGATTAAATGAAATAAACGGTAAAATCATGTGTAAAAACCACTGATCAAACTCCCCAAAACTTAAACCATTGCTTGACCTCAAGCAAAAAGCTTGGATAAATACTTTCAAATCAAACAGCACATCAAGTGAAAGGATCAGGATGTAAGGCGTGTCGATGCTCATACGTGAGTCTTAGTTCCGATCGGCTCAAACCAGCTCTCTCGGTACTCATCCGTTAACGAAGGCATTACATAAACACATACCGCAGTAAACTTACGGACCTAAATCCCCCTTTCGGCCATCTCTCCAACTATGCTTTGGGCTTAAGTCTTTTCTTCAATTTTCTACCCCTTTCATTCAGATAATCAGATTAAGGCATGTACACTTTTGCTCGAGATTTTTCCTGTGGCACCTTTATTCTTTTTCTTGCTCACATGCGTTTATTAGTCCACTTTGGAACGACTATAGAGATTCAACCGCCGTTAGGCTAAATAACCGAGTGAGGGTTACCCAACTTAGAAGGACAGGTTGTCTTTACCGTCATTATTCAACTCTTTTTTTGGTGCTACACATCATTCTCAAAATCAATATCTACAATTTTTATTATCATGCCGGACTATCACAATGAACTAATCAGGGTATACTTTTCAAATCCAAGTACTATGGCACAAATCTACACGTTGGACTCGTTTCCTTACTCTGGGGAACCTAGAGTGTTCAAGCTATACCTCAATTTCCAAACTTTCCCAAGTTCCTTAGTTCAAACTCCACTTCCCTTGAACTTTAAATACTTTCTTGACTACCTTACACACCTACCAATCACAAGAAAAATTTTACGGTCTTCGTAGGGGCGAATTCGGTGCGATTTTTACCGAACTTAAAAATAAAAAGGTATTTAAATTGACAATTCAAAATGGTAAAACCTCACCCAAACTTGAACTAAACATTGTCTCAATGTTCAAGAACAAGAGAGGAAGAGGTGTACTCACAGAGATCCTCACATAGGGGTTGACATGTAATTCAACACCTCTTTGCTGCTTCCATGTTTTCCCTTGCAAAATCTCGTTATTCCTGCAAAAATAATAACAAAAAAAGAAATAACATCAATACTTAAAATCCGTGGGTTGCCTCCCACGCAGCGCTTCATTTAACGTCGCATGGCTCGACGGTCGACGCCCCATTGTTATGGGGGGTACTTCAGCCTCCACACTCTATTGCTTGACTTCTTCGCAACAGAATATTTGGCAGGTTCAGAGATAAGAGCAACCTGAAGTGGTTTTGATCGTTCTTCTTTCTTAGTTATGTTGATCTTCCCAACTGACGGTTTAACATCTTTCTCCTTACCTTTCTTTCTAACCTCATGAGCTTTTAACGTGATTTCCTCATCAAAACATTTCACAGCGAGCATACCTTTTTCCACATCAATATTGCACCAACTAGTAAGCAAGAACGGCCGGCCAAGTTTGATCGAAGTCTCATCATCCTCTGGTATATCCATGATTTGAAAATCAACTGGATAAGTGAAGTTATCGATTTTCACTAGAACATCCTCTGCAAGCCCATATGCCATCTTAGTTGTGTGGTTGGCAAACTTCAAGCTTGTTCCCGTATCGCTCACTTTTCCAATATCCAGCTTTTTGAAAATAGATAACGGCATGAGACTCACACTAGCACCTGAATAAATTAGGACTTTCTTAAAAGTTCGATCTTTTATAGTACAGGGGATTACAACCGGTCCAAGATCCTTCTTCTTGATGGGGATTATCTTTTCTTGCGATATTTCCTTACATTGCTCAATTGTAATCTTCGGTTCTTCACCCGTTGATCTCTTTTTGCCTATAACCTCTTTCATGAATTTCTTGTATAAGGGCATTTGCTCGAGTGCTTCAAAGAACGACATGTTGATTTCCAATTTGTTGAGCATTGCACTGAACCTTCCAAAGTCTTTCTCTTTCTAATCATTCTTTGTAACTCTTTGAGGAAACGGTAGTTTGATTTTCGGTTTAACCTCCTCTTTCTTTTTCTCCCCAATTGGTTTTTCAGATAGTACAACTTCTTATGGTTCTTTCACTTTTTCTCTTACCTCAAGTTCCACCTCTATGCATTCATCCTCCTTTGTTTCCTCCTCTTCTATCATTTTCTGATTTCTTATGGTGACAACATTAATACTCTCTTGATTTTTCGGATTCGGTACTGTCGCACTCGGGAGGGTTCCTTGAGTGTGTTTTGAGAGGTGTTGGGTTATCTGTCCCAGTTGCGACTCAAGATTTTTGATGGAAGCTGTGTTATTCCTTTGAACATTACGGGTCTCTTCTTGGAATTACATACTTTGAGCTGCCATTCTTTCAATAGCTAACTCCCATTCTACTTTTTGAGGAGCTTGTTGTTGTTGCGGGTATGGAGGTTGATTTGGGTCTTTCCAGGAGAAGTTAGGATGATTCTTCCATACTGGATTATATGTTTGGGAATACGGATTGTTCTGCCTCAAAAATTTTATCTCTTCGATTTGTTGAGCAGTGGCAAGACAATGTACAGTAAAATGGGGACCATTACACACCTCACAACTAACAGCTTGGACCGGTTGAACTTGAGCTACAGTTTCAGTACTCACATTCATCCCTTTAAGCCTCCTTTCCACTTCTGCCTTGATTTGATCTACCATGTTCACAATTTGTTCCGCTAGCTTCAAATCAATCTTACCTTCTGGTTGGTTCACAGTACGATCATACAACTCAAGATGCTCATTGGCGGCAATTACTTCTATGATCCTCTTGATACCAGTGGCTGTTGAGAAATTATTTGAGCCACCGGTAGCAGTGTCTATAAGCTGTTTTGTCTTGAGTCGTAAACCATTCACAAAGTTCTGCATCTGCTCAGTGGCATCCATGTTATGAGTAGGATATGCAGTCAGACACTTCTTAACCCTCTTATATGCATCTCCTAGAGATTCCCCTTCTTTTTGTTTGAAATTGAAAATGTCGTATCTCTTTCTAATAAATACTGAAGCAGGGAAATACTCGTTAAGGAATACAGTTTCCATCTCTCGCCATGTGGTAATACTCCCAGCTGGAAGTGAATAAAACCATTCTTCCGCCTCGTCAGTCAGTGTGAACGGAAACATAACCAATCTCTTGGCCTCTTCGGAATAGCCTTTTATCTTCAAAGATGTGGTGGTAGTTAGGAATCTCTGTAGGTGCTTGTTTGCATCTTCATTGATTCTTCCTGCAAAAGGCTTGCTCTCCAACTGGCGAATGGTGGAAGGATGTAGCTGAAAGTGTGCCACATTCACTGGTTGATTTACGATGGTCATCCGGTTTGGTTGAGCATTGGCCCCTCCATAGTCTCCCAAAAGTCTTTCAGCTGGAGGTGGGTCTCCGTTCATGATGAAAGTTTCGAGCTCTGTCTCCGTGCTCGAATCTGTATTTTAGGAAAGAATCACAACTTCTTCTTCGTTCTCTGAAATTTCTGTTCCTGAGTTTGAAGTTGTCAACGTTTCCAGCTTAGCTTTTCTACGTCTGGAGTGCAACAATCTTTCAGGTTCTGAGTCAAAAGAAAATAAAGCTGAGGTCTTACCTCGCATACACAGGTTAGGAAATTAGTAGTAATAACAGAAATATAATCAGAAAAATAGCTTAAAATTTTAGTCACAGGGTGACACAATTCTAATTGAACAAACAAGATACTTAAAAATTTTGGCAGTCCCCGGCAACAGCGCCAAAAACTTGATCGGTAAATTAGCAAGTGTACTAATTATTTCGATGTAGTAATAATAGGGTTTTTTTCCCTATCGATCTCTGAGGACTGCGTGTAAATTTTAAGTACAAATATTCTTTCAATCAAACAAAATAACCTTGGGTTTTGTTTGGGGTTTTCAAAAGGAAAAAAAGCAGAATGATAAAATTATTTTAACAATTAAGAGAAAACATGCTAAGGGAAGTGTATGAATTGCGTATAACGAACCCTGGAGTAAACCAATAAGAATTCTCACAAGACCTTAATTTTTATTGCACCTCAAAAGTGTTTTTCTTAAATTCCTTAACTGAAAAACCTTTGATATTCTTCCTTGACCCTAATTCCTTAGCAGTCAAGGAAAGACATCAAGCAATAGTTCTGACAAAGGGTTTTTACAATCATTACAGGATATCCCTATTCCTAGGCAATATTCATTGTAATGTGTTATACAAAGTAATCGATCGGTTTTTCAGGCCAAATCCCTAATCATAAATCGTTCCCAATTTATACGATCTTTAAAAGTTTAAACGAATTGCATAACAAAATATTAAGGAATGAAATAAAATCTCATTAAGAAATGCAACAGAGGTTCATTACAGCACAATTCAGGGACACTCCCCTAGCAATGGGGTGTTTAGCTATTCATAGTATTCGATAAAAGCAACATGGCAAATAGAAACATTACAAGATTTAGGGAGTAAATTCGATCTTCAATTTCTTCCGAGCATGAAAATCTCTTTGTCCTCCCAATTCTCTAGAGCTTCAATCTTCCGTTGTATTTTCTTCGTACCAATCAAAAGTCCCCTCTCTTTTATCAAAACACGTATCAAATAGTCTCAATTCAAACTCAGTACCATGGAAATGCCCAAAATACCCTCAGGGATCACAAGTGTCAAAAATACAAGAAAAATAGGGAATGAGGCGTTTTAACCAACACGGGCCGTGTCAGGCAACACGGGCGGACGTGTTGGCTTTTTGATATCATTTACACGTGATTTTTCCAAGTCCCATGTGTCTTGACACGGGCCGTGTCACGTGACACGGGCGGCCGTGTCAGGCCACTGTTTTCCACCAAAAATCACCTCTTCTGAGCACATCCTGACACAGGCTGTGTCACACAACACGGGCACCCGTGTCAGGCCCCTCTTGCGAATTTGACTTCGACTCCAACATGAAAGTCGTAGCTCTCTCTCTTAGCTTTCCGAAGGTTTTCAGAACGCCTCAAACGGATTCCTGGAACTCCAGTTATGATCGTTTTCATGCAAACTGCTAAAGACTTTGTGCAGGCTGTTGGTTCACAACAAAACTCTTCCGAAATCTTGCCATTTTTCTCGGTTTTCCCTCTGCTTCTCCTTTATTGTTTACCTGAACCTAGAAATAGTGAAAATACCAAATCGACGCGTAAAATGTAATAAAAAAAACTAAAATGCGACAAGACAAAACAAATGATTAACTGAAATAAACAATAAAATCACGTGTAAAAACCACTGATCAAACTCCCCCAAACTTAAATCATTGCTTGACCTCAAGCAAAAAGCTTGGATAAATACTTTCAAATCAAACAGCACATCAAGTGAAAGGCTAAGGATGTAAGGTGTGTCGATGCTCATACGTGAGTCTTAGTTCCGATCGGCTCAAACCAGCTCTCTCGGTACTCATCCGTTAATGAAGGCATTACATAAACACATACCGCAGTAAACTTACAGACCTAAATCCCCCTTTCGACCATCTCTCCAACTATGCTCTGGGCTTAAGTATTTTCTTCAATTTTCTACCCCTTTCATTCGGATAATCAGATTAAGGCATGTACACTTTTGCTCGAGATTTTTCCTGTGGCACCTTTATTCTTTTTCTCGCTCACAGGCGTTTATTAGTCCACTTTGGGACGACTATAGAGATTCAACCGCCGTTAGGCTAAATAACCGGGTGATGGTTACCCAACTTAGAAGGACAGGTTGTCTTTACCGTCATTATTCAACTCTTTTTTTGGTGCCACACATCATTCTCAAAATCAATATCTACAATTTTTTTATCATGCCGGACTATCACAATGAATTAATCAGGGTATACTTTTCAAATCCAAGTACTATGGCACAAATCTACACGTTGGACTCGTTTCCTTACTCTGGGGAACCTAGGGTGTTCAAGCTATACCTCAATTTCCAAACTTTCCCAAGTTCCATAGTTCAAACTCCACTTCCCTTGAACTCTAAATACTTTCTTGACTACCTTACACACCTACCAATCACAAGAAAAATTTTACGGTCTCCGTAGGGGGAGTTTGGATCGCTGCCTCTCATAAGGACCTTCAGTTTCCCAAATCCTTGATAGCTCCAATCTTTCTCATGAAATTATTTTCTGTCCAAAAGTCCCCTCTCTCAATTCACGATGTGCCTCATATAGCATAATTCCAATTACAATACGAGATGTCTAAACTGCCCTCCGAGATTGCACACCAAAACTTAATAAAACTAATGTTGCAGGTTCAAATAAAAATCTGGAAACATTTGCTTCAAATATGACTTCAACTCCAACACGAAAGTCGTAGCTCTCTCTTAGCTTTCCGGCGATTATTAGAACGCCTCAAACGGATTCCCAGAGCTCCAGTTATGACCGTTTCCGTGCAGACTGGTAAAGATTTTACTTTCAGTAACCCTGACACGGGCACCCGTGTCAGGCTGCTGGTTCTACATCAAAACTCTTCCGAAATCTTGCCATTTTCCCCAGTTTTCGCTCTGCTTCTCCTTTATTGCTTACATGAACCTAGAAACAATGAAAACACCAAACCAAGGTGTAAAATGCAATAAAAACACATAAAATGCGACAAGATAAAACAAATGATTAACAGAAACAAATGGTAAAATAACGTGTAAAAACCACCGATCAATGACACAGAAAAGTTCTGAGACCTTTAAGGAATATGGCCAGCGATGGAGGGAAATTGCTTCTCAAGTTGAACCTCCGTTGACTGACAATGAACTAGCTGATTGGTTTTTGAGACCGTTCGTCCCGAATTCTATGAAAGGATGGTGGGTAGTGTAACCATGGATTTTGCTGATATTGTTGTTGTTGGGGTAATGGTTGAATTGGCTATGAAAAGTAGAAAAATGTCTAGTGGTTCTAGTAGTTCGAGCTCAAGAGGTCAAGCTAAGAAGCCTTCTTTCAATCCTTAGAAAAATAAGGAAGGAGAGACTCATACTGTATCTTCAAGTAAGAGAAGGAATAGGCAGTATCAGTACCCGCAGTATGCTCAACCACAGGGTTACCTGGTGCAGTATGCGCCGCCTCCATATGTAGCTGATGTTGCACCATCTTTTAGTCAACAGGCTCCTCAAGCTCCTGCTTACCAGCCTATGCAGCAGGCTCCTGTTTATCCGCCTCCGATTTACCAACAACCTCCGCCTAACTATCAGCAAGCGGCCAACGCTCCGGCAAATCAACAACCGAGGAATCAGACACCTCGCCAAAATGCTCCGATTAGAAGACAAAACAAGCCTTGTCTGCCGATTCCGATGACATTCACTGAGTTGTATCCTTACTTAGTGCAACGAGGTTTGATCACTACCCGAGCAATGGGTCCGCCTCATAATCCTTTGTCTGCCATTGTTTATTTCATGAGGGGGCGCCCGAACATGATTTGGAAGATTGTTATACTCTAAAGGATATTGTCAGAGAGCTGATGGAAAAGAAGATTTTGTCTTTCAATGATCCGCAGCCTAATGTCAAAAGCAACCCTCTGCCTAACCATGGGGCTGTTACCTCTGTTGACAACTCGTCCGTTGAAAGGTCTTATTCTTGATGTAGCTCAGATCTAGCTGGGGCAAGCAAGATGACTCATTCCAGTGAGGCTCCTCCAGAAGAAACCACTACTACTGTGCCGGTTTTGAATGCAAAGACTTCATAAACATTTAGAAGAATTCGTCCGACAGTTCATTTGTTTATTTATATGTATTTTGTTTTCTTTGATTAAGCATAATTGGCATGTACAAACTTGTTTATTTTGAATAATTAATGCAATTCATATTTGTCTTGAATAAATCCATTTGTGTCACTCCAAAAATTATTTTTCATAATCTATAATGCCAACATTACCCGATCTCTTGCTTGGATAGAGAATTTGGAGGAGGATGATGAACCAAAAACGTCAAATTCCTTGTCGTATGCTTTCGATTGAAACCCGCTGATGATGTAAGGCATTGCTTCAAATCCCAAACACTGGAGATATAAGGATGATAACCCCTCTTTAACCCCATTGAGCCTGGAAGTAAGAGTTTTTTCATTCCAAATTAAAACCCTTATTGTAACCTGGGGCGGGGTAGTTTTTCAGTTATATTGATCGAGCGCTCAGACTCTCAAAAAGGAGAAGCGGACCTTCAAGAATCTATCCTTAACATCTTAGGAAGCCAAAAATGTAATGACTGTCCCTCTACTACTAAAAGAGTGGGGGCACTCACGAGCCTTTTAAAAGAGTCACACGACTTAGTCGATAAAAATAAAAAAATATAGCCCGCTAAGTCAAAACCTATGAAGGAGACTTAGGCAAAACTGGGGGCATCTCGCTGGACTCCAAAGTCAAATCCAAAAGAACACCGTCCAAGAAAAAGTTAGGGAATACAAGTAAAAACAACAAAGGGGTTACAATAAAGGATCCCCAATAAAGAACTAATTCGTATTGATCGAACACCAAAGTAGGTAAGTGACTGCCATTGTCCAAAGCCTTGATGAGTTCTCGACCATATCAAATTTGATTGAGATATGGGTGCTCGTAGCCCGTTAAATGAATAGGATTGGAGAACATCACGAAGAGGGGTGGGTACAAATGACCTTGAGCCTTTATCCTTTATTTCTTAAATCGTGCACCAAGCCACGATATAAACTTTAAAAGACCTAATTGAAGTAGGAATTCTTTTGAAAGCATACTCGACGAGATAACGTTTCCTGACTCCTATGAGCTATGCTCAATTTAATGTTGGCATTGTAAATCAAATTCATATCCTAACTAGTGATTCATTCACGAGTTATGGCGACATCTTTTTCAAAACAAAAACAAAATTTTCAAGACAAATACATGTTGCATTGATAGTTTCAGGATTAGCATTTCACGCATGTTGAATTTGCTTAATATCTTAGAAATTTACACATAAACATTGACAATAGAACTGGAAGATCCTACTAAGCAAGGGCAGTTGGTTTCCAGTTCACTTACTGATGCAAGCCTGACATTCTTAAGAGCTATTCTTGTAGACTCAGTCGTAACACGGTGGATCCGTGCCAATTACGTCGAGATCTGACCAAATCTCTCTAAGAGTTTGAAAAAAGTGGGGCCTCTAGACTCCATGTTTCTCTATAAAATCCTCTCTAGATGACTTTCCCACAAGGCAGGTACCCTGGGGAATGATATTTTTCAAAATGGCGACTACTACAAAGTCCATTGAGATCAAAACTAGCTTATTTTGCGACATTCTTCATGTACCCGATGGATTTTACTCCCGACAGTCTTCATTCCCCAGTAAATCTCATCGTTGCAGAATCTACGTCTTAACTATTTCTTCAACATAGTCCCCAGAGAGAATTTAAGCCGACAAAGTCCCTAGCGAGACTATAAGCTGACCGCACTTTGGACCGAACCGGTAATTTCCCAGACAACAGAGATCTTACCAGCATCTTTCCAGTGATAGTCCCCAGCGAGCCTTTAAGCTGACAACACTTTTGGGATCCATCCAATAAATCCTCAGTGACTCTCAAGACTACAGAAATATCCCCGGTATCCTCCAAGTGACGTATGTTCTGAAATACCCATTTCTCAGTGGAATCATCTGTTCCTCAGTGAAATTGCCTTATCTTCCTCGGGAATTTTCCCCAGGAGATTGCCATATTCTCCCAAGAAGTCAAGATACTTTCCCCAGGAATGTCTGTTGATTTCTCCCCAGTAAGTCCGACGAACTCTCCTCAGGGAAGTTTGATGTACTTTATCCCCAGTCATATGTACCTTTTCCACAGAAAGCCGAGGTATTAGTCCCAGGAAGTTGCTACACTTTCATTCATGAAGCTACCTAGCTCCACATCTTCCCCACGAAGCAGACATTTATTTTATCCCCAGAAGTCTCTGATCCTAGGGTTTTCTTTGGCTGATTATGGTTCATGATAGCAATCCCCCCCCCCCCCCCCCCCGTGAAGTCATGACATTGTATCCCTATGCAGAGGTCATGGATCCCCAGTTGAAGTCATGGCATCATACTCTCCAGTGAAGTCGTATCGTATCCCCATAAGGAGGTCATGATGTTGTATCCCCCAAGTGGATTATTTTTCTCCCCAGGGAAGTTAGAACTTCGAAGCACGATTTGGTTCTATCATCAATTCTTCCCATCCCTTGATAGATGTACTATTGCAGAGGTCGCAGGGTATTCCCGTCGAGATGGTTATTTCATCTCATGTCTCCTCTCTCGTCTGTTTTGTCGGCATATGCATGCGCCTAAGCACTGCATACTCATTGCATGACATTTTCATACACATTAACACGCACATTAGTATAGCCTACGCATTAGCATCTACATTGTTTGGCTATCTGTGTCATCCTTTGTCGTTACCGCTGAGTAATTTGGTTTGTCCGCTCTCTCCAAGTAGATTGCCAGCCCTAGGCATAAAATACTATTTGTTTCCAGCTAATCCCCACAGAGTTCAACCCTCGTGGACGATGGTTATTTCAGTTATCTTTCCATGATAGGATAAGATAATCCCCATTTAAGTTCATTTCCTCAATGGAGTCTTGTTTGTCAGCTCTTTCTAGCCCAATTCTAGATCGAACTTCGGTCCTGTCAGTCACCGAACCTACTTGGAGGTGCATTTATTTTGCACTATCTTTCAAGAAAAGCCTTTACAGCGTCAATACACAACAGTTCTCGCCTGGGAAATCTATCTTTACATATTTCAACAACGGTATGCGACAGTTCTCGTACAAGAAGCTTATCATTACATGCAGCAGATATGCGACAGTTCTCGTACAAAAAGCCTATCATCATCACACTACAATTGTCATTACAGTACAAACATTGCAACAACCGGTATGCGACTGTTCTCAGCCGAGAAGTCTATCATTATATCACCTTCATTACAACTTTCATTACAATTTTTCATTACACTCTACAATTGATCTTCTCGTACAAGGAGCTCATTATTTCAGTACAACTTTCATTACAACTTTTATTACAACTTTCACTACAACCTTCATTACAATTTACATTACCTGTTTCACCTCTACAAGCAGTTCTCACCCGAGAAGCTTATCATTTCCACTCTTGCAAATAAGTGGTATTTCTCGCCTGAGAAGCTTATCTTATCTTCGTATGACTCGCAGCAAATGGCCATCTCCATCCAGCTTGGTTTCCATTTTCTGTTTCATCGTGAAGTGCGGGGAGGTTTGAGCGGAATCATATTCAGGAGAGCACACAATCTTGAAGTATGAAGAAGTTCATTTTATCCTTTAGTAAAAGAAGGAGCTGAATCATATTCAGGAGAGCACAAAATCTTGAAGTATGAAGAAGTTCATTTTATCCTTTAGTAAAATAAGGAGCTGAATCATGTTTAGGAGAGCACAAAATCTTGAAGTATGAAGAAGTTTATTTTATCCTTTAGTAAAAGAAAGAGCTGAATCATATTCAGGAGAGCACAAAATCTTGAAGTATGAAGAAGTTCATTTTATCCTTTAGTAAAAGAAGGAGCTGAATCATGTTTAGGAGAGCACAAAATCTTGAAGCATGAGGAGGTTCAGTTTATCTTTTAGTAAAAGAAGAAGCTAAATCAGGTTCTGATCACGGAAGCTTATTTTATCCGATGAGCGACAATCCCTCAAGTGGAGCTTATCAATCAATTATTCATCTATTACCCACAGATAAGCAACAATCTCTTTATTTGAGAGCTTATCCAGTTTGACATATAAGTCCCCTCCGACGATAAGTGGCAGTTCTCTCTCGAGAAAGCTTATCAGGGCATTTCGCATTTAAGACCATTTATTTTGGCATACAGCTAGTTTTACCCTGTATATTTCTACGGATTCCTAAAAATTCCGTCCGATCCTGTCAGGAGGGAGAGTTTCTAGAAGCTCGGATGTTATGCTTTGCTCAATGCTCCAACATTATGTTAATCGATCCTACAGTCGTGCAGATCCAGTTTTACTTTTTACCCTAGAGTATCAGCCGGTCACGCCTGAGCCTGTTGAACAATTACTCCTAGATATTCCCTAGTGGAGGTCGTCTCACCGGTACCATCTTCATTGAGGATCTTCTTTCTTACCATTTATCTCTAAAGTGACAATTGGTCGTGCTCGCACCAGTTGACCATCATCTTTAGTATCCCCCCAGTGTCGTACTGTTTCCTCAGTGCGTCGTATCCCCCAGTGTGGTTCGTTCGTCGCGTCTGTCCCCTGTGTCGTTGCGTCGTCTGCATCTTTGCATTTACCATTCCATCATACACATCATACTAGATTCATAACATTGTCAACATTATCGCTTGTTTTGTCCTTAGCAGTGCATATCACTGCATCTAAGGGAAAAAATTTCGGTTATCTATATTTATATCCCTCCACCATGATTTCTCGAGGCTACATCGCTCAAATCATCCGGTGAAGTCATTTAAATAAAGGCAACTGTAATACCCCAAATTTTGCCCTAAGATTTGACTTTTCACATCGCATTTCATTGCATTTTTGCATTGCATTTAATCAGTTGCTAACAAGTTTGTGTAGTCGTTTGATTGTTGCAGGTAAATATCATGCGGCGCGCTGTTTGGTTCATGGAGGGTAAAATGGTCATTCGGGTGCAGCCTGTAACACCCCATTCCTAAAAACACAAATAATTGCAATAAAATAAACGGATATCAGAGTATTCACATACACAATGGGATGTCACAGAAAACACACATCAAGAAAACATCTTCATTCATGATTTTCGATAATTAAACAATGGAATTATATACATAGATTCACATCATATACATAATGTCATAATCATCATATACGGCCACCGCCAAAATATACAAAATACATCCACCACAACGGGTTCAACAAAACATGATACGCCATAGGGGCACACAAAATCATCAATAAGCATTAAACTCCCAAAAATCCCTGGTGTTACGTATCAGAGCATTCCTACGACTCGCCACAATCCAAGCTAGCTACATACCTGAATTATCTGTACTTCCGAAGAAGCACATACCATAACAAAAGTAAAGGGGTGAGAAATCACGATCAAATCATAACGGTAATAACGTACATGAATAAATAGGCAGAGACATATAAAATATTCATTCATATACATCAATCCGGACCTATTGTCCCATGCCAACACAACACTCACAACCATGTAAATACATGCAACACAACCCATGATATGCGGTACCGACTCAACATCACTGGTTCGTCAACCATCCTTAGGATAGATAGCATACGCTCCCTCTGAGCAATGATCTATCCCTACCACGCTCCCCATTTGGAGCCCCGGTAAATCACACTCAGGATAGATCGCATCCACTCCCTCTGAGTAACGATCTATCCCTACCACTCCCTTCCGGAGCACCGGGAAAATCACACTCAGGATAGATCGCATCCACTCCCTTTGAGCAACGATCTATCCCTACCACGCTCCTCATTTGGAGCACGCGAGTGAATCACATACGCTCCATCTGAGCAATGATTCACCCCGTAAACATGCATATGCAAACCTCATGCACATAGCAACACTAGCACACACGGTGCACACGGTCCCCTGACCACATATCATCACATATCATATATATATATATATATATATATATATATATATATATATATATATATATATATATATATATATATATATATATATATATATATATATATATATATATATATATATATATATATATATATATATATATATATATATATATATATATATATATATATATATATATATATTATATATATATATATATATATATATATATATATATATATATATATATATATATATATATATATATATATATATATATAAAATATATATATATATATATATATATATATATATATATATATATATAATATATATATATATATATATATATATATATATATATATATATATATATATATATATATATATATATATATATATATATATATATATATATATATATATATATATATATATATATATATATATATATATATATATATATATATATATATATATATATCACGCATCCTCATATCTATGCATACTAATATACATCAATTCAATCATTCACATTAAACGAGTATCAAGCATTCAAGCTCTACATCACACATACACTCTCACTGTTCATCCCCAAACATAGAATCGATCACAACCAGCAAGGGTTAAACAATACAAGAGAATAGAACAACACATCAAAAAAATTGAAAGAAAAATGCTGTCATGCTCGCTAGCTCATTTGCTAGGCGAAGCATCAGCGAGCACTCGCTACTCGCTTGCTCAGCAAGCACCTTTGCGAAGCCAAACAGAAACAGTCTGGGAGCACTCGCTACCCAGTTCGCCCAGCGAACACCCAGCGAAGGTTCGCTAACAGCTCGCCCAGCGAAGCAGCTGGCGAGCGTCTGCGAAATCAGAAAAATAAACCACTGTGCAGCAGCGGCACAGCCTTCCGAAATCAGCCGATTCTACTCAACTCAGTTCCCAAAACATCGGCTCAACATGCAACAACCTAATTACGAAATTTGCTCTCGATTTAACCCGACATAACCTTAATTCTACTCAGTTAAACAACTTCCGGCATAAACACTGCAACTACCGAAATTCCCAAAATCACCAAACAATCATACTTCATCGCATGCAACATAATCCACACACTATCAACAAACATCAAAATCAAATACTCATACCATAACATCATCAAAACCTAATGGGGTTAGGGAAATCCCCTTTTACCTAGTATTCATGCAATTACCGACTTGGCCCGATTATCTCCCCCCTTACCTCAATAATTCAAACTGATGATGAAATTCTTGCTCCAAAGATGATCTTCAGCTTCTTCTTGCTCCAACTCCTCTTCTCTTGACCGTGATCCTCCTACTTCTCACTTTCACTGTGTTCTTGCTCTTCCTCTTCCTCCAAGCGTGTTCTCCTCCTGTTCTATTTTTCCAAAAATGCCAACACTACCCTTAATCCCAAATAATTCACCTTTTAATCCCAAGAATACTATTTCCACAATTTCTTTTAATTCCAAAACAATATTAATTCTCACAATAATAATAATAATATCAATATTAATATTAATTATTATCATTATCAATTATATAATATTAATATTATGTTCCTCATTTCCTCAACAATTTCTACACAAAACACGCCGAAAACAAAATAACACTGGAAACTAAAAATAATTAAAATGGGTGTTACAACTCTCCCCCACTTTAATTATTTTCGTCCTCGAAAATACCTGATGGAAATAACTCTGGATACGCTTCCCACATTCTGCTTTCCAATTCCCAGGTCACACTGCCTCCTGCAGCACCTCCCCAAGCCATTCTCACCAAAGGTATCTCTTTCCCTCGGAGTCGCTTCATCTTGCGATCCTCAATCCTTAATGGCAACGTCTCCACAGTTAGATTCTCTCTAACTTGGACTTCATCCCTCTGAATCACATGTGACGGATCGGGTACATACTTCCGAAGTTGCGACACATGGAACACGTCATGCAAGTTCGAAAGCTCCGGGGGCAACGCCACCCTATACGCCACAACACCAACCCTCTGCAAAATCTGATACGGCCCGATAAACTTCGGATCCAACTTCTTAGACTTCAATGCACGTCCTACACCAGTCACTGGATTAACCCTAAAAAATACATGGTCACCTTCACTGAATTCTAATTCTTTCCTTCAGTTGTCATAATAACTCTTCTGTCGATCCTGAGATGCTTTCATCTTCTCACGAATCATCTGCACTTTCTCAGTAGTCTGCTGCACCAACTCTGATCCCAACACAACACTCTCATCCGACTCATGCCAACACAGAGGAGTCCTACACCTCCTACCATAAAGAGCTTCAAACGGTGCCATCCCGATACTGGAATGGTAACTATTAATGTACGTGAGCTCAATCAATGGAAAATGAGTATCCCACGTACCTCCTTTCTCTAAAACACAAGCCCGCAACAAATCCTCTAAAGTCTGAGTAGTCCTCTCCGACTGACCATCCATCTGCGGATGATAAGCCGAACTCAGCTTCAACTCGGTACCCAAAGCTTCCTGCAAACTCTTCCAAAATACTGAAGTGAACCTCGGATCTCTATCTGACACAATACTCAATGGCACACCATGCAGCTTCACAATTACCCGAATATAGGTCTCTGCCAGCTTCTCCAACGGAAAACTGATACTAATCGGCACAAAATGTGCTGCTTTCGTAAGTCGATCCACAATCATCCAAATCGCATCGAATCCTCTCGCCGTATTTGGCAATCCCGTAACAAAATCCATGGCGATACAATCCCACTACCAAACTGGAATCTCTAACGGTTGCATCATCTCAGAAGGTCTCTGATGCTCCACTTTCGATTTCTGACGTATCAAACAAGCATAAACAAAACGGGCAATATCCTTTTTCATACTCGACCACCAAAACAACTTTTTCAAATCCTGATACATCTTCGTAGCTCCTGGATGAACACTCAGGCTACTATGGCGTCCTTCGTACAAAATTGACCTCTTTAACTTATCATTATCTGGAACACAAATTCTGCCCTGAAACCTCAACACACCCACATCATCCAACTTGAAATCACCACCGGAGTCACTTCCGGCTCCTTGCATCAAATCCACAAGTTTCACATCCATCTTCTGATGCTTTCTGATCATATCCAAGAAATCATTCTTCACTTGCAATTTACCCAACATCACACCATCAGCCGTAAATTCACAAACCATGCTCAAATCTCGAAACTGCTCAATAAGCTCCATCTCTTTCACCATCAAAGCTGACATATGAATGGTCTTCCTACTCAACGCGTCTACAATAACATTCGCTTTTCCTGGATGATAACTCAAACTGAAATCATAATCTTTCAGGAATTCCAACCACCTTCTCTGCCTCATATTCAGCTCTTTTTGATCAAACAGATACCTCAAACTCTTGTCATCGCTGAACACCTCAAATCTTGAACCATATAAATAGTGTCTCTAGATCTTCAACACAAAAACCACCACAGCCAATTCAGGGTCATGGGTAGGATAATTCTTCTCATGCACCCTCAATTGCCGCGAAGTATAAGCTACCACTTTTCCATTCTGCATAAGAACTCCACCTAATCCCATCTTAGACGCATCACAATATACCACAAAAGGCTCACTCGGATTAGGTAACACCAACACCGACGCTGAAGTCAATCTCTTTTTCAGCTCCTCAAAACTATCTTCACAAGCAGCACCCCACACAAACACTTGATCTTTCCTCGTCAACTGAGTCAATGGCAATGCCAATCTGGAAAAACCTTCAATAAATCTTCGGTAGTAACCAGCCAAACCCAAAAAGCTTCTAACCTCTATTACCGTCTTCGGCGGTTCCCACTGTAACACCGCACTCACCTTAGATGGATCTATCGAAACACCATCACCAGAAATAACATGCCCCAAGAAACTCACCGTCTTCAACCAGAACTCACACTTTGATAACTTAGCAAACAACTTGTTATCCTTCAACACTTGCAAAGCAATCCTCAGATGTTGTGCATGCTCTTCCTCAGACTTGGAATATATCAGTATATCATCAATGAACACGACAATAAACTGATCCAAATAAGAATAGAAGATACGGTTCATATACTCCATGAACACACCCGACGCATTAGACACTCCGAAAGGCATTACTGCATACTCGTAATGTCCATATCAAGTTCTAAACGCCGTCTTCTGAATATCACCTTCTCTCACTCTGATCTGATGATAACCCGACCTCAAGTCAATCTTACTGAACACACGAGCTCCCACCAACTGATCCATCAAATCATCAATCCTTGGAAGAGGATATTTGTTCTTGATGGTCACTTTATTCAACTGCCGGTAATCGATGCACAAACGCATACTACCGTCCTTCTTCTTGACCAATAACACTGGAGCTCCCCACGGCGACACACTTGCCTTGATAAACTTTCTATCCAATAACTCCCCAATCTGAGATTTCAACTCGGCCAATTCCATTGCCAACATCTTGTACGGCGCCATAGAAATAGGCCTCGTACCAGGAACCAGATCAATGATGAACTCAACTTCTCTTTTCGGAGGCAACTCTGAAATATCATCCGGGAACACCTCCGGAAATTCATTCACCACAGCCAACTCATCCAACAACGCCTTGCTGTCAACCAACAACGATGCAAATAAAGCAAACACCTTAGCTTCATCTTCCAACAAAGTTCTCAATTCCTTACTAGACAAGGAATCTGCCAAAGCTTCCTCTTCTGGAGTCAAAAACAATAACACCTTCCTAAAACAATCGATGTACACTCGGTTGAACTCCAACCAGTTCATACCCAGTATAACATCCAAACCACCAAGTGGCAAACAAATCAAATCCACACCGAAGTCTCGGCCAAAAATAGTCAGTGGACACTTCAAACACACCAAAGAAGTAGTCACTGAACCAATAGAGGGAGTCTCAATAGTCATCCGCCGCTCAAGAGTAGTCGACACCAAACCTAACCTCTTCACACAAGCAACAGAGATAAACGAGTGGGTCGCACCCGTGTCAATCATAGCAGACAAGGGAACATTATTGATGAAACAAGCACCTTGGATAGAACGATCCTCACTAGCAACTTGGGTTCCCACCACCGCAAACACCTTGCCACTGGTCTGAGGCACCTGAGACAACTTCGGCTTCTCACAATGAGTACTGATGTGGCCCTTCTCACCACAGTTGTAACAGGTAGGCATCACGACCCGACAATCCGCCATCATGTAGCCTGGTTTACCACACTTAAAACACTTTTTCACCTCCTGAGGACACGCAATGGCACGATGACCCGTGTCACCGCACCGAAAACACTTTCCACCAGCAAACGATCTTCCTTCTCTAGGCTTCTTATCATCAGTACTCTTGAACTTTCCTTTATTGGTCGGAGTACTGTAAGGAGTAGCACCAAACCTTTGCTTACCCTTACGGTCATTAGCAGCTTTGTAATGCGCAATCCTCGCCCTGTTGTCATTGTCATAAATCCTGCTTCTGCTTATCAGCTCAGGATAATCCCTGATCTTCTGACAAGCTATTCCCATCTTCACTTCCGGACGTAGCCCATTCTCAAACTTCAAACATTTAGAGGTCATCGCTCCATCAGTATTGTAATAGGGACAATACTGCACTAGTTCCTCAAACTTGGCGGCATACTCCGCCACGGTCATATTGCCCTGCTTCAACTCCAAAAATTCTATCTCTTTAGCACTTCTGATATCCTCCGGAAAATAATTCTCTAGAAAACCATTGCGGACGACATCCCACATCCCAAGTAATTAGAGTTCCAACAGTCTCCAATCTTTGGCGACTATTGTCCCACTAAGCCTCCGCTTCACCCTCTAGCATGTGAGTACCGAACCTCACCTTCTGTTCATCACTGCAACCCATTGTTTTTAAGATCTTCTCAATCGCCTTCAGCCACTTCTGCGCCGCTTCAGGATCCAAAATCCCTCCTTGAAACGTCGGCGGCTTGTTACTCTGAAAATGCGCCAAGTCTCTGAACTGCGCACCCGCAGCGTGGTTCTGATTGGAAACCACCTGCGCCATCGCTTGCATAGCCGCAGCCAACGCCGCATCATTCCTCCCAGCCATACTGCTCAACAACAACAATCCAGATTAACAGAAAACAACCAACTCTATCCTACAGACAGACTCAAAACACTACACTGGCCGGACGGACCGACCTGCTCTGATACCAACTTGTAACACCCCATTCCCAAAAACACAAATAATTGCAATAAAATAAACAGATATCAGAGTATTCACATACATAATGGGATGTCACAAAAAACACACATCAAGAAAACATCTTCATTAATGATTTTCGATAATTAAACAGCGGAATTATATACATAGATTCACATCATATACATAATGTCATAATCATCATGTACGGCCACCGCCAAAATATACAAAATACATCCACCACAACAGGTTCAACAAAACATGATACGCCACAGGGGCACACAAAATCATCAATAAGCAATAAACTCCCGAAAAGCCCCGGTGTTATGTATCAGAGCATTCCTATGACTCGCCACAATCCAAGCTAGCTACATATCTGGATTATATGTACTTCCGAAGAAGCACAGACCACAACAAAAGTAAAGGGGTGAGAAATCACAATCAAATCATAACGGTAATAACGTACATGAATAAATAGGCAGAAACATATAAAATATTCATTCATATACATCAATCCGGACCTACTATCCCATGCCAACACAACACTCACAGCCATGCAAATACATGCAACACAACCCATGATATGCGGTACCGACTCAACATCACTGGTTCGTCAACCATCCTCAGGATAGATCGCATACGCTCCCTCTGAGCAACGATCTATCCCTACCACGCTCCCCATTTGGAGCCCCGGTAAATCACACTCAAGATAGATCGCATCCACTCCCTCTGAGCAACGATCTATCCCTACCACTCCCTTCTGGAGCACCGGGAAAATCACACTCAGGATAGATCGCATCCACTCCCTCTGAGCAACGATCTATCCCAACCACGCTCCCCATTTGGAGCACGCGAGTGAATCACATACGCTCCATCTGAGCAATGATTCACCCCGTAAACATGCATATGCAAACTCCATGCACACAACAACACTAGCACACACGGTGCACACGGTCCCCTGACCACATTATCTCCCCCTCTTACCTCAATAATCTGAACTGATGATGAAATTCTTGCTCCAAAGATGATCTTCGGCTTCTTCTTGCTCAAATTCCTCTTCTCTTGACCGTGATCCTCCTCCTATTATCATTATCAATTATATAATATTAATATTATGTTCCTCATTTCCTCAACAATTTCTACACAAAACACGCCGAAAACGAAATAACACTGGAAACTAAAAATAATTAAAATGGGTGTTACAACTCTCCCCCACTTTAATTATTTTCGTCCTCAAAAATACCTGATAGAAATAACTCTGGATACGCTTCTCGCATCCTGCTTTCCAATTCCCAGGTCACACTGCCTCCTGCAGCACCTCCCCAAGCCACTCTCACCAAAGGTATCTCCTTCCCTCGGAGTCGCTTCATCTTGCGATCTTCGATCCTTAATGGCAACGTCTCCACAGTTAGATTCTTTCTAAGTTGGACTTCATCCCTCTGAATCACATGTGACGGATCGGGTACAATCTTTTGAAGTTGCGACACATGGAACACGTCATGCAAGTTTGAAAGCTCCGGCGACAATGCCACCCTATACGCCACAGCACCAACCCTCTGCAAAATCTGATACGGCCCGATAAACTTCGGATCCAACTTCTTGGACTTCAATGCACGTCCTACACCAGTCACTGGATTAACCCTCAAAAATACATGGTCACCTTCATTGAATTCTAATTCATTCCTTCGGTTGTCATAATAACTCTTCTGCCGATCATGAGATGCTTTCATCTTCTCACGAATCATCTGCACTGTCTCAGTAGTCTGCTGCACCAACTCTGGTCCCAACACAACACTCTCACCCGACTCATGCCAACACAGAGGAGTCCTACACCTCCTACCATAAAGAGCTTCAAACGGTGCCATCCCGATACTGGAATGATAACTATTGTTGTACGTGAACTCAATCAATGGCAAATGAGTATCCCACGTACCTCCTTTCTCTAAAACACAAGCCCCTAACAAATCCTCTAAAATCTGAATAGTCCTCTCCGAATGACCATCCGTCTGCGGATGATAAGCCGAATTCAGCTTTAACTCGGTACCCAAAGCTTCCTGCAAACTCTTCCAAAATACTGAAGTGAACCTCGAATCTCTATCCGACACAATACTCAACGACACACCATGCAGCTTCACAATTACCCGAATATAGGTCTCTGCCAGCTTCTCCAACGGAAAACTGATACTAATCGGCACAAAATGTGCTGATTTCGTAAGCCGATCCACAATCACCCAAATCGTATCGAATCCTCTCGCGGTATTTGGCAATCCCGTAACAAAATCCATGGCGATACAATCCCACTTCCAAACTGGAATCTCTAACGGTTGCATCATCCCAGAAGGTCTCTGATGCTCCACTTTTAATTTCTGACATATCAAACAAGCATAAACAAAACGGGCAATATCCTTTTTCATACCCGACCACCAAAAAAGCTTTTTCAAATCCTGATACATCTTCGTACCTCCTGGATGAACACTCAGGCTACTACGGTGTCCTTCGTCCAAAATTGACCTCTTCAACTCATCATTATCTAGCACACAAATTCTGCCCCGAAACCTCAACACACCCGCATCATCCAACTTGAAATCACCACCGGAGTCACTTCCGGCTCCTTGCGTCAAATCCACACGTTTCACATCCATCTTCTGATGCTTTCTGATCATATCCAAGAAATCATTCTTCACTTGCAATTTACCCAACATCATGCCATCAGCCGTAAATTCACAAACCATGCTCAAATCTCGAAACTGTTCAATAAGCTCCATCTCTTTCACCATCAAAGCTGACATATGAATGGTCTTCCTGCTCAACGCGTCTGCAACAACATTCGCTTTTCCTGGATGATAGCTCAAACTGAAATCATAATCTTTCAGGAAATTCTGCGAATTTTGAGCTGTGGTCAAAAAAGTTGGGCCGTTTGGTTTGGTTGATGTGAGTCAGTGTCGAGGTGTAGTTGGAATTGTTTGATTGAGAAGGATTCGAGCGGTTCAGATTAAATCGGGTCAAGTTGTTAGATTGAAGTTAGTCGGGGAGCATGTTCATTTTGAGTTATATCGATGGTTCGGATTTATCCCGATAAATTGCTCGGTTAGGGTGTCAAAAAGCTTAATCGAAAGCTATGTTGGAAACAGGATTAGTCAGACAAATTGGATTAATCTGAAATTATTAAAAAAAGATAGGATTTTAGTGGTGTTTCTTTCATTTTATAAGAATTTTATTTTTATTTCATAATTAATTTGATTTGATTTTTCATTATTATTTTAATCTTATTCTTACTGTTACATCAATTTAATTTTCATTCTTTTATTAATTTCGTTTTAATCACATTGCATTTTTTTAAAAATTCATTCAGTTTTTTAAATCCATCATACCACTTTATTACATTCTATTTATTTTTAATTGCATATTTTTATTATTGGTTTCAATGCATATTTTTTTTTAATTTACAAATAAAGAATTTTATTATTCAATAATATTTCTTTAATAATAAAAATTACAAAAAAAAAAAATTACAAAAAAATTTAATAAATAAAAATTACAAAAAAATATAAATAAAATTACAAAATATAAAAATATATTTTTCCTAAAAGAATTTTGATTTCCTTGATTTCTCCGACTTTTCTTCGCACCTGCAAAATAACCAAAAGCCAGCATTTTATCGGTTAGATTGATTATCCGACACCCTCAGAGCAATATCATCATCGGGTGTGTCGGGGGATAACGGATTGCTCCGAACTCGGCTCCCGACTGTATTTCCGGCATTGCGGTAAATCAAGCCGTTTCCGTTCTTATCTGAGGCAACCGAGAGAGAGGTAAAGAAGTGATATTGGAAAAGCTGGTTTTGCAAAAGTGATTATCGAAAAGCACTTATTTGAAAAAGTGTTTTTCTCAGAAAATTGGTTTGCCAAACAGGCCTTAACGACAATATTCCAGAAAAAGCGCTTATAAAAAAAAAGCTGGTATGGAAGAGCACTTATTGAAAAGTGCTTATTTTTGAAAATTGATTTTTCCAGAAAATTAAGTCAAACACAACATAATCATTTTCCTAGTCCAACAGATCTATCAAGCAGAACAAACCCAGTGACAAAATTTTCGGAAAAGCCACAAGATCCTCACAACAAATCCATAAAAGCCAGTCAACAAAACAGCAACACTGTTTCCGAAAGTTCAGCCACGAAATCTCCAGAAAAACGGATTTCACCAAAGCCCACAAATCAAATCCATGCAACCCGTATAAAGATCATCAGAAAAGGGATCAAAACCCTAAGCGAGCTCACACGCAAAAACAACGGCGTCAGATCCAAAACAAAAACGGGACGAAAGCGGCAGCGGCTCAGATTCAGAAGATCAAAGGGGATCTTCATCATCATCATCGCCGGGATTCAGAAATCCAAAGTTTCATCATCATCCCATAAAGAAGAAGAAGAAAAGTGTCACCCGATCCTCACGAGTTCAAACCCAGACCAACCGAAGCAAGGAGTACGACTCAGAGAAGCGCTTCACCATCATCGCCGTAACGTCACCAAGAGCTCGCGGTGGCCGTAAGCCTTGGAAGCTTACTACCCCTTTGCGAAACTCACCACTACCGACGGATCGGACCTTCGAAAATGTAAGAGCTCGGTTAAATTTATTGTCTTTTTGACGGTTTGGTTATTTCAAGTACATGCAAGTTAAAAGGCGGAAGTGAGGAGCTCCGAGATGCATTGTCAATGGCGCCGCTGTTTTGAAAAGAAGAAGATGAGGCTTTGCAAGATACTAGTTTTCGCGTGGCCATTTTGTATGGTTATTGATTGTGGTTTTAAGTTGAGTTATCATTGGTATCACTTCTTTTTTACCATTTGTTATAATAATAATTAAATAATTTTTAGTGTAATTAATTAAGGTTATGATAATTCGTACAATGTGTAGCTTTAATTAATTCATTAGTTGTAATAAATCTAGGATAAGTTTCATATTAAAAAATAAGAGAAAAAAGTATTTTGTAAGTATTTAGGTTAAAACTTCTTTTTATTAGTTATCACAAAAATTAAACTTTTTAAATCCTTTAATGTAAAACATGTTCTTTAAGTAAGTTAAAGCAAGTTTAAAAAGTAATTGATTATTCTTTAGATTAAACATTTCAAAAAATGAGGATGTAGATTTAGACGTTGCCGTTGACCTAACTCCCGATAGTTTATTGTGTTTCAGCTTATTAAATCTTTGACTATGTGGGCATTTGTTTCGAGTTATAGTTAGGTGAGTAATCGCCGCAATCGGTTAATTTTCCGCATTCTTTTTGGGATTTGTAATTTACGCGAGTGGTCGCCGCGGCGCTTTCTTTACCGCTTTCATCACTTTTCGTACTTTAATTCTGTCGTATGATATATTTGTCGCTTGCATGTTTTTACCGTTTATCCCTTCCGAAGGAATTAGGTCTAGCCGTTTGACCGCCGAGTCAATAACCCTAATCTTTGACCATTTCAAACCCTATTAGCCTAGGCGTCCCGCCATGGACGAAAATGCCCTTTACCCTAGCTTTAGGTCAAAGAGTCGCCGTACTCTGTTTTAGGGTTTCCCGCCGTGGAATCCCTAATTTTAACCCTAATTTCAATTCAACATTTCAACGTAGAAATAGGAGTTTCAAAACTCCACGTAAGCGCTTCCTTAAGAAACACTTACTCCCCATTGAAACCTTGACCACAGTCGAGAAGTTTCTAACCTCCCTTTCAAGGGAAACTACAGTTACTCTGATTCCATTCCCTACATCGGATACGTAGGCACAAGATGCGAGTCTTGCCGAGTAAACTTAGGACTAACCCTTAGGTCTTTAGGTCACTCTATCCCTAGCTTAGTATATATTTCAAACAGATAATAAAATAAGAAGCATGCTTTAAACAAAAGGTTCCTCTAGAGTACTACAAAAGTTTAGGGTGCTAGTACCTTCCCTAAGCTTAACCAACCGCTTACCTAGGTCTCTCCCTGCATTGTGTTTACGATGCAAAAATAGGTTTTCCTTCTTTTGACCTTTTCCTTCGGATAAATCAAAGTCGGTTGTGAATCAAAATTGTGATTCAAACTAATTAATAGTTTGATATCCTATTTCCACTGCAACAGGTGTACTTCTAAGAAATTAATTGTTAAATAAAGTGTCTCTCCCTCCCTCCTAAAATGTGATTACTTTTTTTTACAACTATTTTATACTCAAATCTTTGTATGTATCAGAAAAATAAGACTGATATTTTTAATAAAATTTTATTTGTCAAATATGCAAATGAAATGCATTAACCAATCAATCGATTCCCTATAAAAGAAAATAAAGAAGTATTTAAATTAAAAGTATTAACTAATCAACTTATTCTTCATAAAAGAAATAAATGAACCAATTATGAATGAATTGTTCAATAAGATTCTTGAGTAATTGTGAATGATCCATCAATCAAATTGACCTCTCAAATCCGAATAAGAAAAAAATAACAAAAGATTAAAAAGATAAAAAATTAAAATTAAAAAACGAGTATGAGAGAATAACTAACAGTGGTTTGTATTTTATTTAATTTTTGGATATTTGTATAAGTTAAATGCAGTATTTCCTTTGTAATGATAGAGGAAAAATGAAAAGTAAAGTAGAGTTTCATTTAGGTGACATTGAAATTTAACTTTGTGGCAATTCATGGTTATGAAAAGTAAAACAAAGTTTCATTTAGGTGGATTATAAGTTTATATATGTTTTATATCAATCTTAGGAGGTTCAGACATTATAAAGAAGGGTGTCTAGAGAAACATGATCAAGTTATGGATGGAAGTGTGCCAGATGCAGGAAATAACAAGAAAGTGAATGGACCTAAAGCAGACGGGCCTTGGACGGTGGTGTATAAAGCAAGGAAACCTCATAAACAAGGAGGAAATACTAGGCAAATTGAAAAAACTCTAGGGACCGGTGACCAGGGTGGAGTCAGGGTGACTGAAGATCGTGGTGGACACATAAATGGTAAGAATTTAGCAAAAGTTAATGGAGGAACGAGAGTTATTGGATCGTGTGTAATATCCCTAACTTATTTTATTTATTTATTTTGTATTTTAGTTATGTGATAATTATAGTTGTGTTGTGCTTTGATGTATTTGAGCTACCTTGGTGTGGGGGTAGTGGCCTTAAGAATAGACTTTAAGGATTGAGAGGTATGTAACCAATAGTGTAGGACTCGGCAGTGTGGTGAGTTTGGCTAATTAAATTATATTAATAATATTTAATTAATTATAATATTAGTTGAATATTTTTAAATTAAATAATTAGTTATTATCATTATTATTATTATTATTTTAATTAGTGGAAATAGTAATAATAATAATATTATAATAAAAGAGAAATAAGAGAAGTTAGGAGAGAGGATTGTTTGATCAAGAAAATAAGAGACACTGAGAAGAAGAAGGTAGGGCAAGGAAGAGAGAAGAAACTTCATTGTTGTGACGCTTTTGCAAGAACTCTAAGATAGGGGTGGGGTTCTAATTATCTAAGGGTTAACATGATGATGGTGGGTAGATTATGCCATGTAGGGTTGTGTTTTCTTTCTCTATGTATGAACATTGTTGAAATTGGTATTGGAGTGGATTGAATCCTTAATTATGAATTATGCGTGGTATATCGACGTTGTGACTGGTGTTAGAATGATGAATTGTTGTTATTGCTATTGTTGGAATCATATGATTGATAACGTTGCATGTTGTTAATGTTATTTATTGCGTGTGATCGCGAGTCAGAGTCGGAACAAAGTTATGAGTAGTTTTAATGAAAAGAATTTAGGGTTGGAAACTTGAGAAAAGTGGTTTTTGTGTTAAAACGTAATGCAAACGTTTGGTAAGAAAGACAGAGTTTTTGGATGGGTTAAAAGTGATTTTCGTGTGAAAAGTTGTAGAAAAAGTGATTATGCATACAGTGTAATCGATAACCATTGTGCGTGTAACCGGTTACACTGTTTAAAAACTGTGTTTCTGAGCAATTCTGTGAGGGTGTAACCGGTTACCTTGATTATGGTAATTGATTACACCATAAGGCAGTAGCGAAGGGTGGTTGGTTACGAGGGGTGTAATTGGTTACCTTATTTTGAGTAACCGGTTACACTAGGACCATTTTTGAAACTTTTTTAAAATTCATAACTTTTATTCCGGGTGTCCGATTCGAGTGTCGTTCGAAGCGTCGGAAAGCTGACACGACAAACTTTATTATAAAATGGTTTCTGTACCAGAAGTTGAATAATAGTTCATATTAAAAAAATATGTCAATTTCACTAAAAAGACCATTACAATAGTTCATGTTAAAAAACTAAAAAATTTCAATTTAAAGTCCATAACAAAAGTTCAAAGTGAAAAAACTCACAAATTTTACTATAAAGACCATTACAAAAGTTTCATGTTAAAAAACTCAATAGTTTCACTTTAAAGCCTATAACAAAAGTTCAAAGTGAAAAAATTCACCAATTTCGCTATTAAGACTATTACAAAAGTTTCAAGTCAAAATGTTCATCAATTTCATTATAAAAACCATAACTAAAGTTCAAAGTTGAAAATTCACTAATTTCATGCTAAAACCTATAACAAAAGCTTCAAGTTAAAAAACTCAACAATTTTAGTATAAAAAACGTAAAATTAGTTGAATGTTAAAAAATCACTAATTTCACTCTAAAAACCATAATGAAATTTCAAAGTTAAAAAACTCTCCAATTTCACAATAAAAATCATAACAAAATTTCCAAGACAAAAAAACCAAAAATTTCACTATAAAATCCATAACAAGTGTTTCAAGTTAAAAAACTCATCAATTTCACTATAAAGACTATTGCAAGAGTTCAAAGTTAAAAATATCACTAACTTCATTATAAAGACCATAAAAAAAATGCTAATAACACTCTCTTTTCAACATTCTCTCTAATACTCATGTTCTCATTGGTTGAAATTTATGTGGGTCCTACCACTTTATGTGGGACCTATTTACAAATTGAGGGACCCACACATGTTTCAACCAATAAAAAAGTGAATGTTTGAGAGAGTTTTGAGTAGAGAGTGTTGCTAGCACTCCTCAAAACCATAACAAAAGTACCAAGTGAAAAAAAACTCACTAATTTCACTATAAATACCATTACAAAAGTTACAAGTAAAAATACTTACTAATTTTACTATAAAGACCATAACAAAAATTTCAAGTTAGAAAACTCAATAATTTTACTATAAAAACCATAACAAAAGTTCAATATTGTAAAAAAAACTCACTATATTTCACTCTAAAAACAATAACAAAAGTTCAAAATTAAAAAACTCATCAATTTCACTAAAAAATCCATAGCAAAATTTCCAAGTCAAAAAACTCAAAAATTTTCCTTATAAAAACTATAACAAAAGTTCCAAGTTAAAAAAACTCATCAATTTCACGTTAAAAACCATAATAAAAGTTCAAAGTTTAAAAACACTCCCCAATTTCACTTTAAAAACTAAGGCAAAAGTTTCAAGTGAAAAAATTTACCAGTTTTACTAAAAAGACCATAACAACAGTTCCATGTTAAAAAACAAAAAAAAATCACTCTAAAGCCCATAACAAAAGTTCAAAGTGAAAAAATTCACCAATTTCACTATAAAGACCATTACAAAAGTTTCAAGTTAAAAAATTCATCAATTTCACTATAAAAACCATAAATAAAGTTCAAAGTTAAAAACTCACTAACTTCACTCTAAAAACTATAATAAAAATTACAAGTTAAAAAACTCAACAACATTAGTATAAAAACTGTAAAATTAGCTCAATGTTGAAAAATCACCAATTTCACTTTAAAAACCATAACAAAAGCTAAAAGTTAAAAAACTCACAAATTTCACAATAAAAACCATAACAAAATTTTTAAGTAAAAAAAGTCAAAAATTCCACAATAAAATCCATAACAAATGTTTCTAAGTTAAAAAGCTCACTAATTTCATTATAAAGACCATTGCAAGAGTTCAAAGTAAAAAAAAATCACCAATTTAATTATAAAAACCATAACAAAAGTTCAATATTGTAAAAAAGACTCACCAAATTTCACTCTAAAAACAATAAGAAAAGTTCAAAATTAAAAACTCACCAATTTCACTTGAAAAATTATAACAAAATTTTCAAGTCAAAAAACTAAAAAATTTCCCTATAAAAACCATAACAAAATTTCAAAGTTAAAAAACTCATCAATTTCACCCTAAAAACCGTAATAAAAGTTCAAACTTTAAAAACACTCTCCAATTTTATTATAAAAATCAAAGCAAAAGTTCAAAGTGAAAAAATTTATCAGTTTCACTAAAAAGACAATTATAACAGTTCCATGTTAAAAAACTAAAAAATTTCACTTTAAAGTCCATAACAAAAGTTCAAAGTGAAAAAATTCATCAATTTCACTATAAAAAGCATTACAAAAGTTTCAAGTCAAAAAATTCACCAATTTCACTATAAACACCTAACTAAAGTTCAAAGTTAAAAACTCTCTAATTTCACCCTAAAAAATATAACAAAAGTTTCAAGTTAAAAAATTCAACAATTTTAGTATAAAATCTATAACATTAGTTCAACGTTAAAAAACTCAGCAATATCACTCTAAAAACCATAACAAAAGTACAAAGTTAACGGCACCAATTTCACAATAAAAACCAAAACAAAATTTCCAAGTCAAAAAATTCAAAAATTCCACTATAAAATCCATAACAAATGTTCCAAGTTAAAAAGCTCATCAATTTCACTATAAAGACTATTACAATGGTACCAAGTGAAAAAAACTCACAAATTTCACTATAAAAAGACTATTAAAAAGTTTCCATGTTAAAATACTCACTAATTTCACATAACAAAAGTTTCAAGCTAAAAGACTCACTAATTTCACTATAAAAATCCTAACAAAAGTTCGATATTATAAATTTTTTTTACCAAACTTCACTCTAAAAACAATAACTAAAATTCGAAGTTAAAAAAACTCACCAATTTTACTAGAAAAACCATAAAAAAAATTTCAAGTCAAAAAACTAAAAAATTTCCCTATAAAACCCTTAACAAATGTTCCAAGTTAAAAAGCTCACCAATTTCACTATAAAGACCATTATAAGAGTATAAAGTTAATTTTTTTTATCAATTTCATTATAAAGAGCATAGAGAAATACTAATAATACTCTCTTTTCAACCCTCTAATATTCACATTCTCATTGGTTGAAATATACATGGATCCTATCACTTTATATGGAACGTATTTACAAAGTGAGGGACCCACACATGTCTCAACTAATAAAAAAGTGAGTGTTTGAGAGAGTTTTGAATAGAGAGTGTTGCTAGCACTTCTCAAGACCATAACAAAAGTACCAAGTAAAAAAATTTACAAATTTCACTATAAAAACCATTACAAAAGTTCCAAGTAAAAATACTTATTAATTTTACTATAAAGACCATAACAAAAGTTTCAAGTTAGGAAAATCAATAATTTCATTATAAAAACCATAACAAAAGTTCAATATTGTAAAAAAAAACTCACCAGATTTCACTCTAAAAACAATAACAAAAGTTCAAAATTAAAAAGTTCATCAATTTCACTATAAAAACCATAACAAAATTTCCAAGTAAAAAAACTAAAATATTTTCCTATAAAACCATAACATAAGTTTCAAGTAAAAAAACTCATCAATTTCACGCTAAAAACCATAATAAAATTCAAAGTTTAAAAACACTCCCCAATTTCGATATAAAAACCAAATCAAAAGTTTCAAGTGAAAAAATTTACCAGTTTCACTAAAAATTACCATTACAACCGTTCCATATAATAAAAAAAAATATCACTTTAAAGCCCATTTCAAAAGTTTCAAGTAAATTTTTTTATCAATTTCACTATAAACACCATAACTAAAGTTTAAAGCTAAAACTCTCTAATTTCACCCTAAAGAATATAACAAAAGTTCCAAGTTAAAAAACTCAACAATTTCAGTATAAAAACCGTAACATAAGTTCAATGTTAAAAAACTCACAAATTTCACTCTAAAAATTATAACAAAAGTTTAAAGTTAAAAAATTCAGCAATTTCACAATAAAAATCATAACAAAATTTCTAAGTCAAAAAACTCAAAAATTTCCCTATGAAAACAATAACAAAAGTTCTAAGTTTAAAACCCATCAATTTCATTATAAAGACCATTAATAGAGTTCAAAGTTATAAAAACAAACCAATTTCAATATAAAAGCCCTAAGATGATTTCCAAGTAAAAAAAGTCAACAATTTCACTATAAAAACTATAACAAAAGTTCAAAGTTAAAATACTCACTAATTTCACTCTAAAAACCATAATAAAATTCAAACTTTAAAATAAACTCCTCAATTTCACTATTAAAACCATAGCAAAAATCCCAAGTGAAAAAATTCCCCAGTTTGACTATAAAGACCATTATAAAAGTTCTATGTTAAAAAATTCAAAAGTTTCACTTTAAAGCCCATAACAAAAGTTCAAAGTGAAAAAATTCACCAATTTCACTATTAAGACGATTACAAAAGTTTCGAGTCAGAAAACTCATCAATTTCACTATAAAAACCATAATTAAAGTTCAAAGTTAAAAACTCACTAATTTCACTCTAAAAACTATAACAAAAGTTCAAAGTTAAAAAACTAAACAATTTCAGTATAAAAACCGTAAAATTAGTTCAATGTTTAAAAAATCATCAATTTCTCTCTAAAAATCATAACAAAAGTTCAAATTTAAAAAACTCACCAATTTCACAATAAAAACCATAACAAAATTTCCAAGTCAAAAACGTTAAAAATTCCACTATAAAATCCAGAACAAATGTTCCAAGTTAAAAAGTTCACAAATTTTACTATAGAGACCATTATAAGATTTCAAAGTTAAAAATCACAAATTTTATTATAAAAACCATAACAAAAGTACCAACTGGAAAAACTCACCAATTTCACTTAAAAAAAAGACTATTACAAAAGTTCCAAGTTAAAATACTTACTAATTTCACTATAAAAACTATAACAAAAATTCAATATTGTAAAAAAAAAAACTCACCAAATTTAAGTCTAATAGCAATAATAAAAGTTAAAAGTCAAAAAACTCAGCAATTTCACTAAAAAAATCATAACAGAATTTCTAAGTCAAAAAACTCACAAATTTCCCTATAAAAACCATAACAAAAGTTCCAAGTTAAAAAACTAATCAATTTTACGCAAAAAACCATAATAAAAGTTCAAAGTTTAAAAACATAGCCCAATTTTACTATAAAAACCAAAACAAAAGTTTTAAGTGAAAACATTTATCAGTTTCGCTAAAAAGACCATTACAACAGTTGCATGTTAAAAAACTCAAAAATTTCACTTTAAAGCTCATAACAAAAGTTCAAAGTGAAAAAACTCAATATTTTCACTATAAAGACCATTACAAAAGTTTCAAGTCAAAAAATTCACCAATTTCACTATAAACACCATAATTAATGTTAAGAACTCTCTAATTTCACCCTAAAAAATATAACAAAGTTCCTAGTTAAAAATTTCAACAATTTAAGTATAAAATTTGTTCTGGCCTGGGCCCAGGGCTGACTACGCGGGCCCAGTCCAATAATGGCCCACCAGGCCCTATTCTGTCTGGGCACGAGGTCCTCGGCAAGCCAGAGAGGCCTCCCCGCGGGAAGGCCTACCCCCACGTCGGGCTGAAGGCCCCCCGCAGGGAAGGCCTACCCCCACGTCGGGCTGAAGGCTCCCCCCGTTCAGCAGACATTGCTCTCCACGGGCAGGACCCTCTCCCTCCGCGGGCAGAACGACATGTCCTTCACACGTTCTCCACGTGCTCCCCTCCGCGGGGACACGTCACTAACCAACTGCTCATCTCCGAAAGAGCAGGTCAAACCCACTTTCCGAAGATCACAGGACAGTTGGACTAGGGCGAAGACCACGTCCTGGTCTTCACTACGCCATGTAAGCCCTAGTAGTCACTTGGGTTGGGCCTGGCAATCCAGCCCAACACAAGTGACCGTTGGCCCAGCGCTGGGGTCTCTCTATAAATACCCTCTTTTACAAGAGGGTCAGGAAATTCACTTCTTACCCATTTTTCTGTACTTTGCTCTCGCTCTGCCCAACTCCTTACTTTGCCATCAGAGTGTTTTGCAGGTACACCCCCCTTCTCCTCCTTATCATCGGTGAACAGGTAGCAGTCCAACAGTGTGTGGCCAGTTTGTGATCCCCTTCTGATCAGGTCAGATCAGTAGCGCCGTCTGTGGGAACAGAAACTTCCCCGTTACTCCGAGCAGGAAACCAAAGTTTCACCAACACTCCACGATCATGGCTAGCCCACACCACGACAATACCATACACGACTTCGTACTCAACGCTGCCGCCAACGGCAGCAAGCAGATGGAGACGTCACGACCAGCAGAGACCAACGAGAGAGATGACCAGACTGCTTCTCCATCGTCCGCGAAACCAATACGCCAAGCCGACCGCCGGCTTTCGAGCCCAGCGGCGTTCCAGCCCGTTCCCGTTCCCGTCAGGAGCGGACCCAACGGTGGCTGCCCTCTTTGAGGCCATCAACCAGACGAACCAGCTATTGTTTCAACAGAACGTACGAATTGGAGCACTGGAGCGAGAGATTCCCCCAAGGTCCCCTCCGCGGGAAGACCAGAATGGGGGCTCGAGGAGTTCCTCTCCTCAACCCAGAAATCGACGACCTCGGCTGGAGAGGCCCCGAACAGAGGTGGCGCGGGAGCGCACCAGATCCTCGACAATACAAGTTCGCGGGAGGCGATAGAATGCTTCAGCGATCCCGACCAGGAATCCACGCGTCGAGCCCCCTGTCAGGAGGCCGAGGACCCGAAAATAGACGCCTATCCTAAACGGCCCATCTCCTCCTCGGTCACCCGCTCTCAGCGATGAAGATGACTACCGGACTCCCTTGTCCCGGGAAATCATGGCCGCCCCCATTCCCCACGGGATGGAGAAGCCCCCGAAGCTCTCGACGTACGATGGCACATCCGACCCAGATGACCACCTGGAAGACATCGAGGCCATGCTCGACTACCGAAACGTCCGAGGAGCTATCAAGTGCAGGCTATTCCCGACGACCCTAAGGAAAGGTGCCATGGCATGGTACAAAAGTCTGGAGCCTGAATCGATTACGTCATGGAGGGTCCTGAAGGACCTCTTCTCAAAACACTACACAGCGTCCCGATGCCACCCGAAGACGGAAGCCGTCCTCGACGCGATAATCCAAGTCCCTGACGAGCCTCTCCGAAAGTACATCGAAAGATTCACCCGGGAAGCGGTGCAGGTAACGACGTCAGACGAGATGAAGCGTTACCTAATGGAGCAGGGTCTACGCCACGACTCCAAGTTCTACGAGGTCGTGGGCATACACCGGTCAACCTCCCTGCAGGATTTCCTCGACAGAGCCGCGCATTATATCTGGTTCGAGGAAACTCAAGCAGCCAACTTCACATGAGACACCCGAGACAGGGAGGCCCCCCGTGGACACCGAGATGACGGAGCCTCGAGCCAGCGGCGGGGAGGTGACCGTCAACGGGACGACGACAAGACCTTAGGGGTACGTGGAGCTGAAAGTCACTTTCAGGGAAGAGGAAACGACCAGGGAGATTAGCATCCGTTTCTTAGTCATCGAGTTCCCGTCCCTCTACAACTGTATCCTGGGCAGAACGACGATAGCAGAACTCACCGCGGTGCCTTCCACCGTCCACCTGAAGATGAAGTACTACATGAAACGGGGGGCCGTGGTGACCCTTAACGGAGACATCGAAGCCGCCCGGAGGTGCTTCGAGGCCGCGCTGAAAGGTTTGGACACCATCGCTCCAGCAACCAAAAAGGTGACCCCAACCGTGGCGCCGAAGAGCGAACCAAAGGAGCTGGTCGGATCTGTGGACCTCGACAGCCGCTTCACCGAAGAGTGCGATCACGAAATAAGGACCACAACATACTCCGATTTTACAAACGAAACATCCTCGCAAGATTCTGGGTCCCGCTCGCCATTGTCACCGACAACGGCACTCAGTTCACGGACAAAAGCTTCAGCGACTTCGTCACCAAGCTCGGAGCCAAACACCATTTCACCTCGGTCGAGCATCCCCAGACAAACGGCCAGGCGAAATCCGCGAACAGGGTCATACTCAGGGGACTAAAACGACGACTCGGCGACGCAAAGCGGGCATGGGTCGAGGAGCTCCACAGCGTCCTCTGGGCATACCGAACTACGCCCCACTCAACCACGGGGGAACCCCATTCTGCCTCACGTACGGAACCGAAGCAGTAATCCCGGTCGAGATACGCGAGCCATCTAGACAAACTGAAGCTCCCCTCGACACCGACGACAACGACGGCGCTTTACGCGAGGAGCTCGATCTCGTCGAGGAGATTCGCTCAGGAGCATCCCTCCGGGAAGCCCGGCTGAAACAGCAGGTCGCACTTCGCCACGACAACAAAGTTCTGAAACGCGACTTCTAAATCGACGATTTAGTCCTGCGCAGAAACCAGAAGGACTCACACGAGGGTTAACTAGCCGCAAACTGGGAAGGTCCCTACCGCGTTCGCGACAAGACGGAGCACGAGGCCTACTACCTCGAAAACCTGCACGGGGAACAACTAGCTCGACCATGGAACGCCGAGAAACTTAAGCGGTACTACAATTAAAAACTGCCCGCGACGACCCATCGTCACGACCACTGGGGGGCGACATAGTACCACCGCACCTTCTCGCGTCTCCTAAACGACCAGACCAAAAGTAAGCCCTGCCTTTGTGTGTGCGGGCAGAAGGCCTTGCTCGGTAGGAAACACCTCGATCGAGATTCCCCACCGACGTACCAACACCGGCAGGACACCCAGCTCGCAATGGGACGTCCACGCCGCGGGGAGAACTACCCCCGAACCGGTCAGGCAACAAAGCCGACCAGCCAGCCAGTTCCCCACACCGCCGGAAACAATCGTCGTCCAGCTACCACCCCGGACAGGCCCAAAGACATACTAAACATGCATTTCAAACACACATATATTTCAAGCATACAAGTACGTGCAGAAATAAAACGAGCATAAACAACATGCAAAAACGAGGCGCACACTTAGAGAATTCTCAAAATATATTAATCAAAAGCGGGCACCAGCCCAGTAGTCAACATTACATAAACAAGGGCGCGCAGGCCCAACAAAGAAAACAACGAAATACAAGACATGGCGCGCAGGCCGAACTACACGGGCACACAGGCCCGGGACTAGTCTAAGCTCCCTCCTCTCCATCAGCTTCAGGCTCCACGACAGGGACAACGGTACCAGCCTCCTCGGCGCTGGGGTCGACCACCCGACCGTCGACTATCTCATGGAAAGGGCCGATCCCATCCTCGACGAAGGCGACACCAGAGTTCACCACCCTGAGCTGAGCAACGAAACTGTTGAAACCCGCAGCAAAACCATTCAGGCAATCCCCTTCCAGCACGCGTATCCTGGCAAGCAGATCCGCCCGGGTAACCAGCAACCGGTCGTCGTCAGTCTCATCATCACCAGGAAAGAGATCGCCCTCGAGTTCCGCCACACGAGCTTTCGACGCTCGCAACTCCTCCTCAACAGCCTTCAGCTTCTCGTCAACACCGCCGCATCTCTTGCGCTCGAGGTCAACCTCCCCACGAACCTTCTCCAGCTCTCCGGTTAGCTGAGTCACCTTCCCCCGGCTTGCCTCCAAATCCTCGGTCGCCTTATTCAGACGGAACTGCGCGAAAGCGAGATCCCCTTGCAGCTTCGACAGTTCGACGACCGAGCAGCTCTCTTCGCTCAGGACCATCGCCGTAGTGAAAGTCCGCATCAACACGGCCAAGTCCTCAGTCAGAACCTGCCTCCTCGTGGCACGGTCAGCGCCCAGAATCACCTTCACCTCCCCCGCAGGAATGCTGGGCGACCTAGCCCCATGGAAGTAGTCGGGGTGCTGGTGACAAGAAGCGATGGTATAACCCTCCTCGGAAGACTCCGCCGATAAATCGACCACGGGCGTATCCTCCTGAACTCTCGCTCTCTTCGGGACCCCCTTAGGAAGTAGGCGACTGGCTACCGGTCGGGGACGCCAACGACCCTCCTCCATCCTGCTCCGCAAAAGACTGCCCGGCCAACTGAGCCACCCGCGTCTTCGGAGGAACAACGACCCTTGACGCGCGCAGCTTCTTCACTCGCTCCTCGACAGAAGCCATATTCCCTGCACGACAAAAGAAAAAACTAGTCAGTAAAAAGATAAGGATATCAGGTCGAAAAAGGACGAGGCGTCCACCACCTAGGTAACACAGAGCATCCTCCTCCGAGGCACACTCGAGCAGGGCCTTTGTGTTGATCAGCCTCGCTGTCTCCCGAATGATTCTGTAACTGTCGAGGATATATCGGCCGTCGGGGGTGACCAACTTCGACGGCGGTAAGTTTCGCACGAAAGAAACTATCTTCAGGTAGCTGGCCATGTCCTCCTCATCGAGTGACCCCGCCCGCACGATGTATCGATCTGTTCCCCGAGAATAATGTTCCAGGGACCACTCCACATGCACCCGGGGCAGCATGACGGCCTCGCGACGACCATCTACTATCCTCTCCCTCTCCGAATATAAAGATCGGACCCCCTCGTGCGTGATCGGGCTGACCACGAAAAAGCGACCTTTGAAATCTCGGACAGAATCCATATACATCCTGAAGAGCCCGTCCGGCTTCTTGAACGACACCCAGCCATGTCGACCACTCACCGACTGCCGTTGCAGATGGAAAATACGAAAGAACAGCGGCAGCGTGACGCCGACCTGGAGATATTGGCACACGAGCTCGAAAGCCCGAATAAAGGCCAGGGCGTTAGGGTGCAGCTGCGACGGGGCCAACCTCATCCAGTCGAAGAGGCCCAAATGGAAGTCCGAAAAGGGCAACCTGAGCCTAGCTTCTTTGAAGTAAAACTCATACATCGGAAAGCACATCTTCCCGTATTTCGAGCAGATTCGATGACCAGGCCGGGGACGGTAGACTTGCCAATTTTGAGGATCCCCCTCTTCCCGGTCCTCCACGGTGGCATAGGCCCTGTTAGATCGGAAGCAAAGCTGGAAGGCGTGGTTAGAGGCTCCTCGGCCACCCAGTCTGTGATCGGAACGACGCGCTCGTCAAAGTAGGGGACATCCGGCTCGTTATCCTCGACCATCGTGCCCAAGACGAGCGTAGTCATTAACACCTGAAAAGCAGAAGGTAATGGTGAATTCAATGACAAAGATCAAATTCACCCTTCCACCGCAAGTCAAGTGAAAGGGCGACGAGGACTCCCCGAGCATCATCCCCGGAGGATCTGCCCTAACCTACCACCTCCCCGGACACCAATGTGGCCCGAACTGCAAACCCTCCTCGGAGGCGTCCGTCGGAATAGACGTCGCTCCCCGGGACATTCATCGAAAAAAGAATCTCTCCCTGGTGTCATACCCTAAATTTGTCCTACCTTTTTTTCAAAATTTCTCATTTGCCCGACTTTGTTTTAATTTACCTCGCTTATACAGCGTAGCGTATTTTTCAGCAAAAACAGACATTTTCGCTTTTTAGCCCCAATAAGGGTATGCCACGTGGCATTTGTTTTTTTTATATATATACCTATTTTTTTATATATAATTTCATTTTTCTCGTGATAGGTTAATATAATGTTTTATTTATTTTTAATTAGTTTTGAATTAGAAATTAGGATTTAAATTTAATTGTTTTAATTAAATAGATTTAATTTAGAGCTTAATTATAATTTAGAATTTATTTTTAATTTTAAAAAAATATAGATTAAAAAATAGAGTTAGAATTTAATTAGAATTTATTTTTTAAAAAAAATTTTAGATTAGATTTTAATTAAGTAGTTTAGATTTAAATTTGTAATTAATGGCTAGAATTAATTTAAATAGGAAAATAGGTTTTTAATTTAGTTATTATTCAGAAAAAATAGATTAAAAGAAAAAGAAAATTGGAATTGAGAGAGAACACGGTGGCAATTGGGATTAGGGTTTTGAATTTAGGATTATATAAAGACCTTTTACTGTTCAATGTTCATCATCAGGAAGGAAGAAAAAAACCTAAATTCCTCAAATAATAAGCCGCCGCAAATTCCTTCATGACCATCATCATCAAAACCTAGATTGTTTCTTCTTCTCTCTCACAAAAAGCCTTTCCGCCACCATAACCCTTTTTCTTTTTCACCGAAAAAACCTCTATTCATCTTCATCACCATCCTTCACCTTCATCCCTCCGTTTTTTCATCCGCCACTCCTTCTTCCTCCAAAGAAACCTCTGCCTCCGTTTTCACCGTTAATGTCGCCAAATTCTACCATAAGCAGTGGCCGTGACAACAACCTATAACAACTAAAAAGTTTCTGATTCAAGCTCACCCTGCGAGTCAACACCCTTCTCAATTGTTCGCATCGACCGTGTCTCCGTCTCTCTTCGCTCATCCTACCAGCCTTATCTCAGATCTACTCTAACAACCGCACGATTCTTTCATCACCACAACTTTTTGACAAGGCTATTAGATTGGTTACATGTAATTTCTAGTTAGCGGTTTGGTTCGTACGAGACCTTCCGATGTAGAAGCCGCCTGTTGCACACCAGTTCCTCAATTAAACCTTCACTGCATGTTCTACTGCGGAATTTCACCATAAGTTGGGGAGCTGGTAAATGCTTCAGCTCTGTCATAAAGTCGTAAACGATGCAGATCTTCAACACAAAGCTAAAGCCATCGTCACAGGTACGACAGTCCGTTTAAATTTTCTGTTTTTGATTGTCTCGTTGTAACTGTCCTATTGTGTGGTTACTGTATTTGCGGCTTGTTTTGATTTTATGGTATTCAAGTTTGAAGAATTTTGAGCTATTTGTTCTTGAGGAAGTAGATTGATATTAATGCACTAGACTACACTGTTGTTGATATATTTTCACTGCTGCTATTTTTAGTTGTTCTAATCATGGGTGTTTGGTTTCTATGCTTGTCATGGTTAAGGATGAGGATGTTAAAAGATACAGTTCATATTACGTTTGATGTTATCCTGAGTGTTATTAATTTCGCCAATTATATGGTTTCATTTGTCAATTCGGTTCGCGTTTATGCGGTTGTTGCTCTGTTTAACCAATGCATCATTCGAATAATATGTTTTGGTAATTGTCTGCAGAAGATAAATGTTGTTGGTTCTGTCTCCCTCGCTTTCCGTCATGTATGCTGTTATGGTTTATGCTTGCAATTTTTCTTACGGCATTATGTAAAACAAAATTAAAGCTGTTTTTTAATAAGTTGTGAATCTGTTATTTATAATGAAAACAAATAGTCAATTGCTGGTTTTGCTCTTTACTATTTGCATTCGTGAGTAATTGTTGTTGTTCTTTTAATATTAAATTGTATGTTTTGAATGGGAAGAATGTTTAGTTTCTTTTCTTCATGCTTAATACTTAATTTTTGTTAATTGAATCAATTCATGATAGAAGTCAACAACTTTTAAATGTGAGATTCCGGCTACTTTACGATTCGTTGTCGTACCGTATGAGTTTTTATGCATATGATTTGTTATTTGGTTACTGTGCATATAAGATTTGTTAATTGGTTACTAATAATGTTAAATATATTATTTAAATGTTAGTATCTTGTTTCTTATTTAAATGTTAGTATAAGATTTAATATTTTTATGTTGAGATGTTAGAAACTTTTTTTTTTATTTTTAAATTTTTTTTTTATGGGCTCAATTTGAATTTTGTTTCAAGCCCGTATGGCCTTTGCTATTTGCATCCCATGTCATAAATAATTTTATAAACTTTGTAAATAATTTTCATTGCATTTTAAATCGGATTCGGCAATTTCATGTCGCTACACCATCAAACTTTCACGAATTAACGGGTTATTTTTCGCGTTATGATTCAAATGTACGGTACTCCGATTACATGGCCGTTAGGTACAAAATAGCTTTGGACCATATTGTGATAAACTCGGTTCTTTTTTTTTTTTTTTTTTTTTTTTGGGCTTGCCTTCGTATATTCTATTCCCATTCGATAAAATGTACCCCACTTCCACAGCATGTAATAATTTCATCGCTTTTGTCTTGTTTATGCTTTAATATTTATGAACTTTTTTTAAAAAAATAATTCTCGATTTATCGAGCCATTTTCCACCCTTGTAAGTCGAGTGCTTTCAAAGCCTCGCCATCAACCTATTGATCACAATACACAACATTTTAGAGCTTAATCCTGGGCTTCCTTACAGTGACACCTATTTGATCAATTATTTCTAGTTGGTCACTTAGAAGACTAGCCCACTTTGCTAGTACACACGTTTAAAATTAAATTCAAACCTCGACTTACCTCGAGTATTTTTCTTTAAAACAAACTATTCTCTTGAGGTCTAGCACTTCTTGAGGTCTCGAAGGATTGCTCTCAAGGTGTACACTTTGGGTTGTAACCTCCTTTTGATCTTACATTTTTGGAATACCTAGCGCGCCTAGTCTGAGTACGCTAATCCATTCAAATTATTTTTCTAAATTAAATCACGAAAGAATCAAGTTCTTGGAGTCGCGCATTCCTTGAATTCGAGTATGATCACTATTGAGGCGTACGCCTTGTATGGTGTGTCATTCAAACTTTCGTTCTTAAAATACCTCCTCTAATTATTTGGATAAGTATTCACTGTCCAACAAACATATTTCATAATTAATGGAATGAAAAAGGTATTGTTGGGATCTAGCATTCCAATGATATCCCGATTAATTGATTACGAGGCCGACGTCTCGCTTATCGAATAGTCGTCATTCCTCCCAAATTTCCAACTCGTCTAACCTCGTTCCTCACTCACGTGTGATCGAGTCTAAACACTAGTATGTTTCTAAACCGTACGTCAAATTTAAATCATTTTTCTTAATCAAATTACGAAAGAACTGAGTTCTTGGAGTCTCGCACTCCTTGAATTCTTGAATGACAACTATTGAGGCGTACGCCTTAGGTAGCGTGTCATTCGACCTTTCGTCTAAAACACGCGCCTTAACTATTTGGACAAGTATTCACTGTCCATTCAAATACAATTTCCTAATTAATTGAATGAAAAAGGTGTCGTTGGGATCTAGCATTCCAATGATATCCCGATTAATTGATTACGAGGCCGGCGTCTCGCTTATCAAATAATTGTCATTTCTCTCATTTTCAAATCCAATCTCACGTCCTCACATCTCGTACCTCAAATTATTTTCATACCTCATTTCACTTCAAATCTTTTTCAAACATTTTCTCGATCAAATTTCGAAAGAAGGAGGTTCTTGGAGTCTAGCATTCCTTGAATTTTCGAGTGAATAGCTCTCGAGGCACACCCTTTGGGTTGTTATTCACTCAACCTTTCGACTTTTTCAAACTCAATCATTCTCAATATTCTCCTGAGTCGATTGCTCATTCGCATTCGCAACCCATTTCATTCATAATTCCTCGTGGTCTCGATATTAGGAGCACCCTCAGGGACTAATATCGTTTCTCACAAACTTAACCCTTGACACGTCGTCAAGTCGGTTCCATCTTCGATTAAATCTTCGACACGTCGTCGAACCAGTTCAAAACAACTTCCTTTTGGCCTCGCATGCCATTCTTCGATTCGATCCTTTCACAAACATTTTTTTTTAAAAAAAACTTACGAAAGAGAGATATTCTTAGAATCTAGCATTCTTTGAATATTCGAATGAGTAACTCTTGGGCTCGCCCCCGAGTTGTTATTAGTTCATTCTTTCGATTTCAAAACATCCAATTCTTATCTTCAACTTACTCAACTCAATTTCCGAAAGAACTGAGTTCTTGGGATCTCGCATTCCTTGAATTCTTGAATGACAAGCTCTTGAGGCACGCCCTTAGGTTGTTTGTCAGTCACTCTTTCGTCTCCCAACTCAACTTCAACCCATTTTAAACCTCATATTTTCGTGGTCGTCTCCACGAACTACGGATGCTCTGATTCTTTATTCATTCTTGAATATAAGATACGTAAGCACAAGATTGCGATGATCTTGGCGAGCACACTTCTATCTTCCTCCATTATTCCGTCCATCCCCCATCCTTCTCGTAGTCGAACTACGACGCTCTGATTTCTCATTCTCATCCGAATGAGTATACGTAGGCACAAGGGCCACAATCCTTGGCGAGCACCCTATCTTCTAACCACCCATCTCTCCTTAGCGTCTTTAACCTTTTACCCTACCAATTCTACCTTTAGTAGCGAGAAGAAAACCAGTAAACCTTAAACAACACTCCCCACATTACCTTAAGAGGTTCCCGTCGAGTACGACGGACGTGAGGGGTGCTAATACCTTCCCCTCACGTAACCGACTCCCGAACCCGGAACTTGGTTGCGACAGCCCTGTTCCTATCCTTTTCGTTTTCAAGAGGTTTTCTCGATATTTTCCTCTCCCGTTTATTCGGGAAAAATAAAGTTCGGTGGCGACTCTGTCGAACCGCATTTCCGCGCCTTTCGCGCGAGGGTCGTATTTTCGAATGAGATTTTTCGAGGTGCGACACCTGGGGCATTCATCAGAAAAAGCTTCCCTCCCCGGAACACTCATCGAAACTATCGCCTCTCCCCGGGACATTCATAATAAAAACCCTAAAAAAACCCCTAGAACGGTGGAGATCGTCGCCTCTCCTCGGGGCATTCAAACGGCCCCGACCGCGGTCACAAAACAAACGAGAAAAATAGAGGAAAAGAGGGAGGAAACTTACTGCGATGAAATCTACGACGGAGAACGCGACGGTGGTAGCGGCGGAGATGTCAGACAACGATGAAACAACAGGCAGAAAGCTTAAGAACAAGAGGGCGAAAAGTGAGAAATGAGTAGGGGCTCGTGTACTTATACCCCTTCACGGGACTCGAAGCGTCGCTAGACACTTGAGTACTCTAGGATAGCCGCCCTAGCATCCACCCAGCATTCAACACGTGGCAGAAGCAGGCACTCGCGCCCCTTCGCCTCTCCTCGCCAACACCCGTCCTCTAGCCCGGGCTGTCGACGACGTAGAACACGCGTGCTCGCGTTGAAGGATCTTCCCTCGGGCCAATCCACTTCCCCGGAATGACGTCATCAAGTCCTCGCTCCCCTCCTCGGAGCAACGACTTGGAGGGCTCCTGTTCTGGCATGGGCCCCGGGCTGACTACGCGGGCCCAATCCAATAATGACCCACCAGGCCCTATTCTGTCCGGGCACGAGGTCTCCGGCAAGCCAGAGAGGCCTCCCCGCGGGAAGGCCTATCCTCACGTCGGGCTGAAGGCCCCCCGCGGGGAAGGCCGACCCCCACGTCGGGATGAAGGCTCCCCGGTCAGCAGACATTTCCCTCCACGGGCAGGACCCTCTCCCTCTGCGGGCAGAACGGCGTGTCCTTCACACGTTCTCCACGTGCTCCCCTCCGCGGGGACACGTCACTAACCAACTGCCCACCTCCGAAAGAGCAGGTCAAACCCACTTTCGGGAGATCACGGAACAGTTGGACTAGGGCGAAGACCACGTCTTGGTCTTCACTACACCACGTAAGCCCTAGAAGTCACCTAGGTTGGGCCTGGCAATCCAGCCCAACACAAGTGACCGTTGGTCCAGCGCTAGGGTCTCTCTATAAATACCCTCTTTCACAAGAGGGTCAGGAAATTCACTTCTTACCCATTTTTCTATACTTTGCTCTCGCTCTGCCCAACTCCTTACTTTGGCATCAGAGTGTTTTGCAGGTACACCCCCCTTCTCCTCCTCATCACCGGTGAACAGGTAGCAGTCCAACAGTGTGTGGCCAGTCTGTGATCCCCTTCTGATCAGGTCAGATCAAAATTCAAAGTTAAAAATTCATTAACTTCACTTTAAAAACTATAACAAAAATTTCAAGTTAAAAAGCTCAACAATTTCAGCATAAAAACCATAAAATTAGTTGAATATTAAAAGGTCACCAATTTCACTCAAAAAATCATAACAAAAGCTCAAAGTTAAAAAACTCATCAATTTCACAATAAAAACCATACTAAATTATTCAAGTCAAAAACGTCAAAAATTCCACTATAACATTCATAACAAATGTCCCAAGTTAAAAAGTTCACCAATTTCACTATAAAGACCATTACAAGAGTTCAAAGTAAAAAAAAAAGTCACCAATTTTATTATAGACCATAACATAAGTACCAAGTAAAAAAAACTTATCAATTTCACTATAAAAGACTATTACAAAAGTTCCAAGGTAAAATACTCACTAATTTTACTATAAATACCATAACAAAAATTTCAAATTAAAAAACTCAATAATTTCACTATAAAAACCATAATAAAAGTTCAATATTGTAAAAAAAAACTCACCAAATTTCACTCTAAAAAAATAACAAAAGTTCAAAATTAAAAAACTCACCAATTTCATTAGAAAAACCATAACAAAATTTCCAAGTCAAAAAACTCAAAAATTTCTCTAAAAAAACCATAACAAAAGTTCCAAGTTAAAAAACTCATCAATTTTAGGCTAAAAACCATAATAAAAGTTCAAAGTTTAAACACACTCTCCAATTTCACTATAAAACTCAAAACATAAGTTCCAAGTAAAAAAATTTATCAGTTACACTAAAAAGACCATTACAATAGTTCCATGTTAAAAAAACTCAAAAGTTTCACTTTAAAGTCCATAACAAAATTTTAAAGTGAAAAAACTCACAAATTTCACTATAAAGACTATTAAAAAAGTTTCAAGTCAAAAAATTCACCAATTTCACTATAAACACCATAACTAAAGTTCAAAGTTAAAAACTCTCTAATTTCACCCTAAAAATATAACAAAAGTTCCAAGTTAAAAAAACTGTGCAATTTTAGTATAAAAACCGTAACATAAGTTCAATGTTAAAATGTTCACCAATTTCACTCTAAAAATCATAACAAAAGTTTAAAGTTAAAAAACTCATCAATATCACAATAATAACCATAATAAAATTTTCAAGTAAAAAAACTCAAAAATTTCCCTATAAAAACCATAACAAAAGTTCCAAGTTAAAAAACTCATCAATTTTATTATAAAAACCATTACTAGAGTTAAAGTTAAAAAAACTCACTAATTTATCTATTACCACCATAAGAAAATTTCCAAGTAAAAAAAATCAACAATTTCACTATAAAAACCATAACAAAAATTCAAAGTTAAAATACTCTCCAATTTCACTCTAAAAACCATAGTAAAATACAAAGTTAAAAAAAAAAACACCTCAATTTCACTATAAAACCATAACAAAAATGCCAAGTGAAAAAATTCACCAATTTCACTATAATGACCATTACAAAAGTTTCACTTTAAAGCCTATAACAAAAGTTCCAATTGAAAAAACTCACAAATTTCACTAAAAAGACCATTACAAAAGTTTCAAGTCAAAAAATTCACCAATTTCACTATAAAAATCATAACTAAAGTTCAAAGTTTAAAACTTACTAATTTCACTCTAAAAACTATAACAAAAGTTCCAAGTTAAAAAAACTCAACTATTTCAATATAAAAATTGTAAAATTAGTTCAATGTTAAAAAATCACTAATTTCACTCTAAAAACCATATCGCCTTGGCATTTAGCCATGTGGGGCATAGACGTGATTAGACGTATTGAGCCAACTGCTTCCAACGGACACCATTTCATCTTAGTGTGTGGAAGCTGTATCTTATGACAACGTCACTAAGCAAGTGGTGACTCGTTTCATCAAGAAAGATATAATTTGACAATATGGGGTTCCAAATAAAATCATTACTAAGAATGATTTGAACCTCAACAATAAAATGATGAAGGAATTATGCAAAAGTTTCAAGATCGAACACCACAATTCAAAATCGTATCGTCCAAAGATGAACGGAGTTGTTGAGGCGGCGAATAAGAACATCAAAAAGATTGTCTAGAAAATGGTGAAGACATATAAAGACTGACATGAGATGTTGCCATTTGCCTTGCATGGCTACCTCACTTCGATGCGCACTTCTATTGGGGCAATCTCGTTCTCTCTCGTGTATGGCATGGAAGCAGTGTTGCCTATTAAAGTAGAGATTCCCTCCTTGAGGATTTTAGTAGATGTCAAGCTAGACGAAGCTGAATGGGTGCAAGCAAGACTCAACCAGCTCAATCTCATTGATGAGAAGCGCATGACGACCACCTGTAATGGTCAATTATACCAGAAGCGGTTGAAAAGAGCCTTTGACAATAAATTTTACCCTCGACATATTGAAGCAGGAGATCTGGTCGTGAGGATAATTCAACCAATTCACACTGATCCAATTGGTAAATGGACACCAAACTATGAAGGTCTATATGTGGTGAAAAAGGTTTTCTCCGGTGGAGCCTTGATTCTCTTAACTATGGACGGCGAGGATCTTCCATCCCCTGTGAATTTAGATGCAGTTAAAATATATTATGCCTAAAGATAGACCTGGTGGACCAAAAAGAAAATCCATGCAAAAATGGGCGTCCTGGTGGACCATGAAAATTCACATAACTATATTCGCCACACCATTTTTTTATAATAAATCCATTGAGATAAAGAATTGGGTACTACCCATAAGGGGTTACTATCCAAGGAGTTATCTCACCCCTAAAATCAACCTTCACAAATCAAATGTGGCATCTTGCCTTGATGGCGAAATCTTAACCTTTTAAAAAAGGGCATGTTATGTATGTTCTACCGCAAACAGGTAACACATAAGACTCCACAAGCGAGCTGCAATACACCTAACTATTAGAATGCGAATGATAGCATCGTCCATAAAACCACCAACAAACCGTAGTCTGAACTACATACGCTCTGATTCTTCATTTCTTTTAAGTGAAGATACGTAGGTATAAGGGCCTCAATCCTTGGTGAGCACCTTTTCATTATCTTCATTCGTAGTCCTCCGAACTACATTGAGTCTGACTTTCCCATTGAACGAGGGAATACGTATGCATAGGACCGCGAAGTCCTATCGAGTCTCCTTTTTGTTCCCACCTTTTATTTTCCTTTTTTTCTTTATTCTTTTCATTATATATAATTAATAAAATTAATAATAATAATAATTTAATAATTTATTAGTATTATATTTTTTTTGGAGTTCTGAGTTAGAGATAAATAATTGGGTTATTTAGTTAACTTAAGTTATTTTCAATTTTGTTAGAGTTGTCCATGAGATTGCTAGAGTTGCAGATTAAGTCCATAAAAGTTATCTTTATGTGCAAAAGTTGTTAGTAGTGCATTTTTTAGCACTTCAGAGTTGTTTTAGAGTTGTAAGGATTGTTGTAACGTTGTTTAGAGTTCCTTTGAAACTTTATTGAATTATAATTATGTATTGTTATAACTTTTTATGAGTTAAGAGTATAGAATAAATTTATAAAATTACTTTGTTGAGATGTTTTAAACTCATAAAAAAGGTTATTTTTTTATTCTTTTGAGTTTTCAGAACTGTTGGCTACCGTTGGATAGTGTATAAACAGTTTGCCTTGACTTAAATGATAAAAAATTATTTTTAATTAATTTTATTGAGTTGAATTATTACATGTGTTGGAGTTGTGTTGCTATGATGAGTATTATGTGAGTTGTTGTGGTAATCAAGAAGAGATGATTACACTAGTTTGTGAATACATGTATGTCAGGATCATAAGAGGGGTCTTAACATATTGAGTTTTGTTAACATATTCATACATTCATGTTGATTTATGTCAAGAGGCGGGTTGCTAGTTTAGAGAGAGGACTAGTGGTTTATTTCAAGCTCAGAAGGGGGTTTGGAGCTCAGAGCAGGGGCTCATGGGTTCAGAGAGGGGACACAGTTCCTGAGTGAACCATTGTTGAGTTGGTACCATATGCATATGCATAGAGCTACATAGTCGAGTTGCATTGTATAACGAGTTATATGTATATTTTTTGAGTTATATTTGTTGAGTTGTGATTGGTTGGTAGATTGGGTGTGAGAATGTAATTGATACATTGTGATTGAGATTGTGTAGAATATGATATGTGTTGATATCCTACCTTACATTATATGCTTGTTATTATTAATTGTGATTTATTACCCCTTCTATTTGAATGTTTCCTTTACATGGGCATCATGCAGATACTCAAGAGTAAAGATGTTGTTGTGAGTGGAAGCTAGATCTTGGAGCTATTTCTTTTAGTTTTGTTGTTTTAGTTTTATCCATGCTCTGATATGTAACACTGGGGAGTGATTTCTTTGTTTTATGCTGAGATTTTTCTGAGAGACAAAGTATGCTATCGTATGTTTATATTTTTTTGTGATAAGCATTTGGAGAAGACTTATGAGTCGATGCTTTTAAATAATAATATGAAGTTTTACTACGGAATGTAAATTGGTGTGTGTGTGTGTGTGTGTATTAATTACAATTCCACTGCCATGATATCATATGAGTTGGATGTCGTGTAAACATTCAAATTATAGATTAGATGAATTGATATTGTGTAAACATCCTAAGTGCAAATGTGTCTATTAAACCATTATGTTGTAACCCGTGTTACAGAGCTGGTTATGTGTTTGTCGTGTGTGACACCCTGAGTGGTTGTATTATGTTTAATCAAATTCTATGATAACTTTATTTGCGCGGATTAAGGTGTTACATGATTTAGCTATTCAAAGTGTGAAAGATACATCGAGAATATGATACCAATACAGGTGATTAAAAAATCTATAGGAGTCAGTTTATGCAACCTTGTTGTAGTATGCTTTTAGAATAAATCTTGTCTCAATTAGGTCTTTTAACGATTGTAACATAGTCTGGTTCAGGTTTTTGTAACAAATGATATATGGCTTAAAATTTAATTTTAACCCACCCCTTCTTTGTGATGATCTTCAGTCCTACATTTAGTTAATTCAACATGCACATTCAACTTTCATGAGAGTTTGAAGGTGTAAGGATGAAGATTCATTATTTTTTGAAATAGCAGTCACCTTGTTTTTCCATGGATGTCGGTGAACCTTTGATTCTAAATTTGGTGGTCACCTTATTTTGTTTTGTTTTCTAAGGATTTACACGACCTACTTTTTTGTTCTTTTTTCTTCTTTTTAATCCCTAATTTTTTCTTAGAGCACTACTTTTAAGCTCTCAATCCACTAGGATGCCATAACTTTTTCCTAAGTTGCCTCTTTGGGGTGTTCGACTTAGCAGGATTTTTTCTTTTTTTTTATTTGTTTTTTTTTCATTCTTTGGAATAACTCTCAGGGAGCTTGTTCTTTTGGTTTGGAAGGATTGTGACTACCGTATCATTGGTTACTGAGGAACAATCAGCATAAACTTTGGATTTCTCATGATTCCTTCGACACTTTGCGACGTGTACGAAGAATGGCATGTGGTTGATTCCTAGATGGGATATTTTTCTTACAATTTGACTACATAGTTAGATCAACTGAACACTACCCTGCCCCGGTTTAAGCATAAGGGTTTATAGATCCGAAAGAAACACTAAATAGGCTCAAAGTGGTTAACTAGGGAATAACTCCTTATCTCTCCAGTGTTTGGGAATTTGAAACAATGCCTTACATCATTAACAAAGTGTTATCAAAAAGCATACCGTAGCAATTTGGGCATTTCATTTTCGTCATTCTCCTTCCAATCTTTGCTAAAACAACAGTATGATAAAGAAGGTGAAGTGGAGAAATATTTGTTCGTGTTTTTGCAATAAAGTAGAAAAGATGAGTGAATAAAAAAAGATTGATTATAAACATGCCTTCTCATTTCAATAACAATACAATTAGCAAACAACAATGTATAATAGCAAGCAACATTTAGCAGAAAGAGAAATTACAAGAATTCAAAATAATGATATGGCCTAATGATTGCCATCATTGAGGAATTGAGCTTTCCTTTCTTGATTCGATGTTGGGCTAGCCTTATCCAAAGTTAGAGATTATTCTATTTATTGAGACTCGTATGATGATTGAAGCTAGCGAGATTATACCTGAGTGAATCGCACACTCAAAGATACAACAAAGTCGCCATTGAACTTTATTTAGTCCTAAAGGACATGGAAAATATCGATAAAACCCAAGAGAAGAGAAACGGGAAAGGGGGTCGGTTATGCAAAAGGAAGATACTAGCACCTTAAGCATCCATCACACTCGACGGGAACCATTTCAATTGCTTATAGGCTTGGATAGGTTATCTATCTAAAGGCTTATATCTAAAACGGAAAGAAAAGAGAGAAAAAGAAAGAGAAAGAAAGAAAGTGCTCGCGGAGGATTGGGGCCCTCGTGCCTACGTATCCTCATAGTGCAATGAGGAAGTCAGAGCTTCATAGATCAAGGAACCAAGGAAGAAAGAAGAGGATCTAGATGGACCAAAGAGAACCAGAGAATTCCAAGCTTGAGATCAAATCATAGCGAAACCGATATAGGTAACCGGTTACCACATATAGGTAACCGATTACCACTGTAACAGTGGCAAAAAATAGCTTTTAAAAAAGCACTTTCAGCAACCAAAACACTTATCCAATCATCCACATGCTATGATTAACATGAAAAAAATGAAGTTTAAAATCACTTAGGCATCAATTAAACATCAATTGAAAGCATTAAACATGAAGACCAAAGATCAAACAATCACATGATCAATCAACATAAAAAATGATCGAACTACATCGTCAACGCGCGAAAGTGATCAAAACAGTAAATTAAGTGTGAATTACTAACCTACAAGGCGTATGATTACCTTGGTGATTGTTGCTATTGTTATGTGATGAGAATAAGCAAAGAAAACCAAAGAATTCCAAGCTTGAGATGAAATCGTAGCGAAATCAATAAAAACACAATAAATACTCTGAATACCGATTTGCACCGAAGAAGCTTGAGATGGTTACTTGAATTAGAGAAGAAGCTACCGTGAATCCAGAAATCCAAGTAGGAATATGGTGGAATAAGGTTTAACTCAAGATAATAACAATTTCGACGTGAAGATTGTTACACTCTAATGGTAGAAATTGAGCTTTTGTGAGGTTTTGGGAAGATGATGGAGATGAATGTGAGAAAAAGTTGTAGAAAATTCAAAGAGAAAGTGAGAGAATTGAGAATGATCAATGAAGAATATGGGAAACTGATTGAGGGTGAAGAATATGTAAATTGAGAAAAATGATTGAAGGTCCTTGTGAAATGGTGATGATTTGCTTATATAGGGTTTTGCTTCGGATTTGCTAGGTTTGGAGTGAGCTTTGGATGTAACCTTGGAACTAGCCTTGGAGTTAGTTAGCCTCAACTCACTGAGTTGGAGGTTAACTCAGTTAGTTAGGTAGTTGACTCGGTAACCATCCCAATGCAAACTTGAATCTAAGGGATCACATGATTGAGAATGAAGCAACATGGCGGTCTTAATCCAAATTGGTGTATTGGAGAAAATGCCTTGAAGTGTTTAGAAAGGTCTTGAATTATATAGAGATGTCTAGAATGTTCCACACAATGCTAGAACCAAGTAGACCCCCAAAATGTAGAGTGAAAGTGGTTGTCACAGAAAATGCAGCAAACATTGCATTTTTACACAGGGTAAATGATTATCCTACTTTGCCTAGCAAAGTGGTAATCGATTACCACATGCAAAACTTACATATTTTGCTTGCAAAATGGTGTTATGACCATGGTTTTGATTTTCGACCCTTTGCTTTGATTAATAGGCATAGAAACCTTCATTTTATGCTTGTCTTGGTGATGTGATATCTTTAAGAAGATGTGATTAATTGGGGTCAAAGCCTGAATGTTCTTGCAATAAAGATCACAGAGAAAAAATACAAATGTGTACGCCAATGATGCAAATGCACGTGCTTATGCAAAAGGAAAAAGAAGGAGGTCAAATTTTGGGTTACAATAATGATCACCTCAGACCTACTCTCAACAACATCTTGCACTGTATTCTAATGGTCCATTATGACCAGGTAAAGGTTTGGTTTTGATATAGTGGCCCGCAGGCGTAAATGAATATATCTTGGAGTCAACAGAGTTTGTACCTTGCTCTTGATCACTTTATAGTCTTCATTTGAGTTCCCTGGTGATCCAACATAGAAATCACACTGGGCGTTACCGTCAAAGCCTAATGGTTATGGAGGTAGAATCGGGTTCAGTTCCTTCGACACTATCAGTCCACTTTTAATCAAATATGGCAGTACTTGATTGTACAACATTGGTAGCGGATCAATACGCCTATCTGACGTTTTTAGCCTTTGGTGGGCATGCTAACGTTGTTGATGTGAAGCGTACTGCTGTTGGTATGGCTGCTGTTGAGGAGTCTGCTATTGATACTAAGGGGGACAATGATTTACAAGAGAATATTGACCACGTGGAGAGAATAGTATATGATATGGAAGCTCAGAAGGTTGCTGACATTGAACATGTGATACATATGGTATTGATAGCGAGGTACTGATAGTGAGGCACCAGAGGTGGAGTCGGTGGAGCTTTGTGAGTTTCCCATATTGCATCAATTTCACCCTCCTCATCCTCTTGGGATTCAGTAAGGGGTTCACTCATACAACCCTGGCTATTCAAGGCGTCTGGGATTTTTCCACTTCTAAGCATGCTTTCGATGCAATCTCCAACTATCACCAGGTCAGAGAAGCTTGATAATGCATTATCTATCATCTTTTCAAGGTATGGGCCCTACAGGGCACCCGTTAACATATCGATTAGCTCTTTATCTAGTATTGTTGGTTGAATGCGAGCAACCAACTCTCTCCATCTCTGGGCGTGCTCTTTGAACGACTCATTACTCCTCTGAGTAAGATTTTGCAATTGAGTACGGTTTAGAGCCATATATTGTATTGGTAATGCTTTAGGAATGCCTTAGATAAATATTTCCAAGTGTGTACGTGACTTTGTTCTAGTTTCATATACCATTCTAATGATGCCCCACTTAGACTGTCTTGAAAATAGTGGATGAGAAACTTGTCGTTACGAGAGTACGCGACCATCTTCTGATAGTACATCGTGAAATGAGTCTTTGGACAACTAATCCCTTTGTAATTCTAGAAATATGGTGTCTTGAACTTTGGAGGGATTACCACGTCCAAAACTAAGCACAAGTCAAAATCGTCGAGCCCATATGCATCATGGCCCTCTATGGCTTTAAAACTCTCTTCCAGCACATAACATATTTCATCAATCTCAACATCCTGTGGTCGTTCAGTATTCACAACCGGGCTTTCCCTTTGAGGGTTTGGCATGGTAAATGCAAACTTATGATACTCAACAGTACCATGAGGTGAGGTATGCCCATCTCGAACAGTGTGACACTCTTGTATAGCAAGATTCTCAATTGAGATTCGTACAGGCTGAGGCTGAGCAGGACCATTTACATGAGGTGTAATGACATTCTCAGTAACTGGAGTCTTTTGAATGTTTCCCTCTTTCCATGCCAAAGCTGACATGGCCTTCACAAGTTGGTCTATCTTATTTTTCATCGAGTCAAAGTTTTCTCTTAGCTCAATATGGATTTACCCCAAAGGGTCCATGATCCTTCGAGTCCAATACGGGTGCTGGGAAATCAGCTGCAGGTTATGGACAAAGGGTAGAATGAGTTTTTTTTTGTGAAATGATATGCATGCATGCTGATGAAATGTGGATGCATGAAATTTTGTTTTTTTTATATGCAAGGAAAATGTAATTCATACACATCAGGTTTATGGATCCAGGTTTCGAATCAAGTCCAGGTACAAATATTCAGAGCGATTTTCATTACTTTGTACACATAGTGATAAAGGTGACTCTAGGGTTCGAAAGGTTCCATAGTCATGGATTCTATAATAATGATTGTCGCTTACAGAAAGTTACTTGTCGGACGTTAATTCCTTCAAGAGAATCTATTTTGGGCGAGGTTCTCGTATCGACCCCATGAGAAATACATCTCGTAGACCCATACTATGTAACCATCGACTCCGGGGTTCTATATATGGTTCCAAGAGTCATGGGTTCTCCAAGAATGATTATCTCTTACAAAAAATTACTTGTTAGACCTCAATTCCTTTAAGGGTATATATTTTGGGGTGAGGTTCTCGTATCAAACTCACATGAAATAATCTTGCAGACCCATACTACGCAACCATCATTCCTAGTAGGCCAAAGGGTTTAATTTACTACAAAAGTTCCTTAGAGTCATAGATCCTAATGAAACCATTGAAGCTTATGGAAAATTACTTGTCGGGCAAAAACACTCTCAAAAGGAACTACTCTAAGTCAGGTTCTCGTGTTGACTCTTACGATAAATACATCTCGTGGACCCGCACTATGCAACCATCACCATATCTTATGTTTTTCCTCTAGACTCGGGTAGAGAATCTTTCCCATAATGTGTTTGAAGAAAATTAGAGTATCCATATAAATAGCTCATGGAAACCATACAACAGATATAAGATAACAATAATATAACACATAGAACATAAAAATGGAAAAAGATAGAAGAAAGCAAATACAAAAGGCTACAAACATCACAAATCTAACTAAATTAGGCTTGACTCTCTCTAGCAAGAGCAATTCCCAGTAGAGTCTCTAACTGTCACATCTCGAAAAATACAATCCTTCACAAAGCGTTCGCATGCTTGCGAAAAGTGATTAAACAGAGTCAACACCGAACTTAACTTATTCCAAAGAAGAAAAGGGAAACTATCGATAAAAACCTTAAAAGAAAATGAAGATGGTCATCACAACCAAATTCGGGTTCGTGAGCCGATTACACAAGGGGAAGGTATTAACACCCCTCACGTCCATTGTACTAAACAAGAACTTTTTAGTTAAAATTTCGATAGAATGTTAGCTTATGTTAATTGTTTTCTTTGAATGATAAAAAAATCGAGAAGTAAAAGAAATTGGGTCATAAAAATGTTTTTATTAGGGTGCTTGATAAGATTGCGGGTCTTGCGTCTGCGTATCCTCAGGTACGATGAGGAATTCAAAGCAACGTAGTTATGTGCAAGACAATAGATATTTATGGATTTTTTTTAGTAGCTTGACAAGACGTTGAATCTCACTCCTGAGTATCCCCAGGTGCGATGGGGAACTTAAAACTACGTAGTTCATGGTATCAAATGAGTGTTGATTTATTAATTTTGGGGAACGAATGTTTAGGTTGCATTCTAGTGGTTAAACGTTCCTTCTATGCTCACGCATGGAAGACTTGGAATTTGTATGTATCGTGGTAGAAATGATTAAACAATGTTCTTTTGCGAAAAAGGTTTCAATTGCGTGAGGGTGAGAAAAGATAGGTTTGATTGGTTAAAGTTTGTTTCAGATGGAAGACAGATGCTTGTACTTGCAAGCTATTACAGCTTGGGTCTAACGCACAGGACTATTATTGGACATTACACCCAGGTAGTCATTTTAATCCTTTTTATTGTGAAAGGGTTTGAGTATTTACGAGTGTCTTAAGTGAAAGAGGAAGACTCGGGCTTGCAAGCTATTATGGCTTGGGCTTAGTTTTCATGACTATGACTGGACATTACACCCATGTAGTCTTTTCCTTTTAATTTATTGCAAAAGGAATACGCATTTGAATTTTTGGAGAAAGACAAGAATTTGGACTTGCGAGATATTACGATTTGGGTCTAACAATTGGGTCTATGACTGGACATTACACACAGGTAGCCTTTTTCTTCCATTATTGTGAAAATGATTTAATCGAGTTAAATTGTGAAAATATTCGATTTAAACGTGAAAATGAGCTTGAAGAAGAGTCGTGCAAAAATAACTGAGAAGATGCGAAATGAATTAGTATGCACGAATTATAACAAGAGGTCGCGAGATAGACCTTGTCACGGATCTGTCGTGAATTCATAATGCAAGTTCATGAATCATTTCGTGAGGCCACAAATTATTTCGTAAGCTCACGAGTTCTTTTGTAAGATCGCGAGGACGCGATTTCTTTCATCAGGCCATGAAATTTAATGTAACAAAAATCAACGCAAAGCCACGAAAGGTCAACACGTGCGAATTGAAAATGAATTGCTAACTTAAAGTGCATCATCACAAATAAATCGAAATAAAAACAAAATATAACTCAAAGAAGCGAAATCGTAATGAAAATAAACTCAATACATGAAATGTTGTTTTCGGATTTAAAAATTGAATTTGGCACAAGAAAATTATCGGGACGAGTCGCGTACTAGGTCGCTTTCTTTAAGACGTTTCGCCGTACTGCCAAATTATGCAAAGCAGTCAAATTTACGACGACGCCTCCAGGATAAAACAGCCCGTTCAAACAACTTACGATTATCAGTTGCACACTGATAAATCGCTCTAGAAATACACCTATCTAAGTATCTGGTGAAAATAACCAGTCAAGAAAAGAAAGTTTTTGAGATGAAGAGAAATAAGGAAGAGAAGAGGGAAATCAAAATTCGTGTGAATTTGTGAAATCCGATGTGCTCACTACTGAATTTCTACCCTGTATTTATAGGCAGCTAGTAAGGCTTAATTTCCATTCCCTTCAATGTGGGACTAAATTGAATTTGAATTTTCATTCCTTCAATGTGGGACTAAAATGAATCTTAATTTCCATTCCCTTCAATGTGGGACTAAAATGAATCTTAATTTTCATTCCCTTCAATGTGGGACTAAAAATGAATCTTTTCAAATTCACTTCTATATTAGTTCTTACTTGTATTCATTTATTGCTCATTAATTGTCAACAAATGTTTCCAATTCCCACTCTAATCAATTAAAGTTCCAACATTCCCCCACTTGAATTTAAAAGAGATTTTTGAAGTACGTCAGACGTTTCTAAGGTTGAGCATAAGCAAAGGTGTCTACGACTTGAACCTTAGCGTAGCGAGTAGGATTCTGATTCAACAAGAGTGACACCATTTTCTTGAACTCTATCTCGGACATCAGACCCACACACAACTTTTCCGTAAGGTGTATTCTTGTAGCCTGTGCTTTAGTGGCCCTGCACGTGTATCCCAGTTTAGTGAATGCTCTAGGAATTCTGCCTCGAAATTCCATAGGAACCGGCCTCAGTTCCACAGTCACATAGGTGAATCTATCAAGAGTACTCCTGTAGCCTAGGTACTCCCTCATACAGAGTATAGATCTCATTAAGAGTTTCTATTATCTCATCCTCTCATTACTTCAGGATTCATGCTTTACTTGCATGATCATTTTCATATTGCTCATAACTTGTTATTACCCATTGAACCTAAGTCTTGGGATCTCCAGTCATTTAGGTCGGGTTACCATAATGAGTAACAAATTACTTTATAGGCATTAGTCCCATCTTTTTGGAAGTATTATGGACTTTCTCTCTAGCTAATCCTTTCGTCAAAGGATCTGCTAAGTTCTCATCAGTGCGTACATGATCCACTCTCACAGCTCCTTTAGAGATACAGTCTCTAACAGTGCTATGTTTTCTTCTAATTTGACGTCTTTTACCATTATAATAACGGTTCTCAACTTTTGCAATAGCCGCGGTACTATCGCAGTGGATCAACACAGCTGGTATAGGTTTTTCCCATAAAGGAATCTCAGCTAGCAAGCATCTTAACCAACTTGCTTCTTCACTAGCTGTAGCTAATGCTATCATCTCAGACTCCATTGTGGACTGTGCCAGAATGGTCTGTTTCTTTGATTTCCAAGATACAGCTCCTCCGGCTATACTAAATATATAACCACTAGTAGTTTTGGAATCATCCGATAAGGTGTTCCAATCTGCATCACTATACCTTTCTAGTACAGCAGGAAATTTCTGATAGTGTAGGCCGAGGTCCATAGTCCTTTTAAGGTACCTCATTACTCGCTCAATAGCTTGCAAATGTTCGTTACTTGGCCTACTTGTAAATCTGCGCAACAGTCCTACGACATATGCAATGTCGGGTCTAGTACAATCAGTGGCATACCTAAGACTGCCAATGATGCTCGCATATTCTGCTTGTTTGACACTTTCTCCAGTGTTCTTAAACAGTTTCACACTTGGATCATACGGAGTGTGTTGCACCCCAAAATTTGCCCTCTTTCAAGGCTTGACTCATTTCATCATTTCTTTCAAATTCAATGGCATAAGGGAGGCCCATCATTTCAAATTCAAGGTTCATGAATTCCAGGCTAGATTCAAGAGTTTTTTACAAAGAGAAATCTCTTGACATTGTCAAGAATGTTACATTGGTTACCAAATTTCGAACTCTTGATAATGCTTAGGAAATTAAGCTATTTCTAGTCTTAATTCAAGATTCTAAATAACTTCATGCCATGGTATCCCCCATGCTCCATCAAGTCCACATGACCCTCCTTGTGCTTACAAACATGCAAAGAAATATGCAAGAATTAAATCAACATTGGAATGTTTATGGGCCAAGATTATGCATGTTCAATCATAGGCAAAACAGCCCCATACAAGAGTTGAAGAATTACTACATGTCACAAAGCCAAGAGGACAACATGTACTATGTTACAAGATCATTTTTTATGTCACAAAGTCAAGGAAATAGCATGCAAATGATATATTTACTTGCTAAATATCAGTTTGCAAATGCTGTCAAAGAGTGGTAACAATTGGCTACATGGCAAGATACAAAGCAATACCATCTAAGAGACTAATGGGCAAAAAGAGGGATAGTAGTATAGTATGCTACAGCAGAAAAATGCAGCAAGTCATACTAGAAATAGAAGGGAAAAGTGGGGCTGCACAAAAGGAAGAAAAAGGCATTGCCAAGAATGGAAAGTTGGTGATGAAAAGGTGTGCAAAGTGTGTGGCTTTAGGACAGCAGAAAAAGTTGACAGAAAAGGTGGAAAATGGGCTGCAAGCAAGCATAGAAAACATAGTATTCCTTACTATCAAATAACACAACACACAAGCAAGCATTGAGAGAGATACTACACTTGGAGGAGAGAAAAAAACCAGAAAAAATAGAGAGAAGAAAACCACCAAAAACAAGAGGAGCTTCTTGAAGAGCAACACTTCCATAACATAGAGTGAAGAACACATCCATCCAGAACCAGTAGGAGCTTGAAAAAGAAAGGAGGAAAATCTTTGGTATCCATCCTCTTAACTTTACTCTCTTTTTATATTTGGTGTATTTTTTTTTTTTACATTTGTTGCATTTGTCATATGAATGTTGTTGTTATTGTTGTGTATACTATGTAAGATCCCAAGGGGACCAAGAGTCCATGGTTTAGAACCACAAAAAGCCTAAAATAACACATAACTTCCACCATTGGAAGTTAAGTGCAAAAAGTGACATTTTTGAAAAAAGCCTAAATTAACACTAACTTCCACCATTGGAAGTTAAGTGCAAAAAGTGACATTTTTGAAAAAAGTCAAAAATAACACTAACTTCCACCATTGGAAGTTAAGTGCAAAAAGTGACATTTTTGAAAAAAGTCAAAAATAACACATAACTTCCACCATTGGAAGTTAAGTGCAAAAAGTGACATTTTTGAAAAAAGTCTAAAATAACACATAACTTCCACCATTGGAAGTTAAGTGCAAAATGTGACATTTTTGAAAAAAGTCAAAAATAACACATAACTTCTACCATTGGAAGTTAAGTGCAAAAAGTGACATTTTTTGAAAAAAGCCTAAAATAACACATAACTTCCACCATTGGAAGTTAAGTGCAAAAAACGACATTTTTGAAAAAAGCCTAAATTAACACATAACCTCCACCATTGGAAGTTAACCCAAAAATGTCACATTTTGAAGTTACTGTTTTTTTGACTTTATTCAAAGAGTTCGCCGTTTTTCTTGTGTGTCTCGATTTTTTTGAGCCGTCTAGCTTATGTTTGTATGATTATTGTATGTGAATATTGTTATGGTCCTTGTTTACCTTTGTTTTCCAAAAACTATTTTTAAAAGTAAACTCTCGATTTTATCGAGCCATTTTTGACCATGTAAGCCGGATGCCTTGTGCACCGCCATCGACCTTGCTCGCTTCACCTCAAACCTTTTTAAACAATTAAATCCTTGACCCAACATCAAGCGGATTTTCTCAAACGATTGTTAAGCCAATACACCATATTTAATAAAAGGGTCAAGTTCTTTTTGTATTGAACTAAAGAGAAGGGATTGAGTGTAGACTTCTTCCTTTCCGAGTGTCGAGATGCTCACTATAGTGTGGGTGGTTTTGATACTTGTCTTTCAATACGAAGACGTTTTCATCCACACCTTTTTCTTCTAAAAAAAACCTCGGTCCCGTACCGAGCGCATTTTTAAACTATTTTCATAACAAAAACTTGAATGGTCGTGGAGTGGTTAGGCGTAGGCCTTCTCCTATCCCGAGTGCTGACGTTTACCGTAGGGTTCTCTGTCGCAAAAACACTTACCATTCAAAACCAAAAACACTTTAATAAGAGAATGAAGTTCTCTTTGTATTGAACTAAAAAGAGAGGATTAAGTGTAGACTTCTTCCTCTCCGAGTGTCGAGATGCTCACTGTAGTGTGTGTGGTTTTGATACTCGTCTTTCAATACGAAGACGCTATGTTTGCCACACCCTTTCATAACAAAAACTTCGAGATAAAGAATTGGGTACTACCCGTAGGGGTTACTATCCGAGGACCTATCTCGCCCCTTAAAATAACAATTCAACAAATCAAATGTGACATCTTGCCTCGCATGGCGAAAACTTATCTTTCAAAAAGGATATGATACGTCCATTCTACCGCAAACAGGTAATGCCTAAGTCTCCAACGAGCGAGCAACAATACACCTAACTGCTAGAATGCGTACGATAGCATCATCCATAAAAACATCAACAAATCGTAGGCCGAACTACGGCTGCTCTGATTCTTTACTTTGTTCAAGTAAAGATACGTAGGCACAAGGGCCACAATCCTTGCCGAGCACAATCCCTTATATCTGTAGTTTCCCGAACTACGTCGACTCTGACTTTCTCATGTCCGTTGAGAATACGTAGGCCTAGGACCGCGAAGTCCTACCGAGTCCATTCTTTCTTTTCCTTCCCCTGTTATCTCTCTTTTCCCAATTTCTAACCTTTCCCTCTATCCTTTGGAACACTCTTTTATAGCATAATTTTTAAGCAAATAAATCACACACGACAAACAAATGGTTCCCATCGAGTACGATGGATGCGAGGGGTGCTAATACCTTCCCTTCGCATAACCGGCTTCCGAACCCAATCTTGGTTGCGAGACCATCTTGTCCATTCTTTTCTTAAGGTTTTCTCGATATTTTCCTTTCCCCTCATGGGATAAATAAAGTTCGGTGGCGACTCTTCTGTCCTTTTCCTTTTTCGCCTTCCCCGTCGTTGCGCGTATTTTTCGAGTAGCGACAGCTGGCGACTCTGCTGGGGAAACCTTGCAAGCCAAACCTAGTTTGTTTGTTGCATTTGTGCTTTATTTGCTTTTATGTTTTATTTTGTTTTATTATTGTGTTTCTTTCTAACCTGTTGGGTTTATTGGGATGGTTTGTGAGGATAAAGCTTTCTACCCGAGCTTTCGAGTATACACTAAGATTAGGAGGTGGTTTCTTTCTGATTTGCGAGACGTAGGACTCGTTGAGTTGGATCGAATTCCACCGCTCAGATGAGACCCCGTTGGAAAGATTATGTCCTACGTGTAGTCGTAACGGTGTTTTATTTCCGACGTGGGATTCCGTGATTCTGAGGACCTCTTATAGAACCTTATTCCAAAAGGTTACTAAAACATAACTCTGTGTTCATCCTTTTGAAGGGATTACCGTCTTACGAGTAGTCGTTATGATGGAAAACTTTCGAGGGTTAGTGCATGGGACTTTGTTTAAAAGCCTTTTGGGATGCCCTCTTATAAACCAATAGATTGACCACCCGAGGTGAGAGATACCCTTTTGTTGTCTTGCAGGATTTGTAACTTTAATTCTTGATGTGGATCTGTTCTCGTGTGCACTCATTGCATTGCATTTGCATAAGCATCTCTGCATCATTTTGCATTTTCTTCCCTGACCAGATACCAAAAGCTTACCCATCCTCTGTTCATAACTCTTGGTTGATTTCCCGACACTCCCATTGAACTCGTGAGAGCTACAAAAAGTTTGAAGCAAGAGGAATGTAGAAGCCTTGAAAAACCAAGTCAAACAATGCAAAATGAGGTAGCTATGCCAGAGAACGACCGCCAGAATGTTGAGTCCCCACCAGGGTTTACTGTGACGAACAATCCACTGTACGATCTTCCGCCGGATGGCCATCCTCCACAAGTAAACGTTCCTACTCGACCCCAGAGGATGCCAACGATTGATCCCATGGAAGAAAAGCTTCGTGCCCTTAAGGAGACACTTCAAGCTATGAGAGTGTCTGGCATGCCCGACCTCGGTGCTGCTGATATGTGTCTAGTGCTAGACTTGGTGATTCCTCCAAGATTCAAGGTGCCCAACTTCGAGAAGTACATAGGCTTTAGTTTCCCAAGACGTCATTTGGTGATGTACTGTCGAAAAATGACCCCTTACACTCATGACGACAAGTTGATGATTCACTGCTTTCAAGAAAGTCTGAGTGGGGCATCATTAAGTTGGTACACAAATTTAGAAAGGAGTCATATCCAATCATGGAGGGACCTAGTTAGCGCTTTTCTAAAGTTTTACCAGTTCAATCTAGACACTATTCCCACCCGCATGCAGTTGCAAAGCCTTTCTCAGAATGAAAATGAATCCTTTAAGGGATATGCACAGCAGTGGAGAGAATTCGCAGCAAAAGTGCAACCACCACTTTCGGACAAGGAACTGATTGACATGTTCATCGACAGTTTGCATGGTTCTTATCTTGAAAGAATGGCTGGCTGTACGCCAACAAGTTTCTCTGACCTTGTAATTATAGGAGAGCGCATCGAAAGCTACCTTAAAAGTGGACAAATCCAAGACGCCTCCAACATCCAAGCCAGTGAGACTGAATCCTTCAATGATTTCCATGAGGAAGACAAGGATGAAACCAATGCATTCATAACAAACATTGAGTATTCTCACGATATACCAGTAAAACTCTGTGGTCCCTCATCTGCTCAACAGGCATCATTACTAGTGCCATGTTACCCTTATGGAAAATCAGCCATGCTTAAAGCTTCTTCCTATGGGTCGCTCCTCATACAAATCAACAAGCCCATGGCTGAGATCATCCGAATCAGCGCCGCAATCAGAATAGGCCCAACAACAACTTGGAAAGAAGGACTGCTCCTCTTCATCCAGTCCCTATGTCGCACAGTCAGCTTCTCTCGCCTTTGATTTAAAACTCATTGGTGGAGCCTAAAACTCTTAAGCCTATGCCAGAACCTTACCCTCCTGGGTACAATCCTAATGTTCAGTGTGGATATCATGGAAGATCCATGGGGCACTCGACTGAAGAGTGCAAAGCCTTCCAAGCCAAGGTGCAACAACTAATTGACAAAGGGTACATCTCTTTTCCAGAAGGAAGTTTGGTTGTCCATGTCAACCTCTCAGCTGTCTAAGCTCGAAGATTTTAAGGGTCATTTCCAGAAGCCAGTGGTCCAGACAGGCAGACGTCCTCAACATTGGAAGTCCTTGGGCACTTTACATCATTTGCATTTGTAGTTTACTTCTTATTAATTGCTACTTGTGTTTAAACATTGTTGTTTTGAATGGTGATATTAATGAAATGATTATGCATTTTCCGAATTGGTCACGTCGTATTCACTCATTATTTCCACTTATCACAGACACATACACTTTTATCCACTCCATTATATCACTGTTGTTTTAGCAAATATTGGAGGGAGGGTGACGAAAACGAAATACCCATAATTGCAAACCGTATGCTTTTGGATAGAATCTCGTCAATGATGTACAGGCATTGTTTCAAATCCCCTAAACACCGAAGATATAAGGAGTTAATCCCTAGTCAACCACTTCGAGCCTAGAAGTAGGAGTTTCTTCGAAAATTTAAACCCTTAACACTCAACCTGGGGCAGGGTAGTTATTCAGTTAATCCAGTCCTGCATTTGAATCAACAAATGCAAAATCCAAAAAAGACGGTTGTTCATCAATGACCCATGACATGGCAGTCACAATCCTCCAACAAAATAAAAAAAATCAAAAGCCTGCTAAGTCGAACACCTCAAAAGGGGACTTAGGCAAAAATCAAGGCAATCCCGATGGATCTGACAAACGAAATTAGTCCATGCAAAAGTTAGGGATCAAAAACAAAAGCAAAGGAGGTCCTCCAAACCCTCAACAAAAAAAAAAAAAAGATACAGTGGCCATTCAAATCAAAGGGTCACTGACATCCTTCAAAACAAAATAAGGTGGCTACCATTTCAAGCAAACTTTGAACCATCAAGCTTACACCGTCAAGATAAGCATGTGCAGAATTAACTGAATGTAGGTATGGAGATCTTCAAGAAGATGGGGTGGGTACAAATAATACTTTGATCCTAATATCCTTTGATTCTATAACTGTGAACCAGACCATGTTACAACCCTCGAAAGACCTAATTGAGGCGAGGTTTATTATGAAAGCATACTATTGCAAGGTTGTGTAACCTGACTCCCCACATATTTGCTAATCATCAGCATTGGTATCAATATCCTTGCTATATCTTTCACACCAATCAAATTGGCACAACGTTTGGACTAACGGTCCATTCGTCTCACAATCACGACACTTAATAAATGACACTTCTTTCAAACTTGCATGAACGTCGCATTAAAATTATCATTTGTAAATAAACAATTTTAATTGCAAGTCAGTAGTTGGCATCTAGGAAATTCCAACACGAAGCAATCAAACAGGACTGAATTATTCAGAAGTTTGGATCAAAATCAAGTATACCTTGTCACCCTATGGATCTGGGGCATTGACATCCGAGAAGTTGGAATCAATCAGTCTGAGGATAATCCCCAAACATCAGTTGATCATGGGGAAGATCATCAAGAAGCGGTTAATCAAAAGTAGATTCTGCCAATCAGGGGCAGGCCATCCAGAGTTTCTTTGATTTGAGGATAAATCCCTCCAATGTTCAATTAGGATAAGTTAAGTCGCTTCAACGCTCTTTTAAGAGCAAACTACTTCAAAGAGTATATTGAAGCCAACCACTAAGAGTCGGTTAAACAACGATGAATCCTTTCGTGGTACAAACTCTGGGGCAAGCCATCTTGAGGTCGTCTCATGGCAAGCTACTCAAGCAAGTTCATCCTCATCAGCAATTGTTGGATTCAAAACGAGTGTCGGGGAATCGTACCGTCACCTCACCCAATAACCTTAACCTTCCAAAAAGGCTTTACTGTCATTGGATCCGTCATCCCACAGCCTAAACCTGTCACCTACCAAAACAAACCAAACCTCCAAAGTCCAGTTCTTGTCTGGCAAACCTTTATACTAGTCCCATCTGGTCAACCCTTCACTAAACACCAATTCCCTTCTAATACATGTCAGCCCTTAAACCAGCTCCCATCTGGTCACCCTTCATATAGCCTTCCGTTTAACCAGTCCTCGTCTGGAAAACACAATTTCAAAGTCCAACTCCCATCTGGGAAACCATAAAATCCACCTTCCTTTGACAACTTAACCTTTTACCACCAGTTCTTGTCTGGTAAACCTCATCCCTAAGTCCAGCTCCCATATGGCAAACCACAAAATCAGCCCTCCTTTGGCAACTTAACCTTTCACCAACCAGTCCCATCTGGTCTACCCTTCGAATACCAACCCTCATCTGGTACTTCCAACTCAAAGTCCAATTTACATTGGCAACCACCAAAAGTCCACCATGCAATCACCTGCCTGCATCCATCATTATCATATGCATCATACACATTGCATTCAACTTCATAAGCATCTTGCATCATATGCATACCTATAATCATATCATACTCCCCAGCTCTTGCATCTCCACTCTAGCATTTGCATTGGCATTTCCATCATTATCATCAAGCATTCACATATGCGAGATCAAGTCCAGGATCAATTTCGAAGATTTTCAAGATCATTATCAGCCCAGTCAGGGGCATTCTCTGCAAGACTGTGGGTGTTCCCCACGAAGTTGTGCAACTTTTGTTGGGTAAATTCAAGAGCTTCAACGCAATCAACAGCCCAGTCAGGGGAATTATTTGCAAAGACTGTGGGTCCTCCCACAAAACTCAAGATCACCAAAGCAAAATCCAGCCCAGTCAGGGGCATCTTTTCAATACCATGGGTGTATTGCATGACGTATTTCAACCCCGTGGTTAATCAGATCTTCAAATCAACATTCAGCCCAGACAGGGGCATCTCCAGTAAAGTCGTGGGCAATCCCCAGTGCTTTGTCCCCAGCAGTTTGAAACCTTGACAATCAAAGGAGGATATCCTCAGCAGGTCAAGATTGACATCTCCAGCAGAGCAGGATCGTTTCCAGTAAGCGGGTGTAGGTTTATCCCTCAGTAAGGGAACAAATTCAGAAATTTGTTTTCCCCATAGAGTTTGGACAATTGGCTCCTTTTCCCCTCAGAGTCTAGGTCATTGACTCATTCCTCAAGCAGAAGTTGTATTTGTTGAGTTTATTACTCATTTCCCCAAGCAAAGGTTGATGTTGATTCCCTTATTGTCTAATCCCCAGCAGGATGGATTTGCTCTTAGCGGAACAATTTTACCCAAAAGTTTGCTCAGAAGACCGTCCAGGGTTTGTTTTCCCCAACATCTGTACTAGACGTGTCTAGTCTTTTCCCCGGCGGAATTAATTCTTTTTCTTCGGCATCTATTTTGCTAAAGTGTTCCCTTTGCATTTGCATCATGCATAACATCCTCCCAAACGCGTAGCATTTCCATTTCTTATGGAGCATTACGCCATATTCAAACATGTGCATGTAAAACATAATCCGGACTACCACCCCTTTGCTTTCAAGCGTATCTCCAGCGGTTATCAGTATATTTCTCAAAACTGCGTGGTATCCAGACCTTCAGCCAGGTCATTGACAAGTGTGTCCATCTTATCAGTCTCCCTAGCGGGGTCTGCTTATTCAAGTTCATGTTCCCCCAACGGATTTCTTCACCCAGAAGGTGAATCGACGAATGTTCTTCTGAACTTAGGGTTGAGCTGACCTTTGGGTCCGATGCTCGCTTTTAGCAAAATGAATTGACGGTGAAGTCAAATGATTTTGATAATTAACGGCGAAGTCAGATGATTTTAATTGACGATGAAGTCAAGCCATGAAGAAAATCGACGACGAGGTCAGATTATGAAAATTGACGACGAAGTCAGATCATGAAGAGAGTTGACGACGAAGTCAGATTATGAAAGAAATCGACGACGAAGTCAAATTATGAAGGGAATTGACGACGAAGTCAAGCCATTTTGGGAATCGACGACGAGGTCAGAGTATGAAGAAAATTGACGACGAGGTCAGATTATAAAGAAAATTGACGAGAGGTCAGATCATGAAGAAAATTGACGACAAGGTCAGATTATGAATTGATGACGAAGTCAAATTATGAAGAGAATTGACGACGAAGTCAAGCCATTTTGGGAATCGGCGACGAGGTCAGAGTATGAAGAGAATCGACGACGAGGTCAGATTATGTAAAGAGTTGATGGCGAAGTCAGATCATGTAGAGGGTTGACGGCGACGTCAGAATGGTTTGAGAAATGACGGCGAAGTCAGATGACTTTAATTGACGACGAAGTCAGATTATGTTGTAAGTTGATGGCGAAATCAGAGGATATGGAGGACTGATGGTGAGATCAGATGTTCTACCAATCAGATGTTTTTACAGATTATGTTGAATATTGACGGTGTGGTCAATTTTCATAGATTTGATGTTAAGTTCCGACGGCGAAGTTAGATGCTATTAAGAGCTTACAGCAAGGTCAGTTGTTTGTATTTGATCCACGACTGATGGCGAATTCAGATGTTCTACCTGATATAGGTGCATGACGGTGATGTCAGAGGTTTCATTCTGCGGTTGACAAATTTTTTGGGTTCTTTTGTATTCAATCACCTTTTACCTCGAATGTTTGAAAGCGTTTGCTTTTCATCCCTTCAGGTCCAAGTCGCTTGAATAGGGGCAGCTGTTGCACCCCAAAATTTGCCCTCTTTCAAGGCTTGACTCATTTCTTCATTTCTTTCAAATTCAATGGCATAAGGGAGGCCCATCATTTCAAATTCAAGGTTCATGAATTCAAGGCTAGATTCAAGAGTTTTTTACAAAGAGAAATCTCTTGACATTGTCAAGAATGTTACATTGGTTACCAAATTTCGAACTCTTGATAATGCTTAGGAAATTAAGCTATTTCTAGTCTTAATTCAAGATTCTAAATAACTTCATGCCATGTTATCCCCCATGCTCCATCAAGTCCACATGACCCTCCTTGTGCTTACAAACATGCAAAGAAATATGCAAGAATTAAATCAACATTGGAATGTTTATGGGCCAAGATTATGCATGTTCAATCATAGGCAAAACAACCCCATGCAAGAGTTGAAGAATTACTACATGTCACAAAGCCAAGAGGACAACATGTACTATGTTACAAGATCATTTTTTATGTCACAAAGTCAAGGAAATAGCATGCAAATGATATATTTACTTGCTAAATATCAGTTTGCAAATGCTGTCAAAGAGTGGTAACAATTGGCTACATGGCAAGATACAAAGCAATACCATCCAAGAGACTAATGGGCAAAAAGAGGGATAGTAGTATAGTATGCTACAGCAGAAAAATGCAGCAAGTCATACTAGAAATAGAAGGGAAAAGTGGGGCTGCACAAAAGGAAGAAAAAGGCATTGCCAAGAATGGAAAGTTGATGATGAAAAGGTGTGCAAAGTGTGTGGCTTTAGGACAGCAGAAAAAGTTGACAGAAAAGGTGGAAAATGGGCTGCAAGCAAGCATAGAAAACATAGTATTCCTTACTATCAAATAACACAACACACAAGCAGGCATTGAAAGAGATACTACACTTGGAGGAGAGAAAAAACCAGAAAAAATAGAGAGAAGAAAACCACCAAAAACAAGAGGAGCTTCTTGAAGAGCAACACTTCCATAACATAGAGTGAAGAACACATCCATCCAGAACCAGTAGGAGCTTGAAAAAGAAAGGAGGAAAATCTTTGGTATCCATCCTCTTAACTTTACTCTCTTTTTATATTTGGTGTTTTTTTTTTACATTTGTTGCATTTGTCATATGAATGTTGTTGTTATTGTTGTGTATACTATGTAAGATCCCAAGGGGACCAAGAGTCCATGGTTTAGAACCACAAAAAGCCTAAAATAACACATAACTTACACCATTGAAAGTTAAGTGCAAAAAGTGACATTTTTGAAAAAAGCCTAAATTAACACTAACTTCCACCATTGGAAGTTAAGTGCAAAAAGTGACATTTTTGAAAAAAGTCAAAAATAACACTAACTTCCACCATTGGAAGTTAAGTGCAAAAAGTGACATTTTTGAAAAAAGTCAAAAATAACACATAACTTCCACCATTGGAAGTTAAGTGCAAAAAGTGAAATTTTTGGAAAAAGTCTAAAATAACACATAACTTCCACCATTGGAAGTTAAGTGCAAAATGTGACATTTTTGAAAAAAGTCAAAAATAACACATAACTTCTACCATTGGAAGTTAAGTGCAAAAAGTGACATTTTTTGAAAAAAGCCTAAAATAACACATAACTTCCACCATTGGAAGTTAAGTGCAAAAAACGACATTTTTGAAAAAAGCCTAAATTAACACATAACCTCCACCATTGGAAGTTAACCCAAAAATGTCACATTTTGAAGTTACTGTTTTTTTGACTTTATTCAAAGAGTTCGCCGTTTTTCTTGTGTGTCTCGATTTTTTTGAGCCATCTAGCTTATGTTTGTATGATTATTGTATGTGAATATTGTTATGGTCCTTGTTTACCTTTGTTTTCCAAAAACTATTTTTAAAAGTAAACTCTCGATTTTATCGAGCCATTTTTGACCATGTAAGCCGGATGCCTTGTGCACCGCCATCGACCTTGCTCGCTTCACCTCAAACCTTTTTAAACAATTAAATCCTTGACCCAACGTCAAGCGGATTTTCTCAAACGATTGTTAAGCCAATACACCATATTTAATAAAAGGGTCAAGTTCTTTTTGTATTGAACTAAAGAGAAGGGATTGAGTGTAGATTTCTTCCTTTCCGAGTGTCGAGATGCTCACTATAGTGTGGGTGGTTTTGATACTTGTCTTTCAATACGAAGACGTTTTCATCCACACCTTTTTCTTCTAAAAAAAACCTCGGTCCCGTACCGAGCGCATTTTTAAACTATTTTCATAACAAAAACTTGAATGGTCGTGGAGTGGTTAGGCGTAGGCCTTCTCCTATCCCGAGTGCTGACGTTTACCGTAGGGTTCTCTGTCGCAAAAACACTTACCATTCAAAACCAAAAACACTTTAATAAGAGAATGAAGTTCTCTTTGTATTGAACTAAAAAGAGAGGATTAAGTGTAGACTTCTTCCTCTCCGAGTGTCGAGATGCTCACTGTAGTGTGTGTGGTTTTGATACTCGTCTTTCAATACGAAGACGCTATGTTCGCCACACCCTTTCATAACAAAAACTTCGAGATAAAGAATTGGGTACTACCCGTAGGGGTTACTATCCGAGGACCTATCTCGCCCCTTAAAATAACAATTCAACAAATCAAATGTGACATCTTGCCTCGCATGGCGAAAACTTATCTTTCGAAAAGGATATGATACGTCCATTCTACCGCAAACAGGTAATGCCTAAGTCTCCAACGAGCGAGCAACAATACACCTAACTGCTAGAATGCGTACGATAGCATCATCCATAAAAACATCAACAAATCGTAGGCCGAACTACGGCTGCTCTGATTCTTTACTTCGTTCAAGTAAAGATACGTAGGCACAAGGGCCACAATCCTTGCCGAGCACAATCCCTTATATCTGTAGTTTCCCGAACTACGTCGACTCTGACTTTCTCATGTCCGTTGAGAATACGTAGGCCTAGGACCGCGAAGTCCTACCGAGTCCATTCTTTCTTTTCCTTCCCCTGTTATCTCTCTTTTCCCAATTTCTAACCTTTCCCTCTATCCTTTGGAACACTCTTTTATAGCATAATTTTTAAGCAAATAAATCACACACGACAAACAAATGGTTCCCATCGAGTACGATGGATGCGAGGGGTGCTAATACCTTCCCTTCGCATAACCGGCTTCCGAACCCAATCTTGGTTGCGAGACCATCTTGTCCATTCTTTTCTTAAGGTTTTCTCGATATTTTCCTTTCCCCTCATGGGATAAATAAAGTTCGGTGGCGACTCTTCTGTCCTTTTCCTTTTTCGCCTTCCCCGTCGTTGCGCGTATTTTTCGAGTAGCGACAGCTGGCGACTCTACTGGGGAAACCTTGCAAGCCAAACCTAGTTTGTTTGTTGCATTTGTGCTTTATTTGCTTTTATGTTTTATTTTGTTTTATTATTGTGTTTCTTTCTAACCTGTTGGGTTTATTGGGATGGTTTGTGAGGATAAAGCTTTCTACCCGAGCTTTCGAGTATACACTAAGATTAGGAGGTGGTTTCTTTCTGATTTGCGAGACGTAGGACTCGTTGAGTTGGATCGAATTCCACCGCTCAGATGAGACCCCGTTGGAAAGATTATGTCCTACGTGTAGTCGTAACGGTGTTTTATTTCCGACGTGGGATTCCGTGATTCTGAGGACCTCTTATAGAACCTTATTCCAAAAGGTTACTAAAACATAACTCTGTGTTCATCCTTTTGAAGGGATTATCGTCTTACGAGTAGTCGTTATGATGGAAAACTTTCGAGGGTTAGTGCATGGGACTTTGTTTAAAAGCCTTTTGGGATGCCCTCTTATAAACCAATAGATTGACCACCCGAGGTGAGAGATACCCTTTTGTTGTCTTGCAGGATTTGTAACTTTAATTCTTGATGTGGATCTGTTCTCGTGTGCACTCATTGCATTGCATTTGCATAAGCATCTCTGCATCATTTTGCATTTTCTTCCCTGACCAGATACCAAAAGCTTACCCATCCTCTGTTCATAACTCTTGGTTGATTTCCCGACACTCCCATTGAACTCGTGAGAGCTACAAAAAGTTTGAAGCAAGAGGAATGTAGAAGCCTTGAAAAACCAAGTCAAACAATGCAAAATGAGGTAGCTATGCCAGAGAACGACCGCCAAAATGTTGAGTCCCCACCAGGGTTTACTGTGACGAATAATCCACTGTATGATCTTCCGCCGGATGGCCATCCTCCACAAGTAAACGTTCCTACTCGACCCCAGAGGATGCCAACGATTAATCCCATGGAAGAAAAGCTTCGTGCCCTTAAGGAGACACTTCAAGCTATGAGAGTGTCTGGCATGCCCGACCTCGGTGCTGCTGATATGTGTCTAGTGCTAGACTTGGTGATTCCTCCAAGATTCAAGGTGCCCAACTTCGAGAAGTACATAGGCTTTAGTTTCCCAAGACGTCATTTGGTGATGTACTGTCGAAAAATGACCCCTTACACTCATGACGACAAGTTGATGATTCACTGCTTTCAAGAAAGTCTGAGTGGGGCATCATTAAGTTGGTACACAAATTTAGAAAGGAGTCATATCCAATCATGGAGGGACCTAGTTAGCGCTTTTCTAAAGTTTTACCAGTTCAATCTAGACACTATTCCCACCCGCATGCAGTTGCAAAGCCTTTCTCAGAATGAAAATGAATCCTTTAAGGGATATGCACAGCAGTGGAGAGAATTCGCAGCAAAAGTGCAACCACCACTTTCGGACAAGGAACTGATTGACATGTTCATCGACAGTTTGCATGGTTCTTATGTTGAAAGAATGGTTGGCTGTACGCCAACAAGTTTCTCTGACCTTGTAATTGTAGGAGAGCGCATCGAAAGCTACCTTAAAAGTGGACAAATCCAAGACGCCTCCAGCATCCAAGCCAGTGAGACTGAATCCTTCAATGATTTCCATGAGGAAGACAAGGATGAAACCAATGCATTCATAACAAACATTGAGTATTCTCACGATATACCAGTAAAACTCTGTGGTCCCTCATCTGCTCAACAGGCATCATTACTAGTGCCATGTTACCCTTATGGAAAATCAGCCATGCTTAAAGCTTCTTCCTATGGGTCGCTCCTCATACAAATCAACAAGCCCATGGCTGAGGTCATCCGAATCAGCGCCGCAATCAGAATAGGCCCAACAACAACTTGGAAAGAAGGACTGCTCCTCTTCATCCAGTCCCTAAGTCGCACAGTCAGCTTCTCTCGCCTTTGATTTAAAACTCATTGGTGGAGCCTAAAACTCTTAAGCCTATGCCAGAACCTTACCCTCCTGGGTACAATCCTAATGTTCAGTGTGGATATCATGGAAGATCCATGGGGCACTCGACTGAAGAGTGCAAAGCCTTCCAAGCCAAGGTGCAACAACTAATTGACAAAGGGTACATCTCTTTTCCAGAAGGAAGTTTGGTTGTCCATGTCAACCTCTCAGCTGTCTAAGCTCGAAGATTTCAAGGGTCATTTCCAGAAGCCAGTGGTCCAGACAGGCAGACGTCCTCAACATTGGAAGTCCTTGGGCACTTTACATCATTTGCATTTGTAGTTTACTTCTTATTAATTGCTACTTGTGTTTAAACATTGTTGTTTTGAATGGTGATATTAATGAAATGATTATGCATTTTCCGAATTGGTCACGTCGTATTCACTCATTATTTCCACTTATCACAGACACATACACTTTTATCCACTCCATTATATCACTGTTGTTTTAGTAAATATTGGAGGGAGGGTGACGAAAACGAAATACCCATAATTGCAAACCGTATGCTTTTGGATAGAATCTCGTCAATGATGTACAGGAATTGTTTCAAATCCCCTAAACACCGAAGATATAAGGAGTTAATCCCTAGTCAACCACTTCGAGCCTAGAAGTAGGAGTTTCTTCGAAAATTTAAACCCTTAACACTCAACCTGGGGCAGGGTAGTTATTCAGTTAATCCAGTCCTGCATTTGAATCAACAAATGCAAAATCCAAAAAAGACGGTTGTTCATCAATGCCCCATGACATGGCAGTCACAATCCTCCAACAAAATAAAAAAAAATCAAAAGCCTGCTAAGTCGAACACCTCAAAAGGGGACTTAGGCAAAAATCAAGGCAATCCCGATGGATCTGACAAACAAAATTAGTCCATGCAAAAGTTAGGGATCAAAAACAAAAGCAAAGGAGGTCCTCCAAACCCTCAACAAAAAAAAAAGATACAGTGGCCATTCAAATCAAAGGGTCACTGACATCCTTCAAAACAAAATAAGGTGGCTGCCATTTCAAGCAAACTTTGAACCATCAAGCTTACACCGTCAAGATAAGCATGTGCAGAATTAACTGAATGTAGGTATGGAGATCTTCAAGAAGATGGGGTGGGTACAAATAATACTTTGATCCTAATATCCTTTGATTCTATAACCGTGAACCAGACCATGTTACAACCCTCGAAAGACCTAATTGAGGCGAGGTTTATTATGAAAGCATACTATTGCAAGGTTGTGTAACCTGACTCCCCACATATTTGCTAATCATCAGCATTGGTATCAATATCCTTGCTATATCTTTCACACCAATCAAATTGGCACAACGTTTGGACTAACGGTCCATTCGTCTCACAATCACGACACTTAATAAATGACACTTCTTTCAAACTTGCATGAACGTCGCATTAAAATTATCATTTGTAAATAAACAATTTTAATTGCAAGTCAGTAGTTGGCGTCTAGGAAATTCCAACACGAAGCAATCAAACAGGACTGAATTATTCAGAAGTCTGGATCAAAATCAAGTATACCTTGTCACCCTATGGATCTGGGGCATTGACATCCGAGAAGTTGGAATCAATCAGTCTGAGGATAATCCCCAAACGTCAGTTGATCATGGGGCAGATCATCAAGTAGCGGTTAATCAAAAGTAGATTCTGCCAATCAGGGGCAGGCCATCCAGAGTTTCTTTGATTTGAGGATAAATCCCTCCAATGTTCAATTAGGATAAGTTAAGTCGCTTCAATGCTCTTTTAAGAGCAAACTACTTCAAAGAGTATATTGAAGCCAACCACTAAGAGTCGGTTAAACAACGATGAATCCTTTCGTGGTATAAACTCTGGGGCAAGCCATCTTGAGGTCGTCTCATGGCAAGCTACTCAAGCAAGTTCATCCTCATCAGCAATTGTTGGATTCAAAACGAGTGTCGGGGAATCGTACCGTCACCTCACCCAATAACCTTAACCTTCCAAAAAGGCTTTACTGTCATTGGATCCGTCATCCCATAGCCTAAACCTGTCACCTACCAAAACAAACCAAACCTCCAAAGTCCAGTTCTTGTCTGGCAAACCTTTATACTAGTCCCATCTGGTCAACCCTTCACTAAACACCAATTCCCTTCTAATACATGTCAGCCCTTAAACCAGCTCCCATCTGGTCACCCTTCCTATAGCCTTCCGTTTAACCAGTCCTCGTCTGGAAAACACCATTTTAAAGTCCAACTCCCATCTGGCAAACCATAAAATCCGCCTTCCTTTGACAACTTAACCTTTTACCACCAGTTCTTGTCTGGTAAACCTCATCCCTAAGTCCAGCTCCCATATGGCAAACCACAAAATCAGCCCTCCTTTGACAACTTAACCTTTCGCCAACCAGTCCCATCTGGTCTACCCTTCGAATACCAACCCTCATCTGGTACTTCCAACTCAAAGTCCAATTTACATTGGCAACCACCAAAAGTCCACCATGCAATCACCTGCCTGCATCCATCATTATCATATGCATCAGACGCATCGCATTCAACTTCATAAGCATCTTGCATCATATGCATACCTATAATCATATCATACTCCCCAGCTCTTGCATCTCCACTCTAGCATTTGCATTGGCATTTCCATCATTATCATCAAGCATTCACATATGCGAGATCAAGTCCAGGATCAATTTCGAAGATTTTCAAGATCATTATCAGCCCAGTCAGGGGCATTCTCTAAAAGACTGTGGGTGTTCCCCACGAAGTTGTGCAACTTTTGTTGGGTAAATTCAAGAGCTTCAACGCAATCAACAGCCCAGTCAGGGGAATTATTTGCAAAGACTGTGGGTCCTCCCACAAAACTCAAGATCACCAAAGCAAAATCCAGCCCAGTCAGGGGCATCTTTTCAATACCATGGGTGTATTGCATGACGTATTTCAACCCAGTGGTTAATCAGATCTTCAAATCAACATTCAGTCCAGACAGGGGCATCTCCAGTAAAGTCGTGGGCGATCCCCAGTGCTTTGTCCCCAGCAGTTTGAAACCTTGACAATCGAAGGAGGATATCCTTAGCAGGTCAAGATTGACATCTCCAGCAGAGCAGGATGGTTTCCAGTAAGCGGGTGTAGGTTTATCCCTCAGTAAGGGAGCGAATTCAGAAATTTGTTTTCCCCATAGAGTTTGGACAATTGGCTCCTTTTCCCCTCAGAGTCTAGGTCATTGACTCATTCCTCAAGCAGAAGTTGTATTTGTTGAGTTTATTACTCATTTCCCCAAGCAAAGGTGATGTTGATTCCCTTATTGTCTAATCCCCAGCAGGTTGGATTTGCTCTTAGCGGAACAATTTTACCCAAAAGTTTGCTCAGAAGACCGTCCAGGGTTTGTTTTCCCCAACATCTGTACTAGACGTGTCTAGTCTTTTCCCCGACGGAATTAATTCTTTTTCTTCGGCATCTATTTTGCTAAAGTGTTTCCTTTGCATTTGCATCATGCATAACATCCTCCCAAACGCGTAGCATTTCCATTACGTATGGAGCATTACGCCATATTCAAACATGTGCATGTAAAACATAATCCGGACTACCACCCCTTTGCTTTCAAGCGTATCTACAGCGGTTATCAGTATATTTCTCAAAACTGCGTGGTATCCAGACCTTCAGCCAGGTCATTGACAAGTGTGTCCATCTTATCAGTCTCCCTAGCGGGGTATGCTTATTCAAGTTCATGTTCCCCCAACGGATTTCTTCACCCAGAAGGTGAATCGACGAATGTTCTTCTGAACTTAGGGTTGAGCTGACCTTTGGGTCCGATGCTCGCTTTTAGCAAAATGAATTGACGGTAAAGTCAAATGATTTTGATAATTAACGGCGAAGTCAGATGATTTTAATTGACGACGAAGTCAAGCCATGAAGAAAATCGACGACGAGGTCAGATTATGAAAATTGACGATGAAGTCAGATCATGAAGAGAGTTGATGACGAAGTCAGATTATGAAAGAAATCGACGACGGAGTCAAATTATGAAGGGAATTGACGACGAAGTCAAGCCATTTTGGGAATCGACGACGAGGTTAGAGTATGAAGAAAATTGACGACGAGGTCAGATTATAAAGAAAATTGACGACGAGGTCAGATCATGAAGAAAATTGACGACAAGGTCAGATTATAAATTGATGACGAAGTCAAATTATGAAGAGAATTGACGACGAAGTCAAGCCATTTTGGGAATCGACGACGAGGTCAGAGTATGAAGAGAATCGACGACGAGGTCAGATTATGTAAAGAGTTGATGGCGAAGTCAGATCATGTAGAGGGTTGACGGCGAAGTTAGATGACTTTAATTGACGACGAAGTCAGATTATGTTGTAAGTTGATGGCGAAATCAGAGGATATGGAGGATTGATGGCGAGATCAGATGTTCTACCAATCAGATGTTTTTACAGATTATGTTGAATGTTGACGGTGTGGTCAGATTTCACAGATTTGATGTTAAGTTCCGACGGCGAAGTTAGATGCTATTAAGAGCTTACGGCAAGGTCAGTTGTTTGTATTTGATCCACGACTGATGGCGAAGTCAGATGTTCTACCTGATATAGGTGCCTGGCGGTGATGTCAGAGGTTTCATTCTGCGGTTGACAAATTTTTTGGGTTCTTTTGTATTCAATCACCTTTTACCTCGAATGTTTGAAAGCGTTTGCTTTTCATCCCTTCAGGTCCAAGTCGCTTGAATAGGGGCAGCTGTTGCACCCCAAAATTTGCCCTCTTTCAAGGCTTGACTCATTTCTTCATTTCTTTCAAATTCAATGGCATAAGGGAGGCCCATCATTTCAAATTCAAGGTTCATGAATTCAAGGCTAGATTCAAGAGTTTTTTACAAAGAGAAATCTCTTGACATTGTCAAGAATGTTACATTGGTTACCAAATTTCGAACTCTTGATAATGCTTAGGAAATTAAGCTATTTCTAGTCTTAATTCAAGATTCTAAATAACTTCATGCCATGGTATCCCCCATGCTCCATCAAGTCCACATGACCCTCCTTGTGCTTACAAACATGCAAAGAAATATGCCAGAATTAAATCAACACTGGAATGTTTATGGGCCAAGATTATGCATGTTCAATCATAGGCAAAACAACCCCATGCAAGAGTTGAAGAATTACTACATGTCACAAAGCCAAGAGGACAACATGTACTATGTTACAAGATCATTTTTTATGTCACAAAGTCAAGGAAATAGCATGCAAATGATATATTTACTTGCTAAATATCAGTTTGCAAATGCTGTCAAAGAGTGGTAACAATTGGCTACATGGCAAGATACAAAGCAATACCATCCAAGAGACTAATGGGCAAAAAGAGGGATAGTAGTATAGTATGCTACAGCAGAAAAATGCAGCAAGTCATACTAGAAATAGAAGGGAAAAGTGGGGCTGCACAAAAGGAAGAAAAAGGCATTGCCAAGAATGGAAAGTTGGTGATGAAAAGGTGTGCAAAGTGTGTGGCTTTAGGACAGCAGAAAAAGTTGACAGAAAAGGTGGAAAATGGGCTGCAAGCAAGCATAGAAAACATAGTATTCCTTACTATCAAATAACACAACACACAAGCAAGCATTGAGAGAGATACTACACTTGGAGGAGAGAAAAAACCAGAAAAAATAGAGAGAAGAAAACCACCAAAAACAAGAGGAGCTTCTTGAAGAGCAACACTTCCATAACATAGAGTGAAGAACACATCCATCCAGAACCAGTAGGAGCTTGAAAAAGAAAGGAGGAAAATCTTTGGTATCCATCCTCTTAACTTTACTCTCTTTTTATATTTGGTGTTTTTTTTTACATTTGTTGCATTTGTCATATGAATGTTGTTGTTATTGTTGTGTATACTATGTAAGATCCCAAGGGGACCAAGAGTCCATGGTTTAGAATCACAAAAAGCCTAAAATAACACATAACTTCCACCATTGGAAGTTAAGTGCAAAAAGTGACATTTTTGAAAAAAGCCTAAATTAACACTAACTTCCACCATTGGAAGTTAAGTGCAAAAAGTGACATTTTTGAAAAAAGACAAAAATAACACTAACTTCCACCATTGGAAGTTAAGTGCAAAAAGTGACATTTTTGAAAAAAGTCAAAAATAACACATAACTTCCACCATTGGAAGTTAAGTGCAAAAAGTGACATTTTTGAAAAAAGTCTAAAATAACACATAACTTCCACCATTGGAAGTTAAGTGCAAAATGTGACATTTTTGAAAAAAGTCAAAAATAACACATAACTTCTACCATTGGAAGTTAAGTGCAAAAAGTGACATTTTTTGAAAAAAGCCTAAAATAACACATAACTTCCACCATTGGAAGTTAAGTGCAAAAAACGACATTTTTGAAAAAAGCCTAAATTAACACATAACCTCCACCATTGGAAGTTAACCCAAAAATGTCAAATTTTGAAGTTACTGTTTTTTTGACTTTATTCAAAGAGTTCGCACGGCGAACTCTTTGATGGCACTTCGTGCCGTTTTTCTTGTGTGTCTCGATTTTTTTGAGCCGTCTAGCTTATGTTTGTATGATTATTGTATGTGAATATTGTTATGGTCCTTGTTTACCTTTGTTTTCCAAAAACTATTTTTAAAAGTAAACTCTCGATTTTATCGAGCCATTTTTGACCATGTAAGCCGGATGCCTTGTGCACCGCCATCGACCTTGCTCGCTTCACCTCAAACCTTTTTAAACAATTAAATCCTTGACCCAATGTCAAGCGGATTTTCTCAAACGATTGTTAAGCCAATACACCATATTTAATAAAAGGGTAAAGTTCTTTTTGTATTGAACTAAAGAGAAGGGATTGAGTGTAGACTTCTTCCTTTCCGAGTGTCGAGATGCTCACTGTAGTGTGGGTGGTTTTGATACTTGTCTTTCAATACGAAGACGTTTTCATCCACACCTTTTTCTTCTAAAAAAAAACCTCGGTCCCGTACCGAGCGCATTTTTAAACTATTTTCATAACAAAAACTTGAATGGTCGTGGAGTGGTTAGGCGTAGGCCTTCTCCTATCCCGAGTGCTGACGTTTACCGTAGGGTTCTCTGTCGCAAAAACACTTACCATTCAAAACCAAAAACACTTTAATAAGAGAATGAAGTTCTCTTTGTATTGAACTAAAAAGAGAGGATTAAGTGTAGACTTCTTCCTCTCCGAGTGTAGAGATGCTCACTGTAGTGTGTGTGGTTTTGATATTCGTCTTTCAATACGAAGACGCTATGTTCGCCACACCCTTTCATAACAAAAACTTCGAGATAAAGAATTGGGTACTACCCGTAGGGGTTACTATCCGAGGACCTATCTCGCCCCTTAAAATAACAATTCAACAAATCAAATGTGACATCTTGCCTCGCATGGCGAAAACTTATCTTTCGAAAAGGATATGATATGTCCATTCTACCGCAAACAGGTAATGCCTAAGTCTCCAACGAGCGAGCAACAATACACCTAACTGCTAGAATACGTACGATAGCATCATCCATAAAAACATCAACAAATCGTAGGCCAAACTACGACTGCTCTGATTCTTTACTTCGTTCAAGTAAAGATACGTAGGCACAAGGGCCACAATCCTTGCCGAGCACAATCCCTTATATCTGTAGTTTCCCGAACTACGTCGACTCTGACTTTCTCATGTCCGTTGAGAATACGTAGGCCTAGGACCGCGAAGTCCTACCGAGTCCATTCTTTCTTTTCCTTCCCCTGTTATCTCTCTTTTCCCAATTTCTAACCTTTCCCTCTATCCTTTGGAACACTCTTTTATAGCATAATTTTTAAGCAAATAAATCACACACGACAAACAAATGGTTCCCATCGAGTACGATGGATGCGAGGGGTGTTAATACCTTCCCTTCGCATAACCGGCTTCCGAACCCAATCTTGGTTGCGAGACCATCTTGTCCATTCTTTTCTTAAGGTTTTCTCGATATTTTCCTTTCCCCTCATGGGATAAATAAAGTTCGGTGGCGACTCTTCTGTCCTTTTCCTTTTTCGCCTTCCCCGTCGTTGCGCGTATTTTTCGAGTAGCGACAGAGTGCATGCAGGTTTACAATCAAAGTATTTATATTTCTTTAAGATCTTCTCCACATAGTGAGATTGATCCAAAGAAATTCCTTGGTCGGATCTCGTGATCTTGATACCCAGGATCACGCTTGCTTCTCCGAGGTCTTTCATATCAAAGTTATTGCATAACAATGATTTCATATCATTAATGGCCTGAATGTTTGATCCAAATATAAGTAGATCGTCTACATATAGACATATGATAGTACAAATGCGATTCTCAGATTTGTAATAAATGCACTTGTCACTTTCATTCACTTTGTACCCATTAATTATCATTAAGTTATCAAACTTTTCATGCCATTGTTTAGGGGCTTGTTTTAGTCCATACAGAGACTTATCTAACTTACAGACCTTGCTTTCTTGTCCTTGGATCACAAACCCTTCTGGTTGTTCCATATAGATTTCTTATTCTAAGTCACCGTTTAAAAAAGTTGTTTTAACATCCATTTGGTGTACTATTAAGTTATAAATGGCTGCTATTGAAATGAGTACCCTAATGGATGTAATTCTAGTGACCGGAGAAAAGGTGTCGAAGAAATCTATATTTTCTCTTTGTCTAAAACCCTTGGCTACAAGGCGAGCCTTGTATTTCTCAATCGTTCCATCAGGTTTTAGTTTCTTTTTCAAAACCCATTTACATACAATTGGTTTGCAACCCGGGGGTAAGTCTACTAAGTGCCAGGTCTTGTTAGATTCTAGAGAATCTATCTCATCATTAATGGCTTCTTGCCATAAGTCTGCATCCATAGATGACAGTGCTTCTTGAAGATTTATTGGATCTTCTTCTACATTATAGGCCGCATAATCAGACCCATAGTCTTTAGTAACTCTTGCTCTTTTACTTCTTCGAAGTTCTGTTTCTACATTGTCGCTGCTTTCAGTGCTTTTTATCACAGGAATGTGACTCGATTGTGTGCCCCCACTATTTCTCGATTTGAAAGGAAATTTGTCTTCAAAGAATTCAACATCGTTTGATTCTATAATTACTCTGGCATTTAGGTCATAAAACCTGTATGCCTTACTGTTTGCTGCATACCCAATGAATACGCATTCATAGGCTCTACTAGCGAGTTTAACTCGTTTCGGATCCGGAATTCTGACATAAGCCAGACAGCCCCAAGTTCTTAAATAAGACAAATTTGGTTGTCTTTTCTTTAATATCTCATAAGGTGAGATCTTACTTTTTGACTTGGGAACTTTATTCAAGACATAGCAAACAATCAATAAAATTTCCCCCCACCAGTGAGGTGCAGCACCAGAATTTAACATGATTGCAACTACAAGTTCAGTAAGAGTCATATTCTTTCTTTCTGCTTTACCATTCATTTCAGGAGAGTATGGAGCAGTCGTTTCATGTATACTACCATGTTCAGCATAAAAATCATTAAACAAGCTAGAGTCATATTCGGTTCCCCTATCACTGCGAAGTCTCTCAATCTTCTTGTTAAATTGATTCTCAATTTCAGTTACATACACCTTAAACATGTCAAGCGCTTCACTTTTATTTTTCATTGGATATACATAAGTATAATCAGAGCAATCGTCAATAAAAGTGATAAAATAACGTTTATTATTTCTAGTTAAACTTCCATCTAATTCACATATATCAGAGTGTATAAGATCTAGGGGGTCAGATTCTTTTATAATTGACTTATGTGAAGTTTTTGTTATTTTAGCTTGACTGCAAAATTCACATTTATTAGAATCATTAACATTTAGTTTAGGGATTAGGCCTAAGTTGCTTGCATTAGAAAGGATTCGTTTATTAACGTGACAAAGTCTACCATGCCAAATATTAAAGTCACACAAAGAGTAAACAGAAGGAGAAATTTTATTCAAATCAACATTCAACTTAAACATGCCATCAGTGGCGTACCCTTTTCCAACAAAAATATCATTCTTAGTGATGGTGTACAGATCTGCCCCTAAAGTTTGATTAAACCCAACCTTATTCAAAAGAAAACCAGAAACAAGATTCTTCCTAATTTCAGGAACATACATGACGTCCTTCAAGATCAAAGTCTTTCCTGAAGTAAACTTCAGCTCAACATCTCCAATTCCAGCAACATTAGTGGTGCGAGCATCTCCCAACAACACTTTCTTATTTTCAGCATTCATGTATGTCTTGAACATAGCACGATCATAGCAGACATGACGAGTGGCGCCAGTGTCTATCCACCAACCATCACTTCCACCAACCATGTTGATTTCAGTGATCATGGCAATGAGTTGCTCATCAGTCAGGTTGACCTGAGCATTTGAGCCAGCTGCAGGTTTAGGCCTGCTTCTACATTTCTTTGCCATATGGCCCGGTTTCCCACAGTTGTAGCAAGAAAAAACCGGAGCATCATTTCTTTGAGGTGGTGGTTGTTGCTTAGCAAATGGAGCCGATGGGGCCCTAGAGGGATTCCCATTCTTAGTTCGGTTCATAGCATTGCGGTTCTGATTCTTTAAAGGTTTGCCCGTAGGCTTCAGAACCGCGCCAAATTTCTTTTTGTTGTTAGACACAACTAAGACTTCTTCTTTCTGATCTTGTTTCCGAGCCTCCTCTTCAATTCGGAGGCGAGTTATCAGACTCTCGATTGAAAATTCTTTTGTTTTGTGACGAAGCACATTTTTGAAATCTTTCCAACCAGGGGGCAGTTTGTCAATAATTACAGCAATTTGAAATTGTTCATTGAGGGGCATACCTTCTGTAATGATCTCATGAGCAATCTTCTAAATTTCGTGGCTTTGAGCTTCCACCGACTTCTCATCCACCATCTTGTAGTTCAAGTAGCGGCTGACAGCAAATTTCTTCGCACCTGCTTCTTCAGTATCATATTTTCTTTGCAGAGCCTCCCATACCTGTTTAGCAGTCCTGTAGCTACTGTAGTAGTCGTACAGATCATCAGCAAGGCTGTTCAGAATGTGATTTTTGCACAGATAATCATTCTCGTGCCATAAGGCGATTTCTTTTCGGAGCTGCAAATCATCTGCTGCAGCCTTAGCTTTTGCAGCATCTGCTGCAGCCTTAGCTTTTGCAGCATCTGAGTCAGACATTTTGGAAGTCCCGACTGAATCTGCAAGTGAGTTACCATTAGGTAGTTCAGATGATGCAGAAGGGACAACCGGGATATCCTCAGTCAGAACGTGGGCAACCTTTTTCAGAGTTAAGAAAAACTTCATCTTAGCTTGCCAACCTTTGAAATTGGAACCCTCAAACCTGAAAGGTTTGTCAGAGACCGAAGCGGCCGCAGTAGAACCGATAATTTCCTCAGTTGCCATGGCAGTTATTAAAACATCTTAAAATTGTTGTTTTCGGATTTAAAAATTGAATTTGGCACAAGAAAATTATCGGGACGAGTGGCGTACTAGGTCGCTTTCTTTAAGACGTTTCGCCGTACTGCCAAATTATGCAAAGCAATCGAATTTACGACGACGCCTCCAGGATAAAACAGCCCGTTCAAACAACTTATGATTATCAGTTGCACACTGATAAATCGCTCTAGAAATACACCTATCTAAGTATCTGGTGAAAATAACCAGTCAAGAAAAGAAAGTTTTTGAGATGAAGAGAAATAAGGAAGAGAAGAGGGAAATCAAAATTCGTGTGAATTTGTGAAATCCGATGTGCTCACTATTGAATTTCTACCCTGTATTTATAGGCAGCTAGTAAGGCTTAATTTCCATTCCTTTCAATGTGGGACTAAATTGAATCTGAATTTTCATTCCTTCAATGTGGGACTAAAATGAATCTTAATTTCCATTCCCTTCAATGTGGGACTAAAATGAATCTTAATTTTCATTCCCTTCAATGTGGGACTAAAAATGAATCTTTTCAAATTCACTTCTATATTAGTTCTTACTTGTATTCATTTATTGCTCATTAATTGTCAACAAATGTTTCCAATTCCCACTCTAATCAATTAAAGTTCCAACATTCCCCCACTTGAATTTAAAAGAGATTTTTGAAGTACGTCAGACGTTTCTAAGGTTGAGCATAAGCAAAGGTGTCTACGACTTGAACCTTAGCGTAGCGAGTAGGATTCCAATTCAACAAGAGTGACACCATTTTCTTGAACTCTATCTCGGACATCAGACCCGCACACAACCTTTCCGTAAGGTGTATTCTTGTAGCCCGTGCTTTAGTGGCCCTGCACGTGTATCCCAGTTTAGTGAATGCTCTAGGAATTATGCCTCGAAATTCCATAGGAACCGGCCTCAGTTCCACAGTCACATAGGTGAATCTATCAAGAGTACTCCTGTAGCCTAGGTACTCCCTCATACAGAGTATAGATCTCAATAAGAGTTTCTATTATCTCATCCTCTCATTACTTCAGGATTCATGCTTTACTTGCATGATCATTTTCATATTGCTCATAACTTGTTATTACCCATTGAACCTAAGTCTTGGGATCTCCAGTCATTTAGGTCGGGTTACCATCATGAGTAACAAATTACTTTATAGGCATTAGTCCCATCTTTTTGGAAGTATTATGGACTTTCTCTCTAGCTAATCCTTTCGTCAAAGGATCTGCTAAGTTCTCATCAGTGCGTACATGATCCACTCTCACAGCTCCTTTAGAGATACAGTCTCTAACAGTGTTATGTTTTCTTCTAATTTGACGTCTTTTACCATTATAATAACGGTTCTCAACTTTTGCAATAGCCGCGGTACTATCACAGTGGATCAACACAGCTGGTATAGGTTTTTCCCATAAAGGAATCTCAGCTAGCAAGCATCTTATAACGACAATGAATTGTAAATGATGCACATAAATGGTGCACATAAATGCAACTAAATGAAACATAAATATATCGAAACAAAAATTTGGCAGCATAACATCTTATAAGTGATATCTAATTCTTGGATTAAATCTGATTTGCGCAATGCAACGAAAGAAAACAAAAATAGCAGCGACAATATCACACATATATTTTATTACATTAATTACAATAACAAAGTCTAGAATCAAATCGAAAATAAAATACAATAAAAGCAGGTACAATGAAAAAAACACCTAGAAATTGATTTGAAGGTTACCAAACACAATGGTATTGTTGACTTGATGTAGTTGCTGGTGTTGTTGCTGCTGTAGTTGATCAGAATTTTTGATGTGGCTTCAAAGTGGTTGCATGGAGATTATTGGAAGTGCTTCTTTGTGAAATTGTGATGTGGAAATTGTGTTGCTGTCGGAGGTGAAACAAAACATGTACTTCATCAGAATAAGGTTGATGGTGCGAGGATGGATGTGAAGATTCACTGTTTGAAATGGTGGTTGGAGTTTGTTAATGGTGGAAGAATGTTTTACGTGAGGGTTGATGGGTGTTTGAAGGTGAAAACACTGTGGTGATTCCACTAGAAAAAAGGTGGTGAGTGAGGCAGTGCAACCAGTGTAGTATGAAGGGTGTGAGTTTGATTATGGATATTGGTTGAGGTAGCCCCGAGCGGTGGTGTAGAGAGGTTTGTTAGTTGAAAAGGGTGGATCGATTTTGTGGGGAAAGAAGAACAATTTGAAGATGATGGGTTCACCGAGAGAGACCCAGAGAAAATGAAGTATGGACTATGGTTTCTGCATTATGAAGGAGAGGTTTAGCTAGATGGAAGAAAGATGAAAGATGTTCCTTTAGGCCATGTTTGGATTTTTGAACTCCAAAAAACGTTTTTTCCCTTTCTTTCTTTACATTTTCGTCTTATTTTTGATGAGAGAGAGAAATGTGATTGGTGGGTGGTTCTTTCCAGAAGAGTGAGTCACGTGTTCTTCTCCAAGCCATTTTTTTCTTTTTTTTTTAAAATCATTTTTATTCTTCTTTTATTTGATTGGTGGATAGCAATATGTGGGGATAGGTATCCAAGTAAAATGATAGGAACAATTGTGAGTTGTTGATTAATTAAATTCAACCGCCAACAATTAAAACTTAGCAATATTGTCACGGTAAAATACAATGCCAAAAAAGCCCTTGGATATTTTTAGAATCAAAAATGAATTTAAAATAATAAAATGCAATAAAATTCAAATAATTTTTAATAAAGCAAATAAAAATTAAGTGATTATTTATTTATCTCTATTTATTCTTTCTTGACATTTTGGCAAAAGAACAAAATTAAAATGAGTTAAAATTAGGCGCGAAGATACGCAAAAAAATAAAATGAACGCATTAAAATAATCTATGTGAAATAAAGTTCTATAAAATAGACAGATAAAGATCAAATTTTATAATAAAAAGTGTCCGGTTGAAAGGCTCAGACTGATCAAAATATGACTGTCTGATGACGCGAAAAAATAAACTGAGCATACCAAGTTAAACTACGCGTAACGTAGATCAATAAAACACAAAGTTTCAGGTCGAAACATGAAAAAAAATTCACTGATTTTACGGTTAAGAAATTAATTCAACCGATTTGTCTATAAACCTGAAATTATATTATAAGCAAAGCAAAGTAAAGTTGGATGCATGAAATTTTGAAATGCCCTGACAAAATTAGGGTGTGACACTAATCTAACGTGCAATTGAAAATTGATTCAATCGGTCTGTCTATAAAACCGAAATTTTATTATGGTCGACTTCCTAAGTGTTATGCTGAAAGAAATACATGTTATGATATGCAGATGATGCAAATATCTTGATGAAGGTATCAATATATTGATTTAGGGAAAAATTGGGGTGTGAAAACTTGATACTTAATTCAATCTTTTTCTTCTTTGATATTGTCATACCCCAAATTTTACCCTTAGATTCTTTGGTCTTTCGCATATCATCTTAGGTTAATCATATTGCATAGTTAACCAAATCATCGGAATTTGTTTGCTTTGTTTCACTTGTAGAATCAAGGTTTGCTTCAGGAACTTCAAGGGTTGGTAAATTAGGGTTTTGGATAAGCTATCCACCATTTAAGCTCTTGAGGTGTTGAATCAGAGGTTTGCTGTTATGTTGGATTTCCATTGTTCAGAGTTTGTTTCTTTCAATCATTGTACTCAAGCTTGAGGCAAGAGGTGTTGGGTTTTAAAATGTCATGAGCAGTTCTTATCAGAAGTTTATCAAGGCACAACTTCAGTTTCTCTGAATCTCCATAAAGTGTGCACTCAAGGTGAGGATTAGAGTTTCTCTCCCTTTGTGTTTAAGATGAGAAAATGTCATTCAGTTGAGTTTCATTCGAGGACAACAGGTTAAATGTGTTTGTAGTATGGTTCAGTTCTGTTGATGTGAGTTGATATTGTTTGAAAAAGAGGATTGTTTCATTCTCAAGTTGGATGTGGCTTCGATTCGTTGTCGCGCACGGATCAAAAACGAGTATTTTTGAAAAAGCAGTAAAGCGACAATGACTCGAGTTGTATCTCAAAGATTCTTGTATTATTTTAACCAATTAAAGAAAAATTTTGTGGGGTTTTTAAGGTTCTATTTATAAAATAGTGCAAATAAGTGATTGTAAAAACAAGTTGAAAAGTTAATTTGCTGATTGGTTCCTACCAATCACCGGTTAATATAATTCCAATCTCCTAACGAATTATCTATTCCTATTCGATTACAACTAATTGAAAAGTGAAATTTTTATGTGTGATGTAGGTTCCTATTATGCGAATTAATCAAACGGAATTAAGCCCCCGTGAATTAAGCAAACATGATTTGATCAATCATGATAACGAATTAAGCAAACACTAACGTGATTATGGTTAAGGATCATACAACAATCAAATTAAATCAACATGCTATATGAAAATTTGATTAAGAAAACAAGAATCATAGAATAAGATTGAAAGAAATAAAAACTAAATTGAAATTATTATAACCTCAAGGTGTCGGAACCGAATACAGCAAATTAACAATTGAAATTAGTTCTCCATTACTTTTTCGTACAAGCAAAGTAAAATCGTCAAAAGAAAGTTTTTTTGAACAGTCAAATGGCTGCTACTAGGTATAGGGAAGCATAAAAAAATCCGGTTCTAACCCAACTGAGTCAAAAAACATAAAAAACCCGACCCAAAACTAAACATTCCTAAAGGAAGAATTCGGGTCCTGATTCAACGAATTATTCGAGCCCGCCACACTCCAACCCCTGGTAGACCGTGTAAATATGATTCTCGTAGCTCCAGTTATAATCCGAACAGTTGACAGGTATCAAATAACCGCTAAAGCTGAAAATAAGTTGCGAAAATAGATTAACAACAAATAAAGACTTAATTATAAAAACATGATAAAATAGTACAATAAGCAAAAAAAACTAAAGAAATACCTAAATACAAATGTAAGAGAATGTGCATTAAAATGAACTGATCACTTAGATCAGTGACGTACATCTGGAGATCATCAAATTAGGGTTTCAATGTCAGGTTTAAGTCATCTAATGATGTCAAATTTTAGAATCATTAAAGTTCAAAGCAATTGAGTTATTTGCAAGTACTGATTGTGTGGGTTAGGTTCTCGTCATTGATTCAAAGAGTTCAATTTTGTGGTTCAACTGAAGATCATGTTAAGATGGATTCAGGGTTGTGATGTCATTAATTAGAAATTAATTCAAGGAGGATCTTCTTTGATTTAATTCAAGAATTGTGGCATGCAAGTTCGGGCATCAGAGGTTTTGAGTATTGTTCAAGTGTGGAAGCGCGTTACAAAGTTCATATCCATTCCATGACCATTTTTATCAAATTTGTTATTTATTCATTTTTCAATCCAATTTCATTATCCATTTTTGTTCAACCAACTTCAAAATCCATTCGATATTCATTCATAATATCCATTGTTCAAATCCATTTTTAAATCAATTACCTATTTCAAATTCAATATCCATGTCCATCCATTTTCAAATCCATTTATCCATTTCATTAAACCTAATTCCATATCCATCATTATTATCCAAATTCCATTTTTAGATTCAAATCCAAAAAGCCCACATGATATTAAAAGTCCATGAACAAATTGAAAGTTACAAAAACCCAATACAAAGTCCAATACATACTCCATAAAGATACAAGGAAATGGGATTAAAAAATAATGCAACAAAAGAATGTACAAAGTGCCGGCATGTCTACTTCACTACACGACCAAAACTTGCAAAACTCCAACAAGCTGCAAAACTACTACACCACGACTGTTACAATTCTGTAAGCATAAGAAAAAAACCTGACCCAATATCACAAGCAAAAACCTGCACAATATCTTGCTGCATCTTACAACAACGAATCCACAAGCATTCAAAGACTTCAAACAAGAAAAATTCTTGCACCAAGACCAAAGCTCTGTAAGAACAAGAATTGTTTCTGCAAGTTTTCTCTAGGTTTTGATGATAACAATTAAGTATTTGTGAAAGAATCATTTTATGTTCTAATGTTTGTTATGTGCAGATCATGTTAATTAAAGATATAAGATCAGACGAACAATATCAACGTGTGCATTTATTACAATATGAGAGTCACTATGTGTGACGTGTCATATAGCGCTTATTGAAGAAGCAAGTTTGCATCTGTATCTGATCACGATCAGTAAGATCCAAGGATTCTGTATATTGCTGTTGCAATGCTCCTATGGATTCTGCTCTAAGAAGTGCATCTGATATGAAAGCAAACAAAGCGTATTGAAGATACAAGTATGCATCTGTATCTGATCACGATCAGAAAGATCCAAGGATGTTGTATATTGCGGTTGCAATGCTCCTGTGGATTCTGCTCTGAGATGCGTATCTGAGATATAGTCCTCTGAAGAACCAAGCTCTGAAGACTCTAATGACTTGAAGCTCTGAAGGCTGAAGGCTCTGAGGACCAAGTGCAGAAAGACTCTGAAGACTTAAGGGTTCTGAAAATCAAGACTCTGAAGACTCTGAAGATATAATCCTCTTAAGAACTACGTGCTGAAGACTCTGATAACTTGAAGATCTGAAGGCTGAAGGTTCTGAAGACCAAGTGCAGAAAGACTCTGAAGACTAGATTCTGAAGTTGAAGATTATATAGCTTCACCCAACAAAGACGTGTTAATCAGATAAGCTGTTGCTATCGACTCTGGTAAACAAGGTGCTGAAGTCAAACAACTCTGATGTTATTATGCTATCATACCAAAGTAGTTTCTGAACTACTCATCAGATACATCATCAGAAGAACCAAAGCCAGAAGCTGATCTGTCCATGCTGATAAATGAAGATCACATCATTTGTGGATAAGAGCTATCTCCCACAATGATATATTAATGTTACAAGAAAAGGACAAAGAAAGTGACGTCACTGTACTATCCAACACGTGCTTATTTTATCCGTTTGAAATGACCGTTGGAATATTGAAAGGACATCTCTACCCTCACAACGACTCTCTTGGATACACTATAAAAGAAGAACATTTGAAACATTCAAATGTTAGCAAGCTAGTAAGCCAGTGAACCAGTTAAAATGTAAAGCTTTATGCTACGAAGCTGTATTGCTCACATAAGAAAGCTTTTAAGCAATATGGAAACTAGTGTTTTAATAATCTCGTAGAGATTTATCCTTAAGTTAGTTTCTATATTAGAAAGCAAGGAGTTGTTGCTCAATACTTGCTATGTACTTTAATTAGGAGTAATCTGCTTGATAAGAAGCACTCATGTATTCTCTGGCAACACAAATTCATTTTAGAATTAGTGGCTCCTCAAGTGATCTTGTGAAGATCAGAATACTTGAGATGACAAGTGGCTGTGGTCATTTGTGGAATCTAATAGGAGATCTTAATTGATCAGATTCTATTAGGTGTCAATGAACGTTATATCCTTGGGGATCCCTAAACGTGTTATTGTCCATTTGTTAGTCACTTGCAGTTAGCTTGTGCATCTGTAATCAGTTTGGTTATAGTGGATTAAGACCTCTTTGAGAGAGGCGAAATCACCTTGGAAGGGTGGACAGGATTAGCTTGAGAGTTTCTCAAGTGAACCAAGATATATCATGTGTTCTTTACTTGTGCTATGCTTTATCTTCTATGCTTCCGCAATGCAACTTTCAGTACGTGTAAAGCAACAAGTAAAAAGGCAAAAAAAGTTTAATGAGGTGAAAACCCAATTCAAACCCCCTCTTTCTTGTGTTTTTCTCACACCTTCAGTTGGTATCAGAGCCTGGTTCTGTTATTGATGGATATCAAACACCTAACAATGTCAGATAAAGATCCAAAAGATATGTGAAGAAATACTCTTGGGGATTTTTCACTTCTCTTACAATTTCAGTCTCATATCAGATATATGATGAAGATGAATACTAAAATTGTAATCTATTGGGTCACCTTGAGCAAGTCACTGATTCTTTGAAGTTTGAAGTTTGAAGTTATCAACAACAAAATCTCCTCCATTAAATCTTGGAAGAAGATTGAAGAATCAGCTGACAAGATAGACTCATCAGATAAGAAGTTATATCTGTTGAATGTTTATCTTAAAATATGATTGGATAAACAACGTATTCGCTCAAAGATCAAATCATCAAAAAGCAAGAAATCTTGTTTTGCTGAAGATTAATTTTATGTGAGTATGAGATGTTTTTTAAGAAACAGATTACTCCACTCTTGACTTTCTCATGAAAAGCTCATTGGGAATTATCTTAAGTAAGAAAAGAAATATTGTTGACTAATGAATTTGATTTTAGAACTTCAGAATGAAGTCTGCAGAAAAGGGCAAGAACAGAGAAAGTTCAAATCTTGAAGAAATGATCCTTCTAATTCAAGACATTTGAAAGCTGCTTTCCTTGAAAAGCTTCAAAGAAATCTGTAGAGGTTTCAAGAAAGGAAGATCATTAACTCATCAGGGATATGATGAAAGATGAACTCTGAGATCTTAATAGAAGTAGCATGGACAATTAAGTTCTGTTAACTTGAGATTTTATCTCAGTTGAACAAACTGTAATTGGTCAAATGTTATCATATATTATTCTCAAAAATTCATGATGAATGTTTTGAGAAATCCAGATTGTTTGGAAAGATACATTGACAGAAGTCATTTAGTCTGATTTAAAAGGGATTTAAGTCTCTGGTGTTATTCAGAATGAATAAATCAATAGACATCCTTTTTCAGAAGCAGATGTACTATCAACTCTTGATGAACTAACTCCTCTAGTTAGCTCAACATTGCAAGAACAAAATTGTCATTTAGACTGTGTCATTTGATGCATCTAAGTTTGATGATAATTGTATCAAGACTGGATCTGTGCTCTGAAGAAATCAGATGGATGATCTGTTGATGAAGATACTACAGAATGCAACCAAAGGATATGAGATCAGATCAGAAGAGAAATTCAAAAGATCCTACTTCAGACGTTGTTACTGGCTCCTCTCACAAGAACAAGATCCTTCCTCATATATTTAAGGCTAGTCAGCAAGAAGGTTTTGACTACACAGAGACATATGCTTCTGTGGCAAGGTTAGAATCCATACTCTTGTTAATTTCTTTTGTTGCTCAGAATAACATCAATCTAAATCAGATGAATATTAAAAATACTTTTTAAATGGTTTAATTGAAGAAGAAGTATATGTTCATCAACCTCCTGGATTTGAAAATGAAAAATTTCCAAAACATGTTTTTAAATTAAAAAAATCACTCTATGGCTTAAAACAAGCTCCCAGAGCTTGGTATGAAAGGCTGAGTAATTTTCTTCTGGAAAATAATTTTATCAGAGGAAAGATTGATAACACTCTTTTTCATAAATAAATTAAGAAAGATATTTTAATCTGTCAGATTTATGTTGATGATATTTTTCTTTGGAACCAAATATTTCATTTGGAAAGGAGTTTGCTAAGTGTATGCAGGCAGAAGCTGAAATAAGCATGATGGGAAAACTAAGATACTTTTTGGGCATTCAAGTTATTCAGACTCCAGAAGGCATCTAAATAAATCAGATGAAGTATGTGAAGGAGCTTCTGAAGAAGTTTAACTTGACAGAAAATAAGCCAGCTAAGACTTTCATGCATCCAACTAGCACTCTGGGAAGAAGAAGAGGTTTCTGTGACGCTGATTTTGCTGAAGTTAAAATTAAGATACAGAATGATCTGAATGTTAAGCCACAACACTTCAGAAGATTCTAAGTGTTTTACAAGAAGCGAAGCTACAAAGGACTCTGAGGAAGCAAAGCTACAGAAGACTTTGAGGAAGCAACTCTACAGAAGACTCTGAGCAATTGGTTGAAAGCAATGTTTCAGAAGACTCTGAGCGCACTTATCTCAAAGGCTGCAACTGCAGAGGCTCTGAGAATCAGATTACGCATGGCTCTGAACCGTCAGCAACAAAGTTTACATCTGGACAACAAGGACATCTGAAGAACAAAGATCTGCTATGATCTGAAGCGTTCCTCTGGATGAACAGTTTACTGAAACATTCGCTAGAGCTAAGATGCAAAGATCTAAAGCTTACTCTGATAAGAAGAAGACGAAACTTCATCAGAGGATCTAATGCAAGGAAACATTTCCATATTTGTTCACTCAATAGATGCTGATAAAGATAAGTAGAATTGCAACTTCACAGTTAGAAGAATCTATTATGGAAATTAATGAAATATAGTATCTGAACCACATCAGTACCAAACCCTCTGGAAAAACTCTTCTGGGTTTGATGTCATTTATTGAGTTAACATCTGTTGATGAAGCTCTTCTGGGCAAAGACTGAATGTCTAAGGTAGAGAATCTCTCCAGAAGATAAAGCAGAAGTATCTAAAGCTCTAGTTCTTCAAAATCAAGTACAGATATTGAAGAAAGAACAAACTTCAAAAGAAATGTATGTAATCATGAAGAATGAAAGTATTTTATACAGTAGTCAAAATGATTACTCAGAACCGAATGCAATTAGTATCTATCATGATGCATATTATTTCCGGAAGTCCAAATTGGTATCAAAGACTCAAAATTAAAGCACTGTTACTAAGATTCAAACCATGATTGATTTGATAACAAGCTTGGAATCAGAAACCAAAGGTGGATTAGCAGAAGTTCTCAAACCTTCAATTGGTACGAGAACTCTAGCAGAAGAAGTCACCCTCAGATGAACTGATACTGATTGATAAGAACAAGATTGTCTTTCAAATCGATTCAAGAAATACGTCTTGGTTTGATGACAGTTTGTGATGATCAATTGCATCTATTCAAAGAATAAATTTTTGATGCAAGAAGTCAACAAGTTTCCTCAAACACATAACCATTTTTGAAGCTTATGCTTTTGCTGAGAAACTAGCGTTCATCTGGAAACAAGTCGTCTGGAAAATAAAGAAGCGTGATCATTTGTAATGACAAAAGACGAGAGATTAGGAAATGAAGACCAAAGGAAGATTATGGAATTTATAACTATTGATCAAGATGAAACAACATCAGAAAAGATGTGTGTCTATTATTCATAAGAAAGGAAGCTGAAGAAGTCAGTATGATTCAGATGAAGACTACAACAGAAAGAAGAAAGATAAAAGTCAGAATGGAAAGCACTCAGATAAAGAATCATTCAGAAGATTAGCACAAAAGCAGAAGATGCTGAGAAGAGGAGAAGGTTAAACAATTGTTTAGAGAAAGCTTTGCTGAACATAAACTTGTCAACAACTCTCTTCAGAGCATGCTTAAACAAACTCTGGTAAAGTTGTCTATCTCTAGTTTTAGGCACTTAGGTTTCTTTTTATGGCTAATAATTTTAATCTGGTTATTTAATGAAAATTCACCTTTTTAATGATGTCAAAAAGGGGGAGAAAAATGATATGATTTTGATATAACCTAAAGAAAATATGTTGATATAACCTAAAGAGAATGCAAAACATCAACTCTGAATATGATATAAACTGCATTTACTACTAACTGTGTGTTTGATGTTTCACCAAGGAACTCTGAACGAGTTGACTAGGCATTCTAGATACAGGTTAAATGAAAGAACTCTGAGTTCAAATGAACTGGTTGTTCATTTAATATAAGTTATACACTTCGTGAACATATATTCAGAATCAGATGGACCCAATATTGTTCAGAGGATGAAATATCTCTGAAAATTAAAGTCATCTGGAATCATAATGTTCAGAAGATGTAGACTGTCTGTGATTATGATAATCAAAACATAAGAATCAGAAATCTTCATAGAAGCAAGAATTGGTTTCAGACTCAGAAACAAGAATTAGTATCAGATTCAATATTAAACTAATTGGTATTAGACTCAGAATCAATTAGCTTTAAGAGAGCAAGAATCAAGACTGTATCAAGTTCTGAAGATCTAAATATCTGACCTACTGCATCCAGGGGGAGTTCTCCCAGAAAAGTTCACAAGTCATAATATTTGATTTTCACCCAGTCTGAAACTCAAGGGGAGTTTCTCATTTGAAAGACTAGTTCTGCTTCTGATAAATAGCGTGGCTAAGTTATCAAAAAATAATTGTTAAGTCTATGTGCTACAGATGTTCTGATGAACAGTAGCAAATGCTTTAGAAGGCTCTGAAGTTATATGGCTCTGATACGATGTCTAAAGAAGATAAGCTCTAAAGATCTGAAGATGGAAGTTATGCTGAACAAGTCCAGATGCTAAAGGCTTATGCTTTTTTAGTCCATAGGGAAGTGTCGCTACTGCGAAAATCGACGCCGGCTGAACAGAAGAGTCGCCACCGTGCGTTATTTATCCCACAGGAGGGAAAGGGAACGCTCAGAGTAAACCTAACACAAAGACGGGAAAAGGTATGGTCATCGCAACCAAAACCTGGATTCGGGAGTCGGTTACGCAAGGGGAAGGTATTAGCACCCCTCACGTCCATCGTACTCGATGGGATCCACGCTTGCTGGTTTGTACAGATTACACTTCTATCTAAACTAAAGGATGAGGGCTGAAAAGAAAAGAAAAGATGACTCGGTAAAGCATCGCACTTTATGCCTACGTATTCCCGCCTGGAACGAGAAATCAGAGTCAACGTAGTTCGCCTAACTACGGGGGAAGATGGGAAAGGTTGCTCGCTAGGATATCACATCCTATGCCTACGTACTTCCACACAGCATGGAAGATCAGAGCAAACGTAGTTCGGGCTACGCACGACACAAGCTGTTCAAGTGTCTTTTTATGAAAAATCTCACCTTAAACAAGGGTTTTCTTATTGCAAAAAGGTTGATGCTTGTTCAAATCTTTTGACGGAAGAAATGAATTAATCTCTGTTATAACCTTTATTAATGTTTTTCTGTTGTTTTGAGGAAAGAAGAGAGGACACTCTACAAATCCTAGGGTTAAAAGGGGATAAAAATCTACCCTAATGTTATCATGCATGGGTTAACACCTAATGTCTATCATGCTTCTCTCTTGCGCAGAGAGAAACAGAGATCCTACGGGAATAGACGGAAACAGAAACAACAGATATATACAATAAAGCAGTAAAATGCATGGATGCAACAATACAAGCGAGGCAAGGGAGTCCCACTCAACCTCGAACCTAGAAAACAATAGGCAAAAGTGGACAGGATTCACTTTCAACCCAACAAGTTAAACAGCAAACAATACAATCTGGGAAATTCACACAATACATCAAAATTAAAACAGCAAAGCAGTCTTCATCAGCATCTGGCTTCAATCTTCAAGTCCACATCAGCTATCCACAAGCACCAGACTTTATCTTCAATCTCCCAATGGCTTTTCTTCAAGTCCTAACCTCCAAGCTGAGGAATCAGTCACAAGAATAAACTGGGTGTTAAGCAATTAGTTGACCACCAAAGGTGGCAAACATACTGCTAACAACACAAAGAATATTTTCTCTCAAGAGTTCTATCTCTTAGACACTAGCACCAAGCCTTCCAAAGGAAGGGGGTGAGTGTCTTAGAGAGACTCTGCATCACAGAGAAGGATGGAGGCAATCAAGACCTTCCATGTTTGAGAATCAAGTTGTCTACCCTAGGGCTCTGCCTAACTCCTAGATCCTATACACTTCAACAGCTACCATCAAGAGATACTCCTCATCAACTCTGGAAGTTGGTCTTCATTATTTGGTCTTCAAATGGGCTTCATCATCACAGGCTTCAGCTCTCCCCCAAGTCCCAAACAATCCCAATACCCCACATAGACAAAATAATAACCCTAAAGAGGGCACACCACACAGATCAATCCAATATAAGCAACATACTAATAGCAGTAGGGGAATCCTAATATTTTCTAAGGGATCTATCTTATACCCATAAACCCTATAGTCCCATACCCCAAAAATCAAATGAAAATTCCTAAAAGAATTAATCTATTTCAGCTATGCTCATTTAAAACCCTAATTTTCATCATGTTATTCACACCTAATCAAATCACCTAAGATTAAATTCTAAAATCATGAATTAAATCCTATATACAAGTTGAAGTCCTAAACTAATCACCCTAAAAAGAATGAACCCTAAATCTAAAGGGACCAATGAGAACTAAAATCAACAAATTTGAGCACTAAACTAAACTTAATAAAAGGCTATTTACAAGAAAAATACACAAAATATAGTAAAACAAAATAAAAGGCTATTTTTATTATTTATTATTATTCTAAACAGAATTATGGACCCACCACAAAAAGAAGGAATTAAAAATATCAAATTTTCCATTTTCTATGATTTTTTAAAGGTGAGAAAAATATTAAAGAAAATAAACTCACAAAATATGAATTAAAGGGGAGGGGGTCTGAATAGCAGTGGCGCCCAGTTATTATTCAGCATTGGGCCACGGAGTGGGGGCGCGAATATCATTTCATCAAGGCCCAGCGCACATCAGAAAATGAATTAAGAAAAATAAAAGAAAATGATTAAACCCTCGGTGCGAAAAGCAACAAAAACAAGTGTATTCCATTGGGCTTATCAAGAAGGGGGTGGGGATAGTATAATTGGATCCAGGCCCAGACATTGCGTTTAAGTGAAACGCATCGTTTCACGTTGAGTTTTCCCCTCCGTTTTCTTCTTCAAATATCAGCCATACGATTAGATGAAAATGTCAAACAAATGGAATGATCTGACGGCTATTGGTCATCGTCCCCAATCATGAAGCTAGGGTTTCAGAAATTCATGTCCATGCAGCCATGTTCAAGTCCTTCGTTCTCTCTCCACAGGCCATGAAATCAAAACTTATAAAGAGCAAAGTTGCTCTATTCTTTCCCCTGAACACGATGATGCCTTTAGTTTGGACTGAAACTAACCCTAGGATAAAACCCGATAGGTGGAACCTCATGAAATACCATCTGCACTCATCAATGGAACCTCACAATCCTTCAACCTAACTGTCCTATCTTGTTCATCATGCTACACTGATCTCCTCAAGCCATTGCATGCTCATTAATACTCATTATATAACCTATCCTCGATCATCAAAGTCAATGCACCCTGCCATGGAACCTCATAGAATTCTCTATATCTCTCAGAAATCAATCACCTATGGTCTCTAAGCATGTTGATCCTAACCATTCCATCTAATACTGCCTAGATAAAGAGATGTAGATGGAAATGCATACCTTGAGATTTGATGAAACAGTTGTGAATCTTTGCACTAGAGACCTTGGCAATCCTCTCAAATGATCCTTAGAGTATGGCGAGCTTTCTGTTTGCAACAATTATGCTGATGAGTGCTTGGATTCTTGGCTGCAACTCTGGTGCACAATCTTGAATCTTGGACAACAACTCCTTAAACCTCCATTGATGGACCTTGCATCATGCTCATTCACCCTCACAATACACCAAAGATTGAAAATGAAGAACTCTCTTGAACAGAAATGGAAGATTATGATAATTCTCTCACTTTCTTACAATGGAAGCAACCATGAAATTCTCTCTCTTCTCTCCCTCTTTTCACCAACCCCTTTCACCAATGGATTCAGTTCATTATATAGATGAGGAGAGACAGATCTAGAAGTTTGTAGAATGATCTTAGAGGATTCTAGAAAGTGGTGGAAAGTTATGGAAGTTCTCACTTAATGATACTTTGAACCATCTCATATCTTATGCATACACCTTTCCAAACTTGTGTCAAAATCTCCTCTCATGAGTTATTGAAGTGGTGTGTGTGAAAAAACCAATCTCCTTGCCTTGAAATTTCACTTATGCCAAGTTTCCCATACTTGCCTCATTATGCAAGCAACAAAAATACAAAGCAAGTCCAAAATTTAACTCCTAACTCAAAAACGTGGCTGAACCAATGTCTTTAAAATGATGTTTGGAATCAATTTGGTATATTGGATGACCCATTTTGGATTTGTAGATCTCTCAAACCAATTTTTCATTTCAACTTTTTCAACTTATATGCCTTTTTTAGGTCATTTTTCACCAACTTTGGTCAAGTCTCATTCCATGCATTTCCAAACTTTCATGACTTATTTTCTAGACTTAAAATGGAATTTTGAGCAACTTTGATGTTGTGAAGTTTTTCATTTGAAACTTCCTTGTATGAGTTTTAGGCATAGGCTAAGAATGACCAGTAATCCTCAGATGACCAAAATACCCTTTGCTTGCCAAGACCATAAGTAGAGTTCCCCAAATCATATGAAGGCATACCATACCTTTCTAGAAAGCTAAGACAATAAGGAACAACTATCATGTTGTCCAGAAATACATTTGAAATATCCTTGAAGGTCAAAAGTTGCTTGGAAGACAGACAACTTTCACAGACAAATTGCAGTGCCCTCAGATGACCTATAACTTGCAAGAGCTATAACTTGAGTTCTACAAATCATCTTGATGACTTCCACCACTCACATTAAAGCTATGAAGATATTCTACAAGTTTCATGTGGACCAAGAATTCATATGAAGCTTGCATCTTGAGCTACACTGCCTTGAAGTTTGACCTAAATTAGGGGATTTTACACTGAAACCCTAATTTAGTAACTCCAGTTCTCCTTGACTCCTCTTGATTTTTCTTTAATACACCATCATATCCATATGCATATAGCAAATAATGAATCCCACATTCTTCAAATGCTCCTTGATGCCCTTCAAAACACTTCTTTGACCTAGGATTGACCTAGTGTTGACCCTAGTTGACTGACTTCAACTGAGGCTCTTGCAATCATTCCCATGACTTGGTTATTCTCAAAAATGATCACATAGGCTCTTCATAACATCCATACACACCTCATGCTCTTGGCTCATAGCTCACACTTCCTCTGATGATCCCCAAACAACCTCAAGATAGGAGAGAATTCACTGATCAACTTGGCAACACTTCAAAGCTCAAATTCTTCCCTGATGACCTGAGTAGTCTTGAATATGAATGAAACCCTTGGATATACCTCTTGAGATAAGAATAGCACTTGATCCCCTGATAAGATAGCTTGCTCATGCTATGCAATGCAGATGAATACACTATATACATGATGACAATGCAAATGATTATGCAATTGAAACATAAACCTAGGTTAGAAAGGTTGGGCAAATTTTGGGGTGCAACAGCTGCCCCTATTCAAGCGACTTGGACCCGACTGGATGAAGAGCGCGCAGCCTTCAGACAATTCGAGGTACGAGACGGTTGAATACGAAAGAACCCAGAAATTTGCCAACCGCAAAAATAAATTGCGCATACAACTACTGCTTGGGGAAGACCCTGGGAACTGGTTTCTGTTGTCACAACAACAACTAGCCATCCATCTGTCAATCCGCTCTTTGTAAAATAATCTGATATTGTCCGCAGACCACTCCATTCCGAAGAAATGTGCATACACCACACAACGAGCAATTGTTGATATCACTTATCAACCTCTGTTGATCTCACTTATCAACCTCTGTTGATATCACTTATCAACCTCTGTTGATATCACTTATCAACCTCTGTTGATATCACTTATCAACCTCTGTTGATCTCACTTATCAACCTCTGTTGATATCACTTATCAACCTCTACGCGTGCTAACCAGCGGGAGAATATTGACTTCACTTGTCATGTTGACTTCACTGATCAACCTTCCGTATCCTGAAGAAACGAGCGAACGCTTAACCAAACGGGACAATGTCTGAAGACATGAACAACCGACTCTGCGGGGAAACGAGAAACTTAACTAAGCAACTCTGAGGGGACAACTCTGACGACTGTCGTCAAACACCTGTTGGAGAAATCGGGAACTTAACCAAATACCCTGACGAGAATAACCTTGTAGAAAAATACGAGGAATTTAACCAAACAACTCCTGTAACAAGCTCCCTGCTGGGGACTATGAGGGACTTAACCAAGCAACCCATTGAAGTAACACCCTGCTGGAGCACAAAACTCTATTGGGGAATTGCGGGTAACCACCCGAAAATCTTCATTACTGCCTTCTAATATTGACTCTATATCATCCCGGGAAGGACTCAGCTGGGGAATACAAGTAACTTAACCAAGCGCCTTGTCGAAGAATGCCCTGCCGGGGACTACGAGGAACTTAACCAAGTATCTCGTTGAAGACCACCCTGCTGGGGATTACGTCTCTACTGAGGTAACTGCGGGTAACCACCCAAAATCTGTACCATGCTATCTCCACAGCACTCTGAGAAAGGACTCGGCTGAGGAGAAAGAGAAATGCTTGACCAAGCAACTCTGCTAGGGGAATATGCCATGACGAACACGATCACTGCGTATCTGGCACAACAACCCTCTGTGACAATATGAACACGATCACTGCGTATTCTACACCACCACCAAGCACGATCACTGCGTGTGCTGCAATAGGACGAATACGATCACTGCGCATCTCGACCAACAAAACCCCCAAACCGATGTCAACACGATCACTGCGTGTGTCACAAAACCAACCCATGTAACAGGACGAATACGATCACCGCGTATGTCGACCAACAAACCCAACTGATACAATAGCCACGATCACTGCGTGCTCCGCGTCACAAGTTCCCATGGTACTATTGACACGATCACTACGTGCCATACGAATACGATCACTGCGTATCTCGAACACGATCACTGCGCGTTTGAACACGATCACTGCGCGTTCTGAGCCACGATCCTCTTGACTGGAGAAAACACGATCCCTGCGTGTTGCGTGTCTCAACTAACCCACATAACTGGACGAATACGATCACTGCATATCCTAACCATACATAGGGTGTACGCGATCACTGCGCGCTTCGATGTCACGGCCCTCTTGACTGGAGGAAACACGATCACTGCATGTTGCGACACAACTTCAAACCTGGGACGAATACGATCACTGCATACTTCGGCCACCAACAACCAGATGAACACGTTCACTGCGTGCCTCACCCCATAATCAAACCGTATAACGGACGAATACGATCACTGCGTATACCGACCAACAAAACTGGATGAACACGATCACTGCGTGTCAATCTATAACCACTGTATAACGAACGAATACGATCACCGCGTATACCGACCAACAACATCACATGATATGGTAAACACGATCACTGCGTGTCCTGCCCAACCAATAGAGTGAACACGATCACTGCGCGTCCTGCTCAATAAATCCCCAAGATGATACCAACACGATCACTACGTGCCTTACAACATAACCTTCTTAAATCGGGACGAATACGATCACTGCGCCATTCGACCACAGATACACATACCAAGATCAACACGATCACTACGTGTCCTACAGCGTGAACCCCCAGAGATGGTACAAATACGATCACTGCGTACTTGGACCACAAATCAACATCTCAAAATCCACACGATCACTGCGTGCCTGACAACATGAACCTCATAGATGGTACAAAATACGATCTCTGCATACCTTGACCACAAAATCCACATCTTCCTGAAACCACGATTTCTCCTATCGGCAAGGATCAAACATATCTGAAACTGAAGAGGTAACCACCTGGCTTATGTTTCAACAATGCATGTTTGATAATGACGAACGCTTCCATACTGCGTGGAAATGCTACGTACTCGCGCAAAGTGCAAATGCTCATGATGCATGCTTATGCAAAGAGTTGCTTCAGCAAAATAAATGCTGAAGACACACTGGATCTGCTGGGGATGACCGGAATACTACCGATACGCTTCCAACAAAACAAATGTTGGAAAGATGAACTAACTCCGCTGGGGATAACCATCCTGCTAGGAAAGTAGCTCACGAACTCAAAGACTTTGAACACTGCTGAGATTGATCCTCTTGACGAGGAAAAGTGACTTGCTGGGGAAAGAGAGGACAATCCTGCTCGGGAAAACTCCTTTCAGCAGCTCCCACCACTTGATCACACTCTGTGGGAACCCCTCCTGCTATCACTGAGCTGGGGAAATCATCCTGCTATCACTGAGCTGGGGATTGAACTACACATTCTGATTTGCACTGCACAAAAACTCTCTGGGGAGTTAATCGCATCCATCTCGACCTTCACTGGGGAGGACTTTGCTCTGCTCGATAAGCCAGTTCTGATCTACTGAAAATACATTGATCTTCCTTCGACGTAATCTCAACTCTCCTGGGGAGATAACATTTAGTTTTGCCTGGGGGCGACTTCACTGGGGAAGACACATCATTCAACCTCTGGAAAGGGTATCTGCCTGCCATGGACCCTGGCGGGGAATTTTGCGAGCTTTTGAATACCTGCAAAAGTCAACAAGCAAACACAAGGCAATCTATGCAAACAGAAACATCTTGGTAATCACCCACGATAACCATTCAGGTACTTTTTGGTTTTAACAATCATCGGCCAAGGCCCGCCTGTTTACACGCATGTAAGTTAATCGAAACATCGGCGCTTTTTACAAACAAAACTGTAAAAAATTAAAACCAAAATCGCACACTATACTGAATGAACACTTTATTGATAACGGCCTGAGAATAGGCAAGATTTGTACATCGGATGCAACTCCTGAAAAGAGGTAGTCACACATAAACAAAATGCAGAAGTATACAAATATACAGAATAAAATTTGTACACATGTCGGCAACGTGTTACAGACGAACACCATGAACCGATCCTCCTATGACTCGTCGGACTCTGACGCTTTCCCGATCTCTGTCTTCGGAATAAATTGCTTTGGATAATTGACCCCCAGATGCTCCCGAACCGCTAAACAATCAAACTTGGACCGCAGTCATTTGCTTCTTAAATCCCTAACTTTTGCGTGAATCGCCCTTTGCGGGTTTTCGATTCACCGGGATACCCTTTTTTTGCCGAAGCCGCCCAGTGTAGGTTTTCGACTTCGCGGGTGTACATTTTTTCAATTATATCCCTAACTTTTTCCCGAACCTTTTTATTCTGTTTTTTGGTTCGCCAGGATGCCCCATTTTTGCCTGGACTCTCTTTTTACTGTCCAGCGGGTCAATTTTAAGCAAAGTATTTTTTAACTGCGTCTGAGTTCACAGGGGATGAAAAGTATTCACCATCCATGGTGGATAACAATAAGGCTCCTCCGGAGAAGACCTTTCTCACGATGTATGGACCTTCGTAATTGGGAGTCCATTTGCCCCTGTGATCCGATTGCGGTGGGAGAATCTTCTTCAGCACAAGATCACCCGTCTGAAAGCTTCGAGGTCAAATCTTCTTGTCGAACGCTTTCTTCATCCGACTCTGATAAAGCCTACCATGTGCAATGGATGCCAGTCTTTTCTCATCTATCAAGCTCAGCTGATTCAATCTACTTCTCACCCATTCTGCCTCGTCCAGCTTAACATTAAGTAAAACCCTCAAAGATGGTATCTCAACCTCCAATGGCAGGACAACCTCCATGCCATATACTAGTGAGAATGGTGTTGCCCCGGTTGATGTACGCACTGTAGTACGATAACCGTGCAAAGCGAATGGCAGCATCTCATGCCAATCCTTATACGTTACCACCATCTTCTGAACAATTTTCTTTATGTTCTTGTTGGCCGCTTCGACAACTCCATTCATCTTGGGTCTGTAAGGAGATGAATTATGATGCTCGATCTTGAAATCCCGACACAGATCTTTCATCATCTTGTTGTTCAAATTCGAACCATTATCAGTAATGATCCGTTCAGGAATACCGTATCTGCAAATTATATCCTTCTTGATAAATCTGGCCACCACCTGTTTCGTCACATTGGCGTAAGATGCTGCTTCCACCCACTTGGTGAAGTAATCGATCGCAACCAGAATGAAGCGATGCCCATTAGAAGCAGTGGGCTCAATCTTACCGATCATATCAATTCCCCACATGGAGAACGGCCATGGGGATGCCATAACGTTCAGTGGACTGGGTGGCACATGGATCTTATCAGCATAGATCTGGCACTTGTGACACCGCTTGGCAAATTTGAAACAGTCAGTTTCCATCGTCAACCAATAATACCCCGCTCGCAATAACTTTTGGGTCATAGCATGCCCACCTGCATGTGTGCCAAAAGTTCCTTCATGGACTTCCTCCATGAGCAAGTTGGCTTCCTTCTCATCTACACACCGGAGGAGTACCAAATCGTGGTTCCTTCTATACAACACGCCGTCGGGATTCAGATAGAAGTTGCCTGCTAATCTTCTTAGAGTCCTCTGATCACGACTGGATGCCCCAGCCGGATATTCTTTATTCTTCAGGAAAATCTGTATGTCGAAATACCACGGTTTACTGTCAGATGCTTCATCGATTACAAACACAAAGGCCGGCCTATCAAGGCGAGAGATGACGATGCTGGGAGCCTCATTCCAACGGTTGACTTTATACATCGAGGATAGCGTTGCAAGGGCGTCTGCCATTTGATTCTCCGCCCGAGGTACATGATGGAACTCCACCCTATCAAAGAAAGGTAGCAACCTTCTCACATAATTCATGTATGGTATCAGATTAGGTTGGCGCGTCTCCCACTCTCCCTTAATCTGGTTCACCACCAATGCTGAATCCCCATATACGTCCAGATTCTTAATCCTGATATCGATAGCCTCCTCTAACCCCATAATGCAAGCTTCGTACTCGGCTTCATTATTCGTCACTGAAAAAGCCAATCTGGCTGTGAACGGGATGTGCGACCCGTGGGGAGTTGTAATGATTGCCCCGATCCCACTACCGTACAAATTGACAGCCCCATCAAAAATCATTTGCCACTGGGAACTCCGCTCAGGTCCTTCACTAGGCAACGACTCATCGCAATCTTTAGCCTTCAAGTACATTATGTCCTCATCAGGAAACTCAAACTTCATAGGCTGATAATCATCAATTGGCTATTCGGCGAGATATTCGGACAGAACACTTCCCTTAATGGCTTTCTGGGAAACATACTGGATATCATATTCTGTCAATACCATCTGCCATCTAGCAATCCTTCCAGAGAGCGCTTGTTTCTCAAACACATATTTGATCGGATCCATCTTCGATATCAGCATGGTTGTATGATTCAACATGTACTGTCTTAGACGTTTGGCAGCCCACGCCAATGCACAACACGTCTTTTCGAGCATAGAGTATCGAGATTCACAATCTGTGAACTTTTTACTCAAGTAGTAAATTGCATGCTCTTTTCGCCCTGTCTCGTCATGTTGACCGAGAACACAACCCATACTGTTCTCCAGAACCGTCAGGTACATAATCAGTGGTCGTCCCGCTATTGGGGGTATCAACACCGGAGGTTCCTGCAAGTATTCTTTTATCTTTTCAAATGCCCTTTGGCAATTGTCATTCCAGACCACCACTTGATCTTTCTTTAACAGCTTGAATAATGGTTCACACGTGGTCGTTAGGTGAGAGATGAACCTAGCAATGTAATTCAACCTCCCTAAGAATCCACGGACTTCTTTTTCTGTTCTCGGTGTTGGCATTTCTTGTATTGCTTTTATTTTTGCAGGATCGACCTCGATTCCTTTCTTGCTCACAATGAACCCCAGTAGCTTCCCGGATCTCACTCCGAAGGTACATTTATTTGGATTCAGCCTCAGCCTGAATTTCCTCAGCCTCTTGAACAACTTCAACAGATTAACCAGATGCTCTTCCTCTGTTTGAGACTTGGCAATCATGTCATCGACATACACCTCAATCTCTCTGTGCATCATGTCGTGAAAAAGCGTTGTCATAGCCCGCTGGTACGTTGCCCCAGCATTTTTCAGACCAAAGGGCATCACCTTGTAACAGAAGGTCCCCCACGGGGTGATAAAGGTTGTTTTTTCCATATCTTCCGGAGCCATTTTGATCTGGTTCTACCCCGAAAATCCATCCATGAAGGAGAATACCGAAAACTGAGTCGTGTTGTCAACTAGCACGTCAATATGTGGCAGCGGGAAATCATCTTTCGGGCTCGCTTTGTTTAGGTCCCTGTAATCAACACACATCCGAACCTTGCCATCTTTCTTTGGCACAGGCACGATATTAGCGACCCAAGTGGGATAAGTGGTAACAGCCAGGAATCCAGCATCCCATTGCTTCTGCACTTCTTCCTTTTTCTTTACAGCCATGTCAGGACGAGTCCTTCTGAGTTTCTGCTTCACAGGCGGGCAATCTTCCTTCAATGGCAGACGATGAACAACCATATCAGTGTCCAAACCCGGCATGTCCTCGTAGGACCAAGCAAATATATCACTGTATTCACGCAGCATCTCAGTAAGCTCTTGCTTGATATCCTCTTGCAACGCAGCCCCTATACGAATATTCCTGACGCATTCTTCAGACCCCAAGTCGACAATATCAATCTCTTCCTGATGAGGCAGAATGACTCTCTCCTCTTGCTTCAATAACCGACTAAGCTCTTCTGGTAAGTCACTATCCTCCACAATCTCCTCCTCAGCTTGGAAGATCGGATGCTCGAAGTCTAAACGAGTCATAGGAAGTTTTTGGTCGGTGTCATCTGAAAGTTCATGAATCCTGCGAGGGAAATGGTTAAGTGCTTCAAAAATGATGTACAAGCAAAATGCATAACCGCGCTGCCATTTTATTGAAAAATGAAAATAAAAACAGAAAGAAAAGGATCACAACATTTGAATGTAAAAAACGCCGTCATTTATTGATTATGCAAACATACAGGTAAACAGTTAGGCCCTAAGACAAGATCAACGATGCCCCGGGCAAGGCACGTGATCGTACAATGATTGAAAAAAACAATGTATTACTGTTTGGTGACTTGGATGACGTCCTGGATGGACCAGTTGCATAGGCTTTGCCCCGACGTGCTAGGTCGAATCCATGAGTCCATGTCGCAATCGCTATCCACCTCCTCCGTATCAGACACGACATCGATTCTCTCGAAACTAACTCCTCCGGGCGTGAACACGACAGGTCCCTTGTACTTAGGCGCACTCTGCGAGGAAGATGGGCGGTACCCCAAGCCATACTTGTCTTGCTTCACTGGGATGTCCAAAACCTGCCCCCACTTCTGAGTCTCTCCTATTTGTACCAACGCCTTGGCTTCTTTATACGAGGAGACGGCCACCTCTAGCCCTTCACTCTTCACCGGAGCTTCTTCTTTAACCTTCACCCCTTCGAACGCTTGACACAACGTTTCATGAATCTCTCCATCTACCTCCACGTACTTGAAGGAAGACAAATGACTGAGTAAGATATCCTCTTCGCCACACACCGTCACAATACTCCCCTCAACCATATATTTCAGCTTCTGATGGAGCGTCGAAGTTACTGCCCCAGCGGCATGAATCCAAGGTCTCCCGATCAAACAGCTATATGTGGGCTGTATGTCCATGATGTAAAATACTGCATCAAACACCTCCGGACCTACTTGAATGGGTAACGTCATCGACCCGAATACTGACCTCCTCGTGCCGTCAAAGGCCCTTACTACCAAATCACTAGGTGTGCACAACAACCCACGAGTGTCCAATTTCAGCAGAGCCTTCTTTGGTAACACATTCAACGAGGACCCAGTGTCTACCAGCACATGGGATAAAATAGTGCCCCGGCATTCGATAGAGATGTGCAAAGCATTGTTATGATCACGCCCTCGAGGCGTTAAGTCAAAATCCGTGAATCCCAGCCCATGCCCAGCGTTAACATGTGCCATAACTCCCTCCAGCTGATTAACTGAAATCTCTTGCGGCACGAAGGATGTCTCAAGTACTTTCAACAAGGCATTTCTATGCGCCTCAGAGCACAACAGCAGCGATAATATGGAGATCTTAGACGGGGTCTGCTGCAGGTGATCCACAATCTTGTAATCACTTTTGCAGATTAACCTCATGAATTCTTCCACATCTTTGGTTATCGGCTCTTTCTCCTTACTCCCCGAAGATTCTCCCTCAACAACTTTGCTCTTACCTTTGGCAAGCCTCTCTGCTTCAACCTCAGGTGAAGTAAAAATTCTCCCGCTTCGGGTTATGCCACCCGCTCCCACTACATTGTCCACGGATCCTGCTGTCGGATCATTCAAGTCAATCTTTTCCCCATTGCAATACACCTCAGCACCATAACTCCACGGGACTGCTTTTGTGCTTTCAAAAGGAACTGGCTTAGCGTTGGTAATAGTAATGGTCGGCCTTTTAGATGATGCCGAAATTGTCACCGATTTGAATGGAATGGTGATCGTAGCAATCTCGCTACGCTCCTCTTCAGATTCTGTCTCAACAGACTTCTCTCGCCCCACAGCCCTGCCAAACTGCAAAGTTCCTTCATCAATCAAGCTTTGAACTCCCCTCTTTAGATTCTCACAGCCCTCAGGTTGAATCAAACATTCATCACACTCTTCGCCGCAGCCGGGATAGACTCCTCCTCTCAACAAGCGCTGCTTTACGAAACTCAAAGGGGTTTTCAGCTCGCTCACTTTTGAAACTAAGTCCAACTCATCATCTACCAAGATTGCATTGGCCCCGGCCCCACCATGTTTGGGCATTGGCTGCTGCGTGATATTGGGACCTTCCTTCCCGAAGTTAATAGTCGTACTATCAAGCAAATCCTGTACTTTATGCTTGAAAGCTAGGCAATTTTCAATATTGTGCCCTGGTGCACCTGAATGGAAGTAACAGTGTTCATTAACATCATACCCGACTGGCGGTTGGCCAGTTGGTGGTGCTAAAGTCCTCTTCTCGACTAGCTGCAATTTCAACAAAGTTTGAAGGAGTTCTGCATATGATACCGGCGGCACTTCGAATACTCTTCTCGGTCGTGGGTTCTGAAATTTGCGCTGATTAGTATTAGGTTGCTGCTGAGCCTGCTGCTGTGGCTGTTGTCTCTGCTGCTGAGGAGGCCCTGGAATGGTTACACTTGCAACTTGCGACTGCTGACGCCAGTTCTGACCTTTATTCTTTCGTTGAGCACTGTATACAGCATTGGTATCACCCTGCCTTTTACCGCCAAACGTCTTCTTATTACCCCCTGCGGAACTGGACTCACCCGCTTGAATTTTACCAATTTTCACCCCGTTTTCAATGCGTTCCCCCATCAAGATCAACTCAGAGAAAGTACTCATCGAAAAGTTGAGCAATCGGTCATAGTACATTCCAGAGAAAGTTCCTATGAACATGTCCATCATTTCGCGCTCCACCATCGGAGGGTGTACCCTAGCAGCCAAATCTCGCCATCTCTGGGCGTATTCTTTAAAGCTCTCACTAGACTTCTGAGACATGCTCTGCAACTGAACTCGATTAGGGGCGAGATCACTATTATATTGATAATGCCGAACAAAAGCCTCTGCCAGCTCTTTCCAACTCCTGATCTGAGTGGGCTCCAAGCTCATGTACCACTCCAGCGATGGCCCTGACAGGCTATCCTGGAAAAAGTGCATTAGCATCTTTTCATCCTCAGAATATGCAGACATACGCCTGTAAAACGCGCGCACATGCACCCTAGGGCATGTATCCCCTTTGTACTTATCAAACAATGGTGCTTTGAATTTCAGCGGGACCCTCAATCCTGGGACTAACCCCATATTTGACATATCCAGCCCAAGAGCATTCTGGCTGGCCAACCCGTTCACCTTCTCTTCTAGCAATCTCATCCGATGGTTGTCACCCCTGGCTCTTTCATAGCCTTCATTCTGACCAGAGAACACATCCTCCTGGCGATCCTCCTAGCGAGGTACTGCATCATATCCACCATAATCTGCATCGCGACCCGGACCTGTCTGGACGTACCTGGGGTCATACCTCAGATTACCCATCTCTTGAGTGTTGTATGCGCCAGCTCCATATCCAAGATTACCATAGCCACCAAACCCAGCCTTGGCTCCAGCCATGCTGCCATACCCCATATTCACACCATTGAAGCCCTGGTTACCATTAATACCATTCATTCCGACATTCTCAACACCCCCATTGAAACCCTGGTTGACATTACCCATAAATACCCCAGCAGTATCTGCATTGACATTCATATTACCGGTGTTCCCACCTCCACCTACAGGACCAGTTTCTCCAGCATTCAAACCGGTTATGGGAACAACATCAGCACTTTGACGATTCTCAACTCGGGGAGAAGCAGCAATGTTCTCACCATGCGGTGTCCCGTTGTTCTCAGCCCGCACGACTATCGGCTGAACCAGATTCTGCAGCTGCTCTTGTCCTTTGGCGTTAGTCTCCATGGTTTGCATGAGCAGGGCCATCCTGTCACGCATCTCTTGCATTTCACTCTGCACGTTGTCCATGATCTTCTTCTGGTTAATCCTTGTAGAGTAACGGTGGACCCGCTTTTCTGCAATCCTGAAAATACCTGATTTAAAGATGCAAGAGATAAGATACAGAGATCACAAACCTGTAATGCAAATATGAGCATGTATGCAAAATGCAATGTGTGTCTGTGCATTAGGGATTATCATTCCCCGATTCTAGTGTGATTGTGCCAGTGCAGTGACAGTGCTAGCAATACAGTGACTGGAGCCGAATCATAGAAAACCTCGTATATTGCAGAGAAATTCAAGAATACAATATCACTGAGAGTATAATAAGAAGGCATGACCTCAACCAACAATCCTGGTGATGGTCAGCACAAATGCAAATAAAGCATACAAGCTATTACATGAAATGATCAAGTACTCCCATGAGCCCGGTACTCTTCTATTAACTTCTTGGTCTCTGGATGACTTGGACGGGCAAGCAGACCCTCAACAAGCTGGTTTCTTCTCTTGAGAACACGTCGCACGTCCCCAGTGGTTTCTTCCCATGCCCCATCTCCGGAGCGATCCTCTAGCTTCCGCTTCTGAGACACGGCTTCGTTCCTGCCTTCGATGGCTTTGTTTAATGCTTTCTGGAGACTATACCGGTCCATTACCTCTTCTTCATGCTTCTCGATGCTAGCCTTCAACTGCTTCTCGAGGTCGGAAATTTGCTGCTTCAATTTATCTTCCCTCTTCTTGTTGTTGGTGAGCGTAGCATTCCATGTCTTATTACAAGAAGAGATTTCTCGGTGAGCGGCGTCGAGTGCTTTCTTTTTGGCCTCTAGCATGTCGTGGGAGCTTCTGAACTCTTGACCCAGACGTTCGCGCTTTTTCTTCTCCTCAGTCAACTCAGCACCTAGCCTGTTCACTAGCTCGATCTGCTGTTGGAAAGAACGGACAACCTTATTCTTCTCACTCCTCATCTGAGCTAGCTCTCTCTCTCTAACTCTTCATTAATCTTCATTAAGGCTTCCTTTTCCTTCACAACCTGCTCATAGGCCTCCCTAGGAACAGTGGTTGGCTCTTCCACCGGAATATGAACGGGGACCAGAGCAGCTGGAAATGGCATCAATATTTGTCTGGCTCTCTCCTGAATCCAAACTTTGTAGGGTGCATACGCCTGGCAATCATTCTTCCCCAACAGTGGCTTCCCTTTTCTGTTAATACGCGTCCAGGCATGCCAAGCTTGGCTAGCAGCTCTCCACTCAAATCACCGGTGAAGTACAGAGATTCCTGTACTTCTTCCTCCTGAGGCGGGTTCTTCAGCGCATATCCAAACTGACGGACGAACAAAGATGGGTTGTAGTTGATACACCCTTTCCTCCCTATCAATGGAACATTAGGATACCCAGCACAACTGCAAATAAGCTCAGACCCCAACAAGTCTCGATCAAACCACTCGATATCTTCAGAAGACAGCCTCATCATACGCTCTGGCCAGTCAGATGTAGCTACACTATCCCTAAAAGGTCCCTTCAAGGGAAGATGGCTCTTGAACCACATATACAGCAAAGGCACGTAACAAGAGACATTCTTGCCTCTCCTGTTCTCATTCCTGTAGTGCATCGAATGATAGAAGTCTCCGATCAGTGTTGGTACTGGGTTACCAGCAGCAAATAGATGAAATGCATCCATGTCCACGAAGTTTGGGAAGTTAGGAAACAGTACTATCCCATAAATGCATAGGGCCAAAATAGCGTTAAAAACCACCCAACACCCATTCTTGGCGTACTCTTGAGCCTTACCAACCAGAAACTGGAGAGAGAAACCCGGAACCCCTCGCCAAGAAGTCATCAGCAGCTCAGAAGCATTCATGTGCAAGGGCTTAGCTAAATCCTCCAACTTGGGCTCAGCTGCAGAGTGAATAAAAGGAACTGCATTCTGAACAGGTAGCTCAGTAAACTCTACATACTCCTCCATGGTAGGCCCCAAGATAAAATCAGCAAACGTGAAACATCTCAAAGTCGGGTCATAGAATTGCATCAGCGTATACAGCCCATTCAGTTCATCATCAGTGGATTTGCGAACTAAACTCAACAGCCGTCCGTAACTCTTCCTGAAGCTTCTACAGACATCATCATCAGCAAGAGAAATCAGACCCAGAAGGGGAGCAATATCAGGAATAGGTAGCTTGTAAGCGACTGTCATCCTCAAACCAGCCATGATCAATACCCAGAAGTCCAGACACTAGAACCGGGGGGATATGCAAATGCACCTGCAACACAGACACACGTTAATGGGATGCAATGATAATGATTATGCAAATAATGCAATGCAAGCAACATGCGACGGGGACCAAGTGCTATAGCTGAGAAGCCTGAACCATATCAAAAGTCTCAGGTAGACCCTCCAATACTCATCAACCCTGGTCTCAGATAGACCCAACCCAAAGCTCCACACTGGTCTCTGATAGACCCATAACATACCTCTAACTGGTCTCTGATGGACCTCATACCATAACTCAGACTGGTCCCTGATAGACCTCACAACTATCCATAAATACCCAGGATCTCTGATCAAGAAATAACCGGTATCTGAAAGTCTAGTTACCTGCATAACCCTAAACCCTCTCACAGGTGGATGTCCTAGTAACTGACAAAGGTATGGCATCCTATGCGGTCGTCGGCGTCACAGACTTTCAGGGTTGATGATACGATTCCCAGGAGGAGTGGCATCATCAGATCCTGAAGAGGCCTCACTTAGCCAACTTCCAAATGATCGGTCCCCAGAGTCGACAATCCAACTAACCAGCAACCCGAGCCACCCAAAGAGCAAGACAGGAGGCCAACCAGAAGAACCTCGTCTGAGTGTAGATTTCGCGGGACACTAGGACATGCAAAGCACGTGCGCGCCCACTAATCTCTACTCTAAGTCTAGGTGCACTCAAGCCCAGGTCCAGCTTATCTCTCAATCATGGAACACCCGTCACACCCCACAATACAGCAATAATAATGATAATATAATGCTGAAATGTAAATACAGAAATGTAAATCCATACAAATTCCTCGACGGGCAAACAAGCGATAGGATTGACTCTCTTAAGGGACTTTGGATCCCAAATGCATAAGAACTATCGCAGTCCTTAGCAGCCAGGGGACATAGTCCCCAGCAGAGTCGCCAGCTGTCGCTACTGCAAAAATTGGCGCCGGCTGAACAGAAGAGTCGCCACCGTGCGTTATTTATCCCACAGGAGGGAAAGGGAATGCTCAGAGTAAACCTAACACAAAGACGGGAAAAGGTATGGTCATCGCAACCAAAACCTGGATTCGGGAGTCGGTTACGCAAGGGGAAGGTATTAGCACCCCTCACGTCCATCGTACTCGATGGGATCCACGCTTGCTGGTTTGTACGGATTACACTTCTATCTAAACTAAAGGATGAGGGCTGAAAAGAAAAGAAAAGATGACTCGGTAAAGCATCGCACTTTATGCCTACGTATTCCCGCCTGGAACGAGAAATCAGAGTCAACGTAGTTCGCCTAACTACGGGGGAAGATGGGAAAGGTTGCTCGCTAGGATATCGCATCCTATGCCTACGTACTTCCACACAGCATGGAAGATCAGAGCAAACGTAGTTCGGGCTACGCACGACACAAGCTGTTCAAGTGTCTTTTTATGAAAAATCTCACCTTAAACAAGGGTTTTCTTATTGCAAAAAGGTTGATGCTTGTTCAAATCTTTTGACAGAAGAAATGAATTAATCTCTGTTATAACCTTTATTAATGTTTTTATGTTGTTTTGAGGAAAGAAGAGAGGACACTCTACAAATCCTAGGGTTAAAAGGGGATAAAAATCTACCCTAATGTTATCATGTATGGGTTAACACCTAATGTCTATCATGCTCCTCTCTTGCGCAGAGAGAAACAGAGATCCTACGGGAATAGACGGAAACAGAAACAGCAGATATATACAATAAAGCAGTAAAATGCATGGATGCAACAATACAAGCGAGGCAAGGAAGTCCCACTCAACCTCGAACCTAGAAAACAATAGGCAAAAGTGGACAGGATTCACTTTCAACCCAACAAGTTAAACAACAAACAATACAATCCGGGAAATTCACACAATACATCAAAATTAAAACAGCAAAAGCTAAACAGCAAAGCAGTCTTCATCAGCATCTGGCTTCAATCTTCAAGTCCACATCAGCTATCCACAAGCACCAGACTTTATCTTCAATCTCCCAATGGCTTTTCTTCAAGTCCTAACCTCCAAGCTGAGGAATCAGTCACAAGAATAAACTGGGTGTTAAGCAATTAGTTGACCACCAAAGGTGGCAAACATACTGCTAACAACACAAAGAATATTTTCTCTCAAGAGTTCTATCTCTTAGACACTAGCACCAAGCCTTCCAAAGGAAGGGGGTGAGTGTCTTAGAGAGACTCTGCATCACAGAGAAGGATGGAGGCAATCAAGACCTTCCATGTTTGAGAATCAAGTTGTCTACCCTAGGGCTCTGCCTAACTCCTAGATCCTATAGACTTCAACAACTACCATCAAGAGATACTCCTCATCAACTCTGGAAGTTGGTCTTCATTATTTGGTCTTCAAATGGGCTTCATCATCACAGGCTTCAACTCTCCCCCAAGTCCCAAACAATCCCAATACCCCACACAGACAAAATAATAACCCTAAAGAGGGCACACCACACAGATCAATCCAATATAAGCAACATACTAATAGCAGTAGGGGAATCCTAATATTTTCTAAGGTATTTATCTTATACCCATAAACCCTATAGTCCCATACCCCAAAAATCAAATGAAAATTCCTAAAAGAATTAATCTATTTCACCTATGCTCATTTAAAACCCTAATTTTCATCATGTTACTCACACCTAATCAAATCACCTAAGATTAAATTCTAAAATCATGAATTAAATCCTATATACAAGTTGAAGTCCTAAACTAATCACCCTAAAAAAATGAACCCTAAATCTAAAGGGACCTATGAGAACTAAAATCAACAAATTTGAGCACTAAACTAAACTTAATAAAAGGCTATTTACAAGAAAAATACACAAAAAATAGTAAAACAAAATAAAAGGCTATTTTTATTATTTATTATTATTCTAGACAGAATTATGGACCCACCACAAAAAGAAGGAATTAAAAATATCAAATTTTCCATTTTCTATGATTTTTTAAAGGTGAGAAAAATATTAAAGAAAATAAACTCACAAAATATGAATTAAAGGGGAGGGGGTCTGAATAGCAGTGGCGCCCAGTTATTATTCAGCATTGGGCCACAGAGTGGGGGCGCGAATATCATTTCATCAAGGCCCAGCGCACATCAGAAAATGAATTAAGAAAAATAAAAGAAAATGATTAAACCCTCGGTGCGAAAAGCAACAAAAACAAGTGTATTCCATTGGGCTTATCAAGAAGGGGGGTGGGGATAGTATAATTGGATCCAGGCCCAGACATTGCGTTTAAGTGAAACGCATCATTTCACGTTGAGTTTTTCCCTTCGTTTTCTTCTTCAAATATCAGCCACACGATTAGATGAAAATGTCAAACAAATGGAATGATCTGACGGCTATTGGTCATCGTCCCCAATCATGAAGCTAGGGTTTCAGAAATTCATGTCCATGCAGCCATGTTCAAGTCCTTCGTTCTCTCTCCACAGGCTATGAAATCAAAACTTATAAAGAGCAAAGTTGCTCTATTCTTTCCCCTGAACACGATGATGCCTTTAGTTTGGACTGAAACTAACCCTAGGATAAAACCCGATAGGTGGAACCTCATGAAATACCAACTGCACTCATCAATGGAACCTCACAATCCTTCAACCTAACTGTCCTATCTTGTTCATCATGCTACACTGATCTCCTCAAGCCATTGCATGCTCATTAATACTCATTATATAACCTATCCTCGATCATCAAAGTCAATGCACCCTGCCATGGAACCTCATAGAATTCTCTCTATCTCTCAAAAATCAATCACCTATGGTCTCTAAGCATGTTGATCCTAACCATTCCATCTAATACTGCCTAGATAAAGAGATGTAGATGGAAATGCATACCTTGAGATTTGATGAAACAGTTGTGAATCTTTGCACTAGAGACCTTGGCAATCCTCTCAAATGATCCTTAGAGTATGGTGAGCTTTCTGTTTGCAACAATTATGCTGATGAGTGCTTGGATTTTTGGCTGCAACTCTGGTGCACAATCTTGAATCCTGGACAACAACTCCTTAAACCTCCATTGATGGACCTTGCATCATGCTCATTCACCCTCACAATACACCAAAGATTGAAAATGAAGAACTCTCTTGAACAGAAATGGAAGATTATGATAATTCTCTCACTTTCTTACAATGGAAGCAACCATGAAATTCTCTCTCTTCTCTCCCTCTTTTCACCAACCCCTTGCACCAATGGATTCAGTTCATTATATAGATGAGGAGAGACAGATCTAGAAGTTTGTAGAATGATCTTAGAGGATTCTAGAAAGTGGTGGAAAGTTATGGAAGTTCTCACTTAATGATACTTTGAACCATCTCATATCTTATGAATACACCTTTCCAAACTTGTGTCAAAATCTCCTCTCATGAGTTATTGAAGTGGTGTGTGTGAAAAAACCAATCTCCTTGCCTTGAAATTTCACTTATGCCAAGTTTCCCATACTTGCCTCATTATGCAAGCAACAAAAATACAAAGCAAGTCCAAAATTTAACTCCTAACTCAAAAAAGTGGCTGAACCAATGTCTTTAAAATGATGTTTGGAATCAATTTGGTATATTGGATGACCCATTTTGGATTTGTAGATCTCTCAAACCAATTTTTCATTTCAACTTTTTCAACTTATATGCCTTTTTTAGGTCATTTTTCACCAACTTTGGTCAAGTCTCATTCCATGCATTTCCAAACTTTCATGACTTCTTGTCTAGACTTAAAATGTCATTTTGAGCAACTTTGATGTTGTGAAGTTTTTTATTTGAAGCTTCCTTGTATGAGTTTTAGGCATAGGCTAAGAATGACCTGTAATCCTCAGATGACCAAAATACCCTTTGCTTGCCAAGACCATACGTAGAGTTCCCCAAATCATATGAAGGCATACCATACCTTTATAGAAAGATAAGACAATAAGGAACAACTCTCATGTTTGCCAGAAATCCATTTGAAATATCCTTGAAGGTCAAAGGTTGCTTGGAAGACAGACAACTTTCACAGACAAATTTCAGTGCCCTCAGATGACCTATAACTTGCAAGAGCTATAACTTGAGTTCTACAAATCATCTTGATGACTTCCACCACTAAAATTAAAGCTATGAAGATATTATACAAGTTTCATGTGGACCAAGAATTCATATGAAGCTTGCATCTTGAGCTACACTGCCTTGAAGTTTGACCTAAATCAGGGGATTTTACACTGAAACCCTAATTTAGTAACTCCAGTTCTCCTTGACTCCTCTTGATTTTTCTTTAACACACCATCATATCCATATCCATATAGCAAATAATGAATCCCACATTCTTCAAATGCTCCTTGATGCCCTTCAAAACACTTCTTTGACCTAGGATTGACCTAGTGTTGACCCTAGTTGACTGACTTCAACTGAGGCTCTTGCAATCATTCCCATGACTTGGTTCTTCTCAAAAATGATCACATAGGCTCTTCATAACATCCATACACACCTCATGCTCTTGGCTCATAGCTCACACTTCCTCTGATGATCCCCAAACAACCTCAAGATAGGAGAGAATTCACTTATCAACTTGGCAACACTTCAAAGCTCAAATTCTTCCCTGATGACCTGAGTAGTCTTGAATATGAATGAAACCCTTGGATATACCTCTTGAGATAAGAATATCACTTGATCCCCTGATAAGATAGCTTGCTCATGCTATGCAATGCAGATGAATACACTATATACATGATGACAATGCAAATGATTATGCAATTGAAACATAAACCTAGGTTAGAAAGGTTGGGCAAATTTTGGGGTGCAACAGGAAGTATTCTTTGTCTTCTATTTTATTTATGTTCTATCAAAATTTATATTTTGTGAGTCTTGGGATCAGAGAAAGTCTCTGAACAAGCATAAATGAAATTTTGAGGCTAACACATTCAGGGGGAGCTGTTGCTTGAAACTCTGAATATGTTATGCTTAATGATTATTCTGTATAAAATGTTCTATCAAAATACATGTTTTTGTCATCATCAAAAAGGGGGAGATTGTAAGAACAAGAATTGTTTCTGCAAGTTTTCTCTAGGTTTTGATGATAACAATTAAGTATTTGTGAAAGAATCATTTTATATTCTAATGTTTGTTATGTGTAGATCATGTTAATTAAAGATATAAAATCAGACGAACAATATCAACGTGTGCATTTATTACAATATGAGAGTCACTATGTGTGACGTGTCATATAACGCTTATTGAAGAAGCAAGTTTGCATCTGTATCTGATCACGATCAGTAAGATCCAAGGATTCTGTATATTGCTGTTGCAATGCTCCTGCAGATTCTGCTCTGAGAAGTGCATCTGATCTGAAAGCAAACAAAGCGTATTGAAGATACAAGTATGCATCTGTGTCTGATCATGATCAGAAAGATCCAAGGATGCTGTATATTGCGGTTGCAATGCTCCTGTGGATTCTGCTCTGAGATGTGTATCTGATTTGGAAGCTAACAACGTATCTAAGATATAGTCCTCTGAAGAGCCAAGCTCTGAAGACTCTAATGACTTGAATCTCTGAAGGCTGAAGGCTCTGAAGACCAAGTGCAGAAAGAATCTGAAGACTTAAGGGTTCTGAAGATCAAGACTCTGAAGACTCTGAAGATATAATCCTCTGAAGAACTATGTGCTGAAGACTCTAATAACTTGAAGATCTGAAGGCTGAAGGTTCTGAAGACCAAGTGCAGAAAGACTCTGAAGACTAGATTCTGAAGTTGAAGATTATATAGCTTCACCCAGCAAAGACGTGTTAATCAGATAAGTTGTTGCTATCAACTCTGATAAACAAGGTGCTGAAGTCAAACAACTCTGATGTTATTATGCTATCAAACCAAAGTAGTTTCTGAACTACTCATCAGATACATCAGAAGAAAAACCAAAGCCAGAAGCTGATCTGTCCAAGCTGATAAATGAAGATCACATCGTTTGTGGATAAGAGCTGTCTCCCACAATGATATATTAATGTTACAAGAAAAGGACACAGAAAGTGACATCACTGTACTACCAACACGTGCTTATTCTATCCGTTGGAAATGACCGTTGGAATATTGAAAGGATATCTCTACCCTCACAACGACTCTCTTAGATACACTATAAAAGAAGAACATTTGAAACATTCAAATGTTAGCAAGCTGGTAAGCCAGTGAACCAGTTAGAATGTAAAGCTTTATGCTAAGAAGCTGTAGTGCTCACATAAGAAAGCTTTTAAGCAATATGGAAACTAGTGTTTTAATAATCTCGTAGAGATTTATCCTTAAGTTAGTTTCTATATTAGAAAGCAAGGAGTTGTTGCTCAATACTTGATATGTACTTTAATTAGGAGTAATCTGCTTGATAAGAAGCACCCATGTAATCTCCGGTAACACAAATTCATTTTAGAATTAGTGGCTCCTCAAGTGATCTTGTGAAGATCAGAATACTTGAGATGACAAGTGGCTGTGGTCATTTGTGGAATCTAATAGGAGATCTTAATTGATTGGATTCTATTAGGTGTCAATGAACGTTATATCCTTGGGGATCCCTGAATGTGTCATTGTCCATTTGTTAGTCACCTGCAGTTAGCTTGTGCATCTGTAATCAGTTTGGTTATAGTGGGTTAAGACCTCTTTGAGAGAGGCGAAATCACCTTGGAAGGGTGAACTGGATTAGCTTGAGAGTTTCTCAAGTGAACCAGGATATATCGTGTGTTCTTTACTTGTGCCACGCTTTATCTTCTATGCTTCCGCAATGCAACTTTCAGTACGTGTAAAGCAACAAGTAAAAAGGAGAAAAAGTTTAATTAGGTGAAAACCCAATTCAACCCCCCCATTTCTTGTGTTTTTCTCACACCTTTAAGCTCTGCTACACAACATAACTGCTGTAAAACAACAAAAATATACATCACAGAACAACAACAACACAACTAACAATAGGAAATTTCAAAAAGAAAAGTGGGACATGGTCAATGGTTTTTTAAAAAGGACAACGAACGTTTGAAAAAAGGGGGGATTTCTGAAAGAACAAAAGAGAACGGACCGCCCCTCTGTCATGAGGAGCTCTTCATGTCAGGTCTTCACATCGCCTCTTTAGGGGGGCTCCACCATATCAAACCCCCCATTGACTTTTTCCCCATCAACTCGCTTTAAATCCACCATCATAAATCAATAAGAAAAGGGTCATCCCCACATACGATCGTGAGCTTCTGAATATACTGCCACACACTCCAAATCTTCTTCAACCCAAATCATAACCAAAATAAAATCGAACAGAGAGAAGAAGAGAGAGTCAAAACATATCCAAACTAAGGAGAGGGATCAAACTTGAATCGCGAGAGTGAGGGAGACCATAGCGAGATTTGAAGCTGATTGAAACATGTGCGACCAAAATTTGTGGAATAAAGGGAAAGGTTGAACATGAGGATAACGTTGTTGCTCTATTTCTTTCTTACCTGGTTTTGTTTTAATTCGTGTGTCTAATAGTAGTTGGGCCTTAGAGCCCATGTGGTTTTTTTTGTTTTTGTTTAACACCCTCATATTTTCTTGCGCGCCCCCAGAAAGGCCCATCTGGGTTTCTTCCTTAGTTTAGTTTTACTACTTGCACCCCCTGCCTTTTCTCTTTTATTTTATTTTATTTCTTTTTGTTTTGTTTCAATTTTGTAATTTATTTCTATTTTCTAAATATTCAAAAAATCCATAAAAAAATATTTTTAAATAGATTTATTATTTTAAATATTTTTATGGCTATTTTTATTAATTATTTTTCCATTTTATTTAATTTATTTTACATAGTGAGTTTACTAAAATACCCTCACTTTTAGGATTTTTGTTTGAATGACTTCCATATGCTTTCTCGAGCTGATTTTTTTGCCAACTTTTAATACATGAATATGAGATGTTTAAGTATTTTTGTTGAGCTTTGGTGTGTTGGTTTTGGTAGCTTTTGGTTGGGTTTTGTTAAGCTCCGATTATGTTTGTGTCTTGAGTTTGATAGTTGGTTTTAATGTAATTTTTGCGTCGATCTTTTGATGATATTTTGCACACTTTTTCTTGAGGGTATGGACTTGAGTTAGAGTCTTTAGTTTTTTTATTTGGTCATTATCCTATTTTGATTGGTGTGTCAAGTTAGGGTTTGTTCCTGGCATGTTTGTGTTTCATTGGTGGATACTTTTGACATGTGTTTAATTTTTGATACTTCATTTATATCATTAGTTGATCATCCTCTTTAGCATATGCTTGTCCATAATACCATTTTTCACCCTTGATTGTTATCATCTTTTCTTCAAAGTTTAGTTACTTGTTGTTACGAGTTGTTGGTCCCTAATTCCAAAGGAAAGGAACACCCTTGTTGACTTGTATGTCATGTTGGATATCCTTGTCCATGTTTCCTCCGAGACCTTGTGAGAGTCTTTCCTGTTGTAACCTAGTTTAGGTTTGGAGTCGCTGCACTCCATGTAAGTGTCATGGTTATAATCACTTACTTCCCCTTGGAACCTTGATCGTTATCAAGAGTTCCTCAACCTTAGTTAGTCAAACTACAGAGGCTCTAATTCCCCTTTCCTCGTCAGGATACGTAGGCACAAGATGCGATATCTTGTCGAGCCCTCTAACCACTAACAACTAACACTTATCCCCTTCCTTTTGGTCTTGTTAGAACCAATCGGTCTTGCAACTTAGAATTAGGTATGGAGTTGGTAAATTCTATGTGAGTATCATGGTTATGGGTACTCACTTTCCCCTTTGACTTTGGTTAAAGTCAACCCTAGTTAGGTTAAGGTTTTCAACTTAGACTTAGAGAGTTGGTTAACTCTGTGTAAGTATCATGTTTATGGATACTTACTCCCTTTTGGAACCTTGACCATTATCAAGAGTTCCTCATTCCTAGTTAGGTGAACTAAGGTTTCCTTGATTCCATTCCCGTCAGGATACGTAGGCACGAGATGCGATGTCTTGGCGAGCATAGTTTCTATATACTTTAGATCTTTACCTTAGCACAGTTCCCTTAGCAAGCACACTTTAGCATAACACAAATACTAACAAGAGGTTCCTGTAGAGTACTACAGATACTTAGGATGCTAACACCTTCCCTAGGTATAACCAACCCTCGAACCTTAGATCTCTAGCTTTGTTATTACATAGCACACTTAGGGTATTCTTCGATCTTTACCCTTTCCTTTGGATAAATCATAGCTCGGTGGTAAATCTCAAAGATTTGTGATTTAAGTTTATTCAATAGCTTAATATTCGATTCTTACCGCAACAGAAATGGCAACTTCACTGGGGATCCCCTAAGAGGGTTAAGCCCACCTTGTTTGTATTTGTGTTTTTTATATGTTTGCTTGATTGTATATCTGTATATTTGTAAATATCTGTATATATTGTTGTGCTTGGGTTTTTCTGTATGCAGGGTTGTTACTGATCAGTACATCTTTATACACATTCTTCCATTGTTATACTTAGGCATTCCTACAGTTTATTTGAGTATTTTTACTATTTTAATGTGTTTTCACATTTAAGTTTGTTTTTACCTTTATTTTGTTTTCACAGCTTATTTTAAGCTTTAGCGGTTATTTGATATATGTCCACAGTTTAAATCATAACTGGAGCTGCAAGAGTCGGATTTGTATGTTCTAATAGGTGTTGGAAAGCTAAGACAGAGAACTACAACTTTTATGTTTGAGGAGGAGGATGATTCGGAGTGTAGCAGGTCCAAATAATTCGTTGAAGTCAGGACCCAAAATCTACCGTATGAAATATTTAGTTTTGGGCCGTTTTTTTTAATGTTTTTTGACCCAGTTGTGTTAAAACCAGAAGCGTTGATGATTTCTTATACCTAGAGAAGACATACTACTGTCACTTAACCTTCTTTTTGCGAATTCATTATGTTTTGTACGATTTTCATGGAAAACTAATTCCCAAGGCAAATCCTGCTGCTTATGGGTTCTATCACTTTGAGGTTATTATAATACCAATTTAATTCGATTTCAGTTCAATTCTTTTCTATGAATCATTTACTTAATTTGATTGCAATCATTTGATTAATTCGATTGTGTTCATAGGATAGAATTGATTAAATTCGATCGTATGCATGTTCCTAAATTTAATTGCGTGTTATCGTTTGCTTAATTCGTTAACTCGTCATATTCTTAATTGTTTGCTTAATTCGGTAACAAGAACATAATTCATATGATTTTGATAAGTGCTTGTCTGATTAATATCATAATCAAATAGGAATGAATTTGCTTAGGGATTGGTGTTATAATAATCGATGATAAGTCGGAACCCAAATCAATAAGATTAGCTGCTTTAGATTATCTGATAATCACTTTTATTTTCCACTATTTTTATTTTAATCAAAATTCAAACCCCCCATAAACTGTTACTATAGTTGGTTAAATTCAATACAATAATCCTTGCGATACGACATCCGAGTGTCGCTTCCCTTTACTAATTCAAAAATAATCGTTTTTGATCTGTGTGCGACAGAGGATCATTACCTAGAGTGGTGAGATAAGTCCTAATCCGGACTTGAGAGTACACCTATGATAGGATTATGGTATAATAAATAGTTAGCTATTGGGAGTAGTCCTAACATGTCTAGCATATGATAACCACGCTCAGTGGAGGCCCCTTTGGGATTACTGGTGTTTGATGCGAGTAGTCGTATTGGCATCACTTTTTTCGACCTAGGAGTCTGTGAAGCTGAGGACATTTAGTTACCATTCACCCCTCTTTGACTTTTAGGATGTAGTGCAGTGTTTATCCAGGTGTAGACATGTGATGGTTGTCATGCGATACTACACTCAGACGAGTTTATCTTGAGAATATTATTAGCCCACGAGTAGTCGTGTAAGCTGATAATATCTGAAAGATTTATCGATGACTCTGGGAACTTGTTAGAACTCGTTATGTAGGAACATACCCATAGTACATACCTTTTGGGATGGGTAGACCATGAATGCGTGCTCATGATCTCCAAACCTAGGCCTTTTGTTTGTTTGCATGTATAACTGTGAATATGTGAATATCTATATACGTGTGTTTGTGCATCCATTCATCCATTCCAGCATCCATGAGTAGCCCTTTGGTTTTAATGAATTCATATGTTCTTTCCTTTGCAAAAATCAATAGAGGTCCTGGGTTTTGAAATGAAACTTTTTAGTTATTTCAAAAGTTTGCAATTTGCTTTTGAGTTCCTTGAAACCATTTTGCTTGCATCTTGCATTGCATGTGCATATCGTTACATTTGCATTTGCATTTGCATTTCTCAACCTCAAGTCTCATCTATACTTTGTCGTAGCCAAGTTAATTTCCCAATACCAACATTGGACTTGAAGTAGATTTTGAAGGATCATGAATTCAGAAGAGAAAAACCAGTTTGTGACCAGAGAGGATTTTGAATTGATGAAGCATCAGTTGGATCAGATTATGGAAGTTATGACAGCCTTGGCAAATAGAGATGACCATGTTCAGAGCACTTTTGTGAACAATGTTTCTCAAGATCAGCCTGTGCAGACTTCTATTGGGAACTAGATCATACATGAACATACCATTGTCCGATATGGACATTCCTCTTCTCTTGATGACAGACTATCAAAATTTTGCATTTTCAATTCCAGATTCTCAAGAGGAAATCCCTGTGATGGATTCCAAAGACCCACAATACGTTGAGATTATGGAGAAGTGTTGTGCGTTGGAAAAGAAACTTGATATCATTAAGGGTCGTGACTCTGCTGATGTGAATGCTTTGAACATGTGTTTGGTACCCGACCTTGTGATTCCCCCTAAGCTCAAGACACCAAAGTTTGAAAAGTAAAAAGGAGATAGTTGTTCGAAGCAGCATTTGGTGATGTATTGCAGAGGAATGACTTCACATATCCGCAATGACAAGCTCATGATCCACTGTTTCCAAGACAGTCTGAGTGGGGCATCGCTGAATTGGTATATGCAACTAGAGAGCAACAACATTCAATCATGATCGGACCTAACTAGTGCTTTTGTGAAGCAATACAACTACAATCTTGACTTGGCTCCCACTTGCTTGCATTTGCTATATTTATCTCCAGAAGACAATGAATCCTTCAGAGGGTATGCTTAGAGGTGGAGAGAAATAGTTGCTCGCGTCCAACCACCACTCTTGGACAAGGATTGGTTAACTAGTTCGTGGATACTTTGCAAGGCTCGTACCGGGAGAAGCTGTTTAGCATTGTGATGTCAAACTTCTCAGACTTGGTAATAGCTGAAGAGTGCACCGAGAGTGGTCTCAAGAGTGGAAAAACTCGAGATGCTTTGAACATCCCATTTAGTGAAAGTGAATCTGTTGTCAGTTCTCGAGAAGAATTGGAAGAGGAAAGTAATTTTGTCCAGGAATCCCTGATATCTCGAGCTCAGCGCTCATTCGTCTCAACTATTCGAAGTCATCAATATTTTGGATCTCCATGTCAGACACCATTCTTTCCACATGGGCAATACTTTCCTCCAAATCAAAGTCTTCTTCATAATCAATGGTCATATCACCATCAGCCGCATCAGCACGCCAGACAAAGACCAAGGAAGCCAAAGAGACATTTCACTCCGCTGCCAATGTCATACAGTCAGATATTTCTAGATTTAATCAAAGGTGGATTGATAGTACCGAAGGAGATAGATCTAGTGATCCCTCCATACCTACCAGGCTTTGACGCTAACACCTGATGTGACTACCATGTTGGGGCCCAAGGGAATTCAATTGAATACTGTAAGGTGCTCAGGAGCAAGGTTCAGTCTCTGCTTGACTCCAAGATGTTCTCATTCACGCCTCAAGGCATTCAAATCAACAATCCTTCTTTTGGACAAGAGGATTCATCAATCCATATTATGGAAGAAATCACCAAGATTGGGAGTGAAAATGCTTCTCTGACTGATCTCAACAATCAACCCTGAAGATGGTTATCTAAGTTGGCAAATCAAGAAAGGAAAGTCCAGTTCCCCGAAACTAACAATTTTTGGTTGTTTCAGCATTTGTTGTTGTATTTTCTTTGCATTTTGAATTTAAATTTTGCTTGTAAGCTGTTTGTTTTTCGAATTGGCAAAATTAATGAAATGCTTATACATCTTTTGATTAAGTCCATTCGTTTCACTTTTCTCACTCCGTTCATTATTAAAAATAAAAAAATAAACAATAAAAAAACAAAAAATCTTTTCCACCCACTTATCTTTATCAAATTGTTGTTTAAGCAAAGGTTGGGGAGGATGACGAAAACATTATACCCATAACTGCTATTGGTATGCTTTCAATTAAACTCTGTCGATGATGTAAGGCATTGTTTCAATTTCCAAATACTGGAGAAATAAGGAGTTAATCCCTCGTTAACCCTTTTGCGCCTAGACGTAGGAGTTTCCTTCAGATCCCTAAACCCGTAATCTCAACCTTGGGGTGGGTAGTTCTCAATTAACTTGGCCATACGTGCATTCAAGACACCTTTCATATAAAAGTTGTCCTCACAGGATTTCCTTTGCACATGGCAAGTGAGTGTCGAGGATGTTTTCCAAGCCAAAAGGCCAACGATGGTTCGCCGTAATCATTAAACCAAGTAGTCACCTTCTTTCTCAAAAAGGAAAAAAAAGTCTGCTAAGTCAAAACCTATGAAGGAGACTTAGGCAAAAATGGGGCATCCCACTGATTGTAAACCCAAAAGAAACAGTTCAGGAAAAAGTTAGGGATAATAAAAAGAGGAACTCCTTAAATTTTTCACTTTGGGAAGCCCTCAATATCAAAAACAACCGAGTGTTGTAAGGGAGTAGTAAACACCCTAGGTTTTTGAACCATCAATAATTATCATCAGTTCAAATCCTAACCTATAGGAACCTGAGTGCATAACTTGAGTTAACTGAACATAGAATGGAAGTTCATTATGAAGATTGGGTGGGAACAAATGAACTTTGAGCCTTTATCTTTTGTTTCATGAGCTGTAAACCAACCCATGTTACAAACTTTAAAAGACCTAATTGAGGTAAGAATGTTTTGGAAGCATACTACAACAAGGTTGGATAACCTGACTTCTAACGATCTTTGCTTTTTGTTGATCACTTCACCTGTCATTCTGTAAATGATAAGGTCTACTTTGTTATTGATCATTTGATCACTCCATTGTGTTGTTTTACCAATAAACGTTGTTTTCAAAAGCTTGCATAAATGTTGCATTGAAATTGCTAATTTTAATGAACAATACTGTTTGCAAGACAACCCTATATCAAAGGAATCCCAACAAATGCAGCCAGCTAGGGAATTTGACTTGGTAAAGGAAGCCCAGCCTAGGGCAACCAATTTGGAAGGTTGTTAATCAACTGCTACAAGATTCGGCTAATTAGGGGCAGTCAAGTCGAGATTCGATAGATCTCTCACGAACCAGTTAATCAAAAGTAGTCAAGTCGAGATCAGATAAATCTCTCGAATGCAGTCATTCTGAGTAATTCTTTCACAGTTACTAGTTAGTAGGGGCAAGTTTGTTCCCTAATTGCTACCCCCACAGTCTGACGGACAAGTTTGAGAACTTTGTTGTGCAATTGCAGTTAAACCGGGGCAGTTACGTCAAGATTTGTGAATCTCTCCAAGAGTTTGAAGATATTGAAGCATCTTGTATGTCAATTCTTCTGTAAAATCCTCTTGGTGATTTCCTCCTATAGACCATGTAATATAGGGCTGAGGAGATCTGAAGCTTATTTGTTGCAAGGGTCGCTACTCATTGTGATGATCGTTATGCAAAATAGAATGCAGAGCTACTTTGTTCTTGTCAAATCTTTTGACAACTCCCCAGTAAGTTGTTACTTTAGTTAATCTTGGCTTCTCTCATGAATCTCCTCCTCCAACAAGGAAATATGGCTCATGATAGAAATCTATGGTGAAGTCATGATGTTATATCCTGAGTGGAATACTCTTTTTCCCATAGAAGGTTGTAACCTTGAAGTAGAACTGCTGATTTTTCCTGTTCATCCCTAGTGCTGTTCCAATCTGGTAAGGTTGGTTGAGTATCCTTGTCAAGATGCTTATTTCATCTCCGGTTTTGCTTCCCTTTGTCTGTTTTGTAAGCATCATCATAAGCATAAACATGGCAAACATGCATTCATACATATGCATGTTATCCGAGCGTTTTTGCTTCTGTTCTGTTGTTACCTGTGTTGTTCACTTTGGCGTTTATCTCTCCAAGTGACTGGGTTTGTCTATTCTTTTCAGTAAGGTCGTTACCTTTAGGCATAAAGTGCCCATCCTTCCTAAATTCCCCACAAAGTTTGATCCTCGTGGATGATGGTTGGTTCAGTTATCTTTTCCTAGTTTGGATAAGATGAATCCCCATTTGAGTTCATTCCTCAATGGTTGGAGTCTTGTTTGACCATTTCTTTCTAGCTTGTTCCTAGATTGAACTTTGGCCCCTGACAGGTGTTGCCTTTAAACTTGATTAGGTCACCAAACCTAGTATGAACGTGCATTTATTTTGGACTGTGTCTTGCAGAAAGAATCTTTTACAAATCCTTATTGAAGACATAATTTATACCCAGACAACAAATGGTAGTCTCTTTGAGAAGCTTGTTTTGTCATTACTACCTCTACAATGATAAGTGGAAGTCTCTCCCAAGAAGCTTATCTGTTCCTGGTGTTATTAAATCTTTTGTGGTTACAATTATTGTTACCCTCGATCAGTCATTTATTATCAATAATTTTTTATGACGACTTTCAAATTATTCTTTCCGTCAACTCTGCTTGACGATGGATTTCGAATTCAGGTTGTGTACCTTCGATTGTGTTCTATTCCTTTCCGTCAACTCTGCTTGACGATGTCTTTCGAGTTCAGGTTGTGTACCTTCGATTATGTTCTATTTCTTTCCGTCAACTCTGCTTGATGATGTATTTCGAGTTTAGGTTGTGTACCTTCGATTATGCTCTATTTCTTTCTGTCAACTCTGCTTGACGATGTATTTCGAGTTCAAGTGTGTACCTTCAATTAGGTTCTATTTCTTTTTGTCAACTCTTCTTGATGATGTATTTCGAGTTCAGGTGTGTACCTTTGTCGCAACTGCAAAAAACACCCGGCGGAAAAACAAAAGAGTTGTCACCGAACGTTATTTATCCCAAAGAGAGGTAAAGGAAACGATCAAAGAAAACGTGAAGAACGGGAGAAGATAAGGTCATCGTAACCAAATCTTGGGTTTGGGAGTCAGTTATGCAAGGGGAAGGTGAAATTCTGGCAATCACACAGTGGATGTTATCACGGATGTTATGATATCCACTATAACATAGACTACTAGACTCAATAATAAGCTGTAAATGGAAAGCTGTAAATAACACACGTAATTGTTCACCCAGTTCAGTATCAACCACACCTACATCTGGGGGCTACCAAGCCAGGGAGGAAATCCACTATTAGTAGAATTAATTCAGAGTCAAACAACCCGTTTGCACTCTTTACTTAAGACCTACCCAATGACACTTCAGCCTAGAGTTCACTTGACCAGAGTTTCCCACTCACTCCCCATTGTCATACCCCAAATTTGTCCTACCTTTCCTACCTTTCTTATCACAAATAACGGTGTTGCTTGGTGGTTGTTCTCTAGATGATCATTTTGTTTTGGGCCATGATTCTCTAGCTATCTCTCAGGTCTTGGAGTTTAGTGTGGTCATAAGCCTTTATGGAAGATGTGGAGTTCAGTTGAAGATAAGAGGAGGTTAAGTCATGTTATTATGGTTAAATAATCAAGGTATGATCAAATGATTTCAGGTGGAACTTTTAGTTGGTCATTTCATGTTGATTTAACGATTCACTTAAAAGTAAAGGTCGGATCATGTTTGGGTGTTTATCTCAAAGATTGGTTTTCATAGTGACTCCCGTCTTGTTCAATTCTAGTGAGGAATTCAAAAGGGTGGAATTGGATTGGTGAAACATTGGATCAATATAGAAGTATTTAAGTGCAAGTATCAATTCATTCATAAAAGCCCTATGAATACTTCATTAAAAAAATCCAAAAAAAGCCCATTACATTTTCTTTTATTACCATTTTTTTCTATATATGTACATATACAAAAGGAACCCTTACAACTAGCAGCAAAAAATGAAGAAATAAAACAAGGCCCACATATGACCACATTATACAGCACGATACATGGCATAAAAAGAGGCAATTCAAGATGGGCAAAATTGTCCAAGCCATAACCATTGGCTACCAGACCAACCACTAATATGTGAAGTGTACATCCTGGCCAACTGTTTCCTGCAAGAAAAAGGACGTAAACGTTGCTCATGATTCACGTTGCTCCTATGTCGTACGATCCAAAACCATCCTTCACACAACAACAAAACTTCAGACAAAATTACCGCCAATATTCACAAGGTTACAACGAGAGCAGTGCCCAAACAATACCTTCCACAATTCACCTCAGCAATTCACCTCGCAAAACCCGTACACCAGTACCTGCAACACAAATATCACAGAGCAGCAGGACAAGAGGGTATTCCCATAGCATATTCCCAAAAGATAGCACGCTCTATTTTGCAACAAAATGGACACACAAAAAGCGCATCAGGTAATGGTATCGCGTAGCTGTGATTTGCATCCAAACAACATCGTCCATAAAAACAGCTAGCATACGACAAAAGGAGAAACACCTCACAACTGGTGAATACCGGAGGCACAACAATAAAACCTAGCTCCCACATTCTGTTCTGAAACAAAAATCCCTCTTCATCCTCACAGCCATCTTTCTTCATTCTAGAAAATCTCCATCAACAATAACTTCCCATAAACCTTTTCTTCAATCTTCAATCCATTCCTCACATCCTCAACCATTAGCTTTCTTCAACTTCTCCCATTTTTTCTTCTAACCTTCATCAAACCCCTCAAATCTTCATCAATAAACGAAACCCTTCAGTTAACCCATTTCAACCTTTTTCATTCTTCAACCTTCAATCACCTCTTAAACCAAAACCCTTACTCCATCCATACTTCTTGATAAAATGCTAAACCGCGACACCTAAATGGAGATTCTGTAACCCATTGTTAATACCCAAATCTTCTTCATCAAACTCAAAAAAAGCCAGAAACAGAAACAGAAGTAAGGGATAACGTAGGAGGGTGAGGAAGATCGTGATACGAACCTGAAATACGAATTGAATGAGAGTGCGACGAGCAAATATAAATCGAACCAGAAAAAGAAGGAGAAAAATAGATAGATCAAATCACTGACCAAATCGAGAACAAACTGAACTTGGTATGAACTTGAAAACGTGACGGTCGAAACATTTGAGACCGATTGGTTGAGAAAGGTGAAATTAGGGGGAGACCCAAATGCGTAAACCTGAAGAATATTTGTCGATCCAAGAGGGTTTGGTGTGTGGTGTTCATCTTCCATGTTCATCTCGTTTCCTTCCTTGATTATGAAGCGTTTTGGGGCAAATCGTGATGGTGAAGACAATGTTTTTACGCCGTGCTAAGGTTGTTGTTCAGAATAGATGAACCATAACTTTGTAGCTTTGAGAGTCATTTAAGGTGTTGATGATATCGAACCCATACAGTTTTGATTCATATGAGTGTTTTTACTCGTGGTGATTAGTTAGCAAGCCCATAGTTTTTTTGTTATTTCCATATTACCTCACCTTGTTACGTTGACCGTGTCTGACTTTTGGTGGAGGGGTGATGGGCCATTGGCCCATATGATCCCATGGTTTTTCTTTAACACCCCCACATCCCAGTTCATACCCTCTTCTTCTTTCTTAAATTTCTTCTAAAAGTTTTAATATGAAAATTTATAGATAGTTTTTCTTAAAATAACTTTTGATAATCTCCTTTTTTTTATGTATATTTTTCTTTTGTTAATATTTTCAACTAATATTATAAGTTTTCTTTAGTAAATAAACTTGGGGTATACTTTTGATTATATTTTCTTCATTTCTATTGTGTTTTGGGTCGATGACGAGATCTCCAAGTTATAGTTTGTCAAATTATTGACAAATAATAACAAACCCGAGACCAATTTTTTCAAAACTTTCATTTTCGTTTTTTATCCACTTTTTTCTTCTTATTATTCTTTAGTTAATGATGACTTTAATAACTATTATCGGTCAAATTACTGATAGATGATAATTTAGTCGAGACTATTTCATTTTCACTTCAAATCATTTTTTAAAACATTTTTTTCGATCAAACTCCAAAAGAAGGAGATTCTTGGAATCTAGCATTCCTCGGATCTTCGAGTGAATAATTCTCGAGGCACGCTCTTGAGTTGTTATTCACTCAATCTTTTGATTTTCTCAAACACTTTCTCAACATCTTTTTTCGATTAAAACTCCAAAAGAAGGAGATTCTTGGAATCTAGCATTCCTTGAATTTTCGAGTGAATAGTTCTCGAGGCACGCCCTTTGAGTTGTTATTCACTCAACCTTTCGACTTTTTCAAACTCAATCATTTTCCAACGTTCTCCTAAGTCAAGTGCTCGTACGCATTCGCAAACCACATTTCATACACGCATTCACAACTCCTCGTGGTTTTGATATTAGAAGCGCCCTTAGGGACCAATATCATTTCTCACAATCTAACCCTTGACGCGTCGTCAAGTCGGTTCCATCTTCGGTCAAATCCTCGACACATCGTCGAGCTACTTCAAAACAACTTCCTCTTTGCCTCGCATTCCATTTCCGATTCAATCTTTTCACAAACATTTTTTAAAACTTACGAAAGAGGGATATTCTTAGAATCTAGCATTCTTTGAATATTCGAATGAGTAACTCTCGAGGCGCGCTCTTGAGTTGTTATTAGTTAATTATTTCGATTTCAAAACATTTAATCCTTTATCTCCAACTCTTTTCAACCCAATTTCCGAAAGAATTGAATTCTTGGGATCTTGCATTCCTTGAATTCTTGAGTGACAAGCTCTTGAGGCATGCCCTTGGGTTGCTTGTCAGTCACTCCTTCGTTTCTCAATCCATTTCAAACTTCATATTTTCGTGGTTGTTACCACGAACTACGACTGCTCTGATTCTCCATTCTCGTCCGAATGTAAGATACGTAGGCACAAGATTGCGATGATCTTGGCGAGCTACCTTCTACCCATTCCTCTCATTTCCCCGTATCCTTTTCGTGGTTGTTACCACGAACTACGGACGCTCTGATTCTTCATTCATTTTTGAATGTAAGATACGTAGGCACAAGATTGCGATGATCTTGGCGAGCACACTTCTATCCATCTTCCATTTCCCCCATCCTTTCCCGTGGTCGAACTACGACGCTCTGATTTCTCATTCTCGTCCGAATGAGCATACGTAGGCACAAGGGACCCAATCCTTGGCGAGCACCCTATCTTTTAACTATCCTTTTTCCCTTAGCGTCTTTACCTTTTATCCTATCAATTCTACCTTTATCATCGATAAGAAAAACAAGTAAACCTAGACAACACTCTCCACAAAATACCCTAAGAGGTTCCCGTTGAGTACAACGGACGTGAGGGGTGCTAATACCTTCCCCTCGCGTAACCGACTCCCGAACCCGGAACATGGTTGCGACAACCCTGTTCCTATTCCTTTCGTTCTTAAGAGGTTTTCTCGATATTTTCCTCTCCCGTTCATTCGGGAAAAATAAATTTCGGTGGCGACTCTGTCGAACCGTATTTCCGCGCCTTTCGCGCGAGGGTCGTCTCTCCGAAATGTCTCCGTGATTTTTCGAGGTGCGACAGTTGGCGACTCTGCTGGGGACATTTTGCTCCATGCAAAGAGAGAGTCGAGCCTATCTTTTGGTTTGTGAAGAGTGTTTGTTTTTTATTTGTTTTCTTCTTGTTTATGTATTTGTTCTCTTGTGGATTTTATTTGTGCTTGTTATCTTGGTTGCCTGTTGGTTCTTGGGATGACATCATGAGTAAAGCTCTACGTCCGAGCTTTGGTGAAAGCAGAGAGAACACATAGTTTAGAATTGGTAGTCGAGTAGTGTTAGTCTCCGAGGACTTGCTCCTTGTGGGCCTAGCATGAAAGCTCCTCCAGGGGAGACCTATTCGTAGATCTTGTTGTAATACAGCTAGCCTGTTGCACGATTTGATTCATGAAGGGTCCGTGATTCTGGGAACCTTTTTAGCACCAGTTACAATATTGGTGGTCGTGTAGTGTTAGTCTCCGAGGACTTGCTCCTTGTGGGCCTAGCATGAGGACTCCGCTCAGGAGAGACCTTATCGTCATTATCGTCGTAATACAACCAGCCTGTTGCGTGACGCTAATACGATTAGTGTCTGTGATCCTGGGAACCAAACATAGAAACCATCCCGTGAGTGGGTTTATGGGTAGAGTGTCTAGATCTTCCCGTATAGGGTCTACCTGTCAATTTTTCTTTTAGCAGGAATTATGGTTACCTACCTGTTACAATTATCAGCTTCAGAGTTGTTTGAACTGTGACACTGTGATCCTGGATCTTGTATCTTGCATTGCATCTTGCATATCATTTGCATTGCATTTTATATGTTGTGCATTTTGCATTTCCGATTCTTCAGCAGAATCTTATGTCTCCTTCCTTCCTCCCCAGTAAATCAAGTTGATTCCTCGACACCAATACGCGACTAGAGCTAATACAAGACGAATGATGGAACAGATTCAGCAAGAACAAGTTGCCATCAGGAAGGAGCTGGAATCCCTCAACAGAAAGATGGATCAGATCTTCGAAGCCCTCTCCATAACTGGAAAAGAATCAGAACAGTGAACCGCTCAACGACCGCGTCAGCAAAATCAACACAGAACATGGAAGCCAGATAGAGTATTTGATAGTCTTCCAATGACATATGCAGATATCTTTGCTCAACTAATGGAGAAGAAGGCTATCGTTCCAAGAGATCTAGCTCCCCCAATTGTCCTTCCTGCCGATTACGACTTGAATGCTCATTGTGAGTTTCATAAGGGCGTTCCAGGTCACAACATTGAGAACTGCAGGTTTTTCAAGCACAAAATTCAAGACCTAGTTGACAAGGAAGCTCTCACCTTTGATGGGAAGTATCTCACTGCCATCAACGACCCGATGCCGCTAGCCAACTAGTGCTAACATCAGATCAAGTCCAGTCAAGTCCATTCTATGAAGAAGGCCGTCATGCTGCCATTTAATCTTTCGCATTTCTTATATTTTGTCTTTGTGTGTTTAAGTACTGTATGCTTTGAACAATTGCCATTCGTATCTGGTTTCATTAATGTATCGTTTATGCATGTTTTGAATTAGTTATGTCGTATTCACTCATTTTCACTTAACACCGACACATTTGTTCATTTCACTCTATCCAATGTTGTTTAACATGATTTGAGGGAGGATGATGAAAACGAGATACCCATAATTGCAAACCGTATGCTTTCAGACAGAATCTCGTCAATGATGTACAGGCATTGCTTCAATCCCCTAAACACTGGAGACATAAGGAGTTAATCCCTAGTAAACCACTTCGAGCCTAGGAGTAGCAGTTTCCTTCGGATATTCAAACTTTACACTCAACCTGGGGCAGGGTAGTGTTCAGTTAATCTAACTCCGCACTTGAATCAACAAAGCGAAATCTAGAAGACGACTGTTCATCAATGACCCATGCTACAACAGTCACAACCTTCCAACAAAATCCAAAACAAAAAAATCAAAAAGCCTGCTAAGTCAAACACCTTAGAGGGGACTTAGGCAAAATCAAGGCAATCCCGATGGATCTGACAAGCAAAGTCAATCCATGCAAAAGTTAGGGATCAACAAAAACAAAAGCAAAAGAGGACCCCGAAACCCTCAACAAAAACAAAATAAGATTCAGTGGCCATTCAAATAGGGTTACTGATATCCATTAAAATAAGGTGACTGCCACGTCGAGCAAACCTTGAATCATCAAGCTTATACTGTCAAGACAAGTGCGAAATTAACTGAACGTAGGTATGGAGACCATTAAGAAGAAGAGGTGGGTACAAATCATATTTTGAGCCTAATATCCTTTGTTTCATAACCGTGAACCAGACCACGTTATAACCCTCGAAAGACCTAATTGAGGCGAGGTTTATTCTGAAAGCATACTATCGCAAGGTTGAGTAACCTGACTCCTCACATGATTTCTAATCATCAGCATTGGTGTCACTTCTCTTGATATATCTTTCACACCAATCAAAACTAGCATAATGTTTGGGCTAACGGTTCATTCGTTTCACTATCACGACACCTCAATAAATGACACACTTTTTCAAAACTTACATTGAACTGTGCATTAATATTACCATTTATGAATGTACAATTTTAATTGCAAATCAGTGCTAGGTATTCAAGGACATCTCAACAAAGGACAATCAAGAAGGAACTTGACTTTCAGTGGTTGACACAAAGCAAGGCTACCTCAAAACTCACAGGCTGGGGTAAATCACTCAACAGCTCGAGCAGGGGCAAGTCATCCGAGTTCAACCTCCATATGTCAGAGCTGGTTAATCTGGGGCGGACCAGTTAACAAGTTTAGACTGGGGCAAGGCCAAGTCATCCCGACCATCAAGCAGAGTTACGACCTTCTCTGAAGAAAATCCACAACCACCAAGTACCCAGGCTTGGGACATCCAGTGCATCTTCTGCTCTAATCAAGACATCTCCAACGAACTGCGTGTCGAGGAAATCAATCCCTCCCACCACCCAAAGTCCAATCCGCATTGGCAACTACCCAAAGTCCACCACGCTGGGCGTCTCCACCTGCATTTCCAATTACCCGTCTGTGTCATGGTGTATCATAAGCATCGCATTCAACATCATAAGCATCTTGCATCATATGCATACCCAATCATATCATACTTCCCCAACTTTTACATCTCCGTGCGTCAGCATTTACATTTGCACTTCCATTCGTTATGGAACATCATTTACATCCAGCATTAGCATATGCAAGTCAAGGTCCAGGATCAATCTCGAAGATTTTCAAGGCCGTTATCAGCCCAGTCAGGGGCATTCTCCGCAAGACTATGGGTTTCTCCCATGAAATTCAAGAACTTCAAAGCAATCATCAGCCCAGTCTGGGGCATCTTTTCAAGACCATGGGTAGTTCCCATGATGTATTTCAACCTCGTGGTTGAGCGAATCTTCAAATCAACGTACAGCCCAGCCAGGGGCATATCATTCAAGACCGTGGGCGTTCCCCACAAAGTTGTTCAACCTTTTGTTGGGCAAATCCAAAGACCTTAAGTGCAAGATTCAGCCCAGACAGGGGCATCTTCAGCAAAGCCGTCGCGTTCCTCACGAAGTTGTTCAACCTTTTGTTGACCAAGACAAACATTCAAAGACAAATTCAGCCCGGTCAGGGGTATCCTCTTCAGAATTCATGGTCGTAACCATGAAATCATTTCAATAGAATTACGATCTCCAAGCAAGACGGTGGGCGTACCCCGTTGTTTCATTTCAGTCCAATCTTCCTCTTGGTTATTCCCCAATGAGTTGTATCTAGCAAGCGTGACCATTGTCAATTGCCTTACTATCATCCTTTTGGTGATAGTCGAACCTCGTCAGTTCAACCTAGCCTACATCCTTTTGGGTGATGGTAACCTTCAATTTTTGTTGTTCTATCATCATTTTGGTGATAGCAACCTGTGTGTGTGTATTACGCTCCGTCATCCTTTTGGTGGGGGGTCTATCATAGTCATTAATGATAGATTGTGTGATAGTTTGTTTGTGTTACGCTCCGTCATCCTTTTGGTGGGGGGTCTATCATAGTCATTAATGATAGATTGTGCGATAGTTTGTTTGTGTTTCGCTCCGTCATCCTTTTGGTGGGGGGTCTATCATAGTCATTAATGATAGATTGTGCGATAGTTTGTTTGTGTTTCGCTCCATCATCCTTTTGGTGGGGGGTCTATCATAGTCATTAATGATAGATTGTGCGATAGTTTGTTTGTGTTTCCCTCCGTCATCCTTTTGGTGGGGGGTCTATCAAAGGTTTGGCTTGGATTGAAGAATCCCTAATGAAATTTCCATGAAAAAGGGCTTAAAAGGGAAAAATCAAATTTAATTCATTTGAAAACATTTTGTACTAACCTTGTGCATATTTTGAGTGCCAAACACATTTTAAACACAATGCCATCTTTGGATTAGAGATTTGAGTGCATCTTGGTGGCCATTTTCAAGCTTTCTTCAAGATTAAGCAACACATCCAAAACATGCCATAAGACCAAATCAAGGAGCCATTCTCAGCCCTTTGATCAACCTACCTCAGATGCAAGCTAAAGGAGCCATTTTTACAGCTGGGCAAGGGGAATTTCGTGTACTATTCAAATGGCCATGAAGTGAAAAAGTGAAAATCCAATTGGGCCCAAAGAGCATAGAATTGGGCTTGCTTTCCATCTGAATCCATCATACATAAACTCAGGATGATTCTCAAGTCTTCAGAAGTGGTTTTGGTGAGAGTTAGATGAGAACAGATTGAAAAAAAGAGAGGAAAAAGTCAAAATTCATTTTTGCATTTCAGTGAGTTTCAATCCAAACCAAACATTTTAAAACCTTCCTTGAGACTCATAGAGCGTTTCTGGGCATTTTATTTCAAGCTTTGATAACCAACTGAGCATTGAGAAAGCTTATTTTTAGGTTTCTTTCTTTTCAAAATATCTCTCTGTTCAAGCACTTTTATCACGCCATTTTCATGTCTTTTTAATCCTTGCATATCATAGATGGATTCTGGAATGATTTGATAGCTGTTTGCAAACTTTGTTCATTTGAGCTTATTTCTTTTTCCGTTCGTTTTGCCTTTTTAAAGCGTGATCAATGAAAATGGCTAGTGGATTCATGATCCACGTAACCTGGAGATCACTTTTGGCTTTTATTTTGCTCATTTTGGTTAAGTTTTGAGGATCTTGGGTTTTTGGTCGTGGCTTGTTCTTGATGGCTCGCAGGAGAAGACGACCGGAACAGTGGTTCCGACCGTCTGATTCTCCCTCCTCTTTTTAAACTCACCAGAGCAACGTGTTTCCTTTCTGTCTTTTGATTTTGCTTACTTTTTGTTTTAACGTCCCAGATTAAGACCCACCATAGACTTGCTTTGACCAAACACACTAGATCCAGCTGGAAATCTCATTAAATGACTTGGCATGCTGTGAAACATTGGATTGGTTTACTTTTTCAACCAACGTACTTGATTGATTTCCACCATGGACCTTGGTTTGACTTGCCACACTGAACACACACGTTTTTATTTCTTTTTCTTTTCTGGTGGGCTGGGCGTGCTATTCACGCCCCCTTAGTGAAGCCCAATGGTTTTACACGTTTCTGGGCTGCTTCCTGCACCCCCAGCCCTTTGTTTTTATTTTATTTTCTTTTTGTTTTTTTATTTCATTTCTGTTTAGATTTAAATTATTTTAAAATACTTCCAAGTATGATAAAATCCCAAAAAAATATATCCTGGATTCCTTGAGATGTCCTCTTTTATTTTATGAAATTTTTATTTTATTTTTTCTGATTATTTTTCAATTAAAAATGGAATTCAACTTTGGAAGTGTTTTATTTGACCTAAATCTGAATATGTTTTGTTCTTGATTTTATTTCTCTCATTTCCTTTTGATCCAATGAATAAAATTCAATCCTCATATCAATGATGAGTTGATGAATTTTTGAGGACCATTTTTCCCCTGGTTGATTGACTTTTGAGTTGACTTTGGATGCCTTTCATTTGACCCTAAACAATCCTCATTCACAATGGAGCACCCTTGTGAATCAATTTCTGTGGTGATGTTGTGAAGTGATTCTTATTACAATCTTTTGGCCTCTGGTTTCCAACATATTTATGAGCTTCTTGCATTTTATTTGATAATTTTTGAATCATTTTCCTATTTTTAGAGTAACTTGCAAGTCAAGTTACCCAAAAGGGGGGTTCATACATACATCTTGACCTAGTTTGACTTGGATATGACATTTTTGGATCCTTTGAGCCTTCAATGCCTATTGATTCATGTTGTTAACATGTTAAGGATGATGTTTGCTCATTTTTAGGTCATTATATTGTATTTTTCTTGTTCATTTGTTTGCTTGCTTTTGAGTTCCCAATTAGGGTTTCATTGTGAAACATGCTTGCTTTCCTTTGGGAATTTGCTTGCATTTCCTTGTATTTTACTTGCCTTTTCTTTTGAGAACTTTTACTTCATTCCCCTTGCTGTCCAAGGACTTTGTAACACCATTTAGGTTTATCTAAGTTCCCTCCTTTGGAGGTATTTGAAACATGAATTGAATGGTGAGCCATGAGGACACTTTTGTTGCATCTTTTGCACAAATCATGATGATGCCTTGGTTGAATGATATTTGGGGAATGCCTTGCTGTTTTCTTCTCTTGTTCTAACCCCTCTTTGAGTTAGGGTTCTTTTCCTTTCTCTTTTCATCTTGTTTTGCTTTGTGACATTGTGGTTGATGTTGTTTGGTTTAGGCCATTTCATCCCACTTTTGATGCTCTTGTGTGTTTCTATTGATGCATTTCTTGTTCCTTTCATCTCTTGCATTTGTCATATGAGTGCTTAAGGTTTAGATGAGCTTATGGTGGTCTTTACCCCACACAATTGCCTCCCTCATTTGCATTCCACGTTTGTATCCTTGCATGTTTATGTTGTTTCCTGTTGTTTCTTTGTCTCCTTTCCCTTAGGACCTCTAATCTCTCTTGTTCAAGAGAGGTTATGATAGACATTAAGATCTTAACCATGTATGATAAAATTAGGTAGCATTTCCTTTATCTCAATCTTAGGATCACCATTGCATGACAACTTTAGGTATGTGTTAGTTTCCATTTAGTTTGTTCCATCTCTTCTCATCTTCATACCATCTTAATACACTTAATAAAGATAATGGATATTATGCCATGAGCCTTACACTTGGGAAATGGTGATTGAGGGGCCACCTCTCAATTTCCTATAGTGCTTAGTATACGTCCTTAGGGCGATATGCGACACATTCGATCCTAGGTTTTAGACTTTAGTACAACACGCATTATAAACACTCCAATTCAAAAACAACTTCTCTAAAAAACACAAAAACAAATCATTCAACTTCTTTTTTCCCTTTGGGGGCCTTTAATATTGGAAAATCATTTTCATAAGGAGATTTTTGTTAACTCTTTGTTCTATCGCAAATGGTAACGCTTAAGTCTCCAATGGTCGAGCCGCATACACCAAACTGCTAGAACTGATTGTTAACCCTACTCGGGTAAAACAGTTGAACAAACCTATGTTCCCTTTTAGCTCGAACTACGTTTTCTCTTATCTTTCATACTAGATGAAAGTACGTAGGCACAAGACACGATGTCTTGGCGAGAAACCTTCCCCCCTTTCACCCGTAGTTAGCCGAACTACGTTGACTCTGACTTCTCATTTCATATGAGATACGTAGGCATAAAGCACAGTTGCATTGCCGAGTCACTTCTTTTTCTTTTGTCCTCAAGCCTGTAGTTAGATAGTTTCAATCACCCTTTTAGACTAGACAACAAGCGTGGATCCCGTCGAGTATGACGGACATGAGGGGTGCTAACACCTTCCCATCGCGTAACCGACTCCCGAACCTGAGATTTGGTTGTGATGACCGATCTTATCCCTCTTTTTGTTAGGTTTTCTCTAAGAGTTTCCTTTCCCTCTCTTGGGATAAATAACGCACAATTGCGACTCTTCTGTCATTGTCGGTCTCGATTTTTGCAGTAGCGACAATAAGCATTTGTTAGTCAACACTACACGTGTCACAATGTTTTGAGTAACATTCTAAGTTACTCCCCCTCAACTGATGCACAGCACATCAATGCACACAACCTGCAGACAACCTGTAGTCACACAAATTCATCCAGCATGCTCTAGATTATGGATGTCATGACATTCAGGATGACATCCAGAAGAACATAATCACGCTACTCCCTCTGAAAAGATGCATAGCCACATACATTCTGCAAACACCCTGCAGATACATACACTACTAGCAGCTACACTATTACTAGGTTCCATCAAGGAACACGCACACATCATACATTCCTACACTCATTAGGAACTCACACATCACTAACAACATCAGCTGTTATCGCACATGCACAATAGCACTCTGTTACAAACATGCTCACTTTAGCAGCAACACAACCAAGTCTTCCACCTGTGAGAGATACACTTCTCTTACCTGCTGTTACTACTTGCTGTTATCTAACACTCTCTCCCCCTTTTTAGCCACAAATTAAGATCAAACTAATAAAATAATATAGATCATAATGAGTAACATTACACATGTTTGAGGTCATTACAAAAACTGCTCATGAAGAGCATCACAAATTAATGCTGTCACATTAAAACAAAAGTCAAACACAAAAAAAATATTCAAACCAGCATCACTTGTCATTAGCTCAGCAACCAGCACCCTGAGCCCCACAACAGTCTATCAACACATATTATTCATCCTCCTCAGAGGAACTAAAACCAATGTCATTAGCATCGGTTGAGATATTCTTATCAGAATCTTCACCTGTCATACCCACACCATCAATATCAGCTGTATTTCTTTCAAGGCTTTGAATAAGAGATTCTAGCTTGATCATTCTTGCAGTTGCTGTACTAATGGTTTCTCCCAAGTCCCTACATGTTTCCTTTAATTCAACAATTATCATTTCTTTAGAGATGTTGGCCTTCTCATCAGAAGTGAAAACCATATAAGGGTCATGTCTCCTTGCAAAGAGTTTGAAATGCAGAGACAGTGCAGACTCCCTCTTGCTGGCAGTATCACTTGAATTCAGGATCCCAGGGTATTGGTTTAGGATGATCTCACACATGAGGGAGGGAAAAGAAATAGGCAGCTTGATAGCACTGGTTGTGGGGTGCTTAACAGTCTGCTCAAAAATGTATAGACCAAAATCAAAGTTAACTTTGGTAACTACGGCATGAATGGTCTTGCCTAATCCAACAACAATGGTGGATGTATGGTTGGTAGGCACCTAATTAGTAGCTCCAATTCTATGAAGAATGGCATATTTTACACTGAGCAGTGCTGCAGACAGATTCCCTTTGGATGGCCATGTTTTGACTTGATTTACAGTGATGATCTTACAAACCTGGTTGTCTGAAGCAACCAATTCAGTCTCACCATCATTTGCTTGCCCTAAATATCTGTTGATCACAGCAGGAGAGAATTGCACACACTTTCCTCTGACAAAAACCTTCATGAACTCCTTGCTATTTCTATTTGAGATTGAGTTAGATATGTTTACAATGAACTCCTTTACCAGACCTTCGTAGCATTGGGAAAATCTAGTGACTGTCTTGAGCAGTCCAACTTTGTTGATCAGATCTATTACCTCCTTGATCTCTAAGGCATCCTTCCCCAATTCTCTCTCAAGGGTTATCCTTCTTTGGTAGACATATCTCCATTTTGTCACACTGTGAATAGTATGGAAAGAGATATTGTCTAGAGGGGCAGCTGGCATAGGGTTAAGAGTTTTCTTACCTGATGATTTCTTTACATGAAATATGTTAGGAGCATCTTTCAAAACATCACTATCAGAATCAGATTTACTATCAGTAACTTTCCTTTTCTTGGATGCAGCTGATACCTTGCTCCAAGGTTTGGAGAGTCTAACAGGAGTTCTTTTTCTCTGACTTATGGAATGATTTTCTTAAAGTACACCTTTTCCTTTCTTGGTCACTAGTTTCCTGGCTATACTAGGAGCAACGTTCTTGATTAGTTCATCATCTGATGACACATCTACAACATGATCACCATTTCCAGTAGCTTCATTCATCACTTCCTCATTGTCAGTGCTCTTGGTTTCACCATTATTTTGGCCATCCTCCTGACCTTCCTCCTGTACCACATAGCTAGCAAGATTTTCTAGATTCTCTGTGTTAGAGTTAGCTTGACAGAGGAAAACTCAGAATAATCCTCATGATTCTCATTAGAGATTGGGAATGGATTAACCCTAGACAGAGGAATGGTGATTCCATGTACATTATGACCTTCATGGAGGATTTTGGAATCTAGTTCATCAACAGACCTGTTATCATAGGTAGAGTCCTTCATTCTATTATAGTTGTCCATGGATGGTTCAGGATTCTTACCTTCTTGGTCTGCATGTGAAGGAGCTGAAGTTTGGGCTTCACTACCTCTTCCAAAGGCCATGCTTAGAGGAATGACATCCAGGATATCCTCCAGGGAAATGCTCTTGTGTTGAGCAGAGTCATGCTTGGTAGGGATGGAAGTTTGAGACATTGTTGATGACTTTGGCTGTAGAATAAGGAGTTTTCTGTGGTGGTTGTATGAGGCATGCAAGGAGACGAATTTGTATGAGCAACCACAGTGGCAATCTGATAGTATAAAGGGGCTAGAAGGGTTTGCTTGCAAGAGTGGAGGGAACTTAATATTTTGACCAATCAGAATATGATTAATTTTCAAAATATAATTCCCTATTAATTTCTATAGTCTCTTACTACACCACCTTTCCAAACTGCTTCTTTCATTTTCACTTAGGGTAGTCTGGTGATCCCTTGTGAAACTATTAGCCCTTTGTATGTCAGAGTCCTTAAGCTCTACACTATCTCTTCTAGAGTGAAGTTGGTCATCACTATACATTGTTCTATTATGATGAATTGAGTTCATAGTGATGTGACACTGAATGTCACAATATAATGTCATAACATTCTGAGTGACACTGATCTCTTGGTTCTGGCCATTTTTCATGGACTCCACCAAATTCCAATATAACAGGTCCAAATTTCTGTGTTGTCCCTTCTTTGGATAAGCTATCTTGGCTTGCCTACCAACCTGATATTTACCATATCCCGTTGACTTTGAAGTTCCTCTTACTGCTGTCTTAGATATGGTTTTTTCTAATTTTTGAATGTGTCTACCTTTCTCCAACCATATTTGATCCTTCTTTTCTTCATTGATCAAGATAGTTGGATTACTTCTGGGCTCCCATAAGTAACAATTATTCTTGGCTCTAGATCCCCTCATGATCTCCTCCCCTTCTTCATTTAAGACAGCACATTCATCCTTAGTGAATTTTACATGGAAACCTTGGTCACACAAATGACTGATACTGATAAAATTTACAGTCAGTCCCTTAACCAACATGACATTATCCAATTTTGGAACACCAGGATAATCTAGTTTTATAGCTCCTTTGATTTCTCCTCTAGCACCATCTCCAAAAGTTACATGACTTGAGGAATGAGGTTTTGTGTTTACCAAAACATTCTCTACCCCAGTCATGTGTCTAGATCAACCACTATCAAAATACTAATCTTCTTTGATAGGCATCCTTAGAGAAGAGTGAGCTACTAGAGCCACATTCTTAGAAACCCATTGTCTCTTCTTGATAGGAGCTTCCTTCTTGGATTTAGCATGATGCAATTTCTTGACATGAGCACCCTGTTTGGATTTTCCTTGATGAGGATGACTAGGAAATCCATGTAGCCAGAAACAGACATATTTAATATATCCATGTTTTCCACAATGGTAACACCTATACCCTTGGAATTTTTTCTTGGTTTGGTTCCAGCTTCTGTTTCTCTGATGTTGAGACATTGGTCGTGACATCCATTTTGACCTCTGAGTTTCAGGCTTTGGCCTTTTGAGCTCCAAGATGGGTTTCTGTTCACCAACAAATCCCAGTCCAACCATGTTTCCAGCTTTCTGACCAGTATGTAGAATCCTTTCTAGAGTGTCAGTCCCAGGGTTTAGCATCCTTATGTATTTTGATATCTGCTCCATTTTGGATTCCAACAAAATTGCCTCACTTTTGAGTGAGTCAATTGTTGCAAGATGCTCTATCTTCTCATCCTCTAATTCCCTTATGCATTTCTTCTGTTGTTCTCCTTGCTGATATAATTATGCACTTCTTGTGCATAGCTTTTCGTATGAATCTGCAAGTTCATCATAAGTTAGCTCATCTTCACTTGAATCACCATCAGATATGCATACATTGTTCAGAATAATGACATGCTTAGTGTCGCTACTGCGAAAATAAGGTGCCGGCAAAACAGAAGAGTCGCCACCTTTCGTTATTTATCCCTCAGAACAGGAAAGGAAAAGATCGTAAAAACCTGACGAAAAGGTATAAGACAAGGTCATCGCAACCATTGTCTGGGTTCGGGAGTCGGTTACGCAAGGGGAAGGTATTAGCACCCCTCACGTCCGTCGTACTCGACGGGATCCACACTTGTTGTGTTTACTGGACGGGTTGGTTTTATCTATCTACCTATCAAGGCCGGCTTAAAAAGAAAAGAAAATGACTCGGCAAAGCGTCGCGCTTTATGCCTATATATTCTCATCAGAGAATGAGAAATCAGAGTCAACGTAGTTCGGCTAACTACGGGTTACGGGGAAGGTGGCTCGCCAATACATCGGTATTGTGCCTACGTACTCTCAACAGGTATGAGAGATCAAAGCTTACGTAGTTCGGGATAATACAGATTACAGGAATTCAGATTCATCTATTTTTTCGAGTAGGGTTAACAAACAGTTCCAGCAATTTGGTGTACGCAGCTCGACCCTTGGAGACTTAGGCGTTGCCGTTTGCGGTAGAACTGGGAGTTAACGACACTCTTTTCTTCAGAAAAGCTTCCTTTGAATTACGGGCCCACGGGGCAAAAAAGTTTGAAGTTTGTTTTCTGTCTTTTACGAAAGAACTGTTTTTTATGGATGTTTGCAACCAATATCACACTAGAGACTATGACCTGAGAGTGAATGCGTCGCATGTCACCCAAAGGGTGCCATACTAAACATCCAAGCTGTCAGAAAGAAACTCTCCGACAACCCTTTCTCAGATAGCTTAAGGCTCGTAACGTACGACATCAGTTAACCTTTATTACTGTATTTTTATTTGTTTTGAGATGAGAAGAGAACGAACAGGTTCAACTAAAGGGGAGACTATCAAGTCCTAATGTTGTCATGCCAAGGATTCATCCTATGGTTGAGGTTTGAAACAGGGAACTCCTAGAAGTTATCATACATAGGTTTCAACCTAAAGTTCTAATCATCACTTCCTTATCAAAGGAAGTGAGATTCCTAGGGGATCATGTCAATGATGAACAACAACAGATAAAGCATCAGCTTAAACAGTAAACAGTAAACGACTGTAAAATGCATGCAATGCAAGTGAGGGAGGAAATGTGTGTGGGACATAAGCCTCCACAAGCTCATCTTAACCTCAAGCCAAGTATGAATAATTGTAATCATACAGAAGAAATAAAATGCCATCAAGCAAATCACAAACCACATAGGCAAGGGAGCAGAGCTCTACCGAATACCCGCAAGCAAAGCCATACAGTAAAAATACAAGCAGAGGGAGCCACTCAACCTCTAGTGCAATCATGCCCTTAGCTTACATCAGTCTAAATATGAACTTACTCTAATGCATCAAGCAAATCAAACAAGTCACATCAATACAGTTGCACAACAATCAAACAGGCAGGAAAGAAAGCAAATCAACATCTTCCACAGCTTCACAACAAAGCTCCTCTGACAGCAGTTCAGTCCTCAGTCCTCAACATCTCTTCAGGGCTTTCATCTTCACTTGCAAGCATCAACTCGCTTCTTCAAGCTTCTAATACATCAAACATAAGTATCAACTTATCCTTTCTTCTTTAGGCCTCAGCTCCACAGTAAACTCCACCTTCAGGCTTCAATCCCAATTGCAAGTATCAACTTGTTCCTTCTTCAAGCTTCAGCTTCTTCATTCAATCTTCAATGGATTCCCCTTACAAGTATCAACTTGTTCTTCATCTTCTTCAAGCTTCAGCCCTTCCCTCAATCTCAGCTTGATCTTCTTCCCACAAGTATCAACTTGCTCCTCTTGATTCTCAAGCTCCAGCTCCAAAGGTAGTCTTCAAACACAGAGAAGTATCAACTTCTATCCTTCAATCTTCTTCAAGCAAGGAGCTCCATCCTCTAGCAAAGGAGAAATATTCATCTAACAAGAACAAAGTTTGGATAATTGGTAGCAGAGTGAAGACCAAAGGTCACCACTAAGCATCCTACCATCAGAGAAAGGGACCCTCAAAGGTTCTACCAACTTGTAAAGAGCCACACATCCTACCAAAGGAGGGATGAGGCCTTTACAAGGGGACCTTACATCATAGGGAAGAATGGAAGTGATCAACATCTTCCATGTTTATGAAAGAAGAGAATCTATCTAGAAGCTCTGCCTACAAACCCTAATCTCAACACCTAATCAAAACTACACCAAAAGAAGGGAAAATATTCACACCCACCTTTCTTCAAGCAATCCATTGCATCCTCAACTTGCCTTAATCTTCAACCAAGGGTAAAAACAACACAAGCTTACTCTAAGGGAACCTAAGGGGTTAATCTAATCAAAGTAGTGCATTAGAATCATCTAAAGATAGCATCTAAACTAAAATGAAACTAAAATAGTAAACCACCTTATAAATTCCTACAAAAATTCCTAAGGGACCCTAATTCAATCATGAATCTACCATACAAAATTCAGAGGTTGAATCATCCACCAAGTTCTAGATATAAAACCTAAATCATAAGGTACTAACCATAAACCCTAAAAATGGAGCTCCTAATGTTTCAACTTAAAACTATCACCTACATTCATCACAAAAATATGAGAAAAATATAAGGGGAACATTCATATCTATGCTAGCTACACACAAAGAATCAAGGCAAGAATCAACACCAAATGCTCAAACCAAATTCATCAAAACAAAGCATCAACCATGGTTATTTTAATATCAATTAAAATTCAACAAATGCAAATAAAATCAAAAATGCATACAATATTAATATTTTTTATCTAAAAAAAACTAGATTCAATCATGAATCAATGGAAAAAGGAATGGAATTAATTGAGTTAGTATTCAATTTTTTATGAATTATTTACTAAACCATGTAAAATGAAGAAAATAAAGGAAAATAAGAGAAATTGATAAACCCAGCGTGGCAAATAGCAAATGAAACCAGTTCAAATATGGATTGGGCCAAGGGGGGGGGGGGGGGTGTTGATATCAACCAATGCTAAGGCCCAGGCGCTTGGATCCATTGCTCAATTCAGTTCACAAATTAATCAAAAGAAAAAAACACATGCCAGGGTTCGAACCAACACATTCTTGGTTCATCTAGCGAAAACCAAAGCCTGAGTTCTCCAACTTATCAAAACGGGGCGTTTAAGGGGAGGGGTATGTGGCGCAACGAGGATCCTTGGATCCAGGTCTGAGTCAAAGTCTACCACATGAGTGAACGCTCTAGATCATGTCTTCCCCAATTCAAATTTCTGAAACTTCTCCACCTGCGCGCGCGAAGGTCACCGCCGGTGGCTTTTCCGGCCGACCTCGTCCAACCCTAACTCTCTCTATAATCAACCATTGGCCATGATTTCTGAATGAAAGTTGACCAGAATTTCGCCAGGATCCCAACCATACCACTAGTTTATGCTAAAAACGCAGGGTTTGCAAAAGCACAGTCTCAACCGAAAATGGCATAAACCCTAAATTGTCTCTAATCATCAAATTAATTAACCAGAATCCATCTATATCCTAAGGGGAACTTAACCACATGCTTCTAATTGATTTAAAGTGCGTAATTAGAGAGATATTTCAAGAACTTAGAACCATCCTTGAAGCTTAAATTGCAGTGGTTACACGCCTCAATTCTCTTCCAAACCTTGCAGAATCCTTCAAGGAGTAATGGTGGACAATTCTTGGTGCTCAATTCTTGCTGAAACCTCTTGATTCTCCAAAACGAGTTTTCACTTTCAAGCTTTTTTCTTCACCTTACTCCAATGGCTTCTCAACAGAATTCTGCACTAGAAGCTTCCTAACATGATCCAAATCCTATTTATAATGTGTTCTGATGGATATGAAGCCCAAACTAGGCCCAATTAGGGATTTTGGATCTTCACTTTTTCTTCCAAATTTCAACATGGATGTGTGCCTTCAAGCCTTGCTCATGCTCCAAACTCAGTCCAAATGAATCATTTAACACTTGCGGAATGTGATTGAAGTGTTTCCCTCCTTTGGTTTCAACATATGGAATGTGTAGGATATGTTTCTTACTTGTGAAGTAATCATCCAAATGGCTATGTTATGGACCTCAAATCAAAAATGTGACAATTCCAATCTTTCTAAAACATCAATTCCATTCAAAATGACCACAAATTTGACTTGGAAACATGTTAATCTCATTTATTTTGAATTTTCTCATTTTAATTCATTAAAATGGCTTTTATGTGAAGTTTCTTCAACCAATGCTTGATATAATCCATATCAATGAACACTTGATGTTTAGACAAGCTAAAAACATCATTTTGAACAACTTTCATGTTGAACAAAAATGAATTTGAGACCTCTAAGTTGGTGAAAATGGCCTATGATCACAAATGACCTATAATCACTAAATGTCCAAAATACCCTTGACTTGTCAAAGCCATAACTTGAGTTCTACAAATCCTATCAAGGACTTATAGTACTTTCTAGAAAGCTAAGAGGATAAGGAACAACATTCATGTTGACCAAAAGTTCATAGGAATCATCCTTCTAGGGAAAAAGTATCATGCAAGTTGGGTAACTTTCAAGCTCCAAATTCACATTCCTCAGATGACTTGTAACTTGTCAAGGCCATAACTTGAGCTCTACAAATCCTATCAAGGACTTATAGCACTCAAATTAAATCTAAGATCATGCTCTACAACAATCATGTTGGGGGAAAAATGAGATTACAATCACATCTTGGGCTAAATTGCCTTGAAGATAGGGGTCAAACTAGGGGATTTTACACTGTCAAGCCTTAGAAACCCTAGCTTGAAACTTCTCAAACTCTTCAATCATGATGAGTTAACCCAGGAATCATCCTTATAACATCTCAATGCCTCAATCCATGATCACATGGCTCTTGAATTAGGTCTCAACCTCCTTCAAATCCTCAGTTGACTTAGGGTTGACCCAGTCAAACCCTAGCTGCACCATTCATGGTTGAGCCTTCTTAATCTTGCATAATGACCTGTCTAGGCCTCAAATTGATCTTCAACACTTCTAATGAGCTCTCTCAAGACCTCAAGTTCAACTTCATGGCCTCAGAATCATCTGATGGCTTCCCTCAACTTTCAAGTTAGGAGACATACACCCTTGGTTTCAACCACTATCTTTGAGGATCTTTTAACTTCCCTGACAAGGATATCAACCCTTGAACACTTGACTAACCTTCTTAGCTAGCTTCAAAGCCTTGTGTAGCCCTTGATTGGTAATCATACCTCTTTATCTCCTGCATACATGTCAATGAAATGCAAATGATAATGCTAATGTGAATGAAATGAAACATAAGCTAGGTAAAGAAATGTTGGTCAAATTTTAGGGGGCAACACTTAGCATATTCTTCTTCTGATCCACTTTCAGAATCTCCATCTGACCAAGTGACTGCTAATCCCTTTTGCTTTTTGAGATAGGTGGGACACTCAGTTTTAATGTGACCATAACCCTCACACTCATAACACTAAACTCTTTTGCCTTGACTAGATTTATCCCTTCTGCTGATGTCAGAAGAATTGTTCTTGGCATAAGATTTGGACTTATAGTCTATTCTTTTGACCAGTTTGTTAAATTGTCTTCCAAGCAAGGCTATTGCTTATGACAAATTCTCCTCACTTTCACCATTGTCTTCATTAGAAACTTCTTCAGCCTTTGTCACAAGGGCTATGCTTTTCTTCTTTTTAGCCTGATCCCACATTCCCATCTCAAAGGTTTGGAGATAACCAATGAGTTCATCCACCTTCATATTGCATATGTCTTGAGCTTCTTCAATGGCAGTGACCTTCATGGCAAACCTTTTAGGCAACGATCTGATAATCTTCCTCACAAGCTTCTCTTTAGACATCTTTTCTCCCAAGGCTCATGAGGTATTGGCAATTTCAAGGATATTCATGTAGAATTCATGAATAGTATCCTCCTCCTTCATTCTCAGACTTTCAAACTTGGTGGTCAGCATTTGTAATCTTGACTTTAGAGGTTCCCTCATGAGTTGTTTTAAGAGTATCCCAAACCTCTTTAGCCAGCTCAGAATGATGCACCAGTCTGAAAATGTTCTTGTCTATACCATTGAATAATGCATTCAAAGCTTTAGAATTCCCAAGAGCCAAGGCTTCTTACTCTTTGGTCCATTCTTCTTCAGGTATAAGCACATAAAATCCATCTTTATCAGTCTTTACTGGATGTTCCCATCCCGAGTTTGCAGATCTCCATGCCTTGCTGTCTAAAGACTTCAAGAATGCTATCATCCTTGGTGGTCTATTTGTGAATCTTATATCTTTATCCATAGTACAAGAATTTATTCTCCCTAGATCTCACCCAGAAAATAACAGGCAGGGTTCCTGCTCTGATGCCAATTGAAATTCTGGCAATCACACAGTGGATGTTATCACAGATGTTATGACATCCACTATAACACAAACTACTGGGCTCAATAATAAGTTGTAAATGGAAAGCTGTAAATAACACACGTAATTGTTCACCCAGTTCAGTGTCAACCATACCTACATCTGGGGGCTACCAAGCCAGGGAGGAAATTCACTATTAGTAGAATTAATTCAGAGTCAAACAACTCGTTTGCACTCTTCACTTAAGACCTACCCAATGACACTTCAGCCTAGAGTCCACTATACCATGTGAGTACAAACCCTCATGTAATATATGGTATTGAGTTTCGATGATGACAAAACGCAACCATGGATGAATCGGTCTTATCGGCTCTACATATACAAGACAATTGCAATATTTCATCTCTCATATCCTTCTTATACCTTCTAACTTGGCATATTCAATTCAATATATGTGGAAGATCGTTGGTTATGTTTAAATGTATTAAAATCATAAATATAAGCATTTTTACAGATTTGCAGGCTTTGAGTCGACCACAGGTCGGCGCATAAAGCAGTACAAACTCCCACTGGTCGATGCACGCTAACCTATGGTCGACCACAGGGTCAGCGTATGAAGTAGTGCAATTTCTCACTGGTCGACGCACGCCAACCTATGGTCGACGCATGCAGTCAACACTTTTCAGATTGCCTAAAACTTCAGGCTATGCGTCCATGCATAGTCCTGCTATGGTCGACCCCTCGCGCGTTTGTGCAGTTAGTGAAGTCTTTCTACTTTGGTTGAAAAGCTGTTAAGTGTGTTGGTTGGTTGGTTACTATATATAGATTGGTTGGTTACTATATATAGAAGGTTTGTTCATTTTAAACAACAATAATTGAGATTTTGAGTCAATTGTGCAAGAAACAAGAAAAGTGAAATAGGTGCTACCAAATCTCTTCATCTTCATCCTCAACAATTCACAACACAACAATTCTTGCTGTGTTTTGTGTCTCGTTCAAGGTGATAAGGTCTGAAGCCGTTGATTGGGAATCCGGTTTGGGTGGAGTTTGTAGCAGGTTTTTCTTGAATAAAACCTTTAAGGTTTTACCCTCCAAGATTTGGAGAATTTGGGGGGTTTTTGGTACGGATCGTCTTTACCAACTTCAACTGAGCAAAGGTGATTGAGAAGCCGAAGGTTTCATCAGTCTAGTAGTAGGAATCAGTGAAGTGTGCAAGAGAGTTCCGAGTTTGATTTGTGGTGATTGAGATCAGTCAAGCCGAGGGTTTGAAGAACGGAAGGTTGTTCAACAAAGGGGCTGGAATCGGAGGTCTACTCACAATGATCGAAGAACTTGATTCGACTCGAATCAAGGAACAAAGAGAGAAAAGCATCATCAACATCAAGAGAACTTGTTTGTATATTTTGCTTATCTATCCTTGTATAAACACTTCAACTTGACAGGTGATATCTATTATATTGATCTCAATTCTAGATTTAGAATTGAGGGCAGACGTACCCCGAAGCGAGGACGGCGGGGGAACTGCCTCAACAAATCTTTGTCTCCTTTATTTTTCAGCACTTTCATTTTGGAGTTAGAATTTGAGTAATTTTAGTTTAAGCAATTCCATCAAAATTTGCATTGAATTGAGTAAGTGGTCGTTACTGTTTTGAACTCTAGTACAACAATAGATTGTACAATGAATTTGGAATTACTTACTCAAGCTAAAATTCACTTGGAGTGTCTCGCACACCAAGTGTTTGATAAATTGCCTAAACCAAAATTCACTGGGATTATTTGCTTAGTTTATGGTGATTGTGGAGCATTGGAACTAGTCCTACTTATTAGTGGTAAAATAAATTGATTAGTGTGACTAGTGTGTTGAATCTAATTTTTGCTCATTATCACTTCCATAAGGCTAGACGTGTATCCGGTCTTCTAATAACAGTTCATTTTAAACGATAATTTTTCCACGGCCGCTTCCGCAAAAACAAATATTTTTAAATCCAATTTTTAATTGGTAAGCGCCGACTGAATTTTTAATTGGGATCTATTCAACCCCCCCTTCTAGATCCAAGCCATCGTCTAACAAGTGGTATCAGGAGCACCGATTCACTTTGTGCTTCAAGTACAACTTGGATAGAAAATGGCAAACGAACTTAAAGGGGATTATAATAGAGATCCCGTTTTTAATTGAGAAAATTATAGTTATTGGAAGGACTGTATGCGGGTGCACATAAATTCCATAGATAGAAAAGTATGGAATGTTATTATCAATGGTCCAATGGAAATTACCATGACCAATGAAAATAATGAGATTGTGCCTAAGCCCGGAGCACAATGGGTAGATGATGATGAAAAGAAGTATAACTACGATTGGAAAGCCAAGAATATTTTGATCTCCTCATTAGGAGTTGATGAATATTATCGGGTTTCTCATTGTCTTACGGCAAAAGCTATGTGGGACTCATTACAAGTCGCCCATGAGGGGACTAATGATGTTAAGCTAGCTAGAATCAACATATTAACACAAGAGTTTAATCTCTTTTACACGGAGAAAGGGGAAACCATTGCGGACATGCAAAAGAGATTTACTCATCTCATCAATAGATTGGATTTACTAGGTAGGCCGGTGGCCAATGATGTTTCTACTAACAAAATTTTGAGATGTCTTAACAGGGAATGGCAGCCGAAGGTGACTGCCATCAAAGAAGCAAACGATCTCACTATTTTGGACCTAACAACATTATTTGGAAAGATGCAAGAGCACAAACAAGTGCTCCTAAGCCTAGACCAACATGAAAAGAAAGAAAAGAAGGACAAAACAAAGATAGTTGAAAAGAAATCTATTGCTCTTAAGACTTCCTCCTCAAATTCTAAATCTAAGGAGCAAAGTGATTATTCATTAAGTAACGATGAAGAAGATGACAAGAGTAAGGATATGAGGTTGTTCGTAAAGCGCTACAATCGCCACGTGAGAAAGAATGGCATCCAACATTCCGAGAAGAACCTTGTCAACTTCCGAAAGCAATCTAGGAACTCTAAAAATGACGACACAAAAGGGAATAAAACTAGAGGATCGTGCTACAAATGTGGAAAGACCGGGCATTATAAACCAGATTGTCCTTTGAACAAAAAGGGCAAAGAAAAGGAATCTAATAAATCATATAAGAAGCCTTCAAAGCCGAGAAGAGCATATATAGCTTGGGAAAGCGATAGTGACTCTTCCGAAGATGAAAGCTCAAGTGATGAAGAAGAATCTGTGAACTTGTGTCTTTCCGCTTATCAAAAGAAAAAGAAGAAACAGGTGTGTCACTCTAAATATGAAAACTCCTCTAGTATGTCTCATTTTGAATTACAAGCTGCATTTAATACTTTGCATTATGAAGCTAAAGAAGCCTTTAAAAGGCTTGCCTCGAATAAACAACTTTTTATTCACTTAGAACAAAAGATTCACGAGTCCGAAAGAAAACTCGAGGCACTTAAGACTTCCATTGTGGAAAGTACTAAATCAGGTTGCGAGGACCTTAGAAGTAGAATAATTAACTATGGGTGTGATACTTGTTATGTTTGGCAAAATGAAGTTAGAAATCTAAAGGCCAAACTTAACAAGGCTCTTGAGCCCAAAATTACCTTTGCTATCGATAAATCCGATTTTAGAAAAAGTATGGTGAATCCATATCAAAAATACAAATATGTTATAAGGGATCAAGATAGCAAAGGCAATCCAAAAGTTAATTTTTCTTGTCTATATTGTTGCAAGAAAGGCCATTCCATTGCTAAGTGCCGGTTTAGGAGATTTCTAGTTCCTAAAGGCGTTTACCAATGGTTGCCCAAATGCGACTATTTTGTTACTCACAATTTAGGACCCAATAAGCCATTGGGTACCTCCTCTTGTTGACTGTTTTTCATAGGTACAATGTGTCGAGACCACCGAGAGAAGATGGGTTCTTGATAGTGGATGCTCAAGACACATGTTAGGAGACATATCCCTCTTCATCGACTTCGTGGCAAAGAAGAAAGGATATGTAACCTATGGTGACAATAATCGCGGTGCAATACTTAGTAAAGGTAGTGTAGATAACCCTTCTTCCACTACTATTTCTGATGTGTTGCTTGTCGAGGGTCTTAAACATAATCTACTTAGCATTAGCCAATTATGCGACAAAGGATACGATGTATCATTTTCAAAAGATTGTTGCAAAATTGTGCATAGTGATGACAAGAAGAGTATGTTTAATGGCCTAAGAGTAAACAACGTCTATATGCTAGACTTGAATGAAGTATCGTTAACAAGTGACAAATGTCTCATGATAATGAGTGAAGACTCGTGGTTATGGAATAGGCATTTAGCACATGTTAACTTTGACTTGCTAAATAAAGTAGTCTCAAAAGATCTAGTCTTAGGTGTCCCCAAGATAAAGTTTACCAAGGATCACCTTTGTGATGCTTGTCAAAAGGGAAAGCAAACGAGGATCTCTTTTAAATCTAAAAATATTGTTTCAACTACGAGACCTCTCGAGCTTCTCCATATGTACTTATTTGGGCCATTTAGAATTAAAATCCTAGGTGGAAACTATTACGGTTTTGTAATAGTGGATGATTTCTCTAGATTTTGTTAGACTATCTTTTTGGCTAGCAAGAGCGATATGTTCGTCGCCTTTGAGAGATTTGCCAAGCTTTCCCAAAATAAATTAAGCACAAACATTGTGTCAATTAGAAGTGACCATGGAGGTGAGTTTGAAAATCATTTATTTAAAGAATATTGCGGTAACCATGGAATTGATCACAACTTCTCCGCTCCACGCACTCCTCAACAAAATGGGGTTGTGGAGTGCAAAAATCGCATTTTAGAAGAATTGGGGAGAACCATGATCAATGAAAGTCGATTACTGAAATACTTTTGGGCTGATGCCATAAGTACGACTTGTTATGTTTTGAATAGGATGCTAATCCACCCCATTCTAAACAAAACACCGTATGAGCTTTTAAAAGGGCGCAAGCCAAACGTGTCTCACCTACATGTGTTCGGTTGCAAATGTTTCGTTTTGAATAATGGAAAGGAAAAATTGGGTAAATTTGACTCTAAGGCTGATGAAGGTATCTTCCTTGGATACTTTCAGTCAAGTAAAGCCTATAGAATCTACAATAAAAGATTGCTTATTGTTGAAGAATCGGTACATGTAATATTTGATGAGTCTTATCCGAGAAATGTCGGAAAAGGTAGTGTTATTCATGGTGCATGTACATCTTCAGAAGACATACTCAAAGATGCTGAGTCAGGAACTGATCAGCCTGACCAGGCCAAAGTTGAGGAGGATAAAGATGACCGCCATGAGGAAACCGAGGAAGGTCATCCGCCTTCAAAAGATGATCTCCCTCCAGCTTGGAAGTCTTCCAAATACCATCCAATTGATAACATTCTCGGAGATATATCAAAGGGTGTTACAACCCGTTCTTAGATAAGTAATTTCTGTTATCACTTCGCTTTCGTTTCGCAAATTGAACCTAAGAACCCAAAAGACGCCTTACTCGATGAACGTTGGTTTTCGTCAATGCAAGAGGAACTAAATCAGTTCACTAGAAATGAGGTTTGGGACCTTGTCCCTCCTCCGCGAGGACATCGAGTAATTGGCACCCGATGGGTGTTTAGGAACAAGTTGGACGAAAACGGGGTAATAACCCGAAACAAGGCGCGTTTAGTCGCGCAAGGCTATAACCAAGAGGAAGGCATCGATTATGAGGAGACTTATGCGCCGGTTGCTCGACTCGAGGCTATACGACTTTTGCTTTCCTTCGCTTGTGCGAAGAACATTAAGCTTTTTCAAATGGATGTTAAGAGTGCATTCCTTAACGATTTTATTAATGAAGATGTTTATATCGCACAACCTCCGGGTTTTGAGTCACACGAATATCCTGATCATGTCTATAAACTAAAAAGAGCCTTGTATGGACTCAAACAAGCTCCTAGAGTGTGGTATGAGCGCCTAAGCAAGTTCTTACTTGATCAAGGATATTCGAGAGGCAAAGTGGACACAACTCTCTTTATTAAGCGTCAAGGAAAGCACTTGATATTGGTACAAATTTATGTTGATGATATTATATTTGGGTCAACTAACATGAATCTCGTGAGAGAGTTTTCTAACCTTATGCAGGGTGAATTCGAGATGAGTATGATGGGGGAGCTCACATACTTTCTCGGATTGCAAATTAAACAGCTTGAGGATGGAATGTTCGTGAGTCAAACTAAGTACTGTTTGGAACTTCTCAAGAGATTTGACATGGCAAACTCCAAATCCATAGACACACCTATGCCTACATGCGCAGACTTGAATAAAGATGAAAATGGTAAGGATGTAGAGGTAAAACGGTATCGAGGTATGATTGGTTCACTTCTTTATCTTACCGCATCTAGACCAGACATTATCTTTAGCGTGTGCATGTATGCTCGATATCAATCGGCTCCTAAGGAATCCCATTTGAAAGCTGTTAAGCGCATTCTTCGTTACCTTTCTGGTACTCTGAAGTATGGGCTATGGTATTCTAAAGGAAATGATTGCTCATTGGTAGGCTTCTCCGACTCCGATTTTGCCGGGTGCAAATCGGATAGGAAAAGTACTGGTGGTACTTGTCACCTATTTTCAAATTCTTTGGTAAGTTGGCATAGCAAGAAACAAGTTTCAGTTGCTTTGTCAACCGCTGAAGCGGAATATGTTGCCGCCGACAGTTGTTGCGCTCAAGTCTTGTGGCTTAAGCCACAATTGTTGGATTTTAACCTCAAACTTGAACATATTCCTATTTTTTGTGACAACACAAGTGCCATTAATCTTACCAAAAATCCGGTATTGCATTCACGCACCAAACATATCAAAATTCGACACCATTTTCTTAGGGATCATGTAGAGAAAGGGGATGTTATTTTTGAACATGTGGATACTAAAAATCAACTAGCAAACATCTTCACAAAGTCGCTAGCCACTGAACCTTTCTTTCATATCCGACGAGAACTTGGTATTCTCGATATTTCGGATCGCGCATCATAATATTACCTGTTCATCAATTTATTCAGTTATGATCATATTCTCGTACATCTAACAATTTAAGGTTGTTATAAGTACAATTGTATAAGTCATCAAGCTATCCTTGGTTTTGAGGTGATGTTGTTCCTCTTCTCTCTCTCTCTCTCTCTCTCTCTCTCTCTCTCTCAAATGTCTCGTATTAAAAGTTGTATCGTATGACAAATATTCTCAATATGACATTTTCTATGTATTATATCTGTTTGTTTGCTTATTGTTGTGTGGCATTGTATTTATGCATCAAATATCTGCTCATATATGCATAATTTTGAAAATTTGCACTTTTTTCCTGTATGAGTCGACCATAACATGACAACGGTCGATGCACACTTATTACTTTTCCATTTATCAAAATTCCAACAGTATGCGTCGACGGATACAGAGGGTATGGTCGACGGCTCGCGTGAAAACTCATATTTTTTCAAAATCGTTCAAACTTCTTATGTTTTTAAATTGTCTTCTCATTTGATTGCGCATATATCTAGAGTCATTGAAAATTGTATCTACCTAATGCCTAATGATTCTTGTTCTCTCCTCTTCCCAATAACCCTAAACTTTATGAGAGCTCAGGATGATAGGTTCAGTCAAATACAAAGAGAGCTCCACACTCAAAATGAAAGTCTTAACAACGTTTCCACAAGGATGGATGCTAGGTTTGAGGCACTCGCTACATCTAATGAAGTCCAAGAAACGACCATCACTCACAGCATACGGTATTTGAATAGTGTTGTGGAGGCGTTCACCGACATGGCCGATCCATATCGCAATCCTCATTTCGATGACAGGGGACGAGAACGAGGCCGAGGGCATTAGGATCATGTGTGCATTCCTATGTTGTTTTTTTGTGTTCTTATGTTTTCTATTTTGCTGTGTGCATAATGCTTGGTTTTCGCTTCTTATGTATTTTATGAGCTTTTTATTGTACTTTCTCTATTTATCCATTGAGTTACTTTTTCATTATCCATATTTTGTGTGAATATTAGTTAATGTTAGTTATTACCTGCTGAGTTTTTTTTTGTTGACTTGAACATATTCTTCTTAACCTTTCTCTTTCTCTTTTTGATGTTGTCAAAGGGGGAGAAGAAAGTGAAGGTGAGATAATACTTAGAAGGGGGGTTGAATAAGTATGAAAGATTAAGACTTAAAAAATAATCACACAATTATTTTTATCCTGGTTCGTTTAAACAACTACTCCAGTCCACCCTTCCTAGAGTGATTTGCCTTTCTCAACAAGGACTTAATCCACTATTAAATCAAACTGATTACAATAGCAACACCTAAGAACAACTGTTCTTAGTCTTCTCAAGAGCTACTGATTCCAACTGAATCCTCTTAAGGAATAACCTTTACAATCTATGTAAATTAAATACAAGAGTATTAATGCTTCTATAAAGCTTTTATCACAACAGTGATTTTTCTCTTAAGTTTAAGTACAAAAGATTCTAAGAAGAATATGAAATAATGAGAGCTTAGAATAATATGATTTCTTTTCAGCAAATTGTGTAACTGAAGAATGTGGTGGAGTTCTCCTTTTATAGGCAGTTGATCCAAGGATGCTGAGCGTTGAAAAGAGAGTCCCAAAAAGGTCTGAGCCTTTTTGTCTTCACATTAAGTGACCTTTCCTTGAAATAGATAACACAGAAAAATCCTTTTTGTCTGTGTAAGTGTGTCTAGCACAAATGAGGAAAGAGACGTTGAATAACTCCAACAGATATATTCTTGAATATTACTTCTTCAGTTTTCAGCAAGTTCTTCAGAGTCTGAATGGATCAGAGTCTTCTAATGATATTCAGAACTTTGCTATATCAGAGTCTTCTGCAGCAGGTGTGCTTTCAACGTGTTGATCATCAGAGCATATTTGACACAGAACTTCAGTACTTGGCAGCGTTGGTACTTTCAGAAACTTCTGTAGAATTATGCTTTGAGAAACTCTTCAAACAATATTCTTCTTTGCTTCAGATGCTTCAGCTTCAGATGCTTCTGACTATCTTCAGATGCTTCTGACTCAGAATGTTCTGGAGCTTCTTGCTTCAGATCCTTCTGGAGACTACGCTCAGGATCTTCTGTAAAGAGCAATCAGATTCTTCTGTAAGATGCATCTGGAGCTTCAGAGTCAGGATAACTTCTTGTATACAATACAAATTTGCTTCTAGAGAGTTAATTTCAATTCAATCTGCAGTAAAACTCTCAAACAAATTTTAGAGTATATAATTCTTAAATATAAATTTCCTAACAGTTATCATCAAAACAAAGAGTTATTATTAAGAACCAATCTGTGTTCTAACAATCTCCCCCTTTTTGATGATGACAAAAAGTATCAGAAATTTTATTTAACTGAACATAAAGAATTATAACTCCCCCTGAGATGATGAATCTCCCCCTGAGTTAAATATGAAAAAGGAATAGAAACTTCCCTTTTGTCTTGAGTAATCTTCAGAGTTAGATCTTGTTTGTTCTTATAACATTTTAGGGTCAGAATGTCTTGCAGATATAAGATTCAGAGTTTGATAAAAGACAAATGATCTGAGAGACTCAGAGATTCTTTTATAGAGTGTTCTTATCAAATGTTCTGAAATAGTCAATTTAAATGTTAGATAGAATAGATATGTCTGAAGATTCATTCTGGTGAAGTTATATTAAATAGTTCAGATCTTTATTTTCTCCCCCTTTTTTGTCATAAGCAAAAAGTAAAAACTTTTAAAAAGACAAATAAAAGGAACAATAAATAAGATAATTCAATGGAGAAAACTGATTCATTCAAAATAACAGAGCAAGAGTACATAGGTAAGCATCAAAAGATATAGCAATAAAATTCAGATGCAAACAACAGATGCAAAAACATTAGAATGAAAAAAATCTAAGAGTGTTTGGACAAAAGCATCTTCAATAGATCTGTAATCTCAGAGGAGGATTGCTCTTGCTTGGACATCCACTTAGTCATAGTTTCATTCTTTTCATCTTGCTTTGACATCCATTCTGTCATATCCTCAGACTTCTTATCTTGCTTAGCCATCCAGGATTTTATCTCTGACTGACCAGCCTCCAGAGCAGCAATCTTGTCTTCAAAGTCTGGATGTTCTGTCTTTATCTCAGATGAAGAAGGTGGAGGTTCTGCAGCCTGAACAGAGTCAATTGCCATAGGTTCTCTAGATCCTGAAGAGGGTTCTACCAGAGTCATAGTCAATGCATTGACAGTAGATTCTGTTAGAGGTGGAGGAGCATCTAAACGAAGCAGAGGTTCAGTTTTGTTGACAGTCCAGAATAGAGTCCTTTCAGCTCTGAGCTTTGCATCATCAGAACAGACGTTCTTCAGATTTGAAGCTACAGTGTTGAATCTATTGATGAATCCTTTCCAAATGATGTCAGATTCATTTGCATCCATAGTTTCAGAGCATTTCTTCTGAACAGTACCTAAAGACATCTGTATTTCTTGCAAAAAAGTTTGAAATAAATGATCAATATTAAGTCTGGGCTGTGGTTTAAGCAAGGTTTCCAGAGTCATATGTTTAGGTTTGGGAGTTGGTGGTAAAAGTGATTTTTGGATGGAAATCAGAGGAGGGGGATAATATGGAATGAAAGGAATTTCTGGTTTTTGAGGTAGGGATCTGTTTAAAGCATTAAGCAAATGAGGTTTTGGTCTTGTGCGTGGGCAAACATCATCAAAGGGTTCATTAGAGTATGGTATGAAAGCAGAGTTTGGTGATTCAACAGATGCAACTGTGTTATCAGATGCAGGTTGCAGAGCTGAAACAACAGCTTTACCAGATGTAGCAGATATTGTTGCTAAGGATCCTACATTGTTCATTGATTGAATGTATGAAAGAATCACAGATGGAAGAGCTTGTCTGAGTTTTGGTTTCAGAGGGTTGAGGGGTTCAGAAGGTTCAACTCTATCATAAAAATCTCTTAGTTTGAAACCATAAGATAGATTATGATAAAGAGAAGAAACTTGGGCACAAGATATACCAGATGATGATGGATTGGAATTGGGGACTATCATCTCAGATGATGGTGCAGGTGGAGGCATAGGATCTAGAATGGGAGTTTTAGAAGGTATGGTTGATTCAGGTTCAGGTTCAGTGTATTTGTCAGATGGAGAAATGAGAAAATCTGGGTGGATTTCTGATTCAGATGAGTTGGAGGATGTTGTAGGTGTACAAGAGGTAGAAGATACTTGAAACACTGTTTTAGTGGAGTGACATCAAGAACTTCTGTCTCAGGGATGTGAGGTTCAGATGTGTTGGTAGGTTCTGAAGGAATGTCAGATTGTTTGGATGGTGGTTCTGATGAAACAGGAGCAGAGGTTACTTTTGTAGGTTCAGAAGTAACAGGTGCAATAGGTTCAGAAGGTGGATTATTTGATGGTGGAATGTCAGAGGCTTTTTCTGGTTGAACTTCTTTTGGTTGGTTTTCTGGATGTTCAGAGGTTTGTTATTGATCAGATTTTTGTTTTTCAGATGGTTGTTGTTCTGATGGTGGTTGATCTGATGGTTGATGATCTGATGGTTGATGATCTGATGGTTGTGGACGTGGAACAAAGTGTTTGATGTGTATTTTGGGTTGAGATGGTTTTGATACAGAACCTGTTGTTTGTTTTTGAGGTGAAACAGAACTGGGGGCTGTAACAGAAGTGGTTTGAGTAACAGGTGGTTTTGGAACAGACTTAATATTTGAATCATTAATAACAAGATTTGCAGAAGTTACAGATGTTTTAGTACCTTTTACTTTAATCCTCTTGGCAGGTACAGAGGCAGCTTCCTCAGAATCTTTTCTCTTCAAGAGCTTCTTGGGCTTCTCAGCAATCTTGACCTTCTTCTAGACAGGTTCAGATTCTTCTGCAGGCTGAGTCCTTTTCCTCTGAAGTGGTACTTCTTCTTCTCCTGCATCTGGTAGTGGTTGTTTGACAAGCTGAAACACATTAGCTGGAACAGGTATTCCTTCCTTCTTGCATTCTTCTATATACATAAGCACTATATGTCTGGGTTCTTCAGCAAAGAATAGAGGAAAGTCAGCTACAGGAACCCTCTTATTCAATTCAGACATATTCAGCCTCTTTGGAGCAGTAGTGAGTTCATCAACAATTTTGAGTCTCAGAAGACTTTTAGCGTTCAGAGGTTTTCCCATAATAAACTCTAATTCCTCTGTAACCCCAGCAGCGTACAGAGCAGTCACTAAACCATTTTCAGTGAGAAGATCTGAGATCAACCTTCCAAAGGGGATCCAAGTCCTGATCTTCTGGCCTTTCTCTTTCACAGATTCTCTAAATGCATTGATATGATTCCACAGATGCATAAACAGAATGTAGGGAAGATCTACCTTGGTGCTCTGACTAAGGCAATACATGAAATAAATTTGTTCATTATTGACATAGTCTGGAGAATTGGTTGATTTCGTGTGGTGGATGCATCCCATGAAGATCTTGGCCCAGATCTTGTAATCAGGCTTCAGATCTTTGAATTTGTTAGAAGCTTGACCAGCAGTCATAACTTCCTCATAAACCTCTTCCATGTCCACACGCCCAGTTGGCAAGTGGGAAACACCATCTGTTTCTTCATAACCTATCAGTCTTCTTATCAGATCCTCTGTGATAATAATCTCTTTTCCCAGCACAGAAGATAAGATGAACTTGGGATAAACTGATGCATGAATCCAGAATTCTTTCACAAGGAGAGGGTAAACTGGTCCAAACAGCCTATCAAAGTACTTAACCCATCCTTGAGCCCTAATTATGGAACGAAACTCAAACCCATTATCTGCCAGAGAATCAAACTCAACCATAGATTCAAACAGAACTTCTAGTTTATCAACAGGCGTTAGAAGTGTTCTTTTGGGAGGAGAATATGGAGCAACACCCAAGTTTTCTGAAGTCACAGCAGCCATAGTAGATTAGAACTGAGCAGTTGTTGATGAAGAAGACGCCATTGAAGAATGCTTTTTCAAACACTTAGGTTTTGGGTTTTTATGCAGAGAAAATAGGAGATGAAAACGCATGTAAATTCTGAGAGAGTGAAAAGTGTGAAAGTGAATACAAGACAAGTATTTATACTAAACACTTAGGCACACCAAAAGTCAGAAAAAAATGCACGTTTGAGCAAGCATTAAATGAAGAGAATAAAATCATTTCAAAACAATAAATGCTTCTGACAATTTGGGGGGAAAACCAAGATTCTTACTATTCAAACTTCACCTCAAACGTCTCTTCAGTTATGTACACGCCACCTCTTCAGATTTTGTGTGACACGTGTTTACTTGCATGCTGTTCTGAATTCTCTTAAGAACTGAAACGTTAGCCAACGTTCAGATCTTCTAAAGATGGTTAGTTCAGAGTTTCACATCAGAAATATTTATCAGAATAGAATAAATAAACAGAAGAAATACTTCAGAGTATTTAAGCATTTTTGCATTTGTAACAATTTGCTTCTGATAAATATCATTCTGGACAAAAATCCATACCAATATTTTTCAGAATAAAATTGAATCTATCTTCAACAAGGGGTTTTGTAAAAATATCTGCCCATTGATGATCTGTATCAACGAAGGCTAAATTTATGATTCCCTTCTGAACATAGTCTCTGATGAAATGATGCTTAATTTCTATATGTTTTGCCTTAGAATGTAAAATGGGATTCTTGGACAAACATATAGCAGAAGTATTATCACAAAAGATAGAAATGTTACTCTCAAAAATTTGATAATCTTCTAGTTGACTCTTCATCCAGAGCATCTGCGTGCTACATCCAGCAGCAGCAATGTATTCAGCCTCTGTGGTTGAAAGTGCAATTGTGGGTTGCTTCTTGCTGTACCAGGAGATTAAATTTCTTCCTAGAAATTGACAACTTCCAGAAGTACTTTTTCTTTCCACTCTGTCTCCAGCGTAGTCAGCATCACAGAATCCAACTAATTTGAAATCATCAGATTTTCTGTAACACAAACCCACATTAGAAGTACCTTTCAGATACCTTAGAATCCTCTTGACAGCTGTCAAGTGTGATTCTCTAGGATCTGATTGGAATCTAGCACACAGACAAACACTGAACAATATGTCAGGTCTAGAAGCAGTAAGATAAAGAAGAGAGCCAATCATACCTCTGTAGAGCTTCTGGTCTACTTTCTTACTTACCTCTTCTTTGCCAAGTGAGCTAGTAGGATGCATTGGAGTCTTTGTCAGCTTGCTGTCAGACATGTTGAATTTCTTCAGAAGTTCTTTAACATACTTTGTCTGATGTATGTAGGTGCACTCTGGAGTTTGATTAACTTGGATTCCTAGAAAGAATCTGAGTTCTCCCATCATGCTCATTTCAAATTCTGCCTGCATACATGTAGCAAACTCCTTTCCAAGCATAATATTTGTTGATCCGAAAATAATATCATCTACATAAATTTGGAAAATTAGAAGATCTTTCTTAATTGTTTTACAGAATAGTGTTGTATCCACTTTGCCTCTGATGAAATTTTTCTCCAGAAGAAAATTACTCAATCTCTCATACCAAGCTCTGGGAGCTTGTTTTAATCCATATAGAGATTTCTTTAATTTGAAAACATGATCTGGAAATTTTTCATTTTCAAAACCAGGAGGTTGGTGGACATAAACTTCCTCTTCTATAATACCATTAAGAAAGGCACTTTTAACATCCATCTGATACAGAGTGATGTTATTTTGTGCAGCAAAGGAAATGAGAAGGCGTATAGATTCTAACCTTGCCACTGGAGCATATGTCTCAGTGTAATCAATATCTTCTTGCTGACTGTACCCTTGAGCAACCAGCCTTGCCTTATTCCTCTTAACTTCTCCTTTCTCATTTAGCTTATTTCTGAAGACCCATTTTGTACCAATTATATTGAATCCTTGAGGTCTTTGAACTAGATCCCATACATCATTTCTGCTGAATTGATTTAGCTCTTCTTGCATGGCAATAATCCAATCATTGTCTTGCAGAGCTTCTTCTACAAAAGATGGTTCAATTTCTGACACTAGTCCAAATAGTGATGCTTCAGATGATCTTAGAAAGGATCTTATTCTGATGGGATCATCCTTCTTTCCAATAATGACATCCTCTGGATGAGAAGATTTAATTCTGGATGATGATCCTCTGATAGTTGACTCTTCAGAAATGTTTAGATTATTCATCTGAGAAGTTAAGGGAGTAGCATCTAGAGTTGCTTCTGGTTCCTTCACTTGAATTTTGTCTGCTTCTGGAACTTCAGAGTCAATAAAGACTACTTCCTTATCTGTAGAGTTATCAACCTGCTTTGGCTTTTCAGAGCCAAGCTTATCATCAAATCTGACATGAATGGATTCTTCCACAATCTGTGTCTCAGTGTTGTATACTCTGTAGCCTTTAGAGCGTTCAGAATATCCAAGCATGAAACACTTCTGTGCTTTGGAATCAAACTTGCTCAGATTTTCCTTAGTGTTTAACATATAGCAAATACATCCAAAAGGATGAAAATATGAAATGTTGGGCTTTTTGTTCTTCCACAGTTCATAAGGAGTCTTCTTCAGAAGAGGTCTAACAGACACTCTGTTCTGAATGTAACATGTTGTATTGATTGCTTCTGCCCAAAAATGTTTTGCCAGATTTGTCTCATTGATCATGGTTCTGGCCATTTCTTGCAAAGTTCTGTTTTTCCTCTCTACAACCCCATTCTGTTGTGGAGTTATAGGACAGGAAAAATCATGAGCAATGCCATTTTCAGAAAAATATTTTTCAAAATATTTATTTTCAAATTCACCACCATGATCACTTCTGACTTTTATAATTTTGAAATTCTTTTCATTCTGGACTTGCTTGCAGAAGTCAAAGAACACAGAATGTGACTCATCCTTGTGTTTTAATAACTTTACCCATGTCCATCTGCTAAAGTCATCAACAATGACTAATCCATACTTCTTGCCTCTGATGGATGCAGTTTTCACTGGTCCAAACAGATCAATATGAAGTAGTTCTAGTGGTTTAGAAGTAGAAACAACATTTTTTGATTTGAAAGATGTTTTTGAAAACTTCCCTTTCTGGCATGCTTCACAAAGAGCATCTGAAGTGAATTTCAGATTAGGGAGTCCTCTGACAAGATTAATTTTCTTAATCTGAGATATACGTCTCATATTAATATGGCCCAATCTTCTGTGCCAGACCCATTGCTCTTCATTAACAGACAAGAGGCATTTAACATTTTGAACTTTAAGTTCTGAAAGATTTATTTTATAAATGTTGTTTTTCCTCTTACCACTAAATAGGATAGAGTCATCCTTTTGACTAATAGCTTTACAACATTTTTGATTAAAGGTAATATCATAACCATTGTCACTTAATTGACTTATGGACAATAAGTTATGCTTTAACCCTTCAACAAGTAAAACATTAGTAATAGAGGGAAGTTTACCATTTCCAATAGTGCCAGATCCAATGATCTTGCCCTTCTGGTTCCCTCCAAACTTCACGTCACCTCCAGATCTAAGTTCCAGGCTTTGGAACATAGAGTTTTCTCCTGTCATGTGTCGTGAGCATCCAGAGTCCAGGTACCATGATTGGTGTCCTGACCTTGCTGCTAAGAACATCTGCAACAGGAATTATTTTGTTTTTAGGTACACAGATCTTCTTGGGTCCTTTGGGGTTAGTTGGTTTGTAGGTTTGTCTAAACTTCTGTTTTACAACATAGTGTTTATTCTGACTTGCCTTGGGTTTAAACACATAAGTATTCTTCTCAGAGCTTGTGTGTTTAATGTCATTCAAGTGACCAAATTTAAATTGAGAATACAGAGGTGTCTTCTTGATAAAAAGTTTGTCAACAGGTTTTGGATTGCTTCCAGATGAAGATTCATATCCAATACCTCTTCTGTTGTTTCCACTAACACCATAGATCATAGAAGCCATCTTGCTTCTGTCTATGCTCTTAGTGAGAAATCTCTGAAAGCTAGAGTCATATTTTTATAAAATATTTTCACATGACTTAGTCTTAGATTCAGATTCTTGTTGAGTTATTTCAAAGTCATTTTTGATTTTCAGATTTATTTCTTTTTGCTCAACAAGTTCTGTTTTCAGAAGATCAATCTCAGATTCAAGATTGCTTTTCAGCTTCTTGTATTTGAGTTTGATATTGTTATAACTTTTAAAAACTTCTGTTAAAACTTTTATGAGTTCTTCTTTGGTAAGTTTAGCCATTACCTCTTCTGTGTCATCATCAGATTCAGATTCATATCCTGAGGTACCTTCCTCTTGATCCTCTGTGCTGGCCATCAGTGCAACATTTGCACATTCTTCTTCTGATTCAGAAGATGATTCACATTCATCTGAGTCATCCCATGTTGCCATCAGAACCTTCTTCTTTTTGTTAAACTTCTTCTTGGTTTTTTTCTTTCTGAAGTTTGGGGCAATCATTCTTGTAGTGCCCAGGTTCTTTGCACTCATAGCACACAACTTCTTTCTTGGCAGATCTTCTGTGTCCAGAAGATTCCTTTCTATTATCAGATCTTCTGAAGTTGTTGAACTTCTTTCCCTTGTGCTTCCAGAGTCTGTTAATCCTTCTGGACAACATGGATAACTCATCTTCTTCTTCAGAAGAAGATTCTTCAGAGCTTTCTTGAATGACCTGCAAAGCTTTAGCAGTTTTGTTAGATTTTAATGCAACAGATTTACCTTTTTCTTTCTTCTGAGGTTCATCTTCCTCAAGCTCAATCTCATGGCTCCTCAGTGAGCTGATGAGTTCTTCTAGAGAGATCTTGTTCAGATCTTTGGCCATCTTCAAGGCAGTCACCATGTGGGTCCATCTGGTAGGCAGACTTCTGATGATTTTCTTTACATGATCTGATGTAGAGTATCCCTTGTCCAGAACTTTCAGCCCAGCAGTGAGTATCTGAAATCTGGAGAACATGGCTTCAACAGATTCAGAGTCTTCCATTTTGAAGGCCTCATACTTCTGGATCAGAGCCAGAGCTTTTGTCTCCTTAACTTGAGAATTTCCCTCATGAGTCATTTTTAGGGATTCAAACATATCAAAAGCAGTCTCCCTGTTTGTAATTTTCTTATACTCTGTATGTGAAATTGCATTCAATAATATAGTCCTGGCTTTGTGGTGATTTCTGAAATCTTTCTTCTGAGCATCTGTCATAGATTTTCTGTCAATCTTCTTGCCATTCCCATCTGTGGGATGGACATATCCATCTATGACTAGATCCCATAGATCAGCATCATATCCTAGGAAAAAACTCTTAATTCTGTCTTTCCAGTAGTCAAATTTCTCCCCATCAAACATTGGGGGTTTGGTGCTGATCCTATCCCTCTCTTCATATTTATTGTTAATATTGGACATTGAATTATCAGCCATGATAACAAATAAATATATATCAAAGTATTTCTCTCTGGATCTTTACTGACACTGTTACGTGGTAGCACACTCAGAACCGGAGCTCTGATGCCAACTGAAGGTGAGATAATACTTAGAAGGGGGGTTGAATAAGTATGAAAGATTAAGACTTAAAAAATAATCACACAATTATTTTTATCCTGGTTCGTTTAAAGAACTACTCCAGTCCACCCTTCCTAGAGTGATTTGCCTTTCTCAACAAAGACTTAATCCACTATTAAATCAAACTGATTACAATAGCAACACCTAAGAACAACTGTTCTTAGTCTTCTCAAGAGCTACTGATTCCAACTGAATCCTCTTAAGGAATAACCTTTACAATCTATGTAAATTAAATACAAGAGTATTAATGCTTCTATAAAGCTTTTATCACAACAATGATTTTTCTCTTAAGTTTAAGTACAAAAGATTCTAAGAAGAATATGAAATAATGAGAGCTTAGAATAATATGATTTCTTTTCAGCAAATTGTGTAACTGAAGAATGTGGTGGAGTTCTCCTTTTATAGGCAGCTGATCCAAGGATGCTGAGCATTGAAAAGAGAGTCCCAAAAAGGTCTGAGCCTTTTTGTCTTCACATCAAGTGACCTTTCCTTGAAATAGATAACACAGAAAAATCCTTTTTGTCTGTGTAAGTGTGTCTAGCACAAATGAGGAAAGAGACGTTGAATAACTCCAACGGATATATTCTTGAATATTACTTCTTCAGTTTTCAGCATGTTCTTCAGAGTCTGAATGGATCAGAGTCTTCTAATGATATTCAGAACTTTGCTATATCAGAGTCTTCTGCAGCAGGTGTGCTTTCAGCGTGTTGATCATCAGAGCATATTTGACACAGAACTTCAGTACTTGGCAGCGTTGGTACTTTCAGAAACTTCTGTAGAATTATGCTTTGAGAAACTCTTCAAACAATATTCTTCTTTGCTTCAGATGCTTCAGCTTCAGATGCTTCTGACTATCTTCAGATGCTTCTGACTCAGAATGTTCTGGAGCTTCTTGCTTCAGATCCTTCTGGAGACTACGCTCAGGATCTTCTGTAAAGAGCAATCAGATTCTTCTGTAAGATGCATCTGGCACTTCAGAGTCAGGATAACTTCTTGTATACAATACAGATTTGCTTCTAGAGAGTTAATTTCAATTCAATCTACAGTAAAACTCTCAAACAAATTTTAGAGTATATAATTCTTAAATATAAATTTCCTAACAGTTATCATCAAAACAAAGAGTTATTATTAAGAACCAATCTGTGTTCTAACAGAAAGTGTATCAAAGCCAAGAAGATCACACCACTTATTCACAAGTATTTTTGTATAGGATTGCAAAAGAAAGGAGGAGTTTATAATACTATAGTATAAATATTGCAAGTTGTTCTCATTAGCTTCACATAGGTTGTCATCATCAAAAAGGGGGAGTATGTGACGACAAACCTCATGTAATATATGGTATTAAGTTTAGATGATGACAAAACGCAACCATGGATGAATCGGTCTTATCGGCTCTACATATACAAGACAATTGCAATATTTCATCTCTCATATCCTTCTTATATCCTTCTAACTCGACATATTCAATTCAATATATGTGGAAGACCATTGGTTATGTTTAAATGTATTAAAATCATAAATATATGCATTTTTACAGATTTGCAGGCTTTGAGTCGACCACATGTCGGCACATAAAGCAATACAAACTCCCACTGGTCGATGCACGCTGACCTATGGTCGACCACAGAGTCAGCGCATGAAGCAGTGCAATTTCTCACTGGTCGGTGCACGCCGACCTATGGTCGATGCATGCAATCAACACTTTTCAGATTGCCTAAAACTGCAGGCTATGCGTCGACGCATAGTTCTGCTATGGTCGACCGTTCGCGCGTTTGTGCAGTTAGTGAAGTCTTTCTACTTTGGTTGAAAAGCTGTTAAGTGTGTTGGTTGGTTGGTTACTATATATAGAAGGTTTGTTCATTTTTAACAACAACAATTGAGATTTTGAGTCAATTGTGCAAGAAACAAGAAAAGTGAAACAGGTGCTACCAAATCTCTTCATCTTCATCCTCAACAATTCACAACACAACAATTACACACAACAATTCTTGCTACGGTTTGTGTCTCGTTTAAGGTGATAAGGTCAGAAGCCGTTAATTGGGAATCCGGTTCGGGTGGAGTTTGTAGCAGGTTTTTCTTGAATAAAACCTTTAAGGTTTTACCCTCCAAGATTCAGAGAATTTGGGGGTTTTTGGTATGGATCGTCTTTACCAACTTCAGCTGAGCGAAGGTGATTGAGAAGCAGAAGGTTTCATCATTCTAGTAGCGGGAATTAGTGAAGTGTGCAAGAGAGTTCCGGGTTTGATTTGTGGTGATTGAGATCAGCCGGGCCGAGGGTTTGAAGAACGGAAGGTTGTTCAACAAAGGGGTTGGAATCGGAGGTCTACTCACAATGATCAAAGAACTTGATTCAACTCGAATCAAGGAACAAGGAGAGAAAAGCATCATCAACACCAAGAGAACTTGTTTTTATATTTTGCTTATCTATCCTTGTATAAACACTTCAACTCTATAGGTGATATCTATTATATTGATGTTAATTCTAGATTTAGAATTGAGGGCAGACGTACCCCGAAGCAAGGACGGCGGGGGAACTGCCTCAACAAATCTTTGTCTTCTTTATTTTTCAGCACTTTCATTTTGGAGTTAGAATTTGAGTAATTTTAGTTTAAGAAATTCCATCAAAATTTGCATTGAATTGAGTAAGTGGTCTTTACTGTTTTGAACTCTAGTACAACAATAGATTGTACAAGGAATTTGGAATTACTTACTCAAGTCAAAATTCACTTGGAGTGTCTCGCACACCAAGTGTTTGATAAATTGCCTAAATCAAAATTCACTTGGATTATTTGCTTAGTTTGTGGTGATTGTGGAGCATTGGAACTAGTCCTACTTATTAGTGGTAGAATCAATTGTTTAGTGTGACTAGTGTGTTGAATCTAATTTTTGCTCATTATCACTTCCATAAGGCTAGACGGATATCCGGTCTTCTAATAACAGTTCGTTTTAGACGGTAATTTTTCCACGGCCGCTTCCGCAAAAACAAATATTTTTAAATCCAATTTTTAATTGGTAAGCGCAGACTGAATTTTTAATTGGGATCTATTCAACCCCCCTTCTAGATCCAAGCCATCGTCTAACAGACCAGAGTTTCCCACTCACTCCCCCTCAATCACCTCAGTGATATAAACCAATACACAATTACAATGGAGATAATGAAGACACATTTCAAACACACCTTGATCTTGCTTCACAACTTTGATTAAGTGACACAACACTATTGCTTAAAAGCTTTGAGTGGCACAATGAACACAACAATTCACTAACATTGAGCTAGAGCAATCATACAACATACAATTGCTTGGCCTACAAGGAATCCTAAGACTCCTACACACACACACGTGAATGTTGCACCCTAAAATTTGCTCAACCCACTTCACTTGGTTTATGTTTCAATTGCATTAGCATTTACATATAGAGTCATGTACATAGTCTAATCATTTGCATAACATAGCATAGCAAGTCATCCAACAAGGGACCAAGTACTATTCTTATCTCTATGAGCCTATCAAGAGGTTATTATGCAAATTCAATCTTAGCCAAGTCATCAGAAAGAAATTGAAATCAAAGAAGTCAGTGGACCAAGCAGTAGATCTATCTCCTATCTTGAGGGTATTTGAAGATCATCAAAGAAGTTGTGAGCTGTGAATGGAGGTCATGGAGGGTATACAGACATCATGGAGGACCTAGAGGGTCATTTTGAAAGAGAGACAAGTCATTGATGTGATCACAAGAGTTGCAGTTGAAGACAGTCAACTAGGGTTTCATCTGGGTCAACCCTGGGTCAAACCTAGGTCAAATGATTGATTGAAAGGAATCAAGGTCTATCTGAGAGATGTGGGGTTCATCATTTGACATGTGGATAAGGATGTGGTGTTGTGCCAAGAAGAAATCAAAAGAAATCAAGAAGAAGAGGAGTTTCCAAATTAGGGTTTCTGTGTAAAATCCCCTAGTTTAGGTCCAACTTCCAAGCAAGATAATTCAAAATGCAAGCTTCAAATGGATCCTTGGCCAACATGAAACTTGTAGAGGATGAGTGGTGGAAGACATTGAGGAGATTTATAGAACTCAAGTTATGGTCCTTGCAAGTTACAGGTCATCTGAGGTATCTGAAATTTTGTCTGTGAAAGTTACTTGTCTTCCAAGCAACTTTTACCCCTCAAGGAGATTTCAAATGAATTTCTGGTCAACATAATAGTTGTTCCTCATTGTCGTAGCTTTCTAGAAAGGTATGGTATGCCTTCATCTGATTTGTGGAACTCTACTTATGGTCTTGGCAAGCAAAGGGTATTTTGGTCATTTGAGAATTACAGGTCATTTCAAGCCTATGCCCAAAACTCATACAAGGAAGCTTCAAATGAAAAACTTCACAACATCAAACTTGCTCCAAATGACATTTTGAGTCTAGAAAAGTGATCATGAAAGTTTGGAAATGCCCATAGCTCAAGGTTCCAAATTTGGTCATTTAAAAGGGAATTTAATGAATAAAAGTGACCTAAAATTGAGATTTTTCATAACATGGCCAAATGGGATGAAATTATAGGTCATTTTGATTGGAAAAAATGTTTTAAGAACATTGGCAAAAGTATATTTTTGAGTTTAGGGCAAAGTTTGAGAGATACCATTGGTTACTTATGTATGAAGTTAACATATCCAAAATTCAAGGAAAGTGTGCACAAGAAGTTTCTACCAAATTCTAGAAAGGTCCATGAGTGTCTATATATTGAATTGAGAGGCTTCATTCAAGGGTTGGTGATTCATTTTGATCAAAATACCAAGTTTCATCTCATTCTTCCATTTTGCAAATCCATTTCAAACTCTATCAAACCTTCATCAATTTCCAAAATCCTTGATCCTATCATCATCTACATCATTCATAGATCCAATTTCCATCAAAATCTGTCTGAATTGAAGAGGAATCGTGTGCTACCAACTTCATCATCCAAAGTGCAAGAAGATTGTGATTGCAAGATTCAAGAGGTTTGAGCAAGATCTATTGCATACAGAACCAAGAAGCAAGTGTATTGAGCAAGTCCAGAACATTACAAGCCTTGGATCTAAAGAATTCTACACCTGTTTTCATCATTTACACCAGGTTAGTTTCCCTTTCGAATTGGCTAGATTAGTTAGTATGTTAGAGAATTATTAGGTTAGAATGGTTAGGATTGGTTAGATGAATGTTTCTGATGACTTTGAAGGCTTTTCATGAAGGTCACCATTGGAGTACCAAATCTGTTGTGGCTTAGAACTCTTAGGTTAAAGCATGATAATCTTGGTTAGATAGCTTAAAATGATCAGCATGGCATGTAGATTGTATTAGGGTAAGAATTAGAAGGAATCCTCAAGTTTGATCTCAGTGCAAAGTGGTGGAACCAGGAACTTCTACCTATCGGGTTTGGATGTAGGTTGAGTTTTAGAGGAATTTGAAATCATGGTTGTGTAGAGGAGAAGTTGTAGAGTAATTTTGCTTTTTATTGCTCTGAATTTCATGGAGGAACGAGGTTGTATGAGAAGGTGTAAGTTTGGTTAATGAAGCTGCATGCAGAGCTCGATAATGGTGGAAACCCTAGTCCATTGGAGAAGACGATGTAATGATCGTCAGATGAGGGCAAGACTCGTTGACCACAAGCTAATCCAACGGCCCAGATTTGAATTGAGATTTGGAGGGAGTCAGAGTGTGGCCAAAACGCCCCGTTTCATTAAACGGAGGCAAGTGGGCCTGAATCTTTTTGATACCCACACCCCTGCTTTCAAGGCCCAGCGTGTTTTGAACTGTTATTCTTGCTTTCTACACCGTTTCAGTTTATTTCTTTTTGTGGGTTTTTTTTTGATCAATTGGGCCCAGACGCGCTTTGCTATGCGCGCCCCCCAGTCTGGGCCCATCATCTTGTTTTAACTGAAAATAAATGCTAATTGCACCCTTAAGTCATTTAATTCATATTAATTTCTTTCAATTCTTTTAATTCTTCAAAAATTCATAACAAATGGAAAATTGCATATTTTTAATTGGTTGTTTTTGCATCTTTTTCATAATTCTGTCAAGAAAGTTTTCACATAATAAAATTAGCATTTCATTTTATTTTTGTATTTTTAAGTATATTTTTCTTTTAAATAGGTTTAAATAATGTTTAGTTTAATGCATGATATTGTTGATTTTGGTTTGGTTAGATGCTTTTACATTTTGGATCCATTCTTTTTAGGGTGATTAACTTAGAACTTTAGCTTGTATATAAAATTTAATTCATGATTTTAGAACTTAATTTTAGATGATTTGTTTAGGTGTGATTAGAAGATTCAAAACTAGGGTTTAGATATAACATAGGTGTAGTAAATCATTTCCTTTAGGAGTTGTAGTTTGAATTTTGGGGTATGGGACTATAGGGATATTATGGGTAGATAATAGATCCCTTAGAAATTACTAGGTTTCCCCTATTCTACTATTACTATTAGTATATTGCCTGTACTTGCTTGATTGTGTGGGGTGCCCTCTCTAGGGTTATTATTTGACTGTGTGGGGTATGGGGCTTGTTTGGGGCTTGGGCTTGAGCTGAAGACTGTGCTGATGAAGCCCATTGGAGATCAAAGAGATTGAAGACCAACTTCCAGAGTTGATGAGGAGTATCTCTTGCTGGCAGCTGTTGAAGGTTATAGGATCTAGGAGTTAGGCAGAGCTCTAGAGTAGAAAGCTTGATTCACAAACATGGAAGGTCTTTCTTGCCTCCATCCCTCTCTATGATGCAGAGTCTCTCTAAGACATTCACCCCTTCCTTTGGAAGGCTTGGTGATAATGTCTAAGAGATAGAACTCTTGAGAGAAATATTCTATGTGTTGTTAGTAGTCTGTTTGCCACCCTTGGTGGTCAACTAATTGCTTAACACCTCAGTTCATTCTTATGATTGATTCCTCAGCTTGGAGATTGAGACTTGAAGAAAAGTCATGGCAGACTGATGATAGAGACCTTGACTGAAGGCTTGAAGATTGAAGACAAAGACCTTGCTTGAAGGCTTGAAGATGAAGACTGATGCTTGGAGCTTGTAAATGTCTGGAGATGACTTGAAGACAGATGTTGATGAAGACTGCTGTTGCTGTTTATTTTTGTTGCTTATAATTCTTGATGTATTGATTGAATTTCCCTGACTGTATTGCTTGCTGTTTAACCTGTTAGGTTGAAAGTTAATTCCGTTCACTTTTGCCTGTTGTTTTCTAGGTTCGAGGTTGAGTGGGACTCCCTTGCCTCGCTTGTATTGCTGCATTCATGCATTTTTCTGCTTTATTATATATATGCTATTGTTTCTGTTTCCGTCTATTCCCTTAGGATCTCTGTTTCTCTCTGCGCAAGAGAGGAGCATGATAGACATTAGGTCTTAACCCATGCATGATAACATTAGGTTAGTTTGATTCCCCTTTGCAACCATAGGATAGAGTGTTGTCTCTTCTTTCTCAAAACAAACAGAAAAACACAATAAGATTTCAAATACAATAAAAGACACTTCTTCCGTAAAATAATGTGAACTCATCAAAACGTCATTTTTGTCCGCTGGGACTGTTAATCAGAAAAACCCTTTTTCAGAAGGAATAAAAATAATCAAAACAAATTTGTGTCGTACGTGGCCCGAACTACGTTTGCTCTGATCTTTCATGCTGTGTGAAAGTACGTAGGCATAGGATGCGATATCCTAGCGAGCAACCTTCCCCTCCTTTCCAGTAGGTAGGCGAACTACGTTGACTCTGATTTCTTGTTCCAGACGGGAATACGTAGGCATAAAGTGCAATACTTTGCCGAGTCATTTTCTTTTCTTTTAACCCCTGACCTGTAGAGTAGATAGAATAACAATCCATACCAGAAAACAAGCGTGGATCCCGTTGAGTATGACGGACGTGATGGGTGCTAATACCTTCCCCTTGCGTAACCGACTCCCGAATCCAGGATTTGGTTGCGATGACCATTCCTTTCCCGTCTTTGCGTTAGGTTTACTTCGAGCGTTTCCTTTCCCTCCTTTGGGATAAATAATGCACGGTGACGACTCTTCTGTTCAGCCGGCGCCGATTTTCGCAGTAGCGACAGTGAAGAACAAAGTTCTTCACTCACAAAACACACTCTCCAATCTCTCTCCAGAAGCTCTTCCTTCAAGCTCTTCCTTATTTGGAGTGATCCTTCTGTTATTTATAGCAGCAGACTTGCTTTGGGCCTTGATGGAGAAATTAGGTTTACCCAAGATAAACCTCTCTTCATGAAGTTGCGCCCTTATCATTAGGTCAGGAGTCTTCTATGTTATCCTCAACAATGCCTGTTATGTCACATAAGATAACCAGGCTTCCTGAATTGTCTCCTGAAGTATAGCCTGAGCTAATAACAGAAAAACCAACCCTACGTGCCCTAATGTCATACGCTTGATGTCATAACATCCAGTATGACATTCGGCTTCACTTACTCTTAGCTCTCCCTGCAGAACACTCTTCATGTATGTCATAACATCAGTTATGACATTCATATATACATTAATGTTTTGCCATAAAATGCAGCCAATCAAAAGCATCTACAGAAGGTATTAGCACCCCTCACGTCCGTTGTACTCAATAAGATCCATGCTTGTTGTCTAATCAAAGGGTGTGTTTATCTATACGCTACTACTAAACGGAAATGAGAACAAAAGAAAAAAGAAAGAGACTCGATAGGATATCGTTGCCCTATACCTACGTGTTCCCTCGTGCAATGGGAAAGTTAGAGTCACCGTAGTTTGGGAAACTACGGGTGATGGGGGGAAGGTTGCTCGCCAAGACATCATCGTCTTGTGCCTACGTATCCTCATGTGGTATGAGAAATCAGAGCAAACGTAGTTCGGGTAAACTAGACCACAGGTTGGTTAGGCGTTTTTTATGAGTGACGTTAAAATCCCATTTCAGCAGTTAGGGTCGATGCCTGTTTGCGGTAGAACGGAAAACTAACATACTTTTTTTGAAAATGATTTTGGAACACAAATCCCAAAGGAAAAAAAGGTTTGATTTAGTTTGTGAGTTTTAGTGAAGTGAATTGAGTTTACTTTGTGATTCACATTGCACTAAGGACTATGACATAGGAACGAATGCGTCGCATATCGCCCCCAGACGGGACGTACACTAAACACTCTAAATAAGCGAGAGGAGACCCCTCACTCATCATTTCCCATGTGCTTAAGACTCGTAGCATACAATGTTCATCGTATTTATTAGATGAGTTATAAGGTGTTTTGAGATGAGAAGAGAGACGCACGAAAGGTCTAAGGGAAAGTTGGCCCTAACGTTGTCATGCAAAGTGGTCCTAAAGTTGGGATGCGAAAGGAGATTCTATCCTAATGTTAGTATGCAAAAGATGTACCTAAGATTGAGGTTAAAAAGGACTATCATACTTGTTATCATACTTGGATTTCCCTCCTAGTGTCTATCCTACTCCAAATTTAATAAAAATTTAAATTGGAATAAGAAACCTAAGGGAACATGCAAAGACAAAGCAAAAAGCGAAGAAACAAGGTAAAAACAATAGCTACAACAACGCCTCCTGCACAAAATAGCAATAAAATCCAGCATACAAGCAAGACATCCTATAACAACAAATGTTTCAGCATAAAAGCAGGTGTAAAAAGGCAGGCAGTAAGCAAGCAAGACAAAGACAACATGCAAAGTTCAAAAGAACCACGACTGTGGAAAGTAGGGCAACAAGTAGGCCTGAATGCGATTAATCATAAACAAACACCGATCATGAATAGATGTCATGCAACGATGGACATGCTTCAACAATCATACATAATCGATCAACAACAATGCATCAACAAAAATCATCAAGATCATTATGTTTTTTCAAATTAAATTGGATGGTCGATCGATAAAACAAACGTGCAACAAGCGGCATCGGAAGCAAATGCAAACATGCATCACAATATCCAAAAACATAATCATCAATGATAGTCAATTAATCATGCTACAAGCAAAGCAAAGCAATGTGATCATTTATTAATCAAGCAACAATAACATGTTAAACACTCAAAATGAAAACCAAAAGTTACGCGTCGAAGAATCGAGATCAAACATTTAAGAATGATGAAATATGTCAAAAACAATCCACATAAATGCATTAGATCAATCCATGAAGTTTACGCGCGAGAAGGAACCTCAAGCAAGCAAGAAAATGCAAAAACAAGGCACTCTGCTCAGTGGTAACCAGTTACTCATATCAGGTAACCGGTTACCTGTTGTAAAAACAGCTTGGCACGTGAAAATTATGAAGGGTAATCAGTTACATGTTGTAAAAACAGCCTGTAACTTGAAATTTATGAAGGGTAATCGGTTACTCAAATTCAGGTAACCGGTTACCACTGAGCAGAAAACAAAATATCAACTTCCAAAATCAATTTTCAGCATCCAACAACTTATCCAATCAATCACATGAACATGCTATCAATTAAGCACGAATTTAATATCAAATATCAATGATTAAACATCATGTAAACACAATCAAACACTGAAATAAAAAATAACCAAGATCCAAATCATCAAAATGGATCAAAAAGCAACAAAATCCATGGATTTACATTGTAATTATTCAAATAAGCTCAAAACAGAATTAGATCTAGAGTTACCAACCTTCAAAGCTGAGATTTGCTTTGGTAAGTGTTGATTCACTTGAAATTAACAGATCCAAGCTAGAAACCTAGAGAATCTTCACGATCCAAGAGCTTCCTTATGGTAGAAATGAAGACCAAGCAAGATCAAGCAAAATTAACTCAAAAAAGCACTTCCGGTCTAGCTTCCTGTCGCTACTCGAAAAATACGCGCAACGACGGGGAAGGCGAAAAGGAAAGGACAGAAGAGTCGCCACCGAACTTTATTTATCCCATGAGGGGAAAGGAAAATATCGAGAAAACCTTAAGAAAAGAACGGATAAGATGGTCTCGCAACCATAAATGGGTTCGGAAGCCGGTTATGCGAAGGGAAGGTATTAGCACCCCTCGCATCTCACTTTTTCTGCTGCTTTTTCTGCTGTACCAAACCAATGGCTCTTGCACAAGCTTCAATTTTCAGAATTTCCATTCTTAGAAACAATTATGGCCACTTTCTTGGTGCAGCCCCACTTTTTCCACTTCTAGTATGCTGCTTTTGCTGTATTTTTTCTGCAGCACTCCACCTTGCTATCCATCCTTGTGTCCATTGGTTGGTTATGCTTGGATCTACTCATGTAGTCTATACCACTACCTTTTGACAACATTTTCAAATTCTGATTTTTGATGTGTAGATGTATCAACATAAGCTCATAGCCTTGGTTTTGTGACATAAAATGATTTTATAATATGATACACATTGCCACTTCTTGCATGGGGCTGTTTTGGATTGCATTCATATTGCTCATGGTTGAACATGCATGGTATTGATCTTGAGATATTCCAACATTGAATTAGCTCTTAAATATTTTCCTTGCATGTTTGTAAGCACAAAGAGGGTCATGTGGACTTGATGGAGCATGGGGGGATACCATGACATGAAGTTATCTTTAGAAACTTGAATTAAGACTAGAAATAACTTAATTTCCTAAGTATTACCAAGAGTTTGTATTTTGTAACAAGTGTGACATTCTTGCAAATGTCATGAAATTTTCTTTGTAATATTCTTGAATCTAGCCTTGAATTCATGAATCTTGAATTTGGAATGATGGGCTTCCCTTATGTCATTGAATTTGAAGAAATGAGTCAATCCTTGAAAGAGGGCAAATTTTGGGGTGCAACACTTCCAAATTCAGATCCAAATCCAAATGAAAAATGAGTAATGAATTGAAGATAATGGAGATGAATAATGGATGTTTAGCTCTAGAATTCAAGGACTCCAATGAAGAATCAAAGAACTCAAGTGAAAAGAGCTTTAATGGAGGTTTTGGGAATGAAAAAAGTAGAGAGAAAGTTGAGAGAAAATTCTCAAGAATGAGTGTGAAATCTAAAAATGAAGGTTAATTGTGTGAGGTTTGGAGCAAATTCACTTAAATAAGCTCTAGGTTTGGAATCAAATATGATTTGGAATGTGGATTAACATTTGAAATGGAAATTAGGAGTTGAATTAGGAATGAAGTGTTTGAAATTTGGAGGGAAATGGTGAAAATTGAAAGAATTCTAGATCCTTCCAATGATGATAATATGAAATCAATGGTTGAGAACGATTGAAAAATTTGAAATGCTGAAAATTTGAATTTCTTGGCAAATTTCGCTTGAAGTAACCGGTTACCCAATATGTGGTAACCAGTTACCCAATATGTGGTAACTGGTTACCACATTCAAAAAATGTCCAATTTGGCGCCAAATGGAGGGAATCCTGTATAGTCACCTGTTGCCACCTGTTATAAGCTCTGTTAAGCCTCTGAAACTTGCCCTTGAATATTATGATTGTGAGAATGCTTGAGATAGCCTGTACACCATCTCCTGAGCTGAAAATAACCTACTGAAAAGAATAAAACCGACTGCTCGATCATTGGATAAAATAAATGCCGGAGCCTTTGATGCTCACTGTTTAAACTCTTGCAACAAAAAGGAACCTTGAGACACAAAAATACCTTGATCCTATTTTCTCGAGAACCAATGCTATGATATGCAGAAATGCAAAAATGCAGAGAAACAAAATCCAGTAAACCAAGAAATGATGAGGCCAATTTTTGGGTGCTACAGCTGCCCCTATTCAATTGACTTGAACATGAAGGAATGATAGCAATGACTTTCAAACATTCAAGGTGCATGGAGATTGAATACCAAAAGAACCCGGAAATTTGCAACTTGCGGGGATACAAAACAACGAATACCAACCAAAAGTTGAGATGCGACACGCCGAGGATAACAATCCAAGATGAACAAAACTTCAACCAAAAGTTGGAATGAAACAAAGGATACCAACCAAAAGTAGGAATAAACAACCAGAGAATACCAACCAAGAGTTGGAATAAACAATCAAATGATACCAACCAAGAGTTGGAATAAACAACCGAAGGATACTAGCCAAGAGTTGGAATAAACAAAGGATACCAACCAAGAGTTGGGATAAACAACCAGAGGATACCAACCAAAAGTTGGGATAAACAACCGGAGGATACCAACCAAGAGTTGGGATAAACAACCTGAGGATACCAACCAAGATTTGGGATAACAACTAAAGGATACTAACCAAGAGTTGGGATAACAACTAAAGGATACCAACCAAGAGTTGGGATAACAACCAAGAGTTGGGATAACAACCAAAGGATACCAACTAAGAGTTTGGATAACAACCAAAGGATACCAACCAAGAGTTGCGATAAACGAGAATGCCGATCAAAGGTAACCTTCTGGGGACAAAACTCAAATCAGGAACCTACAGAACATACAATAAACAAACTTACAACCTGAGGGAAAGACAACTCCACTAGAGACGAAGGGAAAACTAAACAAGTGTCCACTAGAAGATAATAACCAAAGGATAAAAGTTACTCCCTGGGGATAAAAACCAAACACTACCAACCAAGAGTTAGAACAACAAAGGCTACCAACCAAAAATTGGAATCACCACAACACCGACTAACAGTGAACTCTGAGGGAGAAAGTTATCAACTCCAATAGTTAAACCAACAAAAGAAGACTACCAATCAAAAGTTGGAATCAACAACCCAAAACCAAAACTACCAACCAAAAGTTGGGATCGTCAACCAGGAAACAAAGGTTACCAACCAAAAGTTGGAATAACATCAACAAGACGACTAAGCTGAGGATTACCAACCAAGAGTTGGAATCAAGCAAAGGCTACCAACCAAAATTTAGAATCGCTGAAACACCGCTCGAGGGAGAACTGACCACATCGACGACTACCAACCAAAAGTTGAAATAACAGACTCCGCCAGGGAAACTAAGGACTACCAACCAAAATTTGGGATCTCGTCAACAAATTTTACCAACCAAAAGTTGAAATCAAACCAAGGCTACCAACCAAAAGTTGAGATCACACCTAAAAGATGAAGACTACCAACCAAAAGTCAGAATAACGACTTTGCCTAGGAAAAAGGACCTCACCGATGGATTACCAACCAAAAGTTGGGATCGAGGCAAAGGTAACCAACCAAAAGTTGGGATAACTCCCACAAACTGAAGACTACCGACCAAGAGTTAGAATAACATCAACAAAACCTTACCAACCAAAAGTTGGAATAACATCCAACAAGTCACGGATTACCAACCAAAAGTTGGGATAACAACTCCGCCGAGGGATAGAAGAGGAGTACCAACCAAAAGTTGGGATAACATCCAACCAGCAATGGGTTACCAACCAAGAGTTGGAATGAAGCAAAGACTACCAACTAAAAGTTGGGATAACACTCACGAAATGAAGCTTACCAACCAAGAGTTGGAATAACAGCAACAAACCTTCGGACTAAACTGGGGATTACCAACCAAAAGTTGGAATGAAACACCCAGAATAGGCAGGTGTCGCACCTCGAAAAATCACGGAGATAATTTAGAAACGCGACCCTCACGTGAAAGGCGCAAAAATGCGGTCGACGGAGTCGCCACCGGACTTTATTTATCCCGAATGAACGGGAGAGGAAAATATCGAGAAAACCTCTTAAAACGAAAGGAACACGGTCGTCGCAACCTGATGTTTCGGGTTCGAGAGTTGGTTACGCAAGGGGAAGGTATTAGCACCCCTCACATCCGTTGTACTCAACGGGAACCTCTTAATTCGGATTGTGATGAGCGTTAGCTAAGCTTAGTTGTTCTCTTCTCAATACTAAATCCTAAACAATACGATAAAGGGATAAAGACGCTAGGGGAAATGGGTGGTTATAGGATAGGTTGCTCGCCAAGGATTGGGGCCCTTGTGCCTACGTATGCTCATTCGGATGAGAATGAGAAATCAGAGTGTCGTAGTTCGACTATGGAAAAGGAAGGGGGAAACGAAAGATGGAGAGAAGGTAGACGGAATGACAGAGAAATATAGAAGTGTGCTTGCCAAGATCATCGCAATCTTGTGCCTACGTATCTTACATTTAATAGGGAATGAAGAATCAGAGCGTCTGTAGTTCATGGTAACAACCATGAAAAGAAACAGGGTTGAATTGGTTTGAAGTTTAGGTTGGATGACGATTACTTGAAGCTTAAGAAAGGCTCCTCAGGCCCAAGTAATTGGGAGAGCGATTCAAAGGCTTAACTATCTCTCTTTTTCATCTTGAAAGAAGGTTGTGTTTGAATGGTGTTTGAGATGATGAGTGGTTGGACGATGGTTGAACGATAGTTGAATGTTGTCGAGTTGAAAATGTTATTTAGAGGCGTCAATTGCTTACACACGAGTAAGATAACTCGCATCCAAACAACTGAAAGAGAGATCAAAGACTTAATCCCCCTCTTTTCACCTTGAAAAGAATTGAATAGTTGTTAATTGATTAATGTTGATTGAGAAAATCCGCTTGACGTTGGATCAAGGGTTTGACTTATATTCGTGTGCGAAACCGTGGTGGAATGGAAATGAGTTTGAAAACGGAACCGACTTGATGATGAATCAAGGGTTAGGTTGTGAGAAACGATACTAGTCCCTGAGGGTGCTCCCAATATCGAATCCACAATGAAATGTGAAAGTGTGTGTAATAGGTTAATGGCTCGATGACGAATCGAGAATTAGTTTGAAAATAGTTTGATCTACACTAGTCCCTAAGGATGCTCCTAGAAGATAAACCATAATCAAAGAAATACAAAACGTACATCGGAATGAGAGAGGGGTACATGTAAATTACACGAGATTGCACAAAATAAAAGGTCTCATTGTCAGGTAGCCCAAGAGAAAGACGTGTGTGTGAAATGTGTCCTAAACTAAGCCTTGAGCAAAAGTCGGGCACAACTCCATGCTAGGGTTCCTGAAAATGTCCAATGATCCAACAGTCCACCAATTTAGGTTTTCAGCATTTCGATCATGAAAGGAATTGCGAAACGCAAAGCTGGAAAAAAATGGATGTTTGTTGGAGCCGGATCGGAAAACAACCGAAGCGTGGTTCATTTGCTTCGGTTCCGTTAAGGTTTTAACTTCGTTTCCTCTTCTCCATTCTCTTTATCTTCTATTTCTGTTCTAGGTTTTGACTTGGGTTTTTGGATGTTGTTGATTCTGTGTTGATGGAAGATGAGCGTTTGAGGAAGGTTTTGGGTGAGGAAGAGTTTTCGGTGAATGGGTTAAAGATTTGGGGTTGGGTTTCATTGGTGATTTGAGGTATTGGCTTGCGTTTGAAAGAGGGTCATGATTTGAAGGTTGCCTGGATGATTTGGAGATGAATCATAAGAGATTTTGCAGAATGTTTTTTTCTTTTTGTATCAGGTGAGGAATAGTCTTTTTACAATGAAGGAATGAAGGGTGTCATGGGGAGAAGATATTTTCTGTTTTTGATTTGTTAAGATTAATTTTTCTGTGAAGGACACATGTAGAAGGTTTTGTGTGGTGCATAGAGGTGTCTTTTTACGTGGAGTGAGGAATGATGCGAGCCAGTTTTTGTAACATTGCAGTATGTGCAGGATTTTTTACAGGTGAATGAGGGTCGGTTTTGCGCAGCAGGATCTGGTCATTTATCAAACTTTCTTTAGTTTTTTTCCATCTTTGGTCCATGGGGCTCCTTTGTACATGTAGTTGTAGAAATATTTTTATTGTGGTGAGTAGATTTGAAAGCAATTGTAAACAAACTGAATGGGCTTTGGGGTTTATCATGGACTTTCTCTATATTTTTATAATTTCTGGCAATGTGTTAAAAAGATAACGGGCTTATATATATATATATATATATATATATATATATATATATATATATATATATATATATATATATATATATATATATATATATATATATATATATATATATATATATATATATATATATATATATATATATATATATATATATATATATATATATATATATATATATATATATATATATATATATATATATATATATATATATATATATATATATATATATATATATATATATATATATATATATATATATATATATATATATATATATATATATATATATATATATATATATATATATATATATATATATATATATATATATATATATATATATATATATATATATATATATATATATATATATATATATATATATATATATATATATATATATATATATATATATATATATATATATATATATATATATATATATATATATATATATATATATATATATATATATATATATATATAAGAAAAGCTTTTTGAAGAAATTTTTGTAGAATGAATTTTTTTATAGAATTTGGTAATGATGAGTTTTGAAAACTTGAAACGTTAAAAAAAATGTGGAAAATGGAGGTTTGAAGATATAGTTGTGAATGAATGGACTTTTAAATGGAAATGGATTAAACAACAAGTTAGTTTAATTAAAACTCGGAAGAAAAAGAAGTGGGAATGAGTTTGGATTGAATAGAATCGAAGCTAAAACTAGATTGGCCATGAATTTTTCATTTTCATTTTTGCTGATGAACTTTGTGTTTTTTTTTTAAAAACATATCAACCTTTCTTCCGAATGAAGAATCCAATGATAATGCTAGCTTCCAACCAATGATCATGCACGATTAACTCTTCACACAATTTGCATTCGAATCTTTCCTAACAATTAACCATATTGAATTCTTTAATGAATCTTGAGAACCTGAAATGAATTAAATCTTCGATTCGAATCTTGAGAAATGAAACCAAACATGACTTAATCTCAAGCCTTGATCAGCACAAACTCTTGAACCACAAGTGAACCAACCTCGCCCTAACCACTCGAATTGCCTATACCAGTCCCGATTGCTAGACAGATTCCTGTTTGACCAAATTAGGTCAAACTCACCAAGCCACACTGTATATTGACCTGATATTCCCAAATGAACCCTGGACTTAGGCGAAAGAGACAACATATTTTTATGTATTTTGGATAATTGTCAGTGGGCGAATATACAAAATCAAAGTCATATATACGGGTAGGACAAATTTGGGGTATGACAGCAAGCAACATAATCAACCGACTTATAACTTGTAAAGGATACTTCGACGGAGAAAGAAAGGTTTAAACAAATAACTCAGCTGAGGAAAGAGGAGTTTAACAAACAAATCTGTTGAAGAAGAGACGTTTAAACAAAAAACTCAGTCGGGAAGAACCCAAATAAGATGAACAACTTAAAGATCCACCCTGATGGGGATAATGCGAAAATCTTCTGAATAAAACCATCATCTACCAAAGAGACAACTGGCACAAAAGGTATCAAACCTGGCTTATGCTTCATATGCATATGTTTGAAAATGACGTAATTCTCCATACGAAATGGAAATGCTACACATTTAGGAGGATGCTATGCAAAAACAAACGCAAAGGGACACAACCCCGAGGAGTGCTAAGAAGACCAACAAACCAACTCTGCTGAGGAATATGCCCTGGATGACCTTCTTACAAAACTTCACCCTGTTGGGTAATACGCCCTGGATGTCTCTCCTTGAAAAACCTCACCCTGTTGGGGAAAACACCAAAACTCCACTAAGTGGGGAATTAAGAATAGCATTGAAATCCCACCTGGTGGGGATAACAAGCTCCTGCTGAAGGTTTCACTCTGCTTGGAATACAAGAATAATAACCTGCCCTGCTGGGGACATACAAGTAACAATCCACCCTATTGGGGATATCATAGACTTGTATAGAAGATTTCATCCTGACGAAGAGATGAAAATAACCTCTGTTAATGATTCCCCTCCACAGGGAATGTAATGAACATCTACAGAGAACTCCACTCTACTGGGAAATAAACAAGCTCTGCTTAAACATCTGCCCTGAGGAAAATGAGAATACCATCTGTTGGGAGCTCGTCCTGGAAACTGATCCTAAAAGATGCCAATGTTCATTGGACTTTGCTGGAGATACCAACCTGCCGTTGATGTACCTGCCTAGGGAGTCAACACTAATCTCTGCTCAAGAAAGAAATTCCTGAATACTGATCTTGCCAGGGAGAGACGCCAAGGACGCTGCCTCTGCTGGAGAGTAACACTGAATTGAAATCCACCCTGCTGCTGGGGGAATATCCTTTTACCTTACTTTGTTGGGAATATGATGAGAACAAATCCACCCTGCTGGGGATTAGCCTTTGTGGGGAGACAAAAACTCTACTCTGCTGGAGATACACTACACCTCAGCTGGTGACAACACTTCTGATTTGATAACAGGATTCTGTGGGGAAACAAAAATCTCTGTTGCGGGGAAACAAAAATGCCTGACTGCATTCTATTTGAAGTAGTCCACCTCCGAACACTCATCGGGTAGTACGAATCCACTTCGACTGGGAAATACAACTCTGAACTCCTGCTAGGGGAGGAATAATTCACCATGCATTACTATTAGAACTTCATCGCTGGGGAGAAAATCTCTACTGGGGAGAGGATCCTGTCATCCTGCAACAAACAAGAAACAATAGGTTGTCCCATGTGTGAAATGGTTACCTCGGTTACCATTCATGACACTTACCGTTCAAGAAAATCTGTTGCTTTCATTATGCTCTGTAAAGCCTCATGTTTTCACCTGTAATGCTTATAAAAAATATCAGACATTTTTGCAAACAAAACAGTAAAAGTAAAAACAAGAAATGAAAAGCTCTTTGACTGAAATGATAACTTTATTGATGAAAGGCATGTAAATAGGCAAATTACAATTCAGATGCAATTCCTAAAAAGAGGTAATTGCACAAAAAAAACAAAAACAAAATATACAAATGTCGGCAATGTGGAAATAGACAACCACCATGTGTCGATTCAGCTATAACCTGTATGCCTTTGATGTTCCCCCATGTTTCGCCTTTTGAAAAGACTGATTGGACTGATTCATTTCCTTCAGGATAACCATGTATAAGCTCACAGATAAAACATAGACCGCAGTCATTTTCTTTTAAAATCCCTACCTTTTGCCTGGATCTCCCTTTCAGGTTTTCAATCCACCGGGATACCCTTTTTTGCCAAGGTCGCCTTCTCAGGTTTTCAACCTTGCGGGTTCATTCTTTTTCTTTTATCCCTAATTTTTTCCCGAACCTTCTCGTTTTATGGTTCGTCGAGATGCCCCATTTTTGCTTGGACTTTTCTTTTTTCTGTCCAGCGGGTCTCTTTTAAGCAAAATATTTTTTAACCATGTCTGCATTCACAGGGGACGAAAAATATTCACCATTCATGGTAGATAATAATAAGGCTCCACTTTTCTTACCACATATGAACCTTCATAGTTGGGAGTCCATTTGCCCCTGTGATTCGTCTGAGGAGGAATGATCCTTTTCAACACCAAATCACCTGTCTAGAAGCACCGAGGGTGCACTTTCTGATCAAAGGCTTTCTTCATCCTACTCTGGTACAACCGACAATGAGCAATGGATGCCAATCTCTTCTCGTCAATCAAGCTCAATTAATTCAATCTGGTTTGTGCCCATTCAACTTCGTCAAGATTCACATCAGATAATACCCTTAAAGAGGGAATCTCAACTTCTAATGGTAGGACTGCCTGGTACCATACACCAGTGAGAAAGGAGTTTCCCCAGTTGACGTACGCACCAAAGTACGATAACCATGTAAAGCAAAGGGCAACATCTCATGTCAATCCTTATAGGTTACAACCATCTTCTACACAATCTTCTTGATATTCTTATTAGCTGCCTCAACAACGCCATTCATCTTTAGACGATATGGAGATGAGTTGTGATACTCAATCTTTAAACTCTGGCAGAGTTCCTTCATCATCTTGTTATTCAAATTTGAACCATTATTAGTAATGATTCTCTCCAGAATTCCATAATGACAAATGATGTCCTTCTTTATGAATCGGGCGACCACCTGTTTTGTGACATTGGCAAAGGAAGTTGCTTCTACCCACTTCGTGAAGTAATCAATCACAACCAGAATGAAACAATGACCATTGGAAGAAGTCGACTCAATCTTTCCAATCATATCAATGTCCCACATAGTGAATGGCCAAGGAGATGTTAACACATTCAGAGGGGTCGGTGGCACATGCACCTTATCAACATAAATATGGCATTTATGGCATTTTATGGCGTATTTGAAGCAATTGGATTCCACATTAATCCAGTAATACCTAGCTCTCAACAATTTTTTGGTCATTGCATGTCCACCGGTATGAGTATCGAAAGAACCCTCTTGGACTTCCTCCATCAACAGGCCTGCTTCATATTCGTCAACACAACGCAGCAAGACCATGTCAAAGTTTCTCCTATATATCACCTCATCCTTGTTCAAATAGAAATTATCGGCTAACCTCCTCAGAGTCTTCTTATCTTTGCTGGATGCCCCAGATAGGTACTCTCGAGTCTTTAGAAAATGCTTGATATCAAAATACCAGGGCTTTCCATCTGATACCTTCTCAATTGCAAACACAAAAGTGGGTCTGTCAAGACGCATGACGGTGATAGCTGGAACTTCATTCCAGAAATTCACTTTATACATCTATGATAACATTGCCAAGGCATCTGCCATATGATTTTCAGCCCTAGGCACATGATGGAATTCAACTCTATCAAAAAATGGCAACCGTCTCCTTGCATAATTCTTGTAAGGCACCAGGTTGGCCTGACGAGTTTCCCATTCTCTTTTGATTTGATTGACGACTAGCGCTGAATCACCATACACATCTAGATTCTTGATCCTTAGAGCAATGGCCTCTTCTAAACCCATAATGCACGCTTCGTACTCGACCTCATTATTGGTGCAGGAGAATGTCAATCGGGCAGTGAACGGTATGTGAGAACCGTGAGGAGTTGTAATGATTGCACCGATTTCATTACCATATGAATTAACGGCTCCTTCGAAAACCAGTTTCCATGAGATCCCATCTCAGGACCCTCATCAGGAAATCATGACGTCTTCGTCTGGAAAATCAAACTTCATCGGCTGATAATCCTCAATCGGCTGCTCAACAAGATATTCTGGCAGAACGCTTCCCTTAATGGCTTTCTGGGAAACATACTGAATATCATACGCTGTTAAAACCATTTGCCATCGGGAAATCATTCCGGAGAGTGTTTTCTTTTCAAAGACATACTTGATCGGATCCATCTTCGAAATCAACAGTGTTGTGTGGTTTAACATGTACTGTCTCAAATGCTTAGCAGCCCAAGCGAGTGCACAACATGTTTATTCTAGCATTGAGTATCTCGACTCTTAATCAGTGAACTTTTTACTCAGGTAATAGATGGCGTGCTCTTTTCTACCTGACTCGTCTTGTTAACCGAGCACACATCCCATTGAATTCTCAAGAACCGTGAGACACATGATCAGAGGTCTCCTTGCAACTGGAGGCATCAGTATTGGAGGTTCCTGCGGATACTCTTTTATTCTTTCAAATGCCTTCTGGCAATTTTCATTCCACCTGACCATTTGATCTTTTCTTAAAAATTTAAATATTGGTTCACATGTGGCTGTAAGATGAGATATGAACCTTAAAATGTACAACACCACAATGAACACCACCACAAACTTGTCCAAATAAGAATGGAAAATCCTGTTCATGTACTCCATAAATACACCTGGTGCATTAGTCACACCAAATGGCATCACAGAATACTCATAATATCCATACCTCGTCCTAAAAGCAGTCTTATGAATATCTTCAGCCTTCACACGAATCTGATGATACCTAGATCTCAGATCTATCTTACTAAAGACACTCGCACCAATCAATTGATCCATCAAATCATCAATCCTCGGAAGTGGATACTTATTCTTAATAGTCACCTTGTTCAATTGTCTTTAGTCCACACAAATCTCATAGAACCCTTTTCCTTCTTAACCAACAAAACTGGTGCACTCCATGGTGACACACCTGGACGAATAAACCTCTTCTCAACTAGATCTTTAAGTTGACTCTTCAACTCTTTCAATTCTGATGCGGACATACGATATGGAGCCATCGATATCGGACTAGTTCCAGGAACTAAGTCGATCGCAAACTCCACTTCTCGTTTCGGCGGTAAATCTCTTATCTCATCAGGAAAAACTTTCAGAAAATCACAAATAATTGGCAACCACTAACTTTACCACTTTCATTAACACTCAAATTTGCCATCAACATAAACATCTTCGCACCATCTTGCACAAACTCATCAAAACAATCTGTAAGAAGTTGGCTTAACTCCAAACAATTCATTGCACACACCATCTAAGCTCGCAAGACACGTCTATTCCATACAACATGATCCCGTATACTATCAACAAGAGATTAAGGGTGATCAGTTCCTCAATTTGTCAATAGACAGCCGACAATCATAATGGGGAATAAACTATCTTAACCAAACTATAACAGTGTTCAACGTCATACCGAGCCACCACTCCACACTTGAAGCATCTTGGAGAAGCACAAATTTCTCCCCCACTTATTTCAATCCCACTTCTGCAGATAAGGGTTAGAAAAACAAACGTGTACCGACAGTATTTTCACACACATGTCGCATACTAGGGAACAAACAACATTAGACAACTTGGCCGGATGGACCGACCTGCTCTGATACCACTAATGTAACACCCTTCTAAACCCCGAGGAATATATATAAATAACCAGAGTAAATCATCATGCATTCACAAAAGGGTGTTACACATCATTTTCAAAACATCATAAACCACCTGTCATGCTCATTAACACTTAATAAATAATCATGCTTTTAAAATTTTCACTTCGCATGTAGCAGCGAATTCATTTTATATCATAATTCTCATAAAGGAAACATTCATGCTCATCACATAATTCAACATTACTTAGGCACTAAAGCCAACATCATAATATTCCGATGAATATAAAAACATAACATAGAGTACTTAATGTATCTCTAAGACATAAAACAAGCGATTCCAGTGTTACATGACCAGAGCATGACTCGACCAAACATACCTAAAATACTAAACAACTACACCAACAACAACCTCGCAACTACGAGCAGCTCTACTCTTGATACCTACACGATGTCAGATAGGACATCATTCCAGCAGAAGGGTGAGAATTCACATCAATATTGAAATCATAAGATAATGAATAATTTAAAGCATGCCAAGACAAACACAAATATTCTCACACTTCAATTTTCATCAGCCAATATCATTCACCACCCATACATTCACAAATCTCAATTCAATAAGTCATATACATATACATACTTTCATACAAAAATTATATATTCATAACTCCCAATTCAACAAGTCATACACATATGCATACTTTCATATAACAATCATATATTCACAACTCCCAATTCAACAAGTCATACACATACACATACTTTCATACAACAATTATATATTCACAACTCCCAATTCAACAAGTCATACACATATGCATACTTTCATACAACAATTATATATTCACAACTCCCAATTCAATAAGTCATACACATATGCATACTTTCATATAAAAATCATATATTCACAACTCCCAATTCAACAAGTCATACACATATGCATACTTTCATATAACAATCAAATATCCACAACTCCCAATTCAACAAGTCATACACATATGCATACTTTCATACAACAGTTATATATGCCATGTGACTCAATGCAACTCATGCCATGTGGTACCAACACTTGTTATTATTTTTCGGTTTTTACATTTAAACTGGGTCCGTTCCCTAGACCAATAACAAACAAAAGCCTGTTCCCTAAGCTTTCAAACCCCGCTCTAGGTTTGGGACAAGTCACTAGCCTCCACGAAACTAGCAAGCATTGCCTCTTGACACAACTGATACGTATGCATTCAACAACCAAATGCACTTAAGACCATTCCCGCATCTTAATCCCATGCATTCTCAAATAATTCATCACACAAGAATTATAACATGATTGCACATACACCATATTTCATAATAATCAAAGTATTCATACTTTCACACCTCATCATTAAATTTATCAAGTAATGCACAAGAGTCAATTAGATTCAATCACAATTCACAACGCAGTTCAATGATTACACATAGGACAATCAATCCATCACCAACAATTGAATTCAATATTCAATACACAATCAACTTGTTAAAAAACAATTGATATCTCAATAACCAACCAAAGGTTTATAATCAATCAATACTCAAGTAAATAATCAATAAATCATCCCAATTAATCCATGTTTTAGTTAAGATTCAATTAATCGATGACTCTGTGTAATCAAACTTCCAGTACATGACTTTTCCAAATTCCAGCTTTTGTACAACATGCAATCGATTGGAGTTATGGTGAAATCGATTGGAGTACTCAATTTATCATATTTTTTTAGCTACTGTTTTTAAGTGCAATCGATTGACATCTTAGTGCAATCGATTGTACCCTTGAAAATTTCATCATTTTAGCTACTGTTTTAATGTGCAATCGATTGGACAACTAAAAATTTAGTTTTCAGCAGCTTTGTTCAGTATGCAATCGATTGCTCACTGTGCGTTTTTGAAAAATTATGCAGAAAATTGTATTTTTATCAACCATTCCCTTCTTTGCTACCATCATCAATCCCCTCATATTAGGGCATTCACAAAACTCGAAAATTCACTAAATCATGAGAAATCTATGGGTTTTATCCTACATAAACTTCTACTCATTAACCATTAACCCACAATTCCAAATTTTAGGGTTTCTCCCAACACAACTTCTACCCATTAATCATTGACCCACAATCCCAATAATGAGAGAATACCCACCCTTACCTTAGGTTTCTTATGAAGAAGAATCTTTGATTCCATGGATGCTTGCATTCTGATTTCTCCCTTCCCTTCATCTTTTCCTCTTGCCTCTTTCTCTTCTTCTCTTCTATTCTCTTTTCCCCTTCCCTTCTCTTACTAACTCCTCTTCTCTAAAATCCTAACAATTTAATCCTTTCTATTGGGCTTTACCCAACTCCTCTCACTTTCTATTCACACACCTCAAATTAGACCCAACTAATTAATCTAGCAATTATACACTATTCTACCAAATGAATAAATCAATTAATTTAATTAATTCCATAAATCACATATTTAGATTAAATCAATTAAATAAATTAACTTATATAAATTAGATAAATCAAATAATTCATTTAAATCAAATAATTCACATAAATCAATTAATTAGTACAAATAATTAATTATTAAAAATTAGGCTATTACAACCCTCCCCCACTTAAAAGATTTTCGCCCTCGAAAATTATCTTAAACGAATAACTCGGGATAAGACTCCCTCATCTGACTCTCAAGCTCCCAAGTCACATTTCCACCAGCCGGTCCTCCCTAAGCGACCTTCACCAAAGCAATCTTTTTACCTCAAAGTTGCTTCAACTTCCGATCCTCTATCCGCATAGGTGATGTCTCCACAGTCAGGTTATCTCTCACCTGCACATCATCTACTTGGATTACATGAGACGAATCCACAATGTATTTCCTCAACTGAGATACATGGAACACATCATGAAGGTTAGCGAGCGACGGCGGCAAAGCAACACGATAGGCTACCTCTCCTATCCTCTACAAAATCTGATAAGGACCAATAAAACGCGGCATCAACTTATGCGACTTCAATGCTCTACCAACACCAGTTATCAGAGTAACTCAAAGAAACACATGATCTCCCTCTTGAAATTCAAGTGCTTTCCTCCTCTTGTCATGATAACTCTTTTGACTATTCTGAGAAATCTTCATCTTCTCTTGAATCATTTTAATCTTTTCAGTAGTCTGTTGGACTATCTCGGGTCCAACCATGGTACTTTCTCCCGACTCATACCAACACAATGGTGTCCTACACCGTCTACCATACAATGCCTCAAACAGTGTCATACCAATACTCGAATGAAAACTGTTGTTGTAAGTACATTCAGTCAAAGGTAAGTAGCTATCCCAAGCTCCTCCCTTTTCCAACACACAAGCTCTCAAAAGATCCTCAAGTGATTGAATCGTCCTCTCAGTCTGACCATCGGTCTGCGGATGATAAGCAGAACTCAAACGTAACTTCGTACCCAAAGCACTTTTCAAACTTTCCAAAATCTCGAAGTAAACCTTGGATCTCTATCTGACACAATGCTAGACGGAATACCATGCAAACTGACAATCCTTTCAATGTACAGCTTTGCCAATATCCCAACAGTTAATCCATTTGCATAGGAATAAAGTGGGCAGATTTAGTCAATCTATCCACAATAACCCAAATAGCTTCAAAGTTACTCGGTGTTCTAGGTAAACCAGACACAAAATCCATAGATATGCTATCCCATTTCCACTTAGGAATAAACAACGGTTGCATCAAGCCCCACGGTTTCTGATGCTCAATCTTTGACTTTTGACAAGTCAAACAAGAATATACAAACTCGGCAATATCCTTCTTCATACTGTCGCTACTGCGAAAATCGGCGCCGGCTGAACAGAAGAGTCGCCACCGTGCGTTATTTATCCCACGGGAGGGAAAGGAAACGCTCAGAGTAAACCTACCGCGAAGACGGGAAAGGTATGGTCATCGCAACCAAAACCGGGGTTCGGGAGTCGGTTACGCAAGGGGAAGGTATTAGCACCCCCCACGTCCGTCGTACTCGACGGGATCCACGCTTGTTTTCGGGTATGGATTGTTATTCTATCTACTCTACAGGTCAGGGGTTAAAAAGAAAATAAAATGACTCGGCAAAGTATCGCACTTTATGCCTACGTATTCCCGTCTGGAACGATAAATCAGAGTCAACGTAGTTCGCCTACCTACGGGAAAGGAGGGGAAGGTTGCTCGCTAGGATATCGCATCCTATGCCTACGTACTTTCATACAGCATGAAAGATCAGAGCAAACGTAGTTCGGGCCACGGAAGACACATGCTTGTCTGTTTTGATTTTATTCCTTATGAAAAAGGGTTTTTCTGATTAACAGTCTAAGCGGACAAAAATGACGTTTTGATGAGTTCACATTCTTTTACGGAAGAAGTGTCTTTTATTGTGTTTGAAATCTTATTGTGTTTTTCTGTTTGTTTTGAGAAAGAAGAGACAGAACTCTAACCTATGGTTGAAAAGGGAATCAAACTAACCTAATGTTATCATGCATGGGTTAAGACCTAATGTCTATCATGCTCCTCTCCTGCACAGAGAGAAACAGAGATCCTAAGGGAATAGACGGAAACAGAAACAATAGCAAATATATACAGTAAAGCGGTAAAATGCATGGATGCAACAATACAAGCGAGGCAAGGGAGTCCCACTCAACCTCGAACCTAGAAAACAATAGGCAAAAGTGAACAGGATTCACTTTCAACCCAACAAGTTAAACAACAAACAATACAGTCAAGAAAACCAATCAATACATCAGAAATGAATAAGAGCAGGAAAATAAGCAGCCACAGCAGCTCTGCATCAACATCTGACTTCAGGTCATCTCCAAACAGCTACAAGCTTCAGCAAGCATCAATCTCCATCTCCACAGCCTTCAAGCAAGGTCTTTGTCATCAATCTTCAGTCTACAATGGCTTTTCTTCAAGTCTCAATCTCCAAGCTGAGGGATCAATCACAAGAGTGAATTGGGTGTTAAGCAATTAGTTGACCACCAAGGGTGGCAAACAAACTGCCAACAACACATAGAACATTTCTCTCAAGAGTTCTATCTCTTAGACACTATCACCAAGACTTCCAAAGGAAGGGGATGAATGTCTTAGAGAGACTCTGCATCACAGAGAGGAATGGAGGCAGACAAGGCCTTCCATGTTTGGGAAACAAGCTGACTACTCTAGAGCTCTGCCTAACTCCTAAACCCCATAGCCTTCAACAGCTGCCAGCACAGAATCTCCTCATCAACTCTGGAAGTTGGTCTTCAGTCTTTGATCTTCAAATGGCTTCATCATCACAAGTCTTCAGCTCTCCCCAAATCCCAAACAAACCCAATACCCCACACACAGACAAAACATAACCCTAAAGAGGGCACACCACACAATCAACCAAAATAGCAGTATACTAATAGCAGTAGGGGAATCCTAACAATTTCTAAGGGATCTATCCTATACCCATAACCCCTATAGTCCCATACCCCAAAAATCAAATGAAAATTCCTAAAAGAAATAATCTATCTCACCTATGCTCACCTAAAACCCTAATTTTGATCACTATGATATCACCTATTCAAATCAGCTAAAATTTAATCCTAAAAATATGAATTAAATCTTATATACAAGTTGAAGTTCTAAACTAAACCACCTAAAAAGAATGAACTCTAAAGCTAAAGGGAACTATTAGAACAAAAATCAACAAATTTAAGTATCAAACTAAACTTAATAAAATGCTATTTACAAGAAAAATGCATGAAAAATATTAAAACAAAATAAAGTGCCATTTTTATTATTTAACATTTTTCTTACCAAAATTATTGACCTACCACAAAAAGAACCAATTAAAACTAAGCTATTTTCAATTTTTTATGATTTTTTAAAGATGAGAAAAATATTAAAGAAAATAAAAATACAAAATAGAAATAAAATGGAGGGGGGTGTTATAAGCAGCTTCGCCCAGTTATTATTCCAGGTGGGCCATAAAATGGGGGCGCGAATATCATTATGGCAAGGCCCAGCACGCATCAGAGAAAAGAAATAAAAATCAAAGGAAAATGGACAAACTCTCGGTGCAGAAAGTAACGAATTCAAGTGCATTTCTCATTGGGCTTCCAATTGGGGGTGGGGATAGCACGCTGATCCAAGGCCCATGGTGGTACGTTTAGTGAAACGCTGCGTTTCACGCTGGTCAGCTCCCTCCATTTCTCAACTTTAAATGATAGCCACACGATGCGATTAAAAGGTCAAAAAAGAGAAATGATCGAACGGCCACGATATCGTCTTCTCCAACTCAACCTAGGGTTTTGCAGAATTCTCTTCCATGCAACCATGTTCATGTACATCGTTCTCTCTCCTCAGGCCATGAAATCAAGACTTGTAAAGAGCAAAGTTGCTCTCTTCTTTTCCCTGAACACGATGATGCCTTTAGTTTGGCCTGAAACTAACCCTAGGATAAAACCCGATAGGTGGAACCTCATGAAATACCAACTGCACTCATCAATGGAACCTCACAACCCTTCAATCTAACTGTCCTATCTTGTTCATCATGCTACACTGATCTCCTCAAGCCATTGCATGCTCATTAATACTCATTATATAACCTATCCTCGATCATCAAAGTCAATGCACCCTGCCATGGAACCTCATAGAATTCTCTCTATCTCTCAGAAATCAATCACCTATGGTCTCTAAGCATGTTGATCCTAACCATTCCATCTAATACTGCCTAGATAAAGAGATGTAGATGGAAATGCATACCTTGAGATTTGATGAAACAGTTGTGAATCTTTGCACTAGAGACCTTGGCAATCCTCTCAAATGATCCTTAGAGTATGGCGAGCTTTCTGTTTGCAACAATTATGCTGATGAGTGCTTGGATTCTTGGCTGCAACTCTGGTGCACAATTTTGAATCTTGGACAACAACTCCTTAAACCTCCATTGATGTACCTTGCATCATGCTTATTCACCCTCACAATATACCAAAGATTGGAAATGAAGAACTCTCTTGAACAGAAATGGAAGATTATGATAATTCTCTCACTTTCTTACAATGGAAGCAACCATGAAATTCTCTCTCTTCTCTCCCTCTTTTCACCAACCCCTTGCACCAATGATTCATTCTCAATATATAGATGAGGATAGACAGATCTAGAAGGTTTTAGAATGATCTTAGAGAATTCTAGAAAGTGATGGAAAGTTCATGGAATTCTCATGTGATGATACTTTGAATCATCTCATATCATGCTTGCATCCTTTATATATTTGTGTCAAAATCTCCTCTCATGAGTTATTGATATGGTGTGTGGGAAAAAACCAATCTCCTTGCCTTGAAATTTCACTTATGCCAAGTTTTCCATACTTGCCTTATGATGCAAGTAACAAAAATACAAAGCAAGTCCAAAATTTAACCCCTAACTCAAAAAAGTGGCTGAACCAATGTCTCTAAAATGATGTTTGGAATCAATTTGGTATATTGGATGACCCATTTTGGATTTGTAGATCTCTCAAACCAATTTTTCATTTCAACTTTTTCAACTTATATGTCTCTTTTAAGTCATTTTCCACCAACTTTGGTCAAGTCTCATTCCATGCATTTCCAAACTTCCATGACTTCTTTTCTATACTTAAAATGGCGTTTTGAGCAACTTTGATGTTGTGAAGTTTTCCATTTGAAGCTTCCTTGTATGAGTTTTAGGCATATGCTAAGAATGACCTGTAATCTTCAGATGACCAAAATACCCTTTTCTTGACAAGACCATAAGTAGAGTTCCACAAATCATATGAAGGCATACTATACCATTCTAGAAATCTAATACAATGAGGAACAACTCTTATGTTTACCAGAAATTCATTTGAAATATTCTTGAGGGGTAAAAGTTGCTTGGAAGACAAGTCACTTTCACAGACAAAATTTCAGATACCTCAGATGACCTGTAACTTGCAAGGACCATAACTTGAGTTCTATAAATCTCCTTAATGTCTTCCACCACTCAAATTAAGGGTATTGAGATCCTATACAAGTTTCATGTTGGCCAAGGATCCATTTGAAGCTTGCATTTTGACTTATCTTGCTTGGAAATTTGACCTAAACTAGGGGATTTTACACAGAAACCCTAATTTAGAAACTCCTCTTCTCCTTGATTTCTCTTGATTTATTCTTAGCACATCACCATATCCTTATCCACATGCCAAATGATGAACCCCACATCTCTCCAATAGCCCTTAATGCCCTTCAATCAGTCATTTGACCCAGAGTTGACCTAGAGTTGACCCCAGATGAAACCCTAGTTGACTGTCTTCAACTGCAATACTTGTGATCATATCAATGACTTGTCTCCTTCTTCAAATGACTTTATAAGTCTCCCATGATGTCCACATACTCTCCATGCTCAATCCACAGCTCACAATTTCTTTGATGGTCCTCAGATAGGAGATAGATTCACTGCTTGATCCATTGATTTCTTAGCTTTCAAATTCTTCCTAATGACTTGACTGAGATTGAATTAGAATAATAACCTCTTGATAGGCTCATAGAGATGAGAATAATGATTGGTCCCTGCTGGATGATTTGCTATGCTATGCTATGCAGATGATTAGGCTATGTACATGCTTCTATATGCAAATGCTAATGATATTGAAACATAAACCATGTGAATAAGGTTGAGCAAATTTTAGGGTGCAACAGCTGCCCCTATTCAAGCGACTTGGACCCGATTGGGTGAAGATCCCGGAGCCTTCAGACATTCGCGGTACGAGACTGTTGAATACTAAGAACCCGGAAATTTGCCAACCGCAGAAATAAACTGCGCCACTGCTTAGGGATTATTTCATCAGCCTGAAAAGCTTCTCTCATTGCAAGAATAAAACTTTGCCTGTCCACGTTATGACTCTATCCACTGTCAACACGAAGAAATTTCAACTAACCCTGTCCACGCTAGGACTCCACCTGCTGTTAACCCGGAAAAATCTCGGCAACTTCGCTGGGGATGGCTCGTCTGCCTCTTATCAGAAATAAATCGTCCACGTCAGGAATAAATTCTTCCACGTTAGGAATAACACCGTCCACGTTAGGACTATAACTTCGTCTGGATCTGTCCACGTCAGGACTAAACTCCCTAGGTTATGAATACATCGCCCACGTTAGGACCCACCTTTCCACGTAAGGAATACATTTTCTTTCCACGTAAGGAATCCCATTTCAATCTTGATTTGTCCATGTAAGGACTCCAATCTTTCCACGTAAGAAAAAAATCTTTTTCCACATTAGGAAACCGCCTTCGTTCCACGTAAGGAATCACAATCTCGATCTGTCCACGTAAGGACTCCAACTTGGTATGTCCACGTAAGGACTCAATCTTTCCACGTAAGGAATCATTCTTCTTCCACGTAAGGAATCAATCCATCTTTCCACGTAAGGAATACAATCTCGATCTGTCCACGTAAGGACTCCAATCTTCTTTCCGCGTAAGGAAACCAACTTCTCTTCTAAATCTATCCACGTCAGGACTCACTTTTCCACGTAAGAAATGTGTCCTCTTTCCACGTAAGGAAACCAACTTATCTTGATTTGTCCGCGTAAGGACTCCAATTTTTTCACGTAAGGAATTAACATCTTTCCACGTAAGGAATAAAATTCTTTTCCACGTAAGGAACTAAAACTTCTCTTTCCACGTAAGGAATAAACCTGTCCACGTCAGGACTCACGTTTCGTCTTGATTTGTCCACGTCAGGACTCGCCTCTTGACTCGCTGAAGAAATAAAACTTGTCCACGTCAGGACTCATATCTCAACCTGCTGAAGAAATAAACTTGTCCACGTCAGGACTTGCGCGTCTTCGACTTGCTGGGGAAATAAGACTTGTCCACGTCAGGACTCATATCTCAACCTGCTGAAGAAATAAACTTGTCCACGTCAGGACTTGCGCGTCTTCGACTTGCTGGGGAAATAAGACTTGTCCACGTCAGGACTCATATCTCAACCTGCTGAAGAAATAAACTTGTCCACGTCAGGACTTGCGCGTCTTCGACTTGCTGGGGAAATAAGACTTGTCCACGTCAGGACTCATATCTCAACCTGCTGAAGAAATAAACTTGTCCACGTCAGGACGCACACTTCACCATTACGAATAAAGATATCTGCCGGAAATAAATGGTCCACGTCAGGACACCAACACTGTGAGCAATCAATTTTGTCAATGTTGTTGCACCCTAAAATTTGCTCAACCTTATTCCTTGGATTCATGTTTCATTATCATTAGCATTTGCATGTAGAGTCATGTACATAGACTAACCATCTGCATAGCATAAGCATAGCAAGTCATTCAACAGGGGACCAATCATTATTTTCATCTCTAGAGGCCTATCAAGAGGTTATTATCCCAATTCAATCATATTCAAGTCATCAAGAAAGAATTTGAAAGCAAAGAGTTCAGCAGATCAAGCCTTGAGTCCATCTCCTAGCTGAGGGTATCTGAGGATCAACAAGAGGGTTATGAGCTGTGAGGTGAAAGCATGGAGAGCATCTAGACATCTGGAGAGACTTATAAAGTCATTTGGAGAAGAAAACAAGTCATTGATGAAGGCACAAGAGCTATAGTTGAAGGCAGTCAACTAGGGTTTCATCTGGGTCAACCCTAGGTCAACCCTAGGTCAATTGACTGACTTAAGAGGGCATTCAAGTCTATTGGAGAGATGTGGGGATCAATATTGAACATATGAAGAAGGATATGGAGATATGACAAGGAGAATTCAAGAGAAATCAAGGAGAAGAGGAGTTACTAAATTAGGGTTTCTCTGTAAAATCCCCTAGTTTAGGTCAAACTTCCAAGCAAGATAAGTCAAAATATTAACTTCAAATGGCTTCTTGGCCAACATGAAACTTGTAGAGGATCTCAAGACCTTTAATTTGAGTGGTGGAAGACCTCAAGGAGATTTATAGAACTCAAGTTATGGTCCTTACAAGTTACAGGTCATCTGGGGTGTCTGAATTTTTGTCTGTGAAAGTGACTTGACTTCCAAGCTAGTTTTGCCCCTCAAGGAGATTTCAAATGAATTCTTGGTCAACATAAGAATTGTTCCTCATTGTCTTAGCTTTCTAGAATGGTATGGCATGCCTTCATATGATGTGGAGAACTCAACTTATGGTCTTGACAAGCAAAGGGTATTTTGGGCATTTGTGAATTACAGGTCATTTTAACCTATACCCAAAACTCATACAAGGAGGCCTCAAATGGAAAAACTTCCAACATCAAACTTGCTCCAAATGGGATTTTAAGTCTAGAAAGAAGGTCACAAGTTATTGGAGAAGCTCATAGCATGGAGTTGCATGATAGGTCAAAATATGAACTAAAAAGGCTTATAAAGTGAATAATTTCAAGTTGGAAAATGGTTTAGGAGATTTACAAGTCCAAATGGAGACTTCCAATATATGATTTTGAATGGAAAAACAATTCTAAGAACAATGGTTCATACACTTTTTTGAGTTTAGAAGGAAAAAATGAAGTTATCCATGGTTGCTTATCATTTAAGAAACATGATCAAAAATGAGCCAAAGTTTGAAAACAAGGGAATGTGCAAGATGGATCTAGAATGTTCATTTGGGGTCTATATATTCATGAAAGGAGAATTTGGCAAGGGTTGGCCTCATTTGCACCAAGAATTTCACAAGATTTCTCACACTTTTTCATAAAAGTTTCATTCCAAATATCTCAAATTCTTTATCAATCTTCATCATAATCAATTCAATTTCATTCCATCATCATCATAGATCATAATTGAAGCAAGTTTCTGGTAGTTATCATCCATTTTCGAGTGCTTTTCTCAAGATCATCAAAATCACAAGTTCAAGTGGATTGCATGATTCAAGCAAGGAACCTCCAAGTTTGTGCATACAGAATCAAGTTCCTCAAGGATTGATCAAGATTCAACACTTAAAAGCCTCAGATCTTCCATCTCCATAGCTGTTTGCAAGATTTTGCACAAGGTAAGTTTTCAATCACACAGCTCGATTCAGTTAGTTAGGCATGATTTTGTTAGTGTAGAATTGATCTAGGTGGTTAGGAGATTAGTTTAGATGAATTTGGAGTGATTTGGAGTCCATTGTTAGCAGGTACCATAAACTGTTTGGATCAATATCTCTTATGTTAATGCACTAGAATGTTAGTTGGATTGATCAGGTTAATCACCATGATGTATAGAGCAGTTTAGGATAGGTTTGAGAGAGAATTATCTTGGTGCATCTCAGAGTAATCTCATGATAACCAGAGTTTGATGCGCGCGGGTTTGGTGTTGTGGTGAGTTTCAAATTGATCTCAGGCCATAGGATTATAGAGGAGGAAATTCTGAGCAGATTTCATGTTTACATCATGAGGATTCATTGCGTGTGGAATGAGAACGGTTTGGTGTAAGGTAGCTCGTGCATGAGCTCGCATGGCAGAAACCCTAGGTTTCAGGTTGAATGAGGAAGAAGACGAAATCGTGGCCCTTCGTTTGGTGTAAGACTCTTGACTTTTAGAGTGATCCAATGGCCTATATTCAATCTGAATTGGAGGGAGATTACCCTGGCCCTAAACGCACCGTTTCATTAATTGAAACGGGCGGGCCTCAGATGATTGTGTTATCCCCACCCCCGAGTTAGGCCCAAAACCATTTTCCAACGTGTTTTCGCTGCTTTTCTCACCCCCAGCTGATTCCCTTTTGTTTTTTAATTCTGATGGTTGATTGGGCCCAGTGTGAAACGCTACCAACACCCCCCTTTATGAGGCCCATCCAGAATTGAACTGCGCGTAGTTACTCTTCATACCCCCTCTTGCTCATTTTAATTCATTTTAATTTTTCTTATTTCATTCTAATTTTTGCCATTTTCATTAAATCATAATAAATTCATAAAAAATGTTTTTTAATCCATTCTTTTTACCATATTTTCATTAAAATGTCTAGAATATTATAGGAAAATAAAATTTCATTTTTAGTTTTATTTCATATTTTTTACATATTTTCTAAATAAATAGCATAATAAATAGTTACATTTCATGCATCATTTTAATGATTTTTGTTCTCTCACATGCTTTAATATTTTTTGATCATTCTTTTCATATTGTTTAGATGAGATGTTAAGCTTGTAGAAATATTTTAGTTCCCATGTTTAGAGGTTAATTTTAGATGATTAATAAATGCTTGAATATCATGAACAAAACTAGGGTTTTAGGTGACAACTTAGGAAGTTCAATTTTCTCCCTTAGGACTTAGGGTTTGAATAGGTTAGTTATGGGACTATAGGGGCTATGGGTAGCTATTAGATCCCTTAGAGAAAAGTTAGGATTCCCCTACTGTTATTATTATTGTCTGTATATCTGCTGTCTGGTGTGGTGTGCCCTCTGGGGATTGTTGATTGTTTGATTGGGTATTGGGTTTGTCTGGGGCCCTGGGGAAGCTGAAGATTTGTGGAGATGAAGCTATTGGAGATTCAAAGATTGAAGATCAACTGTCAGAGTTGAGGAGGAGTTTCTTGCTGGCAGATGCTGAGGAGACTAGGGTTTAGGAGCTAGGCAGAGCTCTAGATTAGAATGATTGTTTCTCAAACATGGATGGCCTTGTCTGCATCCATTCTTCTCTGTGATTCAGAGTCTCTCTAAGACACTCACCCCCTTCCTTTGGAAGGCTTGGTGATAGTGTCTATGAGATAGAACTCTTGAGAGAAAATGCCTCTTGTGTTAGAAGCAGTCTGTTCACCACCTTTGGTAGTCAGCTGATTGCTTAACACTCAATTCACTCTTGTGACTGATCCCTCATCCTGGAGGTTTGAGCTTGAAGAAAAGCCATTGCAGATGGAAGACTGATGATCAAAGCCCTTGTCTGAAGGCCATGAAGATGGAGATTGATGCTTGTTGAAGCCTGTAGTTGATTGGAGATTGCTTGAAGCTAGTTGTTGACTCAGAGCTGCTGAAGCTGTTTGTTTTATTGCTGTATTTCATTTGTTGATGTATTGATTGGTTTTCTGAACTGTATTGTTTGCTGTTTACCCTGCTGGGTTGAAAGTGAAGCCTGTTCACTTTTGCCTATTGTTTTCTAGGTTCGAGGTTGAGTGGGACTCCCTTGCCTCGCTTGTACTGTTGCATCCATGCATTTTACTGTTTTACTGTATATATCTGATATTGTTTCTGTTTCTGCCTATCCCGTAGGATCTCTGTTTCTCTCTGTGCAAGAGAGGAGCATGATAGACACTAGGTCTTAACCCATGCATGATAACATTAGGATAGCTTGTTTCCCTTCGCAACCGTAGGTTAGAGTTCTGTCTCTTTCTTTCTCAAAACAAACAGAAAAAACACATAAAGATTTCAAACACAATAAAAGACACTTCTTCCGTAAAAGAACGTGAACTCATCAAGACGTCATCTTTGTCCTCTTGGACTGTTAATCAGAAAAACCTTTTTCAGAAGGAATAAAATCAACCAAGACAAGCTTGTGTCGTACGTGGCCCGAACTACGTTTGCTCTGATCTTTCATGCTGTATGAAAGTACGTAGGCATAGGATGCGATATCCTAGCGAGCAACCTTCCCCTCCTTTCCCGTAGGTAGGCGAACTACGTTGACTCTGATTTCTCGTTCCAGACGGGAATACGTAGGCATAAAGTGCGATACTTTGCCGAGTCATTTTTATTTTCATTTTATTTTCTTTTTAACCCTTGACCTTTAGAGTAGATAGAATAACAATCCATACCCGAAAACAAGCGTGGATCCCGTCGAGTACGACGGACGTGAGGGGTGCTAATACCTTCCCCTTGCGTAACCGACTCCCGAATCCAGGTTTTGGTTGCGACGACCATACCTTTCCTGTGTTGTGCGAGGTTTACTCTGAGCGTTTCCTTTCCCTCCCGTGGGATAAATAACGCACGGTGGCGACTCTTCTGTTCAGCCGGCGCCGATTTTCGCAGTAGCGACAGCTGGCGACTCTGCTGGGGATCCAACGTCCCTTGGCTGCTAAGGACTGCGATAGTCCTTATGCATTTGGGATCCAACGTCCCTTGAGAGAGTCAATCCTAACGCTTGTTTTCCCGTCGAGGATTTTGTATGGAGTTATTGTATATTTCTAACCCTGTATTTTTCAGCTTTATATCTATTGTTTATTATTGCTGTATCTGGGGTGTGACGGGTGTTCTGATATTGAGAGATAAGCCGGACCTGGGCTTGAGTGCACCTAGAATTAGAGTAGAAATTAGTGGGCGCCCGCTTGCTTTGCTTGCTTTGGTGTCCCATGAAATCTACACTCAGACGAGGTTCCTCTGGTTGGCCCCCTGCCCCTTCCTTTGGTTGGCGTGGGTTGCTGGTTAGTTGGATTGTCGACTCTGGGGACCGATCATTTGGAAGTTGGCTGAGTGAGGCCTCTTCAGGATTTGATGATGCCACTCCTTCTGGGAATCGTATCATCAACCCTGAAAGTCTGTGACGCCGACGACCGCATAGGATGCCGTACCTTGTGCCAGTTATAGGGCCACCCACCTGTGAGGGGATTTGGGGTTATGCAGGTAACTAGACCTCCAGACTACCGGTCATTTCTTGATCAGAGATCCTGGTTATTTATGGAGAGTTATGAGGTCTGCCAGAGACCATGTGGAGATTTATTCTGAGGTCTGTCAGAGACCATGTGGAGATTTATTCTGAGGTCTGTCAGAGACCATGTGGAGATTTACTCTGAGGTCTGTCAGAGACTATTTGGAGATGTATTCTGAGGTCTGTCAGAGACCATTTGAGAGGTGTTTTGAGGTCTGTCAGAGACCAATTATGGATGTGATTTGAGGTCTATCGGAGACCAGTTGGAGTTATGATTTGAGGTCTGTCAGAGACCAGTGTCGGAGTTCTATTTTAGGTCTATCTGAGACCAGGGTTTGATGACTTCTGGATGGTCTATCTGAGACCTTTCTTGATTGGGTTTAGGCTATTCAGCTGCAGCTTTGGTCCCTGTTGAATGTTACTTGCATTGCATCCCTGCATATACATTATCATTTGCATTTCACTAACGTGTGTCTGTGCTGCAGGTGCATTTGCATTTCCCTAGTTCTAGTGCCCAGACTTCTGAGTTTTGATCATGACTAGCCTACGGAGAACGGTTGCTTACAAATTGCCTACGCCTGATATTGTTCCTTTACTGGGGTTGATCTCTCTTGCTGATGAGGGTGTTCGTAGGAGTTTTCGGATGAGCTATGGTAGATTATTGAGATTGGTGTGCAAACCTACAGAGGTAGAGTTAGATGGGCTGTATGCTTTGATGCAATTCTACGACCCTGCTTTGAGGTGTTTTACGTTCTCTGACTTTATTATGGGACCAACCCTGGAGGAATACGCTGAGTATGTTGAGCTGCCTGTGCAGAACCAGGTTCCATTCATTCATTATGATGCCAAACCCAAGCCGGAGGAATTGGCAAAAGCCTTGCATGTTGATGCTTCTGAACTTGTGACTACTGTTTCCCGGGGAGTTCCAGGATTCTCATTTCAGTTCTTAGTGGGTAAAGCCCAAGAGTACGCCAAGAATGGGTGCTGGGTTGCTTTCAATGCTGTGTTGGCCTTGTGCATCTATGGCATAGTACTATTCCCCAATATACCTGATTTTGTGGACTTCGATGCTTTCTACTTGTTCGCCGCTGGTAATCCTGTACCTACCTTACTCGGAGATCTCTACCACTCGCTGCATTACAAGAATGAGAAGGGAAGAGGGAAGAATGTTCATCTTTGTGTACCCTTGTTGAGTATGTGGTTTGAGAGTCACCTTCCTAAGAGAGGATCTACTGCAGAGACTACAGTTCCAGTTGGTTGGCCAGAGCGTCTGATGAGGCTATCGTCGGAAGATATGGAGTGGTTTGATAGAGATTTGTTGGGATCCGAGCTCATCTTCAGTTGTTCTGGGTACCCTAATGTACCGTTGATAGGAAGAAAAGGGTGTATCAATTACAACCCTTCTCTATTCATTCGCCAGTTCGGATATGCGCTGAAGAATCCACCTCAGGAGGAAGAAGTACAGGAATCTCTGTACTTCACCGGTGACGTGAAGGGGGAGTTATTAGCCAAGTTGCGACATGCCTGGACGAGTATTAACCACAAAGGGAAGCCGTTGTTAGGAAAGAATGACTGTCAGGCCTATGCACCTTATAGAGCTTGGATTCAGGAGAGGGCTAGTCAGTTGAAGATGCCGTTTCCAGAGGCACCAATTCTTGATCCTATTCCGGTAGAAGAGCCGACCACTGTTTCTAGGGAAGTCTATGAACAAGTTGTGAGGGAGAAAGAAGCCTTAATGAAGATGAATGAAGGGTTAGAGCAAGAGCTAGCCCAGGCACGCAGTGAGAAGAACAAGGCCGTATATGCTTTCCAACAACAGATTGAGCTGGTAAACAGGTTAGGAGCTGAGTTGACCGAGGAAAAGAAGAAGCGTGAACGTCTGGGGCAAGAGTTCAGAAGCTCCCATGACATGCTGGAAGCCAAAAAGAAGGCGCTTGACGCAGCACACCGAGAGATATCTTCTTGCAATAAGACTTGGAACGCTACTCTCACCAACAACAAGCAGAGGGAAGATAAGCTAAAGCAGCAAATTTCCGACCTCGAAGAGAAGTTGAAGTCTAGCATCAAGAAATGTGAGGAGGAAGTGATGAACCGGTATAGTGTCCAGCATGCACTGAACAAGGCGATCAAATCTAGAGATGAAGCAGTGTCCCAGAAGCGAAAGTTAGAAGATTGCTTCGGAGAAGCAGCATGGGAAGAAACTGCTGAAGACGTACGCCGTGTCCTTAAGAAGAGAAACCAGCTTGTTGAAGGGCTGCTTGATCGACCAAGCCATCCGGAGACCAAGAAGTTGATAGAGGAGTACCAGACCTTTGGGAGGATCTGATCATTCCATTATTTGCATGCTTTATTTGCGTAGTGCTGACCATCACCAGGATTTGTTGGTTGAGGTCATGCCATCTTTGTACTCTCAGTGATATTGTACCCTGGGCTTATTGATTCTCCCTGCAATATATGAGGCTTTCTATGATTCAGCTCCGATATTCTTATTGTCAACACTGTCATTGCACCGGCACCTTCGCACTAGAACTGGGGGAATGAACTTCCCTAATGCACAGACACATTGCATTGCATTCATATCCATATTGCATAACAGGTAATCTTTGAATGGTGTCTTATCTCTTGCTCTGCATCAGGTACTTAACAGGATTCCAGATCAACATCCGCACCGCTATTCTACACGATCCAATTGTCGGAAAGTCATGGACCAGATTCAGAACGAGATGCAGGATGTACGCGAGAAGCTCGCCCTCTTCATGCAGACCATGGAGGCTATAGCAAAAGGGCAAGAGAATTTGCAGGCCATGGTCCAGCCTCTGTTGGCTCGCAACGCTGGTCATGGTAACGAAGATCATCAGTCTGTCCGGGTTGATACTGCTCATGGAGATGGCACTCCAACGCCGGTGGCTCCGCCTGTCGTCAATGTGAATGCTGCTAACGTCAACAACGCTACCGCTGCTGTGAATGGTAACGTCGGAGTTGGAAATGAAACTGCTGTCCATAACGCTGGGCTGGGCGATGTCAATTTGGGAGATAATCTCGGAGGCAATGGCTTTGTCAACGCTGGGTTCGGATTCAACGATCAGGGATTCGACAATACTGGCAAGTATGGCTTTAATGCTCAAGGCTTTGGGCAAGATGGTTATGGTATGGTCAATCAGGGCTACGGAGGTTTTGGAAACGGAAACGGTGCTGGTTTTATGGCTGGTGGTCCTGCTGGAGGTGTTCAAGGGTATGGCAACAGAGGCCGAGTTCCAGGGATGAATCAAGTCAGAGCTGGACGGAATAATGCATATGATGGATACGGGGCTGGAAACGGTATGTGGCAAGAGGATCAACAGGAAGACGCCTTCTCTGGAGGGGGCTTTGAAGGGCCGATGGATGATTCTCAAAAGATTAGAATGCTGGAAGAGCAAATGAAGGGAGTCCTAAACCAGAGTGCTGTGGGTCTGGACATGGCAACAATGGGCTTGGTACCTGGGCTGAGGGTGCCAATCAAGTTCAAAGCGCCTGCGTTCGATAAGTACAAAGGAGATACATGTCCGAAGGTTCATGTACGAGCTTATTACAGAAAGATGTCTGCATACTCCACTGACGAAAGAATGCTCATGCATTTCTTTCAGGATAGCCTATCGGGTCCTTCCTTAGAGTGGTACATGGGGTTGGAGCCCACTGATATCAAGACTTGGAAGCAATTAGCAGAGGCGTTTGTAGCCCATTACAAATATAACAGTGACCTGGCACCCAATCGGGTCCAGCTGGCTGGGCTTTCGCAGAAGAAGGGGGAGAGTTTTAAAGAATACGCGCAAAGGTGGCGCGATATGGCTGCCAGGGTTCGTCCTCCTGTGGAAGATAAAGAAATGAACGACATGTTTGTTGGCACATTCACCGGGCTGTTTCATGATATGCTATTTCATACGTCTCTGGCTAGTTTTTCAGATCTGATTCTGATGGGTGAAAAGATTGAGCGGAACATTAAGCAAGGAAAGTTCCAAGTTGACGAGTCAGCTGCATCTGGCAGTAATAGGAAAGCTTATGGTGGGCGCCGTCAGGGCGAAGCTAGCGCGGTATTTGGAGGCCGAGGCCGAGGCCGAGGCCGGGGAAGAAATCAATATCGTCAGCCGCAGCAAGTGTCGAGTGTCACCATCCCGTATCAACAGCAGCCAATCCAGCAACAACAACAGGTTCAGCAGCAACCAATGCCACAGCAGCAGCAGCCTCAGCAGGGGGCACAGCAAGCTCAGAGAAAGTTCCAGGGTGGTAAGCCGAGAAGGGTGTTCGAGAAGCCTCCCTCTAACTACGCTGATTTATTGCAGACCTTGTTGGGATTGAATCTGGTGGAGAAAAGAACCTTGGCACCGATAACGGGAACTCCCCCGTTCGGCTATGATGCAAATAGGCGCTGCGAGTTTCATTCTGGGGCCCCGGGCCATGATATAGAAGGTTGTCATGCTTTTAAGCACGTTGTGCAGGATCTCTTGGACAACAAGTCTATCAACTTCGGAACGACCGGTGCGAATATAGTCCAGAAACCCATGCCTAATCATGGGGCGAATGCCGTGCTGACTGAGGAAGGTCTGAATCTGATTATGAATGTTGAGGATTTAAAGACGCCGCTGAGCGAAATAAAAAGCCGACTGTTGCAGGGAGGTGTTTACCCGGGTTGTAATGAGTACTGCTTAGATTGTTGGGCCCTGTCTGGGGGGTGTGAGGATTTGAAGAAAGGCGTTCAGGCCTTAATTGATGAAGGTGTATTGCAGTTTGATAGAACAGCAACTGATGAGCCGGCAGGGGCAGTAGCGGATAATCGGAGTGATGTTGCTACAGTGACAATTCCTAGGAAGACGATCACTATTTCAGCACCAGCTCAGCGACCACCGATTACTATAACTAAAGCCGGGCCAATCCCGTATGAGAACACGAAAGCAGTCCCATGGTCATATGGGCTAGAGGTGTATTGTGACGGGATTAAAATCGATGTTAACAAGCAGTCAGCGGAGGTTGTGGATAATGTTGTGGGTTCAGGAGGCATGACGAGGAGCGGCAGGATCTTTATATCTCCTGAAGTAGAAGCCGAAAGGATAGCGAAAGGGAAAGGGAAAGTGGTTGAAAATGTTCCGGTACAAGCAAATGAAAAAGAAGCAGCATCTAAGGATGTCGAAGAATTCATGCGCATAATTCGGAAAAGCGATTATAAAATTGTGGAGCATCTGCAGCAAACGCCATCCAAAATATCTATTCTGTCATTGCTGTTATGTTCGGAGGCTCACCGAAACGCTTTGCTGAAAGTCCTGGACACTTCTTTTGTACCCCAGGATGTCTCCGTGAACCAGCTAGAAGGAGTATTGGCACATGTAAATGCAGGCCACAGTCTGGGCTTTACTGATTTCGACTTGACTCCGAAAGGAAGGGATCATAATATGGCATTACATGTATCTGTTGAATGCAGAGGGTCGACAATGTCGCACGTATTGGTTGACACCGGGTCGTCTTTGAATGTGCTGCCTAAGAAGGCTATGATGAAGCTGGATGTTCGAGGGATTTTGTGTACACCAAGTGATTTGGTAGTCAGAGCGTTTGACGGCACGCGGAGAACAGTCTTCGGATCGATCACCTTGCCTCTGCAAGTGGGGCCGGAAGTGTTTGCAACGGAGTTTTATATCATGGATATACAGCCTGCGTACAGCTGCTTGCTGGGAAGACCTTGGATTCATGGGGCGGGGGCTGTCACGTCAACCCTGCATCAGAAGTTAAAGTATATGGTCGGAGACAGTGTCGTCACCGTGTGCGGAGAAGAAGACATCCTGGTCAGCCATCTATCTTCGTTTAAATATGTGGAAGTCGACGGGGAGATCCACGAGACGCCATGCCAGGCATTCGAAGGGTTGCGCATAAAGGACAAGGGTCCCGGGCCAAGCAAAGTGCCAGAGATAGCTGTTTCTTCGTATAAAGAGGCTTAAGCGCTAGTAAAGGCAGGAGAAGCCAAGGGCTGGGGCAAAGTATTGGACATTCCGGTGAAAATGGACCGGTTCGGACTGGGGTACCGACCGTCGTCATCAACTCCTTCTGTGGGGGCCCCTCATTTCAGAAAGTCAATCACCATCTCTGCCAGTGGAGTATGCCATGAATCTGTCAATGCTGCTTCAGAATCCGATGAAGGGGACAGCGACTGTGATATGGATGCCTGGATTCAGCCAAGCACGCCAGGACAAGGACTGTGCAACTGGTCTATTCAGGAGCTTGTTCCTGTGACTTTTAAACAGTAATGCTTTGCTTTATTAATTGTTGAATAATCTGATGTCTTGCCCGGGGCATCAGGATTTGCTTAGGGCTGTGTTGTTATAAACATTGCTTCGTTAACCATTAAATAAATGGCGTTTTTTTTCATGTGTAAATACTGTAATCCCTGTCTTTCTTGTTTTGTATTTTTCAATAAAAGGGCAATGTGGTTATCCGCTTTATACGCATTTTGAAGCACTTAACCCTTTCTTTTGCAGGATAACATTTTCAGATGACATCCTTGAACCACCTATGACTCGTCCCGACTTCGAGCACCCGGTATTCCAGACCGAAGAAGAGGTTGTCGAAGATAGCGACGTTCCTGAAGAACTGTCTTGGTTGGTGAAGCAAGAGGAAAGAGCCATTTTGCCTCACGACGAGGTTATCGAGATTATCAATTTGGGGTCGGAAGGGGTTGAGAAGAATATTCGTATTGGAGCCGCATTGCAGAGTGACATCAAGCGAAAACTGGTTGAAATGCTCCGAGAGTATAATGATGTATTCGCTTGGTCGTATCAAGATATGCCAGGGCTCGATACTGATATGGTTGTGCATCGTCTGCCACTGAAAGAAGACTGCCCGCCTGTCAAACAAAAACTTCGCAGAACTCGACCAGATATGGCAATGAAGATCAAAGAGGAGGTTCAGAAACAGTGGGACGCTGGGTTCCTGGCTGTGACGAAGTATCCCTTATGGGTTGCTAACATCGTACCAGTGCCAAAGAAAGATGGCAAGGTTCGAATGTGCGTGGATTATAGAGATTTGAATAAAGCAAGCCCAAAAGACGATTTTCCACTTCCTCATATTGACGTGTTAGTTGATAATACTGCTCAATACTCTGTATTCTCCTTCATGGATGGCTTTTCAGGCTATAATCAAATTAAAATGGCGCCAGAGGATATGGAGAAGACTACTTTCATAACGCCTTGGGGAACATTTTGCTATAAAGTGATGCCCTTTGGTTTGAAAAATGCTGGGGCAACATATCAGCGTGCGATGACAACTCTCTTTCATGACATGATGCATAAAGAGATTGAAGTTTATGTTGACGATATGATTGCCAAATCCCAGACAGAGGAAGAGCATCTGGTGAATCTGTTGAAGTTGTTTAAAAGGCTTAGGAAGTTCAGGCTGAGGCTGAACCCTAACAAATGCACCTTCGGGGTAAGATCGGGTAAACTGCTGGGGTTTATCGTAAGCGAAAGAGGAATAGAGGTCGATCCTGCTAAAATAAAAGCGATTCAAGAAATGCCGACGCCTAAAACAGAGAAAGAGGTGCGCGGGTTTTTAGGGAGGTTGAACTACATTGCTCGGTTCATATCTCACCTAACTGCCACGTGTGAACCATTATTCAAGTTGCTAAAGAAAGATCAAGCTGTAACGTGGAACGATAATTGTCAAAAGGCGTTCGACAAAATAAAGAAGTATCTGCAGGAGCCTCCTATTTTGATACCCCCGGTGGCAGGGAGACCCTTGATAATGTATTTGACGGTTCTTGAGGGAAGCATGGGTTGCGTTCTCGGTCAACACGACGAGACGGGGAGAAAAGAGCATGCAATCTATTACTTGAGTAAGAAATTTACAGATTGTGAATCTCGATATTCAATGCTGGAGAAAACTTGTTGCGCGCTAGCCTGGGCCGCCAAGCGTCTGAGGCAGTACATGCTGAATCATACAACCATGCTCATCTCGAAGATGGATCCAATCAAATATATATTCGAAAAGCAGGCGTTGTCAGGTAGGATTGCCCGGTGGCAGATGATCTTGACTGAATACGATATTCAATACGTCTCGCAAAAGGCGATAAAGGGGAGTGTGTTGTCTGAGTATCTGGCGGAGCAGCCTATTGAAGAGTATCAATCAATGAGATTTGACTTTCCTGACGAGGATATCATGTATCTCAAGATGAAGGATTGTGAAGAGCCGTTACCAGACGAAGGACCAGAGCCGGGGTCCAAATGGCAGATGATATTTGATGGAGCTGTGAATGCTTACGGTAGCGGAATCGGGGCAATTATCACTACGCCGCACGGGTCGCACATCCCGTTTACGGCCCGATTAACCTTTGCTGTTACCAACAATGAGGCCGAATACGAAGCTTGTATAATGGGGCTTGAGGAAGCCATTGATTTGCGAATCAAACATTTAGACGTATACGGAGACTCAGCTCTGGTGGTGAATCAGATCAAAGGGGAATGGGAGACACGGCAGCCCAATTTGATACATTATATGAATTATGCCAGGAGATTGTTGCCTTTCTTCGACAAGGTTGAGTTGCATCACGTGCCGCGGGCAGAAAATCAAATGGCTGACGCCCTTGCCACCTTGTCTTCCATGTACAAGGTCAATTTCTGGAACGAAGCTCCCCAAATCACTATCTCTCGGTTGGACAGGCCAGCTTATGTATTTGCTATTGATGAAGCGTCTGATGACAAACCGTGGTATTTTGATATCCTTAATTTCCTGAAGAATAAAGAGTATCCGGCTGGGGCATCCAGTCAAGATCAGAAGACTCTCAGGAGATTAGCGGGTAATTTCTATTTGAACCCGGATGGCGTCTTGTACAGAAGAAACCACGACTTGGTGTTGTTGCGTTGTGTAGACGAGAAGGAGGCAAAGCTTCTCATGGAGGAAATTCACGAAGGTGCCTTCGGTACGCATGCTGGTGGGCATGCTATGACGAGAAAACTGCTGCGGGCAGGTTACTTTTGGCTGACGATGGAAGCTGATTGTTTCAAATTTGCAAGAAGGTGCCACAAATGCCAAATTTATGCTGACAAAATACATGTGCCTCCGAATCCTCTGAATGTGATGTCATCTCCATGGCCATTCTCAATGTGGGGAATCGATATGATTGGAAAGATTGAGCCGACGGCTTCTAACGGGCATCGGTTCATCCTCGTAGCAATCGATTATTTCACCAAGTGGGTGGAAGCAGCGTCTTACGCAAATGTAACGAAGCAAGTGGTGGCTAGATTCATCAAGAGAGATATCATTTGCCGATACGGGATTCCCGAGCGGATAATCACGGATAATGGTTCTAATCTGAACAACAAAATGATGAAGGAGCTCTGTCAGAATTTCAAGATCGAACATCACAACTCCTCCCCTTACCGACCCAAGATGAATGGCGCTGTCGAAGCGGCCAATAAGAATATCAAGAAGATCGTCCAGAAAATGGTGGTGACGTATAAAGATTGGCATGAAATGCTACCTTTCGCTTTGCACGGTTATCGTATGACGGTACGCACATCAACCGGGGCAACTCCGTTCTCGTTAGTATATGGAATGGAGGCGGTATTACCATTGGAAGTTGAGATCCCTTCTCTGAGGGTATTGCGAGACGTTCAGCTGGACGAGGCAGAATGGGTAACGAACAGATTGAACCAACTGAGTTTGATGGATGAGAAGAGGCTAGCTTCTCTGGCATACGGTCGTTTGTATCAAAGACGAATGAAGAAAGCGTACGACAAGAAAATACTTCCGCGAAGCTTTCAGACGGGCGACCTTGTGCTGAAGAGGATTCTCCCGCCGCAAGCAGATCACAGGGGCAAGTGGACCCCCAATTACGAAGGGCCATACGTTGTCAAGAAGGTCTTTTCAGGAGGAGCTTTATTGTTGTCCACCATGGACGGGGAAGACTTTGCATCACCTGTGAATTCGGACGCAGTTAAAAAATACTTTGCTTAAAATAGACCCGCTGGACAGAAAAAAGAGAGTCCAGGCAAAAATGGAGCATCCTGGCGAACCAAAAACAGAATAAAAGGTTCGGGCAAAAGTTAGGGATAAAATTGAAAAAATGTACACCCGCGAAGTTGAAAACCTACACTGGGCGGCTTCGGCAAAAAGGGGTATCCCGGTGAACTGAAAACCCGTAAAGGGCGGTTCACGCAAAAGTTAGGGATTTGAAAAGCAAATGACTGCGGTCCGAATTCGAATTCAATGAGCATCTATGCGGGAGAATATATTTGAGGAATTAGTTATCGAATACAACCTCTTCAGAAGTAGGGATACCGGGAAAGTATAAGAGTCGGACGAGTCATGGGAGGATCAGTTCGTGGTGTTCATCTGCATCCAGTTGCCGACATGTGTACAAAATTTAATTTGTCAATATTTATGCTTCCTGTGCATACTTGTATATCTGCTTTGCGTAGCTTCCTCTTTTCAGGAGTTACATCCCGTGTACAAAAACTCCGCCCATTCAGGGGCCCAATCAATGAAAATGTGTTATTCAGTACTTGATGCCTGTTCTTTACTGTTTTGCGCATGATAAAACGCCTAAGTTTGATGAAACTAGCATGAGTATAACATTACTGGCCCTTGCCAACAATTGTTAAAGCTTTGAATTAACTGAGTGTAACGTCACTAACCTGAATCGGTTTGGATTGCATAGGCTTGTCGTGCTTTGTTTGTGTTGTTGCAGGTTTCATAACTGTACGAGGAAGGTGATCAAAAGATTGCAATAGTGAAAGGCTTGATCCCCACGCAGGTCATGCATGTTCTTCCTGAAGAAGGATAGAATTCTCCAGCTAGCCGTAGCTTATCCAAAGGACGTGCTCCAGAGAAGTTACTCGTCCTCAGCAGAGTTTAGTGATTATGAGATCGTAAGGCTGTATTCAGACAGGTTCATCTCCCCCCGTAGGGTCAGGCACTCTTCCCCAGTGGAGTCAGTTAATTTTCCCCGAGAGAATCATCCCATCCCCAGCGGAGTTCTCTTTTCAGCAAATGTTCTCTCCTTCCAGTGGAATTCGAAGATCAAGGCTCTCCAAAGCAGAGTTGATGGTGGGTCCTGTCATTTATTTTGTCAGAGATACCGTGTGATATTAGTTCACTCTCCAGCAGGGGCTCAATCATATCAGGCGCATCTGCTATTCCCCAGCAGAGTTATATTCCCCAGCAGAGGGTTACTTCAACAAGACGGGTGGTTTGAGTTCCCAAATTCCCAGCAGGGTCGACTTCATCCTACCAGCATTTATTTTGCTGGAATAACTTTGTAGCATCAGGCTATCCCCGGCGAGTCGGCGTTACCCTTCCAGCATTTATTTTGCTGAAGTAGTTTCTGTACTCCAGTAGTTCAGGTGGAGAGAGCTCTTGCTCAAATAAATCACCAAACAGTCAAGATCTCGGCAGGAGATATTCAATAATAATGTCAGTTTCGGCGGTATTCCCCACAGAGTTATCATGATAAAATTCTCTTTGTCTCCAGCAAAGTCATTTATGCAAATGCATCTTATCTTCCCCAGCCAGAGTGGCCAGGATAAGAATCTCCTTATTCCCAAGCAAAGTTCGTTTGTCATCAACGGGTCGCATGAATCAGAATTTCAGAGGCCACCGCCGGTTATCAGAGCAGGTGTCCGATAGTTGGTTTTCAGACATCCCCAGTAGAGTTCGTCTCGAAGTCGCTGTCACGTCAGTGCTGAGCAGTTTGTGGGAAAGGATCATTGAAGAATTAAGTCCTGACGTAGACAATTTATTCCTAGAATGACGGGATTTCTTCAGAAGTGGGCGTCCTAACGTGGACAGGTTTGTTTTACTGGATTGGTAAGGTGTGTTAATCCTGACGTGGATAGATTCGGCCTCTCGAAATTTGGAGAAAGGGAGGTCATGACGTTGACAAAAGATTGGTTACTCTTCGTGTTGGTATCCTGACGTGGATCATTGGTTTTCAACGGATATCTTTATTCGTAATGGTGAAATGTGCGTCCTGACGTGGACAAGTTTGTATTTCTTTGTGATGACAAGATACAAGAATCCTGACGTGGACGAAGTTATCCTTCTTCGTGTTGTTGGCAAGGTGTAAGTCCTAACGCGGATATTTCCCCAGCAAGTCGAAGACGTGTGAGTCCTTACGTGGACAAGTCTTATTTCCTCAGTGAATCGAAGACGCCTGAGTCCTAACGTGGATAAATCAAGACGAGATCAGTGTCCTGACGCGGGCAGATCAAAGAGATGATTCATTACGTGGAAAAATGAGTCCTTACGCGGACGTATCAGAAGAGGTTTCCTTATGTGGAAATGACAGTATTCCTAACGTGGAAAGATCGGAGTCCTTACGTGGACATATCAAGAGCATTCCTTACGTGGAAGAAAAATGGTTTCCTTACGTGGAAAGACGAGTTTATTCCTTACGTGGAAAATCGATTGATTCCTGACGTGGAAAGAAATGGATTATTCCTGACGTGGAAAGAGAGTTTAGTCCTGACGCGGACAGATCATATCGAGATATTCCTAACGTGGAAGAAGAAGTTTATTCCTTACGCGGAGAAATTGGGGTCCTGACGTGGACAGATTCGAGAAGTTGAGTCCTGACGTGGACAGATTTGGAACCAAAGGTGAATTCATTACGTGGAAAGATCGGAGTCCTGACGCGGACATGTCAAATGGCATTGGAGTCCTTACGTGGACAGATTGATGTAGTTCTCTTTACGTGGAAAGAAGATTGCTTCCTAACGTGGAAAGATAAAAGCGTTACTCCTAACGTGGAAGAATGTTATTCCTAACCTGGACGATTCAGTTTATGGAAATGCAGACGAATTATCCCCAGCGGAGTTGCCGAGATTTTCCTGGGTTGACAGTAAGTGGAGTCCTAACGTGGACAAGTTTTAGTTGAGATTTCTTCGTGTTGATGACAGACAGAGTCCTCACGAGGACAAGCAAGCAATCTGTTATGACAGAATCCTCTTCAGGACGATGAAGGCAATCCCCAGCACGGTCGCGCGAGATCAGTGGGTTATTCTAACAGTCAGATTTAGCTGACGAATGTCATTCCTCAAGCAGGAGCGCAGTTTATTTCTGCGGTTGGCAAATTTCTGGTTTCACTAGTATTCAACCGTCTCGTACCGCGAATGTCTGAAGGCTCCGGGCTCTTCGTCCAATCGGGTCCAAGTCGCTTGAATAGGGGCAGCTGTTGCACCCTAAAATTTGCTCAACCTTATTCCTTGGATTCATGTTTCATTATCATTAGCATTTGCATGTAGAGTCATGTACATAGACTAACCATCTGCATAGCATAAGCATAGCAAGTCATTCAACAGGGGACCAATCATTATTTTCATCTCTAGAGGCCTATCAAGAGGTTATTATCCCAATTCAATCATATTCAAGTCATCAAGAAAGAATTTGAAAGCAAAGAGTTCAGCAGATCAAGCCTTGAGTCCATCTCCTAGCTGAGGGTATCTGAGGATCAACAAGAGGGTTATGAGCTGTGAGGTGAAAGCATGGAGAGCATCTAGACATCTGGAGAGACTTATAAAGTCATTTGGAGAAGAAAACAAGTCATTGATGAAGGCACAAGAGCTATAGTTGAAGGCAGTCAACTAGGGTTTCATCTGGGTCAACCCTAGGTCAACCCTAGGTCAATTGACTGACTTAAGAGGGCATTCAAGTCTATTGGAGAGATGTGGGGATCAATATTGAACATATGAAGAAGGATATGGAGATATGACAAGGAGAATTCAAGAGAAATCAAGGAGAAGAGGAGTTACTAAATTAGGGTTTCTCTGTAAAATCCCCTAGTTTAGGTCAAACTTCCAAGCAAGATAAGTCAAAATATTAACTTCAAATGGCTTCTTGGCCAACATGAAACTTGTAGAGGATCTCAAGACCTTTAATTTGAGTGGTGGAAGACCTCAAGGAGATTTATAGAACTCAAGTTATGGTCCTTACAAGTTACAGGTCATCTGGGGTGTCTGAATTTTTGTCTGTGAAAGTGACTTGACTTCCAAGCTAGTTTTGCCCCTCAAGGAGATTTCAAATGAATTCTTGGTCAACATAAGAATTGTTCCTCATTGTCTTAGCTTTCTAGAATGGTATGGCATGCCTTCATATGATGTGGAGAACTCAACTTATGGTCTTGACAAGCAAAGGGTATTTTGGGCATTTGTGAATTACAGGTCATTTTAACCTATACCCAAAACTCATACAAGGAGGCCTCAAATGGAAAAACTTCCAACATCAAACTTGCTCCAAATGGGATTTTAAGTCTAGAAAGAAGGTCACAAGTTATTGGAGAAGCTCATAGCATGGAGTTGCATGATAGGTCAAAATATGAACTAAAAAGGCTTATAAAGTGAATAATTTCAAGTTGGAAAATGGTTTAGGAGATTTACAAGTCCAAATGGAGACTTCCAATATATGATTTTGAATGGAAAAACAATTCTAAGAACAATGGTTCATACACTTTTTTGAGTTTAGAAGGAAAAAATGAAGTTATCCATGGTTGCTTATCATTTAAGAAACATGATCAAAAATGAGCCAAAGTTTGAAAACAAGGGAATGTGCAAGATGGATCTAGAATGTTCATTTGGGGTCTATATATTCATGAAAGGAGAATTTGGCAAGGGTTGGCCTCATTTGCACCAAGAATTTCACAAGATTTCTCACACTTTTTCATAAAAGTTTCATTCCAAATATCTCAAATTCTTTATCAATCTTCATCATAATCAATTCAATTTCATTCCATCATCATCATAGATCATAATTGAAGCAAGTTTCTGGTAGTTATCATCCATTTTCGAGTGCTTTTCTCAAGATCATCAAAATCACAAGTTCAAGTGGATTGCATGATTCAAGCAAGGAACCTCCAAGTTTGTGCATACAGAATCAAGTTCCTCAAGGATTGATCAAGATTCAACACTTAAAAGCCTCAGATCTTCCATCTCCATAGCTGTTTGCAAGATTTTGCACAAGGTAAGTTTTCAATCACACAGCTCGATTCAGTTAGTTAGGCATGATTTTGTTAGTGTAGAATTGATCTAGGTGGTTAGGAGATTAGTTTAGATGAATTTGGAGTGATTTGGAGTCCATTGTTAGCAGGTACCATAAACTGTTTGGATCAATATCTCTTATGTTAATGCACTAGAATGTTAGTTGGATTGATCAGGTTAATCACCATGATGTATAGAGCAGTTTAGGATAGGTTTGAGAGAGAATTATCTTGGTGCATCTCAGAGTAATCTCATGATAACCAGAGTTTGATGCGCGCGGGTTTGGTGTTGTGGTGAGTTTCAAATTGATCTCAGGCCATAGGATTATAGAGGAGGAAATTCTGAGCAGATTTCATGTTTACATCATGAGGATTCATTGCGTGTGGAATGAGAACGGTTTGGTGTAAGGTAGCTCGTGCATGAGCTCGCATGGCAGAAACCCTAGGTTTCAGGTTGAATGAGGAAGAAGACGAAATCGTGGCCCTTCGTTTGGTGTAAGACTCTTGACTTTTAGAGTGATCCAATGGCCTATATTCAATCTGAATTGGAGGGAGATTACCCTGGCCCTAAACGCACCGTTTCATTAATTGAAACGGGCGGGCCTCAGATGATTGTGTTATCCCCACCCCCGAGTTAGGCCCAAAACCATTTTCCAACGTGTTTTCGCTGCTTTTCTCACCCCCAGCTGATTCCCTTTTGTTTTTTAATTCTGATGGTTGATTGGGCCCAGTGTGAAACGCTACCAACACCCCCCTTTATGAGGCCCATCCAGAATTGAACTGCGCGTAGTTACTCTTCATACCCCCTCTTGCTCATTTTAATTCATTTTAATTTTTCTTATTTCATTCTAATTTTTGCCATTTTCATTAAATCATAATAAATTCATAAAAAATGTTTTTTAATCCATTCTTTTTACCATATTTTCATTAAAATGTCTAGAATATTATAGGAAAATAAAATTTCATTTTTAGTTTTATTTCATATTTTTTACATATTTTCTAAATAAATAGCATAATAAATAGTTACATTTCATGCATCATTTTAATGATTTTTGTTCTCTCACATGCTTTAATATTTTTTGATCATTCTTTTCATATTGTTTAGATGAGATGTTAAGCTTGTAGAAATATTTTAGTTCCCATGTTTAGAGGTTAATTTTAGATGATTAATAAATGCTTGAATATCATGAACAAAACTAGGGTTTTAGGTGACAACTTAGGAAGTTCAATTTTCTCCCTTAGGACTTAGGGTTTGAATAGGTTAGTTATGGGACTATAGGGGCTATGGGTAGCTATTAGATCCCTTAGAGAAAAGTTAGGATTCCCCTACTGTTATTATTATTGTCTGTATATCTGCTGTCTGGTGTGGTGTGCCCTCTGGGGATTGTTGATTGTTTGATTGGGTATTGGGTTTGTCTGGGGCCCTGGGGAAGCTGAAGATTTGTGGAGATGAAGCTATTGGAGATTCAAAGATTGAAGATCAACTGTCAGAGTTGAGGAGGAGTTTCTTGCTGGCAGATGCTGAGGAGACTAGGGTTTAGGAGCTAGGCAGAGCTCTAGATTAGAATGATTGTTTCTCAAACATGGATGGCCTTGTCTGCATCCATTCTTCTCTGTGATTCAGAGTCTCTCTAAGACACTCACCCCCTTCCTTTGGAAGGCTTGGTGATAGTGTCTATGAGATAGAACTCTTGAGAGAAAATGCCTCTTGTGTTAGAAGCAGTCTGTTCACCACCTTTGGTAGTCAGCTGATTGCTTAACACTCAATTCACTCTTGTGACTGATCCCTCATCCTGGAGGTTTGAGCTTGAAGAAAAGCCATTGCAGATGGAAGACTGATGATCAAAGCCCTTGTCTGAAGGCCATGAAGATGGAGATTGATGCTTGTTGAAGCCTGTAGTTGATTGGAGATTGCTTGAAGCTAGTTGTTGACTCAGAGCTGCTGAAGCTGTTTGTTTTATTGCTGTATTTCATTTGTTGATGTATTGATTGGTTTTCTGAACTGTATTGTTTGCTGTTTACCCTGCTGGGTTGAAAGTGAAGCCTGTTCACTTTTGCCTATTGTTTTCTAGGTTCGAGGTTGAGTGGGACTCCCTTGCCTCGCTTGTACTGTTGCATCCATGCATTTTACTGTTTTACTGTATATATCTGATATTGTTTCTGTTTCTGCCTATCCCGTAGGATCTCTGTTTCTCTCTGTGCAAGAGAGGAGCATGATAGACACTAGGTCTTAACCCATGCATGATAACATTAGGATAGCTTGTTTCCCTTCGCAACCGTAGGTTAGAGTTCTGTCTCTTTCTTTCTCAAAACAAACAGAAAAAACACATAAAGATTTCAAACACAATAAAAGACACTTCTTCCGTAAAAGAACGTGAACTCATCAAGACGTCATCTTTGTCCTCTTGGACTGTTAATCAGAAAAACCTTTTTCAGAAGGAATAAAATCAACCAAGACAAGCTTGTGTCGTACGTGGCCCGAACTACGTTTGCTCTGATCTTTCATGCTGTATGAAAGTACGTAGGCATAGGATGCGATATCCTAGCGAGCAACCTTCCCCTCCTTTCCCGTAGGTAGGCGAACTACGTTGACTCTGATTTCTCGTTCCAGACGGGAATACGTAGGCATAAAGTGCGATACTTTGCCGAGTCATTTTTATTTTCATTTTATTTTCTTTTTAACCCTTGACCTTTAGAGTAGATAGAATAACAATCCATACCCGAAAACAAGCGTGGATCCCGTCGAGTACGACGGACGTGAGGGGTGCTAATACCTTCCCCTTGCGTAACCGACTCCCGAATCCAGGTTTTGGTTGCGACGACCATACCTTTCCTGTGTTGTGCGAGGTTTACTCTGAGCGTTTCCTTTCCCTCCCGTGGGATAAATAACGCACGGTGGCGACTCTTCTGTTCAGCCGGCGCCGATTTTCGCAGTAGCGACAAATGTCATGACTTCACATTCAATCAATACCAAGAAATCCAAACTGTCCACGCTAGGACTAACACATATCGTCAACTGGGAGAAATGTCCACGTCAGGACTTCACATTCCAACAATTCTGAGAAGTCGAACCTGTCCACGTTAGGACTAGCACCTCTTATCCACCATGGGGACATAAATCTGTCCACGTTAGGACCCCCACTTTTCTAGCACAACGAAAACCTGTCAATAAAACTGTCCACGTCAGGACTCATCCTTCCATTGGTCCCAAACCACAAACGACTTTGAAGCGGACTCTCCTGAGGATATTTGGAAATCAAACCACCGGACGCCTGTCCTGATAACCAGCGGCAACCTCTGAAATTCCGATTCCTGAAACCCTTTGACGACAAATAACTCTGCTTGGGAGTGAAGAGAAATTTTGCCTACTAACTCTGGCGGGGAAAACACGAGAAATTCGCAAATAACTCTGTTCGGAGACAAAGAAAATTTCATCATAATAACTCTGTGGGGAATAGTGCCAAAGCTGACACTTTCGCTGAATATCTCACGTCGAGATCTTAAATGTTTAGTAATTTGAGCAAGGGCTCCTTTCACCTGCAAGAGAGCAATACTTGAAACAAACGGTTAGCCAACCTGGTTCATGTTTCAAAATGCATATGTTTGACAATGGTACAATGTTCCATTCGACATGGAAATGCTACACGTTTTTATTTGGTGGATGCAAGTATGACACTATATGCCAATGCAAATGCAGACTCGAACTGCTGAGATATAGGAACTGCTCCAGCAAAATAAATGCTGAAGACAACGCCAACTTCGCTGGGGATAGCCTGGTGCTACAGAATTATTCCAGCAAAATAAATGCTGGAAGAGTGAAGTCGACTCAGCTGGGAAATCGGGAACTTAAACCAAGCACCTCATCGAAGTAACACCCTGTTGGGGAATATAACTCTGCTGGAGAATAACAGATGCGCCTGGTATGATTAGACTTCTGCTGGAAAGTGAACTGATATCACACTGTATTCTGACAAAATAAATGCCAATGCGCCACACCAACTCTGCCAGGGAGAGCTTTCTTTTTCAATCTTTGAATTCCACTGGGAGGAAAGAAAACACTTGCTGGAGAGAGAAATCCGCTGGAAACGAAACGATTCTCTTGGGGAAAATCAGCTGACTCCGCTAGGGGAGAGTAATTGACCCTGCGGGGAAAGGTAGACTGCCTGAATACAGCTCACGAGTTGGAAATGTTAATCCTCGGGGGCTAAACCACTCTGCTTGCGATAAGGGAATCCTCCTGGGGGACGCGACACTGTCTGAACACAGCCTACAATCTTTGAATCGCCACATTCTGCTGAGAGTAAATGGCTTTGCTGGAGCATGCCCTCTGGATAAGCCACGACTAGCTGGGGAATTCGATCCTTATTCATTGAGGAACATTGCTGCCTTAGGTGTATGACCTGCGTGGGGGTCAAGTCTTTTGCTACCGCAATCTTTTGATCGTCCTCTTCATACGGCTACGAAACCTGCAACAACACAAACAAGACAAAACAAGTCTATGCAACCAAATCTATTCAGGTTAGCGTTAGTGACTTTGTTTTCAGTTAATTCAAAGTTTTAGCAATTGTTGGCAAGGGCCAGTGACGTTATGCACATGCTAGCTGTTGCACCTCAAAATTTGCTCAACCTTATTCACTTGGTTTATGTTTTAATATCATTAGCATTTGCATACAGAGTCATGTACATAAACTAACCATCTGCATAGCATAAGCATAGCAAGTCATACAACAGGGGGACCAATCATTATTCTCATCTCTAGAAGCCTATCAAGAGGTTATTATCCCAATTCAATCTCATTCAAGTCATCAGGAAAGAATTTGAAAGCAAAGAGTTCAGCAGATCAAGCCTTGAGTCCATCTCCTAGCTGAGGGTATCTGAGGGCCAACAAGAGGGTTGTGAGCTGTGAGTTGAAGGCATGGAGAGTATCTAGACATTATGAGAGACTTAGAAAGTCATTTAAAGAAGGAGACAAGTCATTGATGAGAGCACAAGAGCTATAGATGAAGGCAGTCAACTAGGGTTTCATCTGGGTCAACCCTAGGTCAATTGACTGATTTAAGGGGCATTCAAGTCTAGTGGAGAGATGTGGGGTTCATCATTGGACATATAAAGAAGGATATGTTGTCATGCTATGAAGAATTCAAGAGAAATCAAGGAGAAGAGGAGCTTCTAAATTAGGGTTTCTGTGTAAAATCCCCTAGTTTAGGTCAAATTTCCAAGCAAGATAAGTCAAAATGCTAGCTTCAAATGGCTTCTTGGCCAACATGAAACTTGTAGAGGATCTCAAGACCTTTAATTTGAGTTGTGGAAGACATCAAGGAGATTTATAGAACTCAAGTTATGGTCCTTGCAAGTTACAGGTCATCTGAGGTATCTGAAATTTTGTCTGTGAAAGTGACTTGACTTCCAAGCAATTTTTACCCCTCAAGGAGATTTCAAATGAATTCTTGGTCAACATAAGAATTGTTCCTCATTGTCTTAGCTTTCTAGAATGGTATAGTATGCCTTCATATGATGTGTGGAACTCAACTTATGGTCCTGGCAAGCAAAGGGTATTTTGGGCATTTGTGAATTACAGGTCATTTTAACCTATGTCCAAAACTCATACAAGGAGGCCTCAAATGAAAAAACTTACAACATCAAACTTGCTCCAAATGTGATTTTAAGTCTAGAAAGAAGGTCACAAATTGTTGGAAAAGCTCATAACATGAAGTTGCATGATTGGTCCAAATTTGAACTAAAATGGCTTATAATTTGAATAAAGTCAAAGTGAAAAATGGTTTGAGAGATTTATAAGTCCAAATGGAGACTTTCAATATATGATTTTGAATGGAAAAGACATTCTAAGAACAATGGTTCAAGTACTTTTTTTAGCTTAGTGGAAAAAATCAAAGTTATTCATGGTTACTTGCATTTGAAGAAACATTTCAAAAATCAACCAATGTGGAATGCAAGGGAATGTGGCAAGATGGTTCTAGAAGGTTCATTTGAACACTATATATTCATGAAATCAGAATTGAGCAAGGGTTGGATTCATTTTTCACAAAAATCTCACAAATTCTCTCCATTCTTTCTCATTGCATTTTCACCTCAATTTCTCAAATTCTTCACCAATCACCACCAAAATCAATTTCATCATACTGATTCATCATCATAGATCAGAATTCAACCAAGAACAGGGTGTGATCAATCCATTTTCGAGCACCATAATCATCAACATCAAAATTGCAATTTCCATTGGAACTCAAGATCCAGTGCAAGACTCCTCAAGGTGTTGCATACAGAATCAAGTAGTGCAATTGTAGATCAAGATCCAAGCCTCAAAAGCCTCAGATCCACGAATTTCATCATCATCCACAAGCTTTCACACCAGGTGCATTTTCTCTGCCACAGCTTGATTCAGTTAGTTTAGCATAGTTTTATTAGTTTAAATGTGATCTAGGTTGTTAGTAGAACAATTAGGATGAGTTTGGTGCTGTTTGGTGATGATTATTAGCAGGTTGTTAGAACTGTTAGGACCTAGAACTCTTAGGTTAGGCCATTATAATCTTAGTTTGATAGATCAGAATAATCACCATTAGTCATAGATTAGATTAGTATAAGTTTGATTGAGAATTATGCTGATGAGTTGCAGAGTATTTTCATGGGGTCAGAACTTATTGCTATCGGGTTGAGTGATTTGTTGAGTTTCAAAGCAAACTACCACCATAGGCTTGTAGAGGGAGAAATTCTGAGTGACTTTCATGTTTGGATCGAGCTGAACCGTGGCCTGGAGAGGGAGAACCGAGAGGTTGAAAGTAGTGTGTGCATGGCTTCCATGGACTGTGAAACCCTAGCTTCATGGCGCAAGGTTGAAGACGTAATCCTGGCCGTCCCTTGCTTGCAAGACCTTTGACTCAGAAGCCAATCCTGTGGCTCTCATTCAATTCAGATTTTGGAGGGAGTGAATAGGTGCCCTAAACGCACCGTTTCATTTAATGAAACGGGCGGGCTTAAGTGCGTTTTGCTAATCCCACCACCCCAGCCTTGAGCCCAATTCCATTTGAATGTGAATCCATTTCTGAATGCACCCCCTGCGTGTTTTTTTTTATTTTTCATTATTCTGGCTTATTCTGGGCCTAATGTAACTTGCTGTTCGCACCCCCAGTATTAAGCCCAATCTTAAAAAACAACTAGGGCGCCTGCTAACCACACCCTTCCCCCATTTATTTCTTTCATTTTGATTTTTAATTTCTCTTACCTTTTTTTTTTATTTTCATTAATTCATAATAAATAGATAAAAAATCATTTTTAATCCATTCTTTTTACATCATTTTCATTAGAATGTGTAGAAAATTGTCATTAAATAAAATTGCATTTTTAGTTTTATTTGATATTTTTCCCATATTTTCCAAATAAATGACATTTTAAATAGTTCCATTTCATGCATGATTTTATTAATTTTTGTTCTATTAGATGCTTTCATATTTTTTGTTCATTCTTTTTAGGTTGTTTAGATGAGATGTTGAACTTGTAGAAACAATTTAGTTCCCATTTTTAGAAATTAATTTTAGGTGCTTAATGTAGGCTTGAACAACATGAACAAATTAGGGTTTTTAGGTGATGACTTAGGAAGTTTGATTCTTTCCCTTAGGACTTAGGATTTAACTAGTTTAGTTATGGGACTATAGGGGCTATGGGTAGTTATTAGATCCCTTAGGGAAAAGTCAGGATTCCCCTACTGCTATTATTACTCTGGGTATGTCTGATTGTCTGGTGTGGTGTGCCCTCTGGGGATTATTGCTTGCTTGTTTGGGTATTGGGTTTGTCTGGGGACCTGGGAGAGCTGAAGACTTGAGGAGATGAAGACCATTGGAGATTCAGAGATTGGAGATCAACTTCCAGAGTTGAAGAAGAGATTCTTGCTAGCAGATGCTGAGGAGATTAAGGTTTAGGAGCTAGGCAGAGCTCTAAATTAGAAAGCTTGTTTCTCAAACATGGATTGCCTTGTCTGCATCCATTCTTCTCTGTGATTCAGAGTCTCTCTAAGACACTCACCCCCTTCCTTTGGAAGGCTTGGTGATAGTGTCTAAGAGATAGAACTCTTGAGAGAAAATGTCTTTTGTGTTAGAAGCAGTCTGTTCACCACCCTTGGTAGTCAGCGGATTGCTTAACACCCAATTCACTCTTGTGACTGATTCCTCATCTGGGAGGTTTGAGCATGAAGAAAAGCCATTGCAGATGGAAGATAGATGATCAAAGCCTTTGCCTGAAGGTCATGAAGATGGAGATTGATGCTTGTTGAAGCCTGTAGCTGATTGGAGATTGCTTGAAGTCAGATGTTGAGTCAGAGCTGCTGATGCTGTTTGCTTTTGCTGTTGTATTTCATTGCTGATGTATTGATTGGTTTTCTGGACTGTATTGTTTGCTGTTTACCTTGCTGGGTTGAAAGTGAATCCTGTTCACTTTTGCCTGTTGTTTTCTAGGTTCGAGGTTGAGTGGGACTCCCTTGCCTCGCTTGTATTGCTGCATCCATGCATTTTACTGCTTTATTGTATATATCTGCTATTGTTTCTGTTTCTGCCTATCCCGTAGGATCTCTGTTTCTCTCTGTGCAAGAGAGGAGCATGATAGACACTAGGTCTTAACCCATGCATGATAACATTAGGTTAGTTTGTTTCCCTTCGCAACCGTAGGTTAGAGTTCTGTCTCTTTCTTTCTCAAACAAACAGAAAAACACATAAAGATTTCAGACACAATAAAAGACACTTCTTTCGTAAAAGAATGTGAACTCATCAAAGCGTCATTTTTGTCCGCTGGGACCGCTAATCAGAAAACCTTTTTTCAGAAAGAATAAAATCAACCAAGACAAGCTTGTGTCTTCCGTGGCCCGAACTACGTTTGCTCTGATCTTTCATGTTGTATGAAAGTACGTAGGCATAGGATGCGATATCCTAGCGAGCAACCTTCCCCTCCTTTCCCGTAGGTAGGCGAACTACGTTGACTCTGATTTCTCGTTCCAGACGGGAATACGTAGGCATAAAGTGCGATACTTTGCCGAGTCATTTTGTTTTCATTTTCTTTCCTTTTTCACCCTTGACCTATAGTTTAGATAGAATAACAATCCATACCCGAAAACAAGCGTGGATCCCGCCGAGTACGACGGACGTGAGGGGTGCTAATACCTTCCCCTTGCGTAACCGACTCCCGAATCCAGGTTTTGGTTGCGACGACCATACCTTTCCCGTGTTGTGCGAGGTTTACTCTGAGCGTTTCCTTTCCCTCCCGTGGGATAAATAACGCACGGTGGCGACTCTTCTGTTCAGCCGGCGCCGATTTTCGCAGTAGCGACAGCTGGCGACTCTGCTGGGGAATATAACGTCCCCTGGCTGCTAAGAACTGCGATGGTTCTTATGCATTTGGGATCCAACGTCCCTTTGAGCGAGTCAATCCTAGCGCTTGTTTTCCCATCGAGGATTTTGTATGGAGTTATTTTATATTTCTAACCTTGTATTTTCAGCTTTATATATTGATTATTGTTGTTGTATCTGGGGTGTAACGGGTGTTCTGATATTCAGAGATAAGCCGGACCTGGGCTTGAGTGCACCTAGAATTAGAGTAGAAATTAGTGGGCGCCCGCTTGCTTTGCTTGCTTCGGTGTCCCATGAAATCTACACTCAGACGAGGTTCCTCTGGTTGGCCTCCTGCCCCTTCCTTTGGTTGGCGTGGGTTGCTGGTTAGTTGGATTGTCGACTCTGGGGACCGATCATTTGGAAGTTGGCTAAGTGAGGCCTCTTCAGGAATTGATGATGCCACTCCTTCTGGGAATCGTATCATCAACCCTGAAAGTCTGTGACGCCGACGACCGCATAGGATGCCGTACCTTGTGCCAGTTATAGGGCCACCCACCTGTGAGGGGATTCAGGGTTATGCAGGTAACTAGACCTTCAGACCACCAGTTTGTTGATCAGGATCCTGGGTATTTATGGAGAGTTATGAGGTCTGTCAGAGACCATTTGGAGATGTGTTCTGAGGTCTGTCAGAGACCAATTAGAGATGTGATTTGAGGTCTGTCAGAGACCAGTTGGAGTTATGGTTTGAGGTCTGTCAGAGACCAATGTTGGAGCTTTGTTCTAGGTCTATCTGAGACCAGGGTTTGATGACTTCTGGATGGTCTATCTGAGACCTTTCTTGATTGGGTTCAGGCTATTCAGCTACAGCTTTGGTCCCTGTTGCATGTTACTTGCATTGCATCACTGCATATCCATTACCATTTGCATTTCACTAACGTGTGTCTGTGCTGCAGGTGCATTTGCATTTCCCTAGTTCTAGTGCCCAGACTTCTGAGTGTTTGATCATGACTAGCTTAAGGAGAACGGTTGCTTACAAATTGCCTACGCCTGATATTGTTCCTTTACTCGGGTTGATCTCTCTTGCTGATGAGGGTGTTCGTAGGAGTTTCCGGATGAGCTATGGTAGACTACTGAGATTAGTGTGCAAACCTACAGAGGTAGAGTTAGATGGGCTGTATGCTTTGATGCAATTCTATGACCCTGCTTTGAGGTGCTTCACGTTCTCTGACTTTATTATGGGACCAACCCTGGAGGAATACGCTGAGTATGTTGAGCTGCCCGTGCAGAACCAGGTTCCATTCATTCATTATGACGCCAAGCCCAAGCCGGAGGACTTGGCAAAAGCTTTGCATATTGATGCTTCTGAACTTGTGACTACTGTTTCCCGTGGAGTTCCAGGCTTCTCACTCCAATTCTTAGTTGGTAAAGCCCAAGAGTACGCCAAGAGCGGGTGCTGGGTTGCTTTCAATGCTGTGTTGGCTTTGTGCATTTATGGCATAGTATTGTTCCCCAATATACCGGATTTTGTGGACTTTGATGCTTTCTACTTGTTTGCCGCTGGTAATCCTGTACCTACCTTACTCGGAGATCTCTACCACTCACTGCATTACAAGAATGAGAAGGGAAGAGGGAAGAATGTTCATCTGTGTGTGCCCTTGTTGAGTATGTGGTTTGAAAGTCACCTTCCTAAGAGAAGATCTGTTGCAGAGACTACAGTCCCAGCTGTTTGGCCAGAGCGCCTGATGAGGCTATCGTCGGAAGATATGGAGTGGTTTGATCGAGACCTGTTGGGATCTGAGCTCATCTTCAGTTGTTCTGGGTACCCTAATGTGCCGTTGATCGGAAGAAAAGGGTGTATCAATTACAACCCTTCTCTATTCATTCGCCAGTTCGGATATGCACTGAAGAACCCACCTCAGGAGGAAGAAGTACAGGAATCTCTGTACTTCACCGGGGATTTGAAGGGAAAATTGCTAGCTGAGTTGCAACATGCCTGGACACGTATTAACCGCAGAGGGAAGCCTTTGTTAGGAAAGAATGACTGTCAGGCCTATGCACCTTATAGAGTTTGGATTCAGGAGAGGGCCAGTCAGTTGAGGATGCCGTTTCCAGATGCACCAATTCTTGTTCCCGTTCCGGTAGCAGAGCCGACAACTGTTTCTAGAGAAGTCTATGAACAGGTTGTGAAGGAAAAAGAAGCCTTGATGAAGATCAACGAAGGGTTAGAGCAGGAGCTAGCTCAGATACGCAGTGAGAAAAACAAGGCTGTGTATGCTTTCCAACAGCAGATCGAGCTAGTAAACAGGTTAGGGGCTGAGTTGACTGAAGAAAAGAAAAAGCGTGAACGTCTGGGGCAAGAGTTCAGAAGTTCCCATGACATGCTGGAATCAAAAAAGAAAGCGCTCGACGCAGCACACCGAGAGATATCTTCTTGCAATAAGACTTGGAATGCTACACTCACCAACAATAAGAAGAGGGAAGATAAGCTGAAGCAGCAGATTTCCGACCTCGAAGAGAAGTTGAAGTCTAGCATCAAGAAGTGTGAGGAGGAAGTGATGACCCGGTATAGTGTCCAGCATGCACTGAACAAGGCAATCAAATCCAGAGATGAAGCAGTGTCTCAGAAGCAAAAGTTAGAAGATTGCTTCGGAGAAGCAACATGGGAAGAAACAGCTGAAGACGTACGCCGTGTCCTTAAAAGGAGAAACCGGCTTGTTGAAGGGCTGCTTGATCGACCAAGCCATCCGGAGACCAAGAAGTTGATAGAGGAGTACCAGACTTTTGGGAGGATTTGATCATTTCATGTAGTAACTTGTATGCTTTATTTGCATAGTGCTGACCATCACCAGGATTGTTGGTTGAGGTCATGCCTTCTTTGTACTCTCAGCGATATTGTACCCTGGGCTTATTGATTCTCCCTGCAATATATGAGGCTTTCTATGATTCAGCTCCGATATTCCTATTGTCAGCACTGTCACTGCACCGGCACCTTCGCACTAGAACTGGGGGAATGAACTTCCCTAATGCACAGACACATTGCATTGCATTCATATTGCATTACAGGTAATCTTTGAATAGTGTCTTATTCCCTGCTTTGCACCAGGTACTTTTCAGGATTGCAGATCAGCATCCGCACCGCTATTCTACACGCTCCAATTGTCGAAAAATCATGGACCAAATGCAGAACGAGATGCAAGATGTGCGCGAGAAGCTCGCTCTCTTCATGCAGACCATGGAAGCTATAGCAAAAGGGCAAGAGAATTTGCAGGCCATGGTCCAGCCTCTGTTGGCCCGAAACGCTGGTCATGGTAATGAAGATCATCAGTCTGTACGGGTCGAGACTGTTCATGGAGACGGTACTCCCACGCCATTGGCGCCGCCTGTAATCAATACACCTGCTGCTAATGTCAACAACGCTACCGCTGCTGTGAATGGTAACGTCGGAGTTGGGAATGAGACCGCTGTCCATAATGCTGGGCTGGGCGATGTCAATTTGGGAGATAATCTAGGAGGCAATGGCTTTGTCAATACTGGGTTCGGATTCAACGATCAGGGATTCGATAACACCGGGAAGTATGGCTTTAATGCTCAAGGCTTTGGGCAAGATGGTTATGGTATGGTCAATCAGGGTTACGGAGGCTTTGGAAACGGAAATGGTACTGGATTTATGGCTTTTGGTCCTGCTGGAGGTGTTCAAGGGTACGGCAACAGAGGCCGAGGTCCGGGGATGAATCAGATCAGAGCTGGACGTAATATTGGATACGATGGGTACGGGGCTGGAAATGGTATGTGGCAAGAAGATCAGCAGGAGGACGCCTTCTCCGGAGGAGGTTTTGAAGGGCCGATGGATGATTCCCAAAAGATTAGAATGCTGGAAGAGCAGATGAAGGGAGTCTTAAATCAGAGTGCCGTGGGATTGGACATGGCAACCATGGGTTTGGTACCTGGCTTGAGGGTGCCAATTAAATTCAAAGCTCCTGCGTTTGACAAGTACAAAGGAGACACATGTCCGAAAGTGCATGTACGAGCTTATTACAGAAAGATGTCTACATACTCAACTGATGAAAGAATGCTAATGCATTTCTTTCAGGATAGTCTATCGGGTCCTTCCCTAGAATGGTACATGGGGTTGGAGCCAACTGATATCAAGACATGGAAGCAATTGGCGGAGGCGTTTGTAGCCCATTACAAGTATAACAGCGACCTGGCACCCAATCGGGTCCAGTTGGCCGGGCTTTCGCAGAAGAAGGGGGAGAGTTTTAAAGAGTACGCGCAAAGGTGGCGCGATATGGCTGCCAGGGTCCGTCCTCCTGTAGAAGATAAGGAAATGAATGACATGTTTGTCGGCACATTCACAGGGCTGTTTCATGATATGCTGTTTCATACGTCTCTGGCCAGTTTTTCAGACCTGATTCTGATGGGGGAAAAGATTGAACGTAACATTAAGCAAGGAAAGTTCCAAGTCGAGGAATCAACTGCATCTGGCAGTAATAGGAAAGCTTATGGTGGGCGCCGTCAGGGCGAAGCCAGCGCAGTATTTGGAGGCCGAGGCCGAGGCAGAGGACGAGGTCAATATCGTCAGCCGCAGCAGGTGTCGAGTGTTACTATTCCCTATCAGCAACAACCACTCCAGCAACAACAACCGGTTTAGCAGCAACCAATGCCACAACAGCAGCAGCCTCAGCAAGGGGCACAGCAGGCTCAACGAGGATTCCAGGGTAGTAAACCGAGAAGAGTGTTTGAGAAGCCTCCCTCAACCTATGCTGATTTATTGCAGACATTGTTGGGATTAAACCTGGTAGAGAAAAGAACTCTGGCGCCGATAACAGGAGCTCCCCCGTTCGGCTACGATGCAAACAGGCACTGTGAGTTTCATTCTGGGGCCCCGGGCCACGATATAGAAGGTTGCCATGCTTTTAAGCACGTTGTGCAGGATCTTTTGGACAACAAGACTATCAATTTCGGAACGGCAGGTCCGAACATAGTCCAGAAACCCATGCCTAATCATGGGGCATACGCCGTTCTAACTGAGGAGGGTCTGAATCTTATTATGGATGTTGAAGATTTAAAGACGCCGCTGAGCGAGATAAAGAGCCGACTGTTACAAGGAGGTGTTTACCCAGGATGTAACGAGTATTGCTTAGATTGTTGGACCCTAGCTGGGGGGTGTGAAGATTTGAAGAAAGGCATTCAGGCTTTAATTGATGAGGGCATATTGCAGTTTGATCGAGCGGCAACTGAAGAGTCTGCAGGGGCAGTAGTGGATAATCGGAGTGATGTGGCCACAGTAACGATTCCTCGGAAGACGATCACTATTGCCGCACCAGCTCAGCGACCACCGATCACCATAACTAAGGCCGGGCCAATCCCGTACAAGAACACGAAAGCAGTCCCATGGTCATATGGGTTAGAGGTGTATTGTGATGGGATAAAGATTGATGTTAACAAGCAGCCAGCGGAGATTGTGGATAATGTTGTTGGTTCAGGAGGCATGACAAGGAGCGGCAGGATCTTTATATCTCCTGAAGTAGAGGCTGAAAGACTAGCGAAAGGAAAAGGGAAAGTGGTTGAAAATGTTCCGGTACAAGCAAGTGAAAAAGAAGCAGCATCGAAAGATGTAGAAGAGTTCATGCGCTTAATTCGAAAAAGTGATTATAAGATTGTGGAGCATCTGCAGCAGACACCGTCCAAAATATCTATCCTATCATTGCTGTTGTGTTCGGAAGCTCACAGAAATGCTTTGCTGAAAGTCCTGGACACTTCTTTTGTACCCCATGATGTCTCCGTAAATCAGCTAGAAGGAGTATTGGCACATGTGAATGCAGGCCACAGCTTGGGCTTTACCGATTTTGACTTGACTCCGAAAGGGAGAGATCATAATATGGCATTACACGTATCTGTTGAGTGTAGAGGATCAGTAATGTCGCACGTATTGGTTGACACCGGATCATCTTTGAATGTGCTGCCCAAGAAGGCGATGATGAAGCTGGATGTTCGAGGAATTTTGTGCACACCCAGTGATTTGGTAGTCAGAGCATTTGACGGCACGCGGAGAACAGTCTTTGGATCGATTACCTTGCCTCTGCAAGTGGGGCCGGAAGTGTTTGCAACGGAGTTTTATATCATGGATATACAGCCTGCGTATAGCTGCTTGCTTGGAAGACCCTGGATTCATGGGGCAGGGGCCGTCACATCTACCCTGCATCAGAAGTTAAAATATATGGTCGGAGACAGCGTAGTCACCGTGTGCGGAGAAGAGGACATCCTGGTCAGCCATTTATCGTCGTTTAAATATGTGGAAGTCGACGGAGAGATCCACGAAACGCCATGCCAGGCATTCGAAGGTTTGCGCATCAAGGACAAAGGTCCCGAGCCGAGCAAAGTGCCAGAGATAGCTGTCTCATCGTATAAAGAGGCTCAAGCTCTAGTGGAAGCCGGAGAAGCCAAGGGCTGGGGCAAAGTGCTGGACATTCCTGTGAAAATGGACCGGTTCGGACTGGGGTACCAACCGTCGTCATCAACTCCTTCCGTGGGGGCCCCCCGTTTCAGAAAGCCAATTATCATCTCTGCCAGTGGAGTATGTCATGAAACTGTCAATGCTGCCTCGGAGTCTGATGAAGGAGATAGCGACTGTGATATGGATGCCTGGATTCAGCCAAGCACGCCAGGACAAGGACTGTGCAACTGGTCTATTCAGGAGCTTGTTCCTGTGACTTTTAAACAGTAATGCTTTGCTTTATTAATTGTTGAATAATCTGATGTCTTGCCCGGGGCATCAGGATTTGCTTAGGGCTGTGTTGTTATAAACATTGCGTGTTAATCATTAAATAAATGGCGTTTTTTCATGTGCAAATACTGTAATCCCTGTCTTTCTTGTTTTATATTTTTCAATAAAATGGCAACGTGGTTACTCGCTTTATACGCATTTTGAAGCACTTAACCATTCCTTTTGCAGGATAACATTTTCAGATGACATCCTTGAACCACCTATGACTCGTCCCGACTTTGAGCGCCCAGTGTTTCAGGCTGAAGAAGAGGTTGTCGAAGATAGCGACGTTCCTGAAGAACTGTCTTGGTTAGTAAAGCAAGAGGAAAGAGCCATTCTGCCTCACGACGAGGTCATCGAAATTATCAATTTGGGGTCGGAAGGGGTTGAGAAGAATATTCGTATCGGAGCCGCACTGCAGAGTGATATCAAGCGAAGACTGGTTGAAATGCTCCGAGAGTATAATGATGTATTCGCTTGGTCATATGAAGATATGCCAGGGCTCGATACAGATATGGTTGTGCATCGCCTGCCACTGAAAGAAGATTGCCCGCCAGTCAAACAAAAGCTTCGCAGAACGCGACCAGATATGGCAATGAAGATCAAAGAGGAGGTGCAGAAACAGTGGGACGCTGGTTTCCTGGCTGTGACGAAGTATCCTTCATGGGTTGCCAACATCGTACCAGTGCCAAAGAAAGATGGCAAGGTTCGAATGTGCGTGGATTATAGAGACTTGAATAAAGCAAGCCCAAAAGACGATTTTCCACTTCCTCACATTGACGTGTTAGTTGATAATACTGCTCAGTACTCCATATTCTCCTTCATGGATGGCTTTTCAGGCTATAATCAGATTAAAATGGCGCCAGAGGATATGGAGAAGACTACTTTTATAACGCCTTGGGGAACATTTTGCTACAAAGTGATGCCCTTTGGTTTGAAAAATGCTGGGGCAACATATCAGCGTGCGATGACGACTCTTTTTCATGACATGATGCATAAAGAGATCGAAGTTTATGTTGACGATATGATTGCCAAATCCCAGACGGAGGAAGAGCATCTGGTGAATCTGCTGAAGTTGTTTAAAAGACTTAGGAAGTTCAGGCTGAGGCTGAACCCTAACAAATGCACCTTCGGGGTGAGATCGGGTAAACTGCTGGGGTTTATCGTAAGCGGAAGAGGAATAGAGGTCGATCCTGCTAAAATAAAAGCGATTCAAGAAATGCCGACGCCTAAAACAGAGAAAGAGGTGCGCGGGTTTTTAGGGAGGTTGAACTACATTGCCCGGTTCATATCTCACCTAACGGCCACGTGTGAACCATTATTCAAGCTGTTGAAGAAAGATCAAGCTGTAACGTGGAACGAAAATTGTCAAAAGGCCTTCGATAAAATAAAGAAGTATCTGCAGGAGCCTCCTATTTTGATACCCCCAGTGGCAGGGAGACCCTTGATAATGTATTTGACGGTTCTTGAGGGAAGCATGGGTTGTGTTCTCGGTCAACATGACGAGACAGGGAGAAAAGAGCACGCGATCTATTACCTGAGTAAGAAATTTACAGATTGTGAATCTCGGTATTCAATGCTGGAGAAAACTTGTTGCGCGCTAGCCTGGGCCGCCAAGCGTTTGAGGCAGTACATGCTGAATCATACAACCATGCTCATCTCGAAGATGGATCCTATCAAATATGTATTCGAAAAGCAGGCGTTGTCAGGTAGAATTGCCCGTTGGCAGATGGTCTTGACTGAATATGATATCCAATACGTCTCGCAAAAGGCTATAAAGGGGAGTGTGCTGTCTGAGTATCTGGCGGAGCAGCCTATTGAAGAATATCAATCGATGAGGTTTGATTTTCCTGACGAGGATATCATGTACCTAAAGATGAAAGATTGTGAAGAACCATTGCCAGATGAGGGACCAGAGTTGGGGTCCCAGTGGAAGATGATTTTTGACGGAGCCGTGAATGCTTACGGTAGCGGGATAGGGGCAATCATCACTACGCCACACGGGTCGCACATCCCGTTTACTGCCCGATTGACCTTTGACGTTACCAACAATGAGGCCGAATACGAAGCTTGTATAATGGGGCTTGAAGAAGCCATTGATTTGCGAATCAAACATCTAGACGTATACGGAGACTCAGCTCTGGTGGTGAATCAGATCAAAGGGGAATGGGAGACACGGCAGCCCAATTTGATACATTACATGAATTATGCAAGGAGACTGTTGCCTTTCTTTGACAGGGTTGAATTGCATCACGTACCGAGGGCAGAAAATCAAATGGCTGACGCCCTTGCCACTTTGTCTTCCATGTACAAGGTCAACTTCTGGAACGAAGCTCCCCAAATCACTATCTCTCGGTTGGACAGGCCAGCTTATGTATTTGCTATTGATGAAGCATCTGATGACAAACCGTGGTATTTCGATATCCTTAATTTCCTGAAGAATAAAGAGTATCCGGCTGGGGCATCCAGTCAAGATCAGAAGACTCTCAGGAGATTAGCGGGTAATTTCTACTTGAATCCGGATGGCGTCTTGTACAGAAGAAACCACGATTTGGTGTTGTTGCGTTGTGTAGACGAGAAAGAGGCAAAGCTTCTCATGGAGGAAATTCACGAAGGTACCTTCGGTACGCATGCTGGTGGGCATGCTATGACGAGAAAGCTGCTGAGGGCAGGTTACTTTTGGCTGACGATGGAAACTGATTGTTTCAAGTTCGCGAGGAAGTGCCACAAGTGCCAAATCTATGCTGACAAGATACACGTGCCTCCGAGTCCTTTAAATGTGATGTCATCTCCATGGCCATTCTCGATGTGGGGAATCGATATGATTGGGAAGATCGAGCCGACGGCTTCTAACGGGCATCGGTTCATCCTAGTAGCAATCGATTATTTCACCAAGTGGGTGGAAGCGGCGTCTTACGCGAATGTAACGAAGCAAGTGGTGGCCAGATTCATCAAGAGAGATATCATTTGCCGATATGGAATCCCCGAGCGGATAATTACGGATAATGGTTCAAATCTGAACAACAAAATGATGAAGGAGCTCTGTCAGAATTTCAAGATCGAACATCACAACTCCTCCCCTTACCGACCCAAGATGAATGGCGCTGTCGAAGCGGCCAATAAGAATATAAAGAAGATCGTCCAGAAGATGGTGGTGACCTATAAGGATTGGCATGAAATGCTGCCTTTTGCTTTGCACGGTTATCGTACGACGGTACGCACATCAACCGGGGCAACTCCGTTTTCGTTGGTATACGGAATGGAAGCGGTATTACCATTGGAAGTTGAGATCCCTTCTCTGAGGGTATTGCGAGACGTTCAGCTGGACGAGGCAGAATGGGTAACGAATAGATTGAACCAACTGAGCTTGATGGATGAGAAGAGGCTAGCTTCTCTAGCATACGGTCGTTTGTACCAGAGTCGAATGAAGAAAGCGTACGACAAGAAGATACTTCCGCGAAGCTTTCAGACGGGCGACCTTGTGCTGAAAAGGATTCTCCCGCCGCAAGCAGATTACAGGGGCAAGTGGACCCCCAACTACGAAGGGCCATACGTTGTCAGAAAAGTCTTTTCAGGAGGAGCGTTGTTGTTGTCCACCATGGACGGAGAAGACTTTGCGTCACCTGTGAATTCAGACGCAGTTAAAAAATACTTTGCCTAAAATAGACCCGCTGGACAGAAAAAGAGAGTCCAGGCAAAAATGGGGCATCCTGGCGAACCAAAAACAGAATGAAAGGTTCGGGCAAAAGTTAGGGATAAAATTGAAAAAAATGTACACCCGCGAAGTTGAAAACCTACACTGGGCGGCTTCGGCAAAAAAGGGTATCCCGGTGAACTGAAAACCCGTAAAGGGCGGTTCACGCAAAAGTTAGGGATTTGAAAAGCAAATGACTGCGGTCCGAATTCAATGAGCATCAATGCGGGAGAATATATTTGAGGAGCCAGTTATCGGATACAATCTCTTCAGAAGTGGGGATACCGGGAAAGCATTAGAGTCGGGCGAGTCATAGGAGGATCATTTCGTGGTGTTCATCTGCATCCCGTTGCCGACATGTGTACAAAATTTAATTTGTCAAAATATTCATGCTTCTTGTGCATACTTATGTATTTGCTTTGCGTAGCTTCCTCTTTTCAGGAGTTACATCCCATGTACAAAAACTCCGCCCATTCAGGGGCCCGATCAATAAAATATGTTATTCAGTACTTGATGCCGGTTCTTTACTGTTTTGTGCATGATAAAACGCCTAAGTTTAGTGAAGCTAGCATGAGTATAACATCACTGGCCCTTGCCAACAATTGTTAAAGCTTTGAATTAACTGAGTGTAACGTCACTAACCTGAATTGATTTGATTGCATAGGCTTGTCGTGTCTTGTTTGTGTTGTTGCAGGTTTCATAACCATACGAGGAAGATGATCAAAAGATCGCAATAACGAAAGACTTGATCCCCACGCAGGTCATGCATGCTCTTCCTGAAGAAGGATAGAATTCCCCAGCTAGTCGTAGCTTATCCAAAGGACGTGCTCCAGAAAAGTTATTCGTCCTCAATAGAGTTTGGCGATTCCAAGATCGTAAGGCTGTATTCAGACAGGTTCATCTTTCCCCGCAGGGTCATGCACTCTCCCCCAGCGGAATCAGTTAATTTTCCCCAAGAGAATCATCCCATCCCCAGCGGAATTCTCTTTGCAAGTGTTTTCATTCCTTCCAGTGGAACTCGAAGATTATGACTCTCCCAAGCAGAGTTGATTGTGGTTCCTATCATTTATTTTGTCAAGGATACGGTGTAATATCAGTTCATGTTCCAGCAGAAAGTCCGATCGTACTGTGCACATCTGCTATTCCTCAGCAAAGTTATATTCCCCAGCAGGGGGTTACCTCAACAGGGTGTTTGGTTTGAGTTCCCAATTTCCCAGCAGGGTTGACGTCACCCTTCCAGCATTTATTTTGCTGGAATAATTCTGTAGCATCTGGCTATCCCCGGTGGAGTCGGCATTATCTTTAGCATTTATTTTGCTGAAGCAGTTCCTGTATTTTAGCAGTTCAGGTAGAGAGAGTCTTGCTCAAATGAACTACCAAACAATCAAGATCTCGGCAGGAGACATCCAATGATAATGTCAGTTTCGGCAGTATTCCCCACAGAGTTACCAGGATAAGTTTCTCTTTATTCCCAGGCAGAATTAGTTGTCATCAAAAGGTTCCATGAATCAGAATTTCAGAAGCCACCGCCGGTTATTAGAGCAGGCGTCCGATAGTTTGGTTTCCAGACATCCCCAGTAGAGTCCGCCTCAAAGTCGCTGTCACGTCAGTGCTAAGAAGTTTGTGGGTGAGGATCATTGGAGAACTAAGTCCTGACGCGGACAATTTACTCCTAGATTGACGGGATTTCTTCAGAAGTGGGCGTCCTAACGTGGACAGGTTTATTTCCCCGGATTGGTGAGGTGCGTTAGTCCCAACGTGGGCAGATTCGGGTTCTCGAAATTGGTGGAATGGGAAGTCATGACGTTGACAAAAGTGATTACTCATTGTGTTGGTGCCCTGACGTGGACAAACCAGACAAGCGTGTGAGTCCTTACGTGGACAAGTCTTATTTCCTCAGCGGGTCGAAGACGCCTGAGTCCTAACGTGGACAAATCAAGACGAGATCAGTGTCCTGACGTGGACAAATCAAAGAGATTATTATTCCTAACGTGGAGAAATGGGTCCTAACGTGGACGATGTAATCCTTACGCGGACATATCAAGTTGGATTCCTTACGTGGAAAGAGATGATTCCTTACGTGGAAAAAGATAGTTTCCTTACGTGGAGATGACAGCATTCCTGACGTGGAAAGAGGGGAGTCCTTACGTGGACAAATTAAGATGGCATTCCTTATGTGGAAAAATGTAGTCCTGACGCGGACAAATCGGGAGGAATTGGTTGCCTTACGTGGAAAAGTTGGGGTCCTTACGTGGACAGATTCAAGAAAAGTTGATTCCTGACGTGGAAGAATGATGTAATCCTTACGTGGAAAGTTGAGTCCTGACGTGGACAGGTTCAGAACCAAAGTTGAATTCCTTACGTGGAAAGATTGGAGTCCTGACGCGGACATGTCAAGTGGTATTGGAGTCCTTACGTGGACAGATTGATATAGTTCTCCTTATGTGGAAAGAAGATTGCTTCCTGACGTGGAAAGATGAAAGGGTTAGTCCTGATATGGACAGATACAGAAGAAATGATTCCTGACGTGGACAGGTGTTACTCCTAACGTGGACGATGTTATTCCTAACGTGGACAGGTGTTACTCCTAGCGTGAAAGAGTTTTATTCCTGACGTGGACGATTCAGTTTATGGAAGTGCAGACGAATTATCCCCAGCGGAGTTGCCGAGATTTTTCTGGGTTAACAGCAAGTGGAGTCCTAACGTGGACAGGTTCTAGTTGAAATTTCTTCGTATCGATGACAGACAGAGTCCTAACGTGGACAAGCAAGCAATCTGTTATGACAGAATCCTCTTCAGAACGATGAAGACAATCCCCAGCACGGTCGCACGAGATCAGTGGGTTGCCATAACAGTCAGATTCAGCTGATGAATGTCGTTCCCCAAGCAGTGGTGTAGTTCATTTCCGCGGTTGGCAAATTTCGGGTTTCACTAGTATTCAATCGTCTCGTACCGCGAATGTCTGAAGGCTCCGGGCTCTTCACCCAATCGGGTCCAAGCCGCTTGAATAGGGGCAGCTGTTGCACCTCAAAATTTGCTCAACCTTATTCACTTGGTTTATGTTTTAATATCATTAGCATTTGCATACAGAGTCATGTACATAGACTAACCATCTGCATAGCATAAGCATAGCAAGTCATACAACAGGGGGACCAATCATTATTCTCATCTCTAGAAGCCTATCAAGAGGTTATTATCCCAATTCAATCTCATTCAAGTCATCAGGAAAGAATTTGAAAGCAAAGAGTTCAGCAGATCAAGCCTTGAGTCCATCTCCTAGCTGAGGGTATCTGAGGGCCAACAAGAGGGTTGTGAGCTGTGAGTTGAAGGCATGGAGAGTATCTAGACATTATGAGAGACTTAGAAAGTCATTTAAAGAAGGAGACAAGTCATTGATGAGAGCACAAGAGCTATAGATGAAGGCAGTCAACTAGGGTTTCATCTGGGTCAACCCTAGGTCAACCCTAGGTCAATTGACTGATTTAAGGGGCATTCAAGTCTAGTGGAGAGATGTGGGGTTCATCATTGGACATATAAAGAAGGATATGTTGTCATGCTAAGAAGAATTCAAGAGAAATCAAGGAGAAGAGGAGCTTCTAAATTAGGGTTTCTGTGTAAAATCCCCTAGTTTAGGTCAAATTTCCAAGCAAGATAAGTCAAAATGCTAGCTTCAAATGGCTTCTTGGCCAACATGAAACTTGTAGAGGATCTCAAGACCTTTAATTTGAGTGGTGGAAGACATCAAGGAGATTTATAGAACTCAAGTTATGGTCCTTGCAAGTTACAGGTCATCTGAGGTATCTGAAATTTTGTCTGTGAAAGTGACTTGACTTCCAAGCAATTTTTACCCCTCAAGGAGATTTCAAATGAATTCTTGGTCAACATAAGAATTGTTCCTCATTGTCTTAGCTTTCTATAATGGTATAGTATGCCTTCATATGATGTGTGGAACTCAACTTATGGTCCTGGCAAGCAAAGGGTATTTTGGGCATTTGTGAATTACAGGTCATTTTAACCTATGTCCAAAACTCATACAAGGAGGCCTCAAATGAAAAAACTTACAACATCAAACTTGCTCCAAATGTGATTTTAAGTCTAGAAAGAAGGTCACAAATTGTTGGAAAAGCTCATAACATGAAGTTGCATGATTGGTCCAAATTTGAACTAAAATGGCTTATAATTTGAATAAAGTCAAAGTGAAAAATGGTTTGAGAGATTTATAAGTCCAAATGGAGACTTTCAATATATGATTTTGAATGGAAAAGACATTCTAAGAACAATGGTCCAAGTACTTTTTTGAGCTTAGTGGAAAAAATCAAAGTTATTTATGGTTACTTGCATTTGAAGAAACATTTCAAAAATCAACCAATGTGGAATGCAAGGGAATGTGGCAAGATGGTTCTAGAAGGTTCATTTGAACACTATATATTCATGAAATCAGAATTGAGCAAGGGTTGGATTCATTTTTCACAAAAATCTCACAAATTCTCTCCATTCTTTCTCATTGCATTTTCACCTCAATTTCTCAAATTCTTCACCAATCACCACCAAAATCAATTTCATCATACTGATTCATCATCATAGATCAGAATTCAACCAAGAACAGGGTGTGATCAATCCATTTTCGAGCACCATAATCATCAACATCAAAATTGCAATTTCCATTGGAACTCAAGATCCAGTGCAAGACTCCTCAAGGTGTTGCATACAGAATCAAGTAGTGCAATTGTAGATCAAGATCCAAGCCTCAAAAGCCTCAGATCCACGAATTTCATCATCATCCACAAGCTTTCACACCAGGTGCATTTTCTCTGCCACAGCTTGATTCAGTTAGTTTAGCATAGTTTTATTAGTTTAAATGTGATCTAGGTTGTTAGTAGAACAATTAGGATGAGTTTGGTGCTGTTTGGTGATGATTATTAGCAGGTTGTTAGAACTGTTAGGACCTAGAACTCTTAGGTTAGGCCATTATAATCTTAGTTTGATAGATCAGAATAATCACCATTAGTCATAGATTAGATTAGTATAAGTTTGATTGAGAATTATGCTGATGAGTTGCAGAGTATTTTCATGGGGTCAGAACTTATTGCTATCGGGTTGAGTGATTTGTTGAGTTTCAAAGCAAACTACCACCATAGGCTTGTAGAGGGAGAAATTCTGAGTGACTTTCATGTTTGGATCGAGCTGAACCGTGGCCTGGAGAGGGAGAACCGAGAGGTTGAAAGTAGTGTGTGCATGGCTTCCATGGACTGTGAAACCCTAGCTTCATGGCGCAAGGTTGAAGACGTAATCCTGGCCGTCCCTTGCTTGCAAGACCTTTGACTCAGAAGCCAATCCTGTGGCTCTCATTCAATTCAGATTTTGGAGGGAGTGAATAGGTGCCCTAAACGCACCGTTTCATTTAATGAAACGGGCGGGCTTAAGTGCGTTTTGCTAATCCCACCACCCCAGCCTTGAGCCCAATTCCATTTGAATGTGAATCCATTTCTGAATGCACCCCCTGCGTGTTTTTTTTTATTTTTCATTATTCTGGCTTATTCTGGGCCTAATGTAACTTGCTGTTCGCACCCCCAGTATTAAGCCCAATCTTAAAAAACAACTAGGGCGCCTGCTAACCACACCCTTCCCCCATTTATTTCTTTCATTTTGATTTTTAATTTCTCTTACCTTTTTTTTTATTTTCATTAATTCATAATAAATAGATAAAAAATCATTTTTAATCCATTCTTTTTACATCATTTTCATTAGAATGTGTAGAAAATTGTCATTAAATAAAATTGCATTTTTAGTTTTATTTGATATTTTTCCCATATTTTCCAAATAAATGACATTTTAAATAGTTCCATTTCATGCATGATTTTATTAATTTTTGTTCTATTAGATGCTTTCATATTTTTTGTTCATTCTTTTTAGGTTGTTTAGATGAGATGTTGAACTTGTAGAAACAATTTAGTTCCCATTTTTAGAAATTAATTTTAGGTGCTTAATGTAGGCTTGAACAACATGAACAAATTAGGGTTTTTAGGTGATGACTTAGGAAGTTTGATTCTTTCCCTTAGGACTTAGGATTTAACTAGTTTAGTTATGGGACTATAGGGGCTATGGGTAGTTATTAGATCCCTTAGGGAAAAGTCAGGATTCCCCTACTGCTATTATTACTCTGGGTATGTCTGATTGTCTGGTGTGGTGTGCCCTCTGGGGATTATTGCTTGCTTGTTTGGGTATTGGGTTTGTCTGGGGACCTGGGAGAGCTGAAGACTTGAGGAGATGAAGACCATTGGAGATTCAGAGATTGGAGATCAACTTCCAGAGTTGAAGAAGAGATTCTTGCTAGCAGATGCTGAGGAGATTAAGGTTTAGGAGCTAGGCAGAGCTCTAAATTAGAAAGCTTGTTTCTCAAACATGGATTGCCTTGTCTGCATCCATTCTTCTCTGTGATTCAGAGTCTCTCTAAGACACTCACCCCCTTCCTTTGGAAGGCTTGGTGATAGTGTCTAAGAGATAGAACTCTTGAGAGAAAATGTCTTTTGTGTTAGAAGCAGTCTGTTCACCACCCTTGGTAGTCAGCTGATTGCTTAACACCCAATTCACTCTTGTGACTGATTCCTCATCTGGGAGGTTTGAGCATGAAGAAAAGCCATTGCAGATGGAAGATAGATGATCAAAGCCTTTGCCTGAAGGTCATGAAGATGGAGATTGATGCTTGTTGAAGCCTGTAGCTGATTGGAGATTGCTTGAAGTCAGATGTTGAGTCAGAGCTGCTGATGCTGTTTGCTTTTGCTGTTGTATTTCATTGCTGATGTATTGATTGGTTTTCTGGACTGTATTGTTTGTTGTTTACCTTGCTGGGTTGAAAGTGAATCCTGTTCACTTTTGCCTGTTGTTTTCTAGGTTCGAGGTTGAGTGGGACTCCCTTGCCTCGCTTGTATTGCTGCATCCATGCATTTTACTGCTTTACTGTATATATCTGCTATTGTTTCTGTTTCTGCCTATCCCGTAGGATCTCTGTTTCTCTCTGTGCAAGAGAGGAGCATGATAGACACTAGGTCTTAACCCATGCATGATAACATTAGGTTAGTTTGTTTCCCTTCGCAACCGTAGGTTAGAGTTCTGTCTCTTTCTTTCTCAAACAAACAGAAAAACACATAAAGATTTCAGACACAATAAAAGACACTTCTTTCGTAAAAGAATGTGAACTCATCAAAGCGTCATTTTTGTCCGCTGGGACCGCTAATCAGAAAACCTTTTTTCAGAAAGAATAAAATCAACCAAGACAAGCTTGTGTCTTCCGTGGCCCGAACTACGTTTGCTCTGATCTTTCATGTTGTATGAAAGTACGTAGGCATAGGATGCGATATCCTAGCGAGCAACCTTCCCCTCCTTTCCCGTAGGTAGGCGAACTACGTTGACTCTGATTTCTCGTTCCAGACGGGAATACGTAGGCATAAAGTGCGATACTTTGCCGAGTCATTTTGTTTTCATTTTCTTTCCTTTTTCATCCTTGACCTATAGTTTAGATAGAATAACAATCCATACCCGAAAACAAGCGTGGATCCCGTCGAGTACGACGGACGTGAGGGGTGCTAATACCTTCCCCTTGCGTAACCGACTCCCGAATCCAGGTTTTGGTTGCGACGACCATACCTTTCCCGTGTTGTGCGAGGTTTACTCTGAGCGTTTCCTTTCCCTCCCGTGGGATAAATAACGCACGGTGGCGACTCTTCTGTTCAGCCGGCGCCGATTTTCGCAGTAGCGACAGCTAGTTTCATCAAACCTAGGCGTTTATCATGCACAAAACAGTAAAGAACCAGCATCAAGTACTGAATAACATATTTTATTGATTGGGCCCCTGAATGGGCAGAGTTTTGTACACGGGATGTAACTCCTGAAAAGAAGAAGCTACGCAAAGCAAATATACAAGTATGCACAGGAAGCACAAATATATTGACAAATTAAATTTGTACACATGTCGGCAACTGGATGCAGACGAACATCACGAACTGACCCTCCTATGACTCGCTCGACTCTAATGCTTTCCCGGTATCCACACTTCCGAAGAGATTGTATCTGATAATCGACCCCTCGAGTATATTCTCCCGCACTAATGCTCAATGCAGTATCAAATTCGGACCGCAGTCATTTGCTTTTCAAATCCCTAACTTTTGCGTGAACCGCCCTTTACGGGTTTTCAGTTCACCGGGATACCCTTTTTTGCCGAAGCCGCCCAGTGTAGGTTTTCAACTTCGCGGGTGTACATTTTTCAATTTTATCCCTAATTTTTGCCCGAACCTTTCATTCTGTTTTTGGTTCGCCAGGATGCCCCATTTTTGCCTGGACTCTCTTTTTTTTTTTGTCCAGCGGGTCAAATTTAAGCAAAGTATTTTTTAACTGCGTCCGAATTTACAGGCGACGTAAAGTCTTCACCGTCCATGGTGGACAACAATAACGCTCCTCCTGAAAATACTTTTCTGACAACGTATGGCCCTTCGTAGTTGGGGGTCCACTTTCCCCTGTGATCTGCCTGCGGCGGGAGAATCCTTTTCAACACAAGGTCGCCCGTCTGAAAGCTTCGCGGATGTATCTTCTTATCATATGCTTTCTTCATTCGGCTCTGGTACAAACGACCGTGTGCTAGAGAAGCTAGCCTCTTCTCATCCATCAAACTCAGTTGGTTCAACCTGTCTTTCACCCATTCGGCCTCATCTAGTTGGACGTCTCGCAATACCTTCAGAGAAGGGATCTCAACTTCCAACGGTAGCACAACTTCCATTCCGTATACCAACGAGAACGGGGTTGCCCCGGTTGATGTGCGTACCATCGTACGATAACCGTGCAAAGCGAAAGGTAGCATCTCATGCCAATCCTTATAGGTTACCACCATCTTTTGAACGATCTTCTTTATATTCTTGTTGGCCGCTTCGACAACGCCATTCATCTTGGGTCGGTAAGGGGAGGAGTTGTGATGTTCGATCTTGAAATTCTGACAGAGCTCTTTCATCATTTTGTTGTTCAGGTTTGAACCGTTGTCAGTGATTATCCGTTCGGGGATCCCATATCTGCAAATGATATCTCTCTTGATGAACCTGGCCACCACCTGCTTAGTCACAATTGCGTAAGACGCCGCTTCCACCCATTTGGTGAAATAATCGATTGCTACTAGAATGAACCGGTGCCCATTAGAAGCCGTCGGCTCGATCTTTCCAATCATATCGATTCCCCACATCGAGAATGGCCATGGCGATGACATCACATTCAGAGGACTCGGAGGCACATGGATCTTATCAGCATAGATTTGGCACTTGTGGCACTTCCTCGCAAACTTGAAACAATCAGTTTCCATAGTCAGCCAAAAATAACCTGCCCGCAACAGCTTTCTCGTCATAGCATGCCCACCAGCATGCGTACCAAAGGTACCTTCATGTATTTCCTCCATGAGCAGCTTTGCCTCTTTTTCATCCACACAACGCAGCAGCACCAAATCATGGTTTCTTCTGTACAAGACACCATCCGGATTCAAATAGAAATTACCCGCTAATCTCCTGAGAGTTTTCTGATCTTGACTGGATGCCTCAGCCGGATACTCTTTATTCTTCAGGAAATTAAGGATATCAAAATACCACGGTTTATCATCGGATGCCTCGTCAATAGCAAACACAAAGGCAGGCCTGTCAAGCCGAGAGATAATGATTCTGGGAGCCTCGTTCCAAAAGTTGACTTTGTACATGGAAGACAAAGTGGCAAGGGCGTCAGCCATCTGATTTTCTGCCAGCGGTACATGATGCAATTCAACCTTGTCAAAGAAAGGCAACAATCTCCTTGCGTAATTCATGTAATGTATCAAATTGGGCTGACGTGTCTCCCACTCCCCTTTTATCTGATTCACCACCAGAGCTGAGTCTCCGTATACGTCTAGATGTTTGATTCGCAAATCAATGGCTTCTTCAAGCCCCATTATACAAGCTTCGTATTCGGCTTCATTATTGGTAACTACAAAGGTCAATCGAGCAGTAAACGGGATGTGCGACCCGTGTGGAGTAGTGATAATTACCCCAATTCCGCTACCGTAAGCGTTCACAGCTCCGTCAAAAATCATCTTCCATTTGGAACCCAACTCTGGTCCTTCGTCTGGCAACGAATCTTCGCAATCTTTCATCTTTAGGTACATGATATCCTCGTCAGGAAAATCAAACCTCATCGATTGGTAATCTTCAATAGGCTGCTCCGCCAAGTATTCAGACAGCACACTCCCCTTTATAGCCTTTTGCGAGACGTATTGGATGTCGTATTCAGTCAAGACCATCTGCCAACGGGCAATTCTCCCTGACAACGCCTGCTTTTCGAATACATATTTGATAGGATCCATCTTCGAGATGAGCATGGTTGTATGATTCAGCATGTATTGCCTCAAACGCTTGGCGGCCCAGGCTAGCGCGCAACAAGTTTTCTCAAGCATTGAATATCGAGATTCACAGTCTGTAAATTTCTTACTCAAGTAATAGATCGCATGCTCTTTTCTTCCTGTCTCGTCGTGTTGACCGAGAACACAACCCATGCTTCCCTCAAGAACTGTCAAATACATAATCAAGGGTCTCCCTGCCACCGGGGGTATCAAAATAGGAGGCTCCTGCAAATACTGCTTTATTTTATCGAATGCCTTTTGACAATTTTCGTTCCACGTTACAGCTTGATCTTTTTTCAACAGCTTGAATAATGGTTCACACGTAGCAGTTAGGTGAGATATGAACCGGGCAATGTAGTTCAACCTCCCTAAAAACCCGCGCACCTCTTTCTCTATTTTAGGTGTCGGCATTTCTTGAATTGCTTTTATTTTAGCAGGATCAACCTTTATTCCTTTTTCGCTTACGATAAACCCCAGCAGTTTACCCGATCTCACCCCGAAGGTGCACTTGTTAGGGTTCAGTCTCAGCCTGAACTTCCTAAGCCTTTTAAATAACTTCAGCAGATTCACCAGATGCTCTTCCTCCGTCTGGGATTTGGCAATCATATCGTCAACATAAACTTCGATCTCTTTATGCATCATGTCATGAAAAAGAGTCGTCATCGCACGCTGATGCGTTGCCCCAGCATTCTTCAAGCCAAAGGGCATCACTTTGTAGCAAAATGTTCCCCAAGGCGTTATGAAAGTAGTCTTCTCCATATCCTCTGGCGCCATTTTAATCTGATTATAGCCTGAGAAGCCATCCATGAAGGAGAATACGGAGTATTGAGCAGTGTTATCAACTAGCACATCAATATGAGGAAGTGGAAAATCGTCTTTTGGGCTCGCTTTATTCAAGTCACGGTAGTCTACGCACATTCGCACTTTACCGTTTTTCTTGGGCACTGGTACAATGTTAGCGACCCATGAGGGATATTTTGTCACAGCCAGGAAACCAGCATCCCACTGTTTTTGAACCTCTTCTTTAATCTTCACTGCCATATCGGGTCTAGTTCTGCGAAGCTTTTGCTTGACCGGCGGGCATTCTTCTTTCAATGGCAGACGGTGCACAACCATATCTGTATCAAGCCCAGGCATGTCTTCATACGACCAAGCGAACACATCACTATACTCTCTGAGCATTTCAACCAGTCTTCGCTTGATATCGCTCTGCAGCGCGGCTCCGATACGAATATTCTTCTCAACCCCTTCCGACCCCAAGTTGATAATTTCGATGACCTCTTCGTGAGGCAGAATGACTCTTTCCTCTTGTTTCACCAACCAAGACAGTTCTTCAGGAACGTCACCATCTTCAACAACCTCTTCTTAGGCCTGAAATACCGGGTGTTCAAAGTCGGGACGAGTCATAGGTGGTTCAAGGATGTCATCTGAAAATGTTATCCTGCAAAAAGAATGGTTAAATGCTTCAAAATGCGTATAAAGCGAATAACCACGTTGCCATTTTATTGTAAAATACAAAACAAGAAAAACAGAGATCACAATATTTGCACATGAAAAACGCCTTTTATTTAACGATAAACACGCAATGTTCATAACAGCACAGCCCTAAGCAAATCATGATGCCCCAGGCAAGACACCAGATTGTTCAACAATTAACAAAGCATTACTGTTTAAGAGTCACAGGAACAAGCTCCTGAATAGACCAGTTGCATAATCCCTGTCCTGGCGTGCTTGGCTGAATCCAGGCATCCATATCACAGTCGCTGTCTCCTTCGTCAGACTCCGAAGCAGCGTTGATGGTCTCATGACATACTCCACTGGCAGAGATGGTTATTGGCCCTCTGAAACGGGGTGCCCCCACAGCAGGTGCTGACAACGACGGTTGATATCCCAACCCGAATCGGTCCATCTTCACAGGAATATCCAGCACTTTGCCCCAGCCCTTCGCTTCTCCTGCCTCCACCAGAGCTTGGGCCTCTTTATACGACGAGACGGCTATCTCCGACGCTTTGCTCGGCCCGGGACCTTTGTCCTTGATACTCAACCCTTCAAATGCCTGGCAGGGTGTTTCGTGGATCTCTCCATCGACCTCCACATATTTAAATGACGACAGATGGCTGACCAGGATGTCTTCTTCTCCGCATACGGTGACTACGCTGTCTCCGACCATATATTTCAACTTCTGATGCAGGGTAGACGTGACTGCCCCAGCCCCATGAATCCAAGGTCTTCCGAGCAGGCAGCTATATGCAGGCTGGATGTCCATGATATAAAATTCAGTTGCGAACACCTCCGGCCCCACCTGTAGAGGCAATGTTATCGATCCAAAAACTATTCTTCGCGTGCCATCAAACGCTCTGACTACCAAGTCACTGGGCGTGCACAGGATTCCTCTGACATCTAGCTTCATCATCGCTTTCTTGGGCAGCACATTTAAGGATGATCCGGTGTCGACCAGTACATGCGACATGACTGATCCTCTACATTCGACAGATACGTGCAGCGCCATTATGATCTCTCCCCTTCGGGGTCAAATCGAAGTCGGTAAAGCCCAAGCTGTGGCCTGCATTTACATGTGCCAACACTCCTTCCAGCTGATTCACGGAGACGTCTTGGGGTACGAAGGAAGTACCCAGGACTTTCAATAAAGCATTTCTGTGAGCTTCAGAACATAATAGCAACGACAGGATAGATATCTTGGACGACGTCTGTTGCAGATGCTCCACAATCTTATAATCACTTTTTCGAATCAAGCGCATGAGCTCTTCTACATCTTTCGATGCCGATGCTTTTTCGCTTGCCTGCACTGGGACATTTTCAACCATCTTTCCTTTCCCTTTTGCCAGTCTTTCAGCCTCTACCTCAGGCGATATGAAGATCCTGCCACTTCTTGTCATACCTCCTGAACCAACAACGTTCTCTACAGTCTCGGCTGGCTGCTTATCGATATCAATCTTTATTCCGTCACAATACACTTCCAACCCATATGACCATGGGACTGCCTTTGTGCTCTCGTACGGGATTGGTCCGGCCTTAGTGATAGTAATTGGTGGTCGCTGAACCGGTGCCGTTATAGTGATGGTCTTTCGAGGAATTGTTACAGTGGCCACATCACTCTGATTATCTGCCCCTGCCCCTGCGGGCTCTTCAGTTGCTGCCCGATCAAACTGCAACGTGCCGCCATTAATTAAAGCTTGAATACCCTTCTTTAAGTCATCACAACCCCCAGCTAGGGTCCAGCATTCCAAGCAGTACTCGTCACATCCAGGATAGACACCCCCCTGCAATGATCTGCTTTTTATCTCGCTCAGCGGCGTCTTTAAATCATCCACTCTCATAATCAGATTCATCCCTTCCTCAGTTAGAATGGCGTTTGCCCCATGGTTAGGCATGGGCTTCTGCACTATATTCGGACCTGCTATTCCAAAATTGATAGCCTTATTGTCTAATAAATCCTGCACAACATGCTTAAAAGCATGGCAACCCTCTACGTCGTGGCCCGGAGCCCCAGAGTGGAACTCACAGTGTCTGCTTGCATCATAACCATACGGAGGAGTTCCCGTTATCGGTGCCAGAGTTCTTTTCTCCACCAAGTTCAGCCCTAATAGTGTTTGTAACAAATCTGCGTACGTTGAAGGCGGCTTCTCGAACACTCTCCTTGGTTTACCACCCTGGAATCTTCGCTGAGCAGGCTGTGCCCCCTGCTGTGGCTGCTGCTGCTGCTGTTGCTGTTGTTGTTGCATTGGTTGTTGCTGTTGAAATGGTTGTTGTTGGAACGGTATAGTAACACTCGCCACCTGCTGCGGCTGATTATACTGGTTTCGACCTCTGCCTCTGCCTCGGCCTCGGCCCCCAAACACTGCGCTTGCATCGCCCTGACGGCGCCCACCAAAAGCCTTCCTATTACTGCCAGATGCAGTTGATTCCTCAACTTGGAATCTTCCTTGTTTAATGTTGTTTTCAATCTTTTCTCCCATCAGAATTAAGTCTGAGAAACTGGCCAAAGATGTGTGAAACAACATGTCATAAAACATGCCTGTGAATGTTCCGATGAACATGTCATTCATTTCCTTGTCCTCTAGAGGAGGACGGACCCTGGAGGCCATGTCGCGCCATCTTTGCGCATACTCTTTAAAGCTCTCACCCTTTTTCTGGGATAGCCCTGTCAATTGGACCCGATTGGGCGCCAAGTCGCTGTTATACTTGTAGTGAGCTACAAATGCCTCTGCCAGATGCTTCCATGTCTTTATATTAGTTGGCTCCAACCCCATGTACCACTCTAGGGAAGGACCCGACAAACTATCTTGAAAGAAATGCATTAGCATTCTCTCATCAGTTGAGTACGCAGACATCTTTCTGTAATAAGCCCGCACGTGCACTTTCGGACAGGTGTCCCCTTTATACTTATCAAATGTAGGAGCTTTGAATTTGATTGGCACCCTCAAGCCAGGTACCAGAACCATCGTTGACATGTCTAAACCCACAGCACTTTGGTTCAGGACCCCCCTCATCTGCTCTTCTAGCATTCTGATCTTCTGGGAATCATCCATCGGTCCCTCGAAACCTCCGCCGGAGAAGGCGTCCTCCTGCTGATCCTCTTGCCACATACCATTCCCAGCTCCATACCCATCATATCCATTATTACGGCCAGCTCTGATCTGATTCATCACCGGGCCTCGCCCTCTGTTGCCGTACCCCTGAGCAACTCCAGCGGGTCCAAAAGCCATTAACCCAGCGCCGTTTCCATTTCCGAAACCTCCGTAACCCTGATTGGTCACACCAAAACCGTCCTGCCCAAAGCCTTGAGCATTGAAACCGTATTTCCCAGCATTATCGAATCCCTGATCATTGAACCCGAATCCAGCATTACCGAAGCCGTTGCCTCCCATATTATCACCCAAGTTGATATCACCAAGCCCAACGTTATGGACAGCAGTCTCGTTCCCAACTCCGACGTTACCGTTTCCAGCAGCAGTAGCGTTGTTGACATTAACAGCAGGTATGTTGACTACAGGTGGAGCCACTGGCGTGGGAGTGCCATCCCCATGAACAGTGTCGACTCGCACAGACTGATGATCCTCATTCCCATGACCGGCATTTCTGACCAACAGAGGCTGCACCATGGCTTGCAAATTCTCCTGACCTTTTGCAATAGTCTCCATGGTCTGCATAAAGAGAGCTAGCTTCTCACGCACATCTTGCATCTCATTCTGCATTTGATCCATGATTCTTCGACAGTTGGTGCGAGTGGAATAGCGGTGCGGGTGCTGATCTGCAATCCTGAAAATACCTTGTACAGAGCAGGAAATAAGATACCATCCCATGATTACCTGTAATGTGATATGAGTATGAATGCAATGCAATGTGTGTTTGTGCATTAGGGAAGATCATTCCCCGATTCTAGTGTGAAGGTGCCAGTGCGGTGACAGTGCTAGCAATACAAAGATCGGAGTTGAATCATAGAAAGCCTCATATATTGCAGAGAAAACCAATAAGCCAAGAATACAATGTCACTGAGTACAAAGAAAGGCATGACCTCAACCAACAATCCTGGTGATGGTCAGCATTATGCAAATAAAGCATACAAGTTAATACAAGAAATGATCAAGTACTCCCATAAGCCCGATACTCTTCTATTAACTTCTTGGTCTCTGGATGACCTGGTCGGGTAAGCAGCCTTTCAACAAGTTGGTTTCTTCGTTTGAGCACACGTTGTACGTCTCCGGCAGTTTCCTCTCATGCCCCTTCTCCGAAGCGATCTTCTAACTTCCGCTTCTAAGACACGGCTTCGTCCCTGCCTTCGATAGCCTTGTTCAACGCCTTCTGGAGACTATACCTGGACATCACCTCTTCTTCATACTTATTGATGCTAGCCTTCAACTGCTCTTCGAGGTTAGAAATTTGCTGCTTCAACTTATCTTCCCTCTTCTTATTGTTGGTGAGCGTAGCATTCCAAGTCTTGTTACAAGAAGAAATCTCTCGATGTGCTGCGTCGAGCGCTTTCTTTTTGGATTCCAGCATGTCATGGGAGCTTCTGAACTCTTGCCCCAGACGTTCGCGCTTCTTCTTCTCTTCAGTTAACTCAGCCCCTAGTCTGTTTACTAGTTCGATCTGCTGTTGGAAAGCATGCACGACCTTGTTTTTCTCACTGCGTATCTGGGCTAGCTCTTGCTCTAACCCTTCATAGATCTTCATCAAGGCTTCTTTTTCTTTCACAACTTGCTCGTAGGCTTCCTTAGAAACAGTAGTTGGCTCTGCTACCGGAATGTGAACAGGGACTGGTGCAGCTGGAAATGGCATCCGCAACTGACTTGCTCTCTCCTGGATCCAAACTCTGTATAGTGCATAAGCCTGACAGTCATTTTTCCCTAACGGCTTCCCTCTTCGGTTAATGCGCGTCCAGGCATGCTGCAGCTTGGCTAATAACTCTCCCTTCAAATCACTGGTGAAGTACAGAGATTCCTGTACTTCTTCCTCCTTTGGTGGGTTCTTCAGCGCATATCCGAACTGACGGACAAACAGAGATGGGTTGTAGTTGATACACCCCTTTCTTCCTATCAACGGAACATTAGGGTACCTAGAACAACTGAATGTAAGCTCAGACCCCAGCAGGTCTCGATCAAACCACTCAATGTCTTCAGAAGTTAGCCTCATCATATGCTCTGGCCAGTCAGATGTAGCTGCACTATCCACAAAGGGTCCCTTCAGGGGAAGATGGCTCTTAAACCACATGTACAGCAAAGGTACGCAACAAGAGACATTCTTGCCCCTCCTGTTCTCATTCCTGTAGTGCATCGAATGGTAGAAGTCTCCGATCAGCGTTGGTACTGGATTACCAGTAGCAAATAGATGAAATGCATCCATGTCCACGAAGTTTGGGAAGTTAGGAAACAGTACTATCCCATAAATGCATAGAGCCAAAATAGCGTTAAAGACCACCCAACACCCATTCTTGGCATACTCTTGAGCCTTACCAACCAAAAACTGGAGAGAGAAACCCGGAACCCCTCGCCAAGAAGTCATCAACAGCTCAGAAGCATTCATGTGCAGGGCCTTAGCTAAATCCTCCAACTTGGGCTCAGCGGCAGAATGAATAAAGGGAACTGCATTCTGTACTGGCAGCTCAGTAAACTCTACATACTCCTCCATGGTAGGCCCCAAGATGAAATCGGCAAACGTGAAACATCTCAAAGCCGGGTCATAGAATTGCATTAAGGTGTACAGCCCATTCAATTCATCATCAGTGGATTTGCGAACCAAACTCAACAGCCGTCCGTAACTCTGTCTGAAGCTTCTACGGACATCCTCATTAGCAAGAGAAATCAGACCCAGGAGGGGAGCAATATCAGGGATAGGTAGCTTATAAGCAACTGTCATCCTCAAACCGGCCATGATCAAAACTCAGAAGTCCAGACACTACAACCGGGGAATATGCAAATGTACCTGCAGCACATACACACGTTAATGGGATGCAATGATAATGGGTATGCAAACGATGCAATGCAAGTAACATGCAACAGGGACCAAATGCCGTGGCTGAGAAGCCTGAACCATATCAAGAAGTCTCAGATAGACCCTCCAGAAGTCCTCAAACATTGGTCTCAGGTAGACCTCATACACAGCTCCAATACTGGTCTCTGATAGACCCCATAATCATAACTTTGAATGGTCTCTGGCAGACCTCAAATCATATCTCCAACTGGTCTCTGACAGACCTCAGGACTCTCCAAATGGTCTCTGACAGACCTCAGAACTCTCCATAAATACCCAGGATCTCAGATCAAGAAATAACCGGTATCTGAAGGTCTAGTTACCTGCATAACCCCAAACCCTCTCACAGGTGGATATCCTAGTAACTGACAAAGGTATGGCATCCTATGCGGTCGTCGGTGTCACAGACTTTCAGGGTTGATGATACGATTCCCAGAAGGAGTGGCATCATCAAATCCTGAAGAGGCCTCACTTAGCCAACTTCCAAATGATCAGTCCCCAGAGTCGACAATCCAACTAACCAGCAACCCGAGCCACCCAAAGGGCAGGACAGGAGGCCAACCAGAAGAACCTCGTCTGAGTGTAGATTTCGCGGGACACTAGGACATGCAAAGCACGTGCGCGCCCACTAATCTCTACTCTAAGTCTAGGTGCACTCAAGCCCAGGTCCGGCTCATCTCTCAATCAAAGAACACCCGTCACACCCCACAATACAGCAATAATAATCAATAATATATAATGCTGAAAATAAAGGTCAGAAATATAAATCCATACAAAATCCTCGACGGGAAAACAAGCGTTAGGATTGACTCTCTTAAGGGACGTTGGATCCCAAATGCATAAGAACTATCGCATTCCTTAGCAGCCAGGGGACGTTGGATCCCCAGCAGAGTCGCCAGCTGTCGCTACTGCGAAAATCGGCGCCGGCTGAACAGAAGAGTCGCCACCGTGCGTTATTTATCCCACGGGAGGGAAAGGAAACGCTCAGAGTAAACCTACCGCGAAGACGGGAAAGGTATGGTCATCGCAACCAAAACCGGGGTTCGGGAGTCGGTTACGCAAGGGGAAGGTATTAGCACCCCTCACGTCCGTCGTACTCGACGGGATCCACGCTTGTTTTCGGGTATGGATTGTTATTCTATCTACTCTACAGGTCAGGGGTTAAAAAGAAAATAAAATGACTCGGCAAAGTATCGCACTTTATGCCTACGTATTCCCGTCTGGAACGAGAAATCAGAGTCAACGTAGTTCGCCTACCTACGGGAAAGGAGGGGAAGGTTGCTCGCTAGGATATCGCATCATATGCCTACGTACTTTCATACAGCATGAAAGATCAGAGCAAACGTAGTTCGGGCCACGGAAGACACAGGCTTGTCTGTTTTGATTTTATTCCTTATGAAAAAGGGTTTTTCTGATTAACAGTCCAAGCAGACAAAAATGACGTTTTGATGAGTTCACATTCTTTTACGGAAGAAGTGTCTTTTATTGTGTTTGAAATCTTATTGTGTTTTTCTGTTTGTTTTGAGAAAGAAGAGACAGAACTCTAACCTATGGTTGAAAAGGGAATCAAACTAACCTAATGTTATCACGCATGGGTTAAGACCTAATGTCTATCATGCTCCTCTCCTGCACAGAGAGAAACAGAGATCCTAAGGGAATAGACGGAAATAGAAACAATAGCAAATATATACAGTAAAGCGGTAAAATGCATGGATGCAACAATACAAGCGAGGCAAGGGAGTCCCACTCAACCTCGAACCTATAAAACAATAGGCAAAAGTGAACAGGATTCACTTTCAACCCAACAAGTTAAACATCAAACAATACAGTCAAGAAAACCAATCAATACATCAGAAATGAATAACAGCAGGAAAATAAGCAGCCACAGCAGCTCTGCATCAACATCTGACTTCAGGTCATCTCCAAACAGCTACAAGCTTCAGCAAGCATCAATCTCCATCTCCACAGCCTTCAAGCAAGGTCTTTGTCATCAATCTTCAGTCTACAATGGCTTTTCTTCAAGTCTCAATCTCCAAGCTGAGGGATCAATCACAAGAGTGAATTGGGTGTTAAGCAATTAGTTGACCACCAAGGGTGGCAAACAAACTGCCAACAACACATAGAACATTTCTCTCAAGAGTTCTATCTCTTAGACACTATCACCAAGCCTTCCAAAGGAAGGGGGTGAATGTCTTAGAGAGACTCTGCATCACAGAGAGGAATGGAGGCAGACAAGGCCTTCCATGTTTGGGAAACAAGCTGACTACTCTAGAGCTCTGCCTAACTCCTAAACCCCATAGCCTTCAACAGCTGCCAGCACAGAATCTCCTCATCAACTCTGGAAGTTGGTCTTCAGTCTTTGATCTTCAAATGGCTTCATCATCACAAGTCTTCAGCTCTCCCCAAATCCCAAACAAACCCAATACCCCACACACAGACAAAACATAACCCTAAAGAGGGCACACCACACAATCAACCAAAATAGCAGTATACTAATAGCAGTAGGGGAATCCTAACAATTTCTAAGGGATCTATCCTATACCCATAACCCCTATAGTCCCATACCCCAAAAATCAAATGAAAATTCCTAAAAGAAATAATCTATCTCACCTATGCTCACCTAAAACCCTAATTTTGATCACTATGATATCACCTATTCAAATCAGCTAAAATTTAATCCTAAAAATATGAATTAAATCTTATATACAATTTGAAGTTCTAAACTAAACCACCTAAAAATAATGAACTCTAAAGCTAAAGGGAACTATTAGAACAAAAATCAACAAATTTAAGTATCAAACTAAACTTAATAAAATGCTATTTACAAGAAAAATGCATGAAAAATATTAAAACAAAATAAAGTGCCATTTTTATTATTTAACATTTTTCTTAACAAAATTATTGACCTACCACAAAAAGAACCAATTAAAACTAAGCTATTTTCAATTTTTTATGATTTTTTAAAGATGAGAAAAATATTAAAGAAAATAAAAATACAAAATAGAAATAAAATGGAGGGGGGTGTTATAAGCAGCTTCGCCCAGTTATTATTCCAGGTGGGCCATAAAATGGGGGCGCGAATATCATTATGGCAAGGCCCAGCACGCATCAGAGAAAAGAAATAAAAATCAAAGGAAAATGGACAAACTCTCGGTGCAGAAAGTACCGAATTCAAGTGCATTTCTCATTGGGCTTCCAATTGGGGGTGGGGATAGCACGCTGATCCAAGGCCCATGGTGGTACGTTTAGTGAAACGCTGCGTTTCACGCTGGTCAGCTCCCTCCATTTCTCAACTTTAAATGATAGCCACACGATGCGATTAAAAGGTCAAATAAGAGAAATGATCGAACGGCCACGGTATCGTCTTCTCCAACTCAACCTAGGGTTTTGCAGAATTCTCTTCCATGCAGCCATGTTCATATACATCGTTCTCTCTCCTCAGGCCATGAAATCAAGACTTGTAAAGAGCAAAGTTGCTCTCTTCTTTTCCCTGAACACGATGATGCCTTTAGTTTGGCCTGAAACTAACCCTATGATAAAACCCGATAGGTGGAACCTCATGAAATACCAACTGCACTCATCAATGGAACCTCACAACCCTTCAATCTAACTGTCCTATCTTGTTCATCATGCTACACTGATCTCCTCAAGCCATTGCATGCTCATTAATACTCATTATATAACCTATCCTCGATCATCAAAGTCAATGCACCCTGCCATGGAACCTCACAGAATTCTCTCTATCTCTCAGAAATCGATCATCTATGGTCTCTAAGCATGTTGATCCTAACCATTCCATCTAATACTGCCTAGATAAAGAGATGTAGATTGAAATGCATACCTTGAAATTTGATGAAACAGTTGTGAATCTTTGCACTAGAGACCTTGGCAATCCTCTCAAATGATCCTTAGAGCATGGTGAGCTTTCTGTTTGCAACAATTATGATGATGAGTGCTTGGATTCTTGGCTGCAACTCTGGTGCACAATTTTGAATCTTGGACAACAACTCCTTAAACCTCCATTGATGGACCTTGCATCATGCTCATTCACCCTCACAATATACCAAAGATTGGAAATGAAGAACTCTCTTGAACAGAAATGGAAGATTATGATAATTCTCTCACTTTCTTACAATGGAAGCAACCATGAAATTCTCTCTCTTCTCTCCCTCTTTTCACCAACCCCTTGCACCAATGATTCATTCTCAATATATAGATGAGGATAGACAGATCTAGAAGGTTTTAGAATGATCTTAGAGAATTCTAGAAAGTGATGGAAAGTTCATGGAATTCTCATGTGATGATACTTTGAATCATCTCATATCATGCTTGCATCCTTTGTATATTTGTGTCAAAATATCCTCTCATGAGTTATTGATATGGTGTGTGTGAAAAAACCAATCTCCTTGCCTTGAAATTTCACTTATGCCAAGTTTTCCATACTTGCCTTATGATGCAAGTAACAAAAATACAAAGCAAGTCCAAAATTTAACCCCTAACTCAAAAAAGTGGCTGAACCAATGTCTCTAAAATGATGTTTGGAATCAATTTGGTATATTGGATGACCCATTTTGGATTTGTAGATCTCTCAAACCAATTTTTCATTTCAACTTTTTCAACTTATATGTCTCTTTTAGGTCATTTTCCACCAACTTTGGTCAAGTCTCATTCCATGCATTTCCAAACTTCCATGACTTCTTTTCTAAACTTAAAATGGCATTTTGAGCAACTTTGATGTTGTGAAGATTTCCATTTGAAGCTTCCTTGTATGAGTTTTAGGCATATGCTAAGAATGACCTGTAATCTTCAGATGACCAAAATACTCTTTGCTTGCCAAGACCATAAGTAAAGTTCCACAAATCATATGAAGGCATACTATACCATTCTAGAAATCTAAGACAATTAGGAACACCTCTTATGTTGACCATAAATTCATTTGAAATCTCCTTGAGGGGTAAAAGTTGCTTGGAAGACAAGTCACTTTCACAGACAAAATTTCAGATACCTCAGATGACCTGTAACTTGCAAGGACCATAACTTGAGTTCTATAAATCTCCTTAATGTCTTCCACCACTAAAATTAAAGGTATTGAGATCCTCTACAAGTTTCATGTTGGCCAAGGATCCATTTGAAGCTTGCATTTTGACTTATCTTGCTTGGAAATTTGACCTAAACTAGGGGATTTTACACAGAAACCCTAATTTAGAAACTCCTCTTCTCCTTGATTTCTCTTGATTTCTTCTTAGCACATCACCATATCCTTATCCACATGCCAAATGATGAACCCCACATCTCTCCAATAGCCCTTAATGCCCTTCAATCAGTCATTTGACCCAGAGTTGACCTAGAGTTGACCCTAGATGAAACCCTAGTTGACTGTCTTCAACTGCAATACTTGTGATCATATCAATGACTTGTCTCCTTCTCCAAATGACTTTCTAAGTCTCCCATGATGTCCAAATACTCTCCATGCTCAATCCACAGCTCACAATTTCTTTGATGGTCCTCAGATAGGAGATAGATTCACTGCTTGATCCATTGATTTCTTAGCTTTCAAATTCTTCCTGATGACTTGACTGAGATTGAATTAGAATAATAACCTCTTGATAGGCTCATAGAGATGAGAATAATGATTGGTCCCTTCTGGATGATTTGCTATGCTATGCTATGCAAATGATTAGACTATGTACATGCTTCTATATGCAAATGCTAATGATATTGAAACATAAACCATGTGAATAAGGTTGAGCAAATTTTAGGGTGCAACACATACGAGGCCACCAAAATACTTTCCTCAAATCTTGATACATCTTAGTAGCACCCGGATGAATACTCAATCCACTACGATGCCCTTCTTCAAGAATACTCTTCTTCAGCTCAACAATATCTGGAACACAAACTCTATCACGACATCTCATGATACCATTTTCATCAATCCGAAAATCACCACCTTGACCTTGATTGATCAAAGTCAACCGATCAACTAAACCCAAATCAGATTTCTGTCCTTCTCGAATCTCGTCAAGAATACCGCTAGTAAGCTTCAACATACCAAGCTTCACTCCGTAAGAAGTCTTCTCACACACCAAGCTCAAATCACGAAATTTCTCAATCATTTCCAACTCTTTTACCATCATCATCGGCATATGCAAAAGTTTCCTATTCAATGCATCAGCTACCACATTTGCTTTACCCGGATGGTAATTCAAACCAAAATCATAATCCTTCAGAAGTTCCAACCATCTCCTCTGTCTTGCATTCAATTCTTTCTAACCGAAGAGATACTTCAAACTCTTATGATCACTAAATAATTCAAATCTTGAACCAAACAAATAATGCCTTCAAAGCTTCAACGCAAATACAACAGTGGCTAACTCTAAGTCATGCGTCGGATAATTTCTCTCATGCACTTTGAGTTGCCTTGAAGAATAAGCTACAACTTGTTTATTTTGCATCAACACACCTCCTAAACCCATAAAAAAAACATCACAATACACAACAAACGGTTCTGCTGGATTCGGCAAAATCAAAACAAGAGCTGTCGCCAATCTTCTCTTAAGCTCTTAAAAACTTTCTTCACACTTTGCATCCCAAACAAAAGCTTGGCCCTTCCTAGTCAACTGCGTCAACGACAACGATAACTTGGCAAATCCTTCAATGAATTTCCGATAATAACCTGCCAAAACAAGAAAACTTCTAATCTCAAAAACTGATTTCGGAGTCTCCCATTGCAATACCGCTTCAACCTTCGACAGATCAACTGCAATACCTCTATTCAAAATCACATGACCAAGGAAACTCACTTCCTTCAACCAAAACTCACACTTAGAAAGTTCAGCATATAACTGCTTCTCTTTTAGCACAGATAACACAATCCTCAAATGCTCGGCATGTTCTTCTTCACTCTTTGAATAGATTAAAATATCATCAATGAACACCACCACAAACATGTCCAAATAAGAATGGAAAATCCTGTTCATGTACTCCATAAATACACCTAGTGCATTAGTCACACCAAATGGCATCACATAATACTCATAATATCCATACCTCATCCTAAAAGCAGTCTTCTGAATATCTTCATCCTTCACACGAATCTGATGATACCCAGATCTCAGATTTATCTTACTAAAGACACTTGCACCAATCAACTGATCCATCAAATCATCAATCCTCAGAAGTGGATACTTATTCTTAATAGTCATCTTGTTCAATTGTCTGTAATCCACACAAATCTCATAGAACCCTGATTCTTCTTAACCAACAAAACGGGTGCACCCCACGGTGACACACCTGGACGAATAAACCTCTTCTCAAGTAGATCTTCAAGTTGACTCTTCAACTCTTTCAATTCCGATGCGGACATACGATATGGAGCCATCGATATCGGACTAGTTCAAGGAACTAAGTCGATCGCAAACTCCACTTCTCGTTCCGACGGTAAATCTCATATCTCATCAGGAAAAACTTTCAGAAAATCACAAATAATTGGCAACCACTAACTTCACCACTTTCATTAAAACTCAAATTTGCCATCAACATAAACATCTTCGCACCATCTTGCACCAACTCATCAAAACAATCTATAAGAACTTAGCTTAACTCCAAACAATTCACTGCACACACCATCTAAGCTCGCAAGACACGTCTATTCCATCCAACATGATCCCGTCTACTATCAAAAAGAGATTAAGGGTGATCAGTTCCTCAATTTGTCAATAGACAGCCGACAATCATAATGGGGCATAAACTATCTTAACCAAACTATAATAGTGTTCAACGTCATACCGAGCCACCACTCCACACTTGAAGCATCTTGGAGAAGCACAACTTTCTCCCCCACTTATTTCAATCCCACTTCTGCAGATAAGGGTTAGAAAAACAAACGTGTACCGACAGTGTTTTCACACACATGTCGCATACTAGGGAACAAACAACATTAAACAACTTAGCCGGATGGACTGACCTGCTCTGATACCACTAATGTAACACCCTTCTAAACCCCGCGGAATATATATAAATAACCAGAGTAAATCATCATGCATTCATAAAAGGGTGTCACACATCATTTTTAAAACATCAAAAACCACCTGTCATGCTCATTAACACTTAATAAATAATCATGCTTTTCAAAATTTCACTTCGCATGTAGCAACAAATTCATTTTATATCATAATTCTCATAAAGGAAACATGTTCATCACATAATTCAACATTACTTAGGCACTAAGGCCAACGTCATAATATTCCGATGAATATAAAAACATAACATAGAGTACATAATGTATCTCTAAGACATAAAACAAGCGATTCCAGTGTTACATGACCAGAGCATGACTCGACCCAATATACCTAAAATACTAAACAACTACACCCACAACGACCTGGCAACTACGAGCAACTCTACTCTTGATACCTGCACGATGTCAAATATGACATCATTCTAGCAGAAGGGTGGGAATTCACATCAATATTGAAATCATAAGATAATGAATAATGTAAAGCAAGCCAGGACAAACACCAATATTCTCACACTTCAATTTTCAACAGCCAATATCATTCAACAACCATACATTCACAAATCTCAATTCAACAAGTCATACACATACACATACTTTTATACAACAATTATATATTCAAAACTCCCAATTCAACAAGTCATACACATATGCATACTTTCATACAACAATCATATGTTCACAACTCCTAATTCAACAAGTCATACACATACACATACTTTCATACAACAATTATATATTCACAACTCCCAATGCAACAAGTCATACACATATGCATACTTTCATATAACAATCATATATTCACAACTCCCAATTCAACAAGTCATACACATATGCATACTTTCATATAACAATCATATATTCACAATCCCAATTCAACAAGTCATACACATATGCATACTTTCATATAACAATCATATATTCACAACTCCCAATTCAACAAGTCATACACATATGCATACTTTCATATAACAATAATATATTCACAACTCCCAATTCAACAAGTCATACACATATGCATACTTTCATATAACAATCATATATTCACAACTTCCAATTCAACAAGCCATACACATATGCATACTTTCATATAACAATCATATATTCACAACTCCCAATTTAATAAGTCATACACATATCCAAACTTTCATATAACAATCATATATTCACAACTCCCAATTCAACAAGTCATACACATATGCATACTTTCATATAACAATCATATATTCACAACTCCTAATTCAACAAGTCATACACATATGCATACTTTCATATAACAATCATATATTCACAACTCCCAATTCAACAAGTCATACACAAATGCATACTTTCATATAACAATCATATATTCACAACTCCCAATTCAACAATCATACACATATGCATACTTTCATATAACAATCATATATTCACAACTCCCAATTCAACAAGTCATACACATATGCATACTTTCGTATAACAATCATATATTCACAACTCCCAATTCAACAAGTCATACACATATGCATACTTTCATATAACAATAATATATTCACAACTCCCAATTCAACAAGTCATACACATATGCATACTTTCATATAACAATCATATATTCACAACTTCCAATTCAACAAGTCATACACATATGCATACTTTCATATAACAATCATATATTCACAACTCCCAATTCAATAAGTCATACACATACGCGTACTTTCATATAACAATCATATATTCACAACTCCCAATTCAACAAGTCATACACATATGCATACTTTCATATAACAATCATATATTCACAACTCCCAATTCAACAAGTCATATACATATGCACACTTTAATATAACAATCATATATTCACAACTTCCAATTCAACAAGTCATACACATATGCATACTTTCATATAACAATCATATATTCACAACTCCCAATTCAACAAGTCATACACATACACATACTTTCATACAACAATTATATATTCACAACTCCCAATTCAACAAGTCATACACATATGCATACTATCATATAAAAATCATATATTCACAACTCCCAATTCAACAAGTCATACACATATGCATAATTTATATAACAATCATATATTCACAACTCCCAATATAACAAGTCATACACATATGCATACTTTCATATAACAATCATATATTCACAACTCCCAATTCAACAAGTCATACACATATGCATACTTTCATATAACAATCATATATTCACAACTTCCAATTCAACAAGTCATACACATATGCATACTTTCATATAACAATCATATATTCACAACTCCCAATTTAATAAGTCATACACATATGAATACTTTCATATAACAATTATATATTCACAACTCCCAATTCAACAAGTCATACACATATGCATACTTTCATATAACAATCATATATGCACAACTCCCAATTCAACAAGTCATACATATATGCATACTTTCATATAACAATCATATATTCACAACTCCCAATTCAACAAGTCATACACATATGAATACTTTCATACAACAGTTATATATGCCATGCGACTCAATGCAACTTGTAACACCCATTTTAATTATTTATTCATTTTAATGTTATTTTAATTATTGTATTTTGGTGTGCCCTTAGGCGGGGGTGTGATGGAGTATGTTGGTGGGTACCCTTGATTTATAAGGATTATTTGATAAATGTGGAGTGGATATAATAATATAATGATTTAATAATAAATAGTAATATTGGTGGTATTATTATTATTATTATTATTATTATTATTATTATTATTATTATTATTATTATTATTAGTAATAATATTGTTAATATTGGGATTAAGAATATAGAATGGAAGTTGGGGAGATAATAGGGAGTTAGAGAGAGAGGAAAGTAAAAAGTCATGATAGAACCGTGAGAAGAGAATTGGGAGAAAGGAGAAGAGCGAAGAACCGAGAGGAAGAGGGAAAGTTAGAGTTGTCCAACTTTGGAGGAATTCTTCACCAATTGGAACAACTATCGAGGTAAGGGGGGAGAAACTGATTGGGATGGTATATACATGAATTGGGTAGAGGGGATTCCTTAACCTCGTAGGGATTTGTCGATGTATGAAGTTGTATATTGGCATGCTTGTAATTGTTGTTGATAATGATAAATTGATGCTTGATGTTGATGAATTTTTGTTGATATTGTTGAATTTGGGAATATAGGTTGAGGTTACGGTTTTAGTGAAGTTCTTAGTGACTTCAGAGGTATTGGAGGAATACCTGAAGGTTGGTTCTGTAGTGGAAATTAGGGAGCAATCGATGAGGGTAGTATGTAATATTTATACTGTTAATAGGATAGAAGTTGGAGGTAACATGTTAGGCTTGGAATTGGCTCAGATAACATTGTAGAACAGTGGGGATTTTGGGGGTATCGCAGCATTCGCTGGGTTTCGCCTGGCGAGTGTTAGCGAAGGTTAGCCTGGCGAATGGTGGCGAGGGTTCGCCTGGCGAATGTTAGCGAGCAGTGGCGAGTAATTCCAAATAAATCCCCAGACCTAAAGGGTATAAAGTTCGCTTGGCGAGCCATAGCGAGCATTTGCTGCGGGGCTTCGCCTGGCGAATGAACCAGCGAACGTGACAGTGGAATGTGGTTTTTGGTACTGTTTTGCCTTGTGCATTAGCCTTGTAGTATCCCTTTGATCATGATAATTGTAAGGATGGTGATTGAGTGATGAAGAGTGTGTATTTGGTGATAGGAAGTGAATTCCTTAATACGTTATGTAAGTGTCTGATTAATTAGTGTATGACATATATATGTATATGTGATGTATGGTGGTGTGATCTGAGAATCGTATGCACAATGTATGCTTGTGTTCATTTGTATGCATTTGGTGTTATGCATATCATGGTGTAGTGGTGGGATGAGTCATTGCTCAGGGGAGTGTATGTGATTCATTCGTATTCCTTTGAGTGGGGAATGGTGAGGACGGATCATGGCCAATGGCGGGTGTATATGATCTATCCGGGTTCCATGGAATGAACCAATGAGTCGGTACCGCATGCATGGTGTTGCGCTGCATAATTGCATTATGGTGTATTGTGTGGATGGTGGACTATATGTCGTGTTTGTTGAATGTTGGGTGATAAACTATGTGATTGGTGTATTTACTACCTTTATTTCATGTATGTATTTACCGATATATTTTGATCATGTTTTCTCACCCCTTTGTTGTTCTTGTGGTCTGTGCTTTCTCGGAAGTATAGATAATCCAGGTACTTAGCCAGCTTGGATTGTGGTGTGCAAGTCGAGTCTTAGGATGCTCTGATACGTAGCACGAGACTTGGGCGTTTAGTTGTTTTATGTTGAACTTGTTTTATTTTCCTGTGACGTATCATGACTTTGATGTATTTCATTAATAAACATTTTTCCGCTGTTTTGTTGTGAAAACCTTCGAATGAAGAGTATGTTGGATTTTGTGATGTGATATCCCACTGGGTAGGTGAAAACTCTGATGTTTATTTATAATGTTTACATTTTTCCTATGTGATTGGTATCAGAGCAGGTCGGCCCGTCCGGCCACTGTAGTTGAGTTGAGTTTGTCCTTAGGATAGAGTTTGTGTATCGTTTAACCTGGTGTTGTTATTGTTGAGCAGTATGGCAGGAAGGAATGATGCTGCTTTGGCTGCTGCTATGCAAGCGATGGCGCAGGCAGTTGCTAATCAGAACCAAGCTGTGGGTGCGCAATTTAGAGATTTGGCGCAGTTTCGGAGCAACAAGCCGCCGACGTTTGAAGGAGGAATTTTGGACCCTAAAGCTGCACACAAGTGGCTGAAGAAAATTGAAAAGATTTTCAGGACTATGAATTGCAGTGATGAGCAAAAGGTGAGGTTTGGTACTCACATACTGGAAGGTGAAGCTGAGGCTTGGTGGGATAATAGTCGCCAGAGATGGGTGACTGCAGGAACTGCAATCACTTGGGATGTAGTTCGTAAGGGTTTTATGGAGAAGTACTTTCCGGAAGATATTCAGAGTGCTAAGGAGATAGAGTTCTTGGAACTGAAGCAGGGTAATCTGACCGTAGCAGAATATGCTGCGAAATTTGAAGAGTTGGTGCAGTATTGTCCTCATTACAATACTGAAGATGCAATGACCTCTAAGTGTTTAAAATTTGAGAATGGACTGCGTCCGGAAGTTAAGCTGGGGATTGCTTGTCAGAAGATCAGGAACTATCTTGAGCTGGTAAGCAGGAGCAGAATCTATGACAATGATAATAGGGCCAGGATTGCGCATTATAAGGCTGCGAATGACCGTAAGGGTAAGCAGAGGTTCAGTGGTACTCCTTACAGTGTTTCTGCTGATAAAGGAAAACATAAGGTTGCTACTGATAAGAAGCCCAGAGAAAGGAGCGCGTCTACAGATGTGAAATGTTTCCGGTGCGGTGGCGCAGGTCATCGTGCTAAGGATTGTCCTAAGGAGGGAGTAAAGAAGTGTTTCAAGTGTGGTAAGTCAGGCCATGTAATAGCTGATTGCAGAGCCACTATGCCAACCTGTTATAATTGCGGTGAGAAAGGTCATATCAGTAAGCATTGTGAGAAGCCGAAGAAGTCTCAGGCGTGTCCGGCTGGTGGTAAGGTGTTTGCTTTGGCAGGGACTCAAGCTGTTAGTGAGGAACGTGCTATCAAAGGTACTTGTATTATCAATAATATTCCTTTGACTGCTAATATTGATACGGGTGCAACCCACTCGTTCATTTATGTTGATTGTGTGGAGAGAATAGGATTGGTGTCGTCTACTCTTGAGGGACGAATGACTTTTGAGACACCCTCTATTGGTTCAGTGACTACTTCTTTGGTGTGTTTGAAGTGTCCACTGACCATTTTCGGTAGAGACTTTGGAGTGGATCTGATTTGTCTACCACTTGGTAATTTGGATGTTATTCTGGGTATGAACTGGTTGGAGTTCAACCGAGTTTACATCGATTATTTTCGGAAAGTGTTGTTGTTCCTTATTCCGGAAGAGGAAGCGTTGGCGAGTTCTTTATCCAATAAAGAATTGAGGACCTTGTTGGAAGATGAAGCGAAAGTGTTTGCTTTATTTGCGGCATTGTCGGGTGACAGCAAAGCGTCGATGGAAGAATTGGCAGTGGTGAATGAATTTCCTGAAGTGTTCCCTGATGACATTACAGAATTACCTCCGACGAGAGAAGTTGAATTTAATATTGATCTTGTTCCTGGTACGAGACCCATTTTTATGGCGCCGTATAGGATGTCGGCAGTGGGGTTGGCCGAGTTGAAATCTCATATTGGAGAGTTGTTGGATAGGAAGTTTATCAGGCCGAGTGTATCGCTGTGGGGAGCTCCAGTGTTGTTGGTAAAGAAGAAGGATGGTAGTATGCGTTTGTGCATCGATTACCGTCAGTTGAATAAGGTGACCATTAAGAATAAGTATTCTCTTCCAAGGATTGATGATTTGATGGATCAGCTGGTGGGAGCTCGTGTGTTCAGTAAGATCGACTTGAGGTCGGGTTATCATCAGATCAGAGTAAAAGAAGGTGATATTCAGAAGACAGCTTTTAGGACTCGATATGGACATTATGAATATGCAGTAATGCCTTTTGGAATGGCTAATGCGCCGGGAGTATTTATGGAGTACATGAATCGAATTTTCCATTCTTATTTGGACCAGTTCATTGTTGTATTTATTGACGATATACTGATTTATTCTAAGTCTGATGAAGAGCATGCATGACATTTGAGAATTGCCTTGCAGGTGCTGAAGGATAATAAGCTGTTTGCTAAACTGTCGAAGTGTGACTTTTGGATGAAGACGATGAGTTTCTTGGGGCATGTAATATCTGGTGATGGTATAGCGGTGGACCCATCAAAAGTGAGTGCAGTATTAAAGTGGGAACCACCAAAGACAACAACGGAAATTAGAAGCTTTTTGGGTTTGGCAGGTTATTACCGAAGGTTTATTGAAGGATTCTTTAATTTGGCGTTGCCATTGACTCAGTTGACGAGAAAGGACCAAGTGTTTGTATGGGATGCTACTTGCGAGGAAAGCTTTGAAGAGCTGAAAAAGAAATTGACTACGACACCGGTGTTAGTGTTGCCGACTCCGAGTGAACCTTTTGTGGTGTACTGTGATGTGTCTAAGATGGGATTAGGCGGAGTTCTTATGCAGAATGGTAAGGTGATAGCGTATGCTTCGAGGCAATTGAGAGTGCATGAGCAAAATTATCCTACTCATAATCTTGAATTGGCTGCGGTTATTTATGTGTTAAAGATCTAGAGGCACTATTTGTATGGTTCGAGGTTTGAGGTGTTTAGTGATCATAAGAGTCTGAGATATCTGTTTGATCAGAAAGAGATGAATATGAGACAACAAAGATGATTGAAATTCATGAAGGATTATGACTTCAGTTTAAGTTATCATCTAGGTAAGGCCAATGCAGTGGCGGATGCGTTGAGTAGGAAAACGATTCATATGTCGGCTTTGATGGTGAAAGAGATGGAACTAATTGAGCAGTTCAGAGATTTGAGTATGGTCTGTGAAACTACGTCGGATAGTGTGATGTTGGGTATGTTGCAGGTGAATAATGATTTCTTGGATATGATTAGAGAGAACCAACGGCTAGATGTGAAGTTAGTGGATTTGATGCCTGGAGTCAGAAGTGACTCCGATAGTGATTTTAAATTGGATAGTACAGGTGTGTTGAGATTTAGAGGCAGGATTTGTGTGCCGGATAATGACGAGCTGAAAAAGTCAATTTTAAGTGAAGGACATCGTAGTAGTCTGAGTATCCATCCAGGAGCTACGAAGATGTGTCATGATTTAAAGAAGTTATTTTGGTGGTCTGGTATGAAAAGAGATATTGCTCAATTTGTTTATGCTTGTTTGACGTGTCAGAAATCGAAGGTGGAGCACCAGAGACCGTCTGGATTTATGCAACTGTTTGAAGTTCCGGTTTGGAAATGGGATTGTATAACTATGGATTTTGTTATGGGTTTGCCGAATACGGCGAGAGGGTTTGATGCTATATGGGTGATTATGGATAGACTTATGAATTCTGCACATTTTGTGCCAATTAATATTAGTTTCCCGTTGATGAAGCTGGCAGAGATTTATATTCGGGTAATTGTGAAGTTACATGGTGTCCCGTCCAGTATTGTGTCAGATAGAGATCCGAGGTTTACGTCAGAATTTTGGAAGAGCTTACAGGAAGCGTTGGGTACTAAGTTGAAATTGAGCTCAGCTTATCATCCGCAAACTGATGGTCAGTCAGAGAGGACTATTCAGTCGCTTGAGAATTTGTTGAGAGCTTGTGTGTTGGAAAAGGGTGGTGCATGGGATACTCATTTACCATTGATTGAGTTGGTGTACGATAACAGTTACCATTCTAGTATCGGAATGGCACCATTTGAGGCTTTGTATGGGAGGAGGTGTAGGACTCCTCTATGTTGGTATGAAACTGGTGAGAATGTAGTAGTTGGACCAGAGATTGTACAACAAACTACTAAGACAATTCAGATGATTCGTGAGAAAATGAAAGTGTCTCAGAGTAGGAAGAAAAGTTATCATGATAACCGGAGAAAAGAGCTGGAATTCAGTGAAGGTGATCACGTATTCCTAAGAGTTAACCCGGTAACCGGTGTGGGTCATGCGTTAAAGTCCAAGAAGCTGGATCCTAAGTTTATTGGACCATATCAGATTCTGCAGAGAATTGGTGTTTGGCTTATAGGGTGGCGTTGCCGCCTGAACTGTCAAATTTACATGATGTGTTTCATGAGTCGCAACTGCGAAAGTATGTCTCGGATCCATCTCATGTGATTCAGAGAGATGAGGTTTAGGTTCGAGAAAATCTTACTGTTGAAACGATGCCGTTGAGGATCGAGGATTGTAAGATGAAACAGCTATGAGGGAAGGAGATATCTTTGGTGAAGGTAGCTTGGGGAGGTGTTGCAGGAGGTAGTATGACCTGGGAGTTGGAAAGCAGGATGCGGGAAGCGTATCCAGAATTGTTTTCATCCGGTAATTTTCGAGGACGAAAATAATTAAAGTGGGGGAGAGTTGTAACACCCATTTTAATTATTTAGTCATTTTAGTGTTATTTTAATTATTGTATTTTGGTGTGCCCTTAGGTGGGGGTGTGATGGAGTATGTTGGTGGGTACCCTTGATTTATAAGGATTATTTGATAAATGTGGAGTGGATATAATAATATAATGATTTAATAATAAATAGTAATATTGGTGGTATTATTATTATTATTATTATATTAGTAATAATATTATTAATATTGGGATTAAGAATATAGAATGGAAGTTGGGGAGATAATAGGAAGTTAGAGAGAGAGAGGAAAGTAAAAAGTCACGATAGAACCGTGAGAAGAGAATTGGGAGAAAGGAGAAGAGCGAAGAACAGAGAGGAAGAGGGAAAGTCAGAGCTGTCCAACTTTGGAGGAATTCTTCACCAATTGGAACAACTATCCAGGTAAGGGGGAGAAACTGATTGGGATGGTATATACATGAATTGGGTAGAGGGGATTCCTTAACACCATAGGGATTTGTCGATGTATGAAGTTTTATATTGGCATGCTTGTAATTGTTGTTGATAATGATAAATTGATGCTTGATGTTGATGAATTGTTGTTGATATTGTTGAATTTGGGGATATAGGCTGAGGTTACGGTTTTAGTGAAATTCTGAGTGACTTTAGAGGTATTGGAGGAATACCTGAAGGTTGGTTCTGTAGTGGAAATTAGGGAGCAATCGATGAGGGTAGTATGTAATATTTATACTGTTAATAGGATAGAAGTTGGAGGTAGCATGTTAGGCTTGGAATTGGCTCAGATAGCATTGTAGAACAGTGGAGATTTTGGGGGTATCGCAGCATTCGCTGGGTTTCGCCTGGCGAGTGTTGGCGAAGGTTAGCCTGGCAAATGGTTGAGAGGGTTCGCCTGGCGAATGTTAGCGAGCAGTGGCGAGTAATTCCAAATAAACTCCCAGACCTAAAGGGTATAAAGTTCGTTTGGCGAGCCATAGCGAGCATTCGCTGCGGGGGCTTCGCCTGGCGAATGAACCAGCGAACATGACAGTAGAATGTGGTTTTTGGTACTGTTTTGCCTTTTGCATTAACCTTGTAGGATCCCTTTGATCATGATAATTGTAGGGATGGTGATTGAGTGATGAAGAGTGTGTATTTGGTGATAGGAAGTTAATTCCTTAATACGTTATGTAAGTGTCTGATTGATTGGTGTATGACATATATATGTATATGTGATGTATGGTGGTGTGATCTGAGAATCGTATGCACAATGTATGCTTGTGTTCATTTGTATGCATTTGGTGTTATGAATATCATGGTGTAGTGGTGGGATGAGTCATTGCTCAGGGGAGTGTATGTGATTCATTCGTATTCCTTTGAGTGGGGAATGGTGAGGACGGATCATGGCCAAAGGCGGGTGTATGTGATCTATCAGGGTTCCATAGAATAAACCAATGAGTCGGTACCGCATGCATGATGTTGCGTTGCATAATTGCATTATGGTGTATTGTGTGGATGGTGGACTATATGTCGTGTTTGTTGAATGTTGGGTGATAAACTATGTGATTGGTGTATTTACTACCTTTATTTCATGTATGTATTTACCGATATATTTTGATCATGTTTTTTCACCCCTTTGTTGTTGTTGTGGTCTGTGCTTCCTCGGAAGTACAGATAATCCAGGTACTTAGCCAGCTTGGATTGTGGTGTGCAAGTCGAGTCTTAAGATGCTCTAATACATAGCACGGGACTTGGGCGTTTAGTTGTTTATGTTGAACTTGTTTTATTTTCCTATGACATATCATGACTTTGATGTATTTCATTAATAAACATTTTTTCGCTGTTTTGTTGTGAAAACCTTTGAATGAAGAGTATGTTGGATTTTGTGATGTGATATCCCACTGGGGAGGTGAAAACTCTGATGTTTATTTATAATGTTTATATTTTATTTGTTTTGGGAAGTGGGGTGTTACACAACTCAATGCAACTCATGCCATATGGTACCAACACTTATTATTTTTCGGTTTTTACATTTAAACCGGGTCCGTTCCCTAGACCAATAACAAACAAAAGCCCGTTCCCTAAGTTTTCAAACCCCGCTCTAGGTTTGGGACAAGTCACTAGCCTCCACGAAACTAGAAAGCATTGCCTCTTGACACAAATGATGCGTATGCAATCAACAATCAAATGCACTTAAGACCGTTCCCGCATCTTAATCCCATGCATTCTCAAATAATTCATCACACAAGAATTATAACATGATTGCACATACAACATATTTCATAATAATCAAAGTATTCATACTTTCACACCTCATCATTACATTTATCAAGTAATTCACAAGAATCAATTAGATTCAATCACAATTCACAACACAATTCAATGATTACACATAGGATAATCAATCCATCACCAACAATTGAATTCAATATTCAATACACAATCAACTTGTTAAACAATAATTGATATCTCAATAACCAACCAAAGGTTTATAATCAATCAATACTCAAATAAATAATCAATAAATCATCCCAATTAATCCATGTTTTAGTTAAGATTCAATTAATCGATGACTCTGTGTAATCAAACTTCCAGTACATGACTTTTCCAAATTTCAGCTTTTGTACAACATGCAATCGATTGGAGTTATGGTGCAATCGATTGGAGTACTCAATTTCTCATATTTTTTTAGATACTGTTTTTAAGTGCAATCGATTGACATCTTAGTGCAATCGATTGTACCCTTGAAAATTTCATCATTTTAGCTACTGTTTTACTGTGCAATCGATTGGACAACTAAAAATTCAGTTTTCAGAAGCTTTGTTCAGTATGCAATCGATTGCTCACTGTGCGTTTTTGAAAAATTATGCAGAAAATTGTATTTTTATCAACCATTCCCTTCTTTGCTACCATCATCAATCCCCTCATATTAGGGCATTCACAAAACTCGAAAATTCACTAAATCATGAGAAATCTATGGGTTGTATCCTACATAAACTTCTACTCATTAACCATTAACCCACAATTCCAAATTTTAGGATTTCTCCCTACACAACTTCTACCCATTAATCATTGACCCACAATCCCAATAATGAGAGAATACCCACCCTTACCTTAGGTTTCTTATGAAGAAGAATCTTTGATTCCATGTATGCTTGCATTCTGATTTCTCCCTTCCCTTCATCTTTTCCTCTTGCCTCTTTCTCTTCTTCTCTTCTATTCTCTTTTCCCCTTCCCTTCTCTTACTAACTCTCTTCTCTAAAACCCTAACAATTTAATCCTTTCTATTAGGCTTTACCCTACTCCTCTCACTTTCTATTCACACACCTCAAATTAGGCCCAACTAATTAATCTAGCAATTATACACTATTCTTTCAAATGAATAAATCAATTAATTTAATTAATTCCATAAATCACATATTTAGATTAAATCAATTAAATAAATTAACTTATATAAATTAGATAAATAAAATAATTCATTTAAATCAAATAATTCACATAAATCAATTAATTAGTAAAAATAATTAATTATTAAAAATTGGGTTGTTACAAATTGAACAGGTCTCATGTATCTCGGAATGTCTTGTGAATAACTAGAGGGTTTATATCCCAGGCCGAACTTGTCTTGCTTGACGAGAACATTAAGAACTTGGCCCCACTTTTGCGATGAACCGAATTCTACGATAGCACGGGCTTCCTTTAACAATGACATGGAAACCTCTGGGATTTTGGCTTCTACATGAGGCTTCTCCTGAATCTGAACTGTTTCAAACGCCTGGGAAAGTGTTTCGTGGATCTCCCCATCCACTTCCACATACTTGAAGGATGACAAATGGCTAACCATGATATCCTCTTCACCGCATACTGTAACAACTTTCCCTTCCATCATATATTTCAGCTTCTGATGCAACATTGAAGTAACTGCTCCCGCAGCGTGTATCCAAGGTCGGCCAAGCAAACAAATGTATGTTGGCTAGATATCCATAATGTAAAAAGTTGCATCAAAGATCTCCGGTCCTACATGAATAGGCATCGTAATCTCTCCAAACACTGATCTTTTAGATCCATCAAATGCCCTCACAACCAAATCACTTGGCGTGTATACCAAACCTTGAGTATCTAATTTCATCAACACCTTCTTCGGCAGCACATTGAGGGGTGGTCGTGTATCAACCAGGACATGTGACAACAGGTACCTTCTACATTTCATTGATATATGTAAAACATGGTTATGGTTTCTCTTGGCAGGAGTCAAATCCAAATCAGTAAAATCCAAACCATTACCAGCGTTCACATGAGCTACTACCCCCTCCAACTGATTAACAGAAATATCTTAGGGTACATATGCTGAATTCAAGATTTTCAATAAAGTATTGCGGTGTGCCTCCGAACACAACAATAATGACAAAATGGAAATCTTTGAAGGAGTCTGATTTAAGTTATCCACAATCTTGTAGTCACTTTTTCGAATGAGTCTCATAAATTCCTCCGCGTATTTCAAAAAAACATCACTACCAACCTATTGTTGGATGTTCTCCTCAATCACTTCCTTACCCTTTCCTTTGTCATTCCTATCAGTATTAACCTCTGGTGGGGAAAAAATTCTACCACTTCTAGCGATACCGCCGACACCAACTATATTCTCAACCAAAGAAATTCCGCATAAAGATCCTATCAATTCTTGTCTCTTCCCATTATAGAACACCTCTGCCCCATAGTTCCATGGGATGGTTTAGTGCTCTCGTACGACACAGGTCCAAGAACAGTAATGATAATCGGCATTGGCCTAGTAGGCACTGAAATATTGATTGTCCAGTATGGAATAGAGATTGTAGCAACTTCGCTTCCATCGTTACTCACCTTATCCTCAATGTCTTCTCTTACAACCTTGTCAAATTGTAAACAACCCTCATCAATCATTCTCTGAATACCCTTCTTCAAAAGATCACTGCCCTTAGGTTGCACTTCACATTTTGAGCAGTTAGTAGAACATCCCGTAAACACTCCCTTCTTCAACAAATTAGCTTTCATGAAACTTAACGAAGTCTTCAAATCCCCAACATCAGTTATCAGATTCAACTTTTCTCCCCCAATAACGATATTAGCTCTTGCCACCCCATGATTCAGCATTAGATTTTGATTCAAATTAGGCCCCTCGCTGGTGAAGTTGATAGCCTTTGAGTCAAGTAAGTCCTGAACTTTGTGCTTGAAGGCTTTGTAGTTGTCAATATTATGGCCTGGGGCGCCTGAATGAAAATTGCATATGGCATTCGCATCGAAGGAGTCTCAAACTGCCTGTTAGCCATTCTTGCTCTAGCAGTGTAAGGTCGCTGAGCATTAACTCGTTGCTAAGGTGCAACTAGAATAGCTACAGTAGCAACTTATTGATGATAACAAGACTGCACTCTACCTTTACCCTTGTGAGAAATAGAATTCGCATCTTCTTCCCTCCTTTTAGGGTTGGCTGAGTATGGTTTCTTTACTCCTTCTGAAGAGGATCCACTACCATTTGGAATCTTCCCAGACTTAATCCCACTTTCGACTCTTTCACCAGCCATTACCAGATCAAAAAATCCCACAGACATACAACCTATCAACTTCTCAAAATACATACCAGGCAGTGAAGCCATGAACATATCGATCAGTTCTCTTTCCACCATATGAGGTTGCACCCTTGCTGCTAAATCTCGCCATCTCAGGGTGTACTCTTTGAAGCTCTCAGTATTCTTCTGCGACAAACTCTGCAATTGTACCATGTTCGGTGCTAGATCACTATTATACTGATAGTGATGAACGAAGGCCTCAACCAATTCTTTCCAGCTGCGAATATGGGTCCTCTCAAGCCCCATATACCATTCCAAAGACGCTCCTGCCAGAATGTCTTGGAAAAAAATACATTAACATATTTTCATCATTGGAGTATGCAGACATTTTTCTGAAATACGCTCGGACGGGTACTCTAGGACAAGTCGTCCCTTTATACTTATTGAAATCTGGTACCTTAAACTTGGGGGGAATCCTGACCCCAAGAACTAGACAAAGATCTGACATATTGAGACCCAGAGAGTTCTGACTCTCGAAAGACTTCATCTTCTCCTCAATCAGTTTAAACCTTCTGTCAGTTTCAGTTGGCAAAGCACACTCCATATATTTCACGAAAAAGACGTCATCTTGGTGGTCTTCCCAATGAGGGCCAGTAGCCTCGTGCACAACGCACACACTTCCACCAGCAACATTAGCATTTTCATTCACAACACCTATGCCTGAAGGTATGACGACAATAGGAATACCCCGTGAAACAGACCCACCAACCAATTGAGGAATAACACCAGATCCTCCATGCAAAACGCCCTATTCGTCGACCTGTGCTATCAACGGCTGGACCATAGTTCTTAATTGTTCCTGCTGTTGTACCCCAAAATTTGACCAACCTTTTCTTATACTTGACTTATGTTTTCTTTGCATTTTTGCATTCTGCATAGCATAACATCTGCTCTTGAGGCAGGGGATCAAAGGTTTTTTTTTCTGTGGCTCAGAATTCTTTTTTTTAGTGCAAGGGTCTGAACAGCGAGCATTAGCAGCTCTGGCACTTATTTTGCCCAGAGATCGAGCGGTCAATTTTATTTTATTTTGAAAAATATTTTCAGATTAAGAGGCAACATTCAGGCTATCTCAAGCATTCTCATGGTTGTAGTATTCAAGAGCAAGTTTCAGAGGCTGAACAGGGCTTAGAACGGATGAAAACGGGAAAATGTGCAGATTTCCCTCCAGAGGCGCCAAAATTCAAAATTTTAAGGTGTTAACCGATTAACCACACCAAAATCAGGTCAAATTTGAATTTTTGAAGGTGTTAACCGATTAACTGATATGGTTAACCGATTAACCAAGGCAATTTCATCTCTGCACGTGAATTTTCAATATAGGTCACTTTGGGGTCCATTTTGATCATTTGAGAAATTGATTTTACACCAAAGGAAGGATCTAGAACCACTTTGAATTTTGATTAGTTTTCAAATTAATTAAAGTTCCCTCCAATTTCCCATTCCTAATCCCATTCCAATTTTCACAAACCATACTCCAAACCACATTTGGATCCTAACCAAGAGCATATTTAAATGATTTGCTCCAAACCTCACACACAATCCTCATAATTCTATTACATTTTCAGAATTCAATCTCACTCTTGAATTTTCCTCTCAACTTCTCCATTTCCCAAACTCCACTAGAGCTCTCACCTTGAATTCTTTGATTCTTCATTGGAATCATTGGATTTCCTAGAGCTAAAACCTTCATCCTTCATCCTTATCATCTCCAATTCTCTATTCAATTTTGGTGCTAGTTTGGATATGATCTTGGAAGCTGATTTGGAAGAGCTTATTTGGATTATTCTTGCTTAATTTTGGTGGATCTTCGTTTCTACTACAAGTAATCACTTGGATCATGAAAGATTTCCGGATTTCTTGCTCGGATCTGCTCAATTGAAGTTGAATCAACAATTACAAAAGCAAATCTTTGTTTTGTAGGTTGGAATTCCAGATCCGATTTTGTTTTTGAGCTTATTTGCATAATCATCATGTTGATCTTCATTTTTGATTAATTTGGTTGATTCGATCCATGTGATTTGAGATCTTGCTGTTATAATGTGTTTACATGTTGATTGGATCACTGTTTTCTGGTTTAAATTCGTGCATAATTGATTATGTGATCATCTGGATTATTGGAGAAGTGATTAATTGCTGAAAAGTGCTTTTGAGCTGCTGTTTTCTGCTTCTGGTACAGTGTTAATCGGTTAACCAGATGCAGTGCAAACTGGTTAATCGATTAACCAGTGCGAATTTTCAAATTTTCAAACATTTTCAACTGGTTAATCAATTAACTATACGTGTTAACCGATTAACACTGAACTAGAATGTCATGTTTGCTGTTTTTGAGCTTGTTTTGGGTATCATTTCACTTTGAATCATCATGGATCAGTATGATGCATTTGAGTGAGATGTTTTGGATATTGTGTTGTTGTTCTTGATTATTTAATCATGATTTCTTCGACACATATGTTCGATTTCCACTTGAATGCATACTTTTGTAGTTGTTGTTCAAAGTGATGAGTGTTCATCTTTTGCTTGCATTCTTATTTTGCTTTGCATCTCTTTTTTTGCATTTAAGAGGTTGAGATCTGCTTGTGGTGGTTGCTTCCCCACACTTTTTTCCTCCCTCTTTTCTTTATGTTGCATTTCATGTTTGCATCTCTTTCTTTCTCATTTGTGATTGATTTATCTTGTGTTTACTTGGTTCCTTTGCCATGATCCCTTAGGATTCCTAGTCCCTTTGGGAGTAGGAGAGCCATTAAGTGTTTAATCCAAGCATGCTAACATTAGGGTAGATTTCCCCCCTCTTAATCTCAATCATAGGAGCACATTGCATGATAACATTAGGGTTGAGATAGTTTTCCCTTAATTGTGTCTTCTCTCTTCTCATCTCAAAATTTCTCCAAAACATGTAATAAAGGATAATGAGTGTTGTACGCTACGAGCCTTAAGCATTTGGGAAATGATGATTGGGGGGCCTCTTCTCAATCGTCTAGAGTGTTTAGTGTAACACCCCACTTCCCGTATTAAATAAAATATAAATATTATAATAATAATCAGAGTTTTCACCAAAAAGTGGGATATCACATCTCCAAATTTTATAAAAATACTTTATTCATTCTTTTCAAAATAATACAGCGGAATTTGTTTCATAAAGTAAAATACATCAAAACATGATACGTCACAGGATTTCAACACGTTTGACATAAAACAATTACAACACCCATATCCCGTGTTACGTATCAGAGCATCCTAGACTCGACGGTCACACTAATATCCAAGCTAGCTAAACACCTGGATTATCTGTACTTCCGAAGAAGCACACACCACAACAACAACAAAGGGGTGAGAAATAATGATCAGAATATAATGGTAATGTAATACATGTAAATAAGGTAGTAAAACACACCAACACACCAATATTCACCCCCAACAACTCCATATGACGAACCTACTGTTCAAATTACAATATAACATATTATAATGCAAATATGCAACTCAACACCATGCACGCGGTACCGACTCATTGGTTCATTCAATCGAACCTGGATAGATCACTTACGCTCCTCCTGAGACATGATCTATCCCCCACCATTCTCCACAAAGGAGTACGGATGAATCACTTACGCTCCTCCTGAGACATGATTCATCCCACCAAAACACCATGATATGCACACACCAATGCATAACTAATATATTTAGGCACTCAACGTGCACACGATCCTCCTGATCATATCATCATACACCAATGCACATATGTACAGATATAACATACACCAACACCATATAAATCAACCAGATAGTAAACAAGTTCATACTTTAACACCAAGATATAACATATCCCACCACTCGGGGGTACGCGATCCTACTGATCACTACATACATATACATCAACTAATTGTCCACCAGTCATTATTACGGGAAACATGCACTATCACCAAGTACACAAGTTAGTTCCCACACTCATCATTCTTACAGTGCATCAAGGCCAAACTGTACCTATCATCTCAACTCAGATTCTCAGTCTATTCTAGTACCAATCTTGCACATTACCGTAACCAATAGGCTTCTAATTCCTATTCCCAAAATCATCACCTACACACTCTATCGATACCTCAAAAGCCATATAGAATTTTCCCTAAAAACTGTAAAACACCCTATATGCCCTATATGCCAAATCATCCCAAAACACCAATTCATTAACATTGACTTATACTCCATCACTATCAATTACTAGTTATCATCAAACACAAACACACCAATAAACATTATACTTACCAATTATCCTATACTTCCTACTCTAGAACCAACATTACGGTACATTACCGACACTTCAGAGTCACTCTGAATCTCACCAAGGTCCTAACCATAGTCATTAACGACACTATAGGGAAACAACACATAATTTTCCCCAAAGCTGTAATCATGGTCATTACCCACACCACAGTAACAACACAGAATCTCACCAAAACTCTATTTATATTTACTATCAACACTGCAGTAACAACATATAATTTTCCCCAAAGCTATAATCATGGTCATTACCCACACTACAGTAACAACACAGAATCTCACCAAAACTCTATTTATAGTTACTATCAACACTGCAGTAACAACATATAATCTCACTAACATCACCATAATATATATACACCAAATTCACCAATACCAATCAACAATTCATCAATGTCAAGCATCAATTTATCATCAGCAACAATAATAACAAGCATGCTAATATAAAACTTCATAGATCGGAATTTTCCTACGGGGTTAAGGAATCCCCCCTACCCTGTACATGTATATACCATCCCAATCAAGTTTCTCTCCCCTTACCTTGTTAATCGGTTGATCGATGAAAGAACCCTCCAAGGTTTGGCCAATTCTGATTTTCCCCTGTATCCTTCGTTCTTTGCTCCCTTTTCCGTTCCCTTTTCCGTTCTCTCCTTTCTATCGTTCTTTTTCCACTTTCTCTAACTTCTCACAATGTATCGTAAAACTACTAATCCCTCACGTTTCTATTTTAATTCTCTAATCCCAATAATAATAATAAAAATAATAATAATAATAAAAATAATAATAATAATAATAATAATAATAATAATAATAATAATAATAATAATAATAATAGTAATAATAATACTATTATTATCTCACCAAAATAATAATAATATTAATAATAATAGTAACTATAGTAAACATAATAATAATAATAATATTCCCACCAATATTAATATTATACACTATATTATTATATTCATCAAAACACCACCAATAATCCTCCCACATCAGGGACACCCACCAATAATAATATTCATACTGATGATAATAATCATAATAATAATAATAATAATAATAATAATAATAATACCACCAATATTACTATTAACTATTATATTATTATCTCCACACCACCAATGATCCTTATATATCAAGGATACTCACCAATCACATGCCAACACACCCCACCTAAGGGCACACCAACATAAAATAATTAAATTAACACCAAAATGACTAAATAAATAAAATGGGTGTTACAACTCTCCCCCACTTTAAGTATTTTCGTCCTCGAAAATTACCTGATGGAACACTTCCGGATACGCTTTCCGCATCCTTCATTCCAACTAACAGGTCACACTGCCTTCTGCAGCACCTCCCCAAGTTACTTTCACCAAAGATATCTCCTCCCGTCGGAGTTGTTTCTCGCTCGACCAAACGAAATAGCAATGCCTCAACAATCAAATTATTTTCACTTGTACATCATCCACCTGGTTCAATGTACTTTCTCAACTAAGACACATGAAACATATCATGCCAATTCATAGCAACAACGGAAAAACAGTCTAACATGTTACTCCTCCCATGCCTCTGCTGCGCCACTCTGATACAAACCACAGAACACGGTACGAACTTCTGAGACTTCGAAGCTCGACCAACATCAGTCACCGGCGTGACCCTCCAAACACATCTTTCCTTGGATCCTCTTGATCTTTCCAGCCATCTCAACATAATTTTCAAGTCTGAGCATAACACTCTCACTCGACCCACTCCAACACAGTAGAGTCCTACACTCCCTATTTCACCAAGCCACTTATAGTGTCATTCCGACACTAGGATGGTAACCGTTATTCTAGGTAACTCAATCAACGGTAATTAATCATCCCACAATCCACCTTGATCCAACACCCAAGCTCTCACCAATTCTCTACAGACTCAATAGTCCTCTCTGACTGACCATCAGTTTGCGGATGGTAAGTCGAACTCAACTTCAACTTAGTACCCGAAGCTTCCTGTAAGCCCTTCCAAAATCTCAATATAAACCTCAAATTTCCATCTGACACAATATTCGTCAGTATCTCATCCAACTTCACCACTTTCTCAATATGCATCTCATATATTCTCAACACGGAATAGTTAATCCACTCCTAACAATTCAAATTAAAATTATGTCTTTACAAATTCTTTGGAAATCTCAACACCAATTTCGTGAAAATACTACCTGATTTCCACTCTGGAATATTTAACGACTGCATCAGACTCAACAGTCTCTGATGTTCACTCTTCGAATTCCTACAATTCTAACCAGCATATTCCACCTCAACTACTCCTCCCCTTATCCATGGTCTCCAAAACAATCTACTCAAATTCGGTTACTTCTTCATAGCACTGGGATGGATACTCCATCTACCCCAATGTATTTCTTCACGAGTACTTCTACTCCCCTCAACAACATTTGGTACACATACTCTATCATAACATCTCGTGGTATTATTTCCACAAGCCCGACAATCCACTCCTCGACTCTAATTTATCAACTTCAACTAATTCATTACTCAACCCAGATTTCTGACTTTCTCGATTCTTCTCAAGGATATCACTAGTCAGATCTTAATAATAAAAGCTTAACTTCATAAGAAGTATCCTTACTCACAAAGCGCATATTATGAAATTTCTCAATCAGTTCTACCTCTTTTCACCATCATCTTCGGTATGCACAAACATTTCCAACTCGCTGCATCATCTACCACCTCCACTTTACCCAAAGGGTAATTCAACTCAAAGTCGTAATCCTTCAGAAATCCTAATTATTTCCTCTGCCTCATTTTCAACTTTTTCAAATCAAACAAACACATTAAACTCTTAAGATCACCAAACATCTCCGATCTCAGTCTGAACTTTCGAAGCCTCCGACTCCGGTACAACCAGAATAGCAACCAACTCTAAATCACTGGTCGGATGGTTTCTCTTACACACTTCGAGTTTCCTTTTGCATAACTTAAACTCGCTGAAGTTGTCTTTAGCAAATCCCCTAATTATATCAACAAGCATCACAAACACCACAATTAGTTCTATCGGATTCGGCAGAACTTTCCTTACGGAAGTATATCACCGCTCTTTTTCTAACACTGATAACCCCAGTTCCTTATGCCCAACATAATCCTCTATACTCTTCGAATATATCCAAACATCCTTGATTAACGCATCCGTTTACTTACTCAAACAAGTATGGAACATCCCATGACAGACCGACACTCAATTCATGAGTTATGGCGGGAACACAAACCACACGCTCCGCGTCTACTACAAAGTCCAACTATAGTTCATCAAAAATTAACTTATCTCCATGCCACTACGGCACCATCACATAGAGCATTGCAATAGCTTTCCAACGCTTTGAACCGGGCGTCATTCCGAGTTACGGTTCTCCCGTTACGACAAAAATACCACAACAACATTTTCTGCTCAGGGCACTTCGCCAGGCGAATCTCGGCGAACATGACAGTCCCGAAATTCTATTTTCGACCGTTACCTGACTTCCGAGTGTCTGATTTCGATTCCGTAAAAAGCTGCGATCTCGGAATTCAAGGTATAACCATAATTTCATACTTAGGAGGCCGTCCAACACACTTTCACTCTTTAAATATTTTAAAACCCGATTACTTCCAATCTCAACAGCAGATCATGGAGCCTCCTATTACGATACCACTTCGACCTTCGACACCACAACACAATAATTCTACTCGTGATCTCACGAACACGGAAACTCACGTCCTTCAATCAATTGATCCATCAAATCATTAACTCTTGGAAGCGAACACTTATCCTTGACAGTCACCTTGTTCACTTATCTATAGTCCACCCAAAGCTTCACAAAACCTTCTGTCTGTCTAACCAACAGAAATTGGTGCACCTTACGGTAACACACTCAAATAAAAGAACCTTTCCCCCAGCGGGTCTTCAAGTTGACTCTTCAACTTCTCCAATCCCAATACAAACACGCCATATGGAGTCACCAATATCGGACTCGTTCCAAAAACAAAGTCAGCGTGTAAGCTTTACTTCACACTCTGATAGTAAATCACTTACTTCCTCAGGGAACCTCCGGCAATTTCAACTAATTGACAAATCCCAATTTTCTCACTTTCCTTCTCATTTGAAGTTTCCGTCAAAATAAACATCTCAACACCGTATTACGCCAACTCCTCAAAATAATCCCTTAAGCACTTAGCTTAACTCAGGACAATTCACCGCTCACGCCACCCAAGCTTGCAAGACACGTCTATCCCATCCAACACAATCCCGTCTACTATTAACAAGAGATTAAGGGTGATCAGTTCCTCAATTTGTTAATAGACAGCCGAAATCATGATGGGGTACAAACCATCTTTACCAAACTATGATAACATTCCTCAACACATTAAGCCACCACACCGTAGCATTCCGGAGAATTACAAACTTCTCCCCCACTGGAATCATTCATGCTTCTGCAGACAAGGTTAGGAAATAAACACGTACCGACAGTGTTTTCACACACATGTCGTATACTAGGGATTTAAACCACAACACCAGGTTAAACAACACACAGTCTCCATCCCAAAGGACAGACTCAACTCAACTCAACAACACTGGCCGGACGGACCGACCAGGCTCTGATACCAATTGTAACACCCCACTTCCCGTATTAAATAAAATATAAATATTATAATAATAATCAGAGTTTTCACCAAAAAGTGGGATATCACATCTCCAAATTTTATAAAAATACTTTATTCATTCTTTTCAAAATAATACAGCGGAATTTGTTTCATAAAGTAAAATACATCAAAACATGATACGTCACAGGATTTCAACACGTTTGACATAAAACAATTACAACACCCATATCCCGTGTTACGTATCAGAGCATCCTAGACTCGACGGTCACACCAATATCCAAGCTAGCTAAACACCTGAATTATCTGTACTTCCGAAGAAGCACAGACCACAACAACAACAAAGGGGTGAGAAATAATGATCAGAATATAATGGTAATGTAATACATGTAAATAAGGTAGAAAAACACACCAACACACCAATATTCACCCCCAACAACTCCATATGACGAACCTACTGTTCAAATTACAATATAACATATTATAATGCAAATATGCAACTCAACACCATGCATGCGGTACCGACTCATTGGTTCATTCAATCGAACCTGGATAGATCACTTACGCTCCTCCTGAGACATGATCTATCCCCCACCATTCTCCACAAAGGAGTACGGATGAATCACTTACGCTCCTCCTGAGACATGATTCATCCCACCAAAACACCATGATATGCACACACCAATGCATAACTAATATATTTAGGCACTCAACGTGCACACGATCCTCCTGATCATATCATCATACTCCAATGCACATATGTACAGATATAACATACACCAACACCATATAAATCAACCAGATAGTAAACAAGTTCATACTTTAACACCAAGATATAACATATCCCACCACTCGGGGGTACGTGATCCTACTGATCACTACATACATATACATCAACTAATTGTCCACCAGTCATTATTACGAGAAACATGCACTATCACCAAGTACATAAGTTAGTTCCCACACTCATCATTCTTACAGTGCATCAAGGACAAACTGTACCTATCATCTCAACTCAGATTCTCAGTCTATTCTAGTACCAATCTTGCACATTACCGTAACCAATAGGCTTCTAATTCCTATTCCCAAAATCATCACCTACACACTCTATCGATACCTCAAAAGCCATATAGAATTTTCCCTAAAAACTGTAAAACACCCTATATGCCCTATATGCCAAATCATCCCAAAACACCAATTCATTAACATTGACTTATACTCCATCACTATCAATTACTAGTTATCATCAAACACAAACACACCAATAAACATTATACTTACCAATTATCCTATACTTCCTACTCTAGAACCAACATTACGGTACATTACCGACACTTCAGAGTCACTCTGAATCTCACCAAGGTCCTAACCATAGTCATTAACGACACTATAGGGAAACAACACATAATTTTCCCCAAAGCTGTAATCATGGTCATTACCCACACCACAGTAACAACACAAAATCTCACCAAAACTCTATTTATATTTACTATCAACACTGCAGTAACAACATATAATTTTCCCCAAAGTTATAATCATGGTCATTACCCACACTACAGTAACAACACAGAATCTCACCAAAACTCTATTTATAGTTACTATCAACACTGCAGTAACAACATATAATCTCACTAACATCACCATAATATATA